>JADMNL010000025.1:128052500-128652500 GCA_016271365.2 Neoceratodus forsteri | reverse complement strand
CAATCTAGGCTGAGATGGTGAGGCCCAGAACAGGTGAACAGTTCGGACTGCAGTCCGTTTTAGGTGCTGGATGCAGCTTCCAGCTAGCATGACACATTCAGGGGTGTAGGGAACCAAATCGCAACCCACACTACACATTCAGCACAATTATAGCCAAAACAGCCAGATACCACAGTTTAGATGACAGTCCGGTTGCAATAAATCAGTGTCTCTACGCAAACCTTACATTCTGCAGTTCTCTCCAATTTCTGACAGGCCGATCACTCCAGGAGCAAGTCTTCGGTTCACACCAGGCGAAATTCACTCTCTCACAATTCAGGATTCTGGTCTCAATAACAGCAATTCGGATGAAGTCTGATATTAGATTGCAGGGTTCTTTACACTGGAAGATGGTAGCAGGCAGGCCAGACACAGCCTTCCCGCTGAATCCCTGCACTACCACGCAGGAGCAACTGCTCGAATTGCTCGAGCTGTTCACTCTCCAAACTCCAACTCTACTCTGACACACTGCTGCAGGCAGCTCTGGGATTTCCCAGTGATCCAAAAGGTTCGGTTAGTTGATCCATCTGTCTGTCCCAGAAAGGGCTCCCCCTCCAGGTCCATTTAGGCGCCAAACAGTAAAAACTACAATTCCAACAGAAATTCACTCCCACGAGGCCTCTGGGGACAGTCTCCATTTTAAGGTCCCCAGGGTACTGATTGGTCCAAAACTGGCAGTCCAGAACCAAAATGGCAGCTCTAAGCAGAAAGTCCATGCTGCAAAGGAAAGGAGGAAAAGGAGTGGTCAGAGTGCTCCTGCTGGGGGATTCTATGATCAGGGGTATCAAATGGGATAGGGAGGGAGAAGCCTGGCCAGTTAGAACAAGATGCTTCCCTGGACTAACAGTGCACAGGGCTAAGCACGAGGTATATCAGCTGGCAAAGGACTGTGGGGGTTCCCCAGACATACTGGTCCACCTGGGTACAAATGATATTGAGGGAAATAGCGAGCTAGAGATACAGGCAAGATTCAGGAGCTTGTCAGGGTCTGTCATGACATAGGATGCAAGTTCCTTCTCAGAAATCCTGCCAGTGCCAAGGGCTGGTGGAACACAAAAGGAAAATTAGGAGATAAACCATTGGCCCAGGGAGTGGTGTGAGGCCAGAGGGTATGGGTTGATGGGGATTGGGGGGAGACCTGGGAGGATAAGGAGCTGTATGCTAGAGAATGAGCTCATCTCAATTTGGAGGGAGGAATCCTTAAGTTGAAAATAGAGGAGTTAATTGGTGAAAAGTGGGGTTTAAACTTGTGAAGGGGTGGAATGTGAGAAAAGCTGTCAAGGGGTGCCGATAAAGGAGGGATCTGTCTCCACCCCTGGGGACCAGGAGGATTGCAGGAAAAGGCCAACTGGCAAAAGTGCAGACCAGGAGAAAACAGAATCTCAAGGAACACGGCAGGGAAATAGAACTATAGGGAAAGGTGGAAGGTAGTCCTGCTAAATGCAAGGAGCTTGGGCAATAAAATGCCTGAGCTCCAGGCGATGTTAACTGAGGGAGCAGTGGATGTGGCAGCGGTCTCACTGAGACTTGAGTCACTGCAAGACATGACTGGGACCTGAACCTGGAGGGTTACACCATGTTCAGGACAGGGGAGGGGAGGGGAGAAGGTAGCAATGATAGTCAAAAACTGCATTGGCATAGGGGAGTAGAGGAGGTGGAGGGAACGTGGAGGCGTTTGGGTCACCTTGATAACAAGGGGGCAAGAGAGTAAAATAGGGAGTGGTGTATAGACCCCCTGTCCTGGCGGAGGAGCTGGAGGACAGTCTGGTGGCAGATGTTAGGAGACACTGCAGACTGGGTAGAGGAACGGTGGTGGTGTTAGGGGACTTAAACATGCCAGAAACAGACTGGGAGACTATGACATCCTCTGTGACCAGGGAACAGAGGTTGTTGGATGTCTTTCAAGACGCGTTCCTAACTCAGCAGGTGAGGGAACTGACCAGGGAGGCACGGGTACTGGATGTGGTCCTGGCAGACAGTGACCAGATTGGGGGCCTGGAGGTAAGGGACCCATTGGCGGGGAGTGACCATGCCACGGTCTGGTTCTGCCTGGACCTAGGAGGGGTAGAAGGCTGCACAAAGACGGAAGTAACCGACTTCAGGGGGCGGATTTTAAGGAAATGGGAAGGATCCTTAAGGAGCATTTGGATAGGATTGGGTCAGAGATGGACGCTGATAGTAGGTGGGAAATCATCAGGAGAGGGGTGCAGGATGCTATCAGCACCTGTGCAAGAGTAAGACGAAAATGCGGTAGGGCCCAAAAACCCTGTTGGTGGACCAGGGAGGTCCAGGAGGTGGTGCGGGGAAAGAAAGCAGCCTATAAGAAATTCAAGTGCTCAAGGAGTGAAAGGGATCGAGGGGAGTACGAGCTAATGGCTAGAAGGGCCACTAGAGTGGTGAGGGTGGCTAAGGCAAGGAAGGAGCAGAACCTGGCCAGGGAAATTAGGAGAGGGAGAAAGGGGTTCTTTATATACATTGGGGAAAGACGAAGGGTGAAGGGGCAGATTAGCAGGATTAAATCAGGGAGAGATGGGCACAAGACCCGGGGAGCAGGCTGAGGTACTAAATGAGTACTTCACCTCAGTTTTCACCAGGGAAAATGGGGGCTGCATCATCATAGGAGGAGACAGAGATAAGGAGGAGGGGAGACCTTACCGATCGGCAGGTCTGGGGAGAGGGGGAGGCATCACTGGCAGGTGGGGGAGGGCTAAGCAGGGAGAAGAGGTACCAGAAGTGGAAATCACAGCAGAGAGAGTGAGGAAGCCCCAGCTCCTTAAGATGGAGAAAGCACCGGGGCGGATAAAGTACATCCTAGAGTGCTGAAGGAACTTGCAGATGTCCTGCGAAACCCCTGGCAGAGCTTTTCACCATCTCTCTGAGGACAGGGTGGGTGCCCCAGGACTGGAGGTGGCACATGTAGTGCCCTATCCACAAGGGGATCAAAGGGAGGTGGCAGGGAACTACAGGCCTGTCAGCCTGACATCGTGGTGGGCAAGGTGATGGAGGGCATTGTCAAGGAGAGGCTGGGGGGACCTGGATAAGTCAGGGTGCCTGGACGATAGACAGCATGGATTCATCCTGGGGAAATCGTGTCAGACAAACCTGGTGGAGTTCTATGACTGGGTGACAAGTGCCTTGGACCTGGGTAGACCAGTGGATGTCCTTTCTAGACTTCAGCAAGGCATTTGACTCTGTTCCTCACATGGGCCTGTTGGATAAGCTAGAGAAATGGGGTGGGAAACCAGATGATCAGATGGATAGGCAATTGGCTCCAGGACCGGACCCAGAGGGTCGTGAGTTAGTGTGATAGTCCATCCCCAAGGAGGGTCATTAGTGGGTCCCACAGGATCAGTCCTTGGGCCCCTTCTGTTCAACACCTACGTATCTGACATAAGGACAGGAATCAGGAGTGAGATGAGTCTCTTTGCAGAAGACTCAAAACTGGGGGTGGTGGTGGATGGGGCGGAGGGGAGGGTGGCCCTGCAGGGGGACCTGGAGGCTCTGGAAAGATGGTCTAGAAAGTGGAAGATGAGGTTCAATGCAGGGAAATGCAAGGTACTCCACCTGGGGGCCAGAAACCCAGGCCAAGTGTACACCCTGGGGAATACTACAAGTCTCAATGGCTGAGAGGGACCTGGGGGTGGTGGTGGATGTCAAGATGAACAACTCTGAGACTTGTAGGAGGGCAGCAGCCAAGGCCAACAGGATGCTGGGATGCATCACTAGGGGGATCACCTCCAGAAGGAGGGAAGTGATACTCCCTCTGTATAACTGCTTGGTGAGGCCACACCTTGAGTACTGCATGCAGTTTTGGAGGCCACACTTAAAGAGGGACATTAACCTCCTGGAGAGGGTCCAGAGGAGGGCAACCAAAATGATTTGGGGCTTGGGGGACAGGACCTATGAAGAGAGGCTCGAAGAGCTAAATATGTACACATTGGAAGAGAAAAGGGACCGGGGGGACATGATAGAGGTCTTCAGGTACATGAAGAGGGTAAATAGGGGAGGAACAGTCAGGGTGCTTCAAGGAAGGAGGAAGGGGCCACTAGAGGGCATGGGTGGAAGCTGGAGGGGAAGATTCAGGGAGAAAGGAGGAGGTGCTACTCACTGAGAGGGTGGTGGAGCCATGGAATGCACTACCTAGGGGGCTGGGTGGAGGCAGAGACAGTGGAGGGTTCAAGAGGGGTGGGACAGGTACAGGGGAAGGGTTCTGGAAGCAAAATCCAATGCAGCAAGAATATCCGGAACTGGGAAGGGAGAAGCCAGAGAAGGCGAGGGGGACAGCAAGGTCAGCACCCAGGGTGGGGGTGACCAAACGAGCAGACACGAAAGACCATTAGGCCTATTCTGCTGGCATTTTAGTATGTTAGTATGAAAGCAGGTTAGATAAACTACTATATTATTATCACTAAAGCAGATAAACAGCAAACAATCACAAATCCTATTAGGGCTTCCTCTATACACTTAGCGATGGCAGAATGAAGCAGCTGTAACGCAGCCCGGGTGGGACTCGAGCCTGAAACCAGTTGGCCCCCACCCAGATTAATTATAACCCACGGGATAGATACCTCTTAAATAAACAGGCACGGAGGCTAACAGGGCCCTCTCATATAAGCACATCAAACGGTTTATACACAGGACACCAACCTGGCAGCGGGCATTAGACAAGCCCAGGAAGACATTTTAGGAACCCCATTTGTAGGGGTTGGGGGTTACAAATGTACTCCTCATTTTGAAAGTGAGGTGAGTAAAACTGAATTCAGATGCGTACAAATGTCTGGACGGAATGGAGTGAGGAGTACATTTTTTAAAACAATAAAGTTTTTTTCCTTGGTAAGAATTGATCAGGTGCCAACAGTGCTCCAGATGGTGTTGGCAGGTAGGAGTAATTTACTCCCCAGTTTTAAAATATAGTGAATAAAAGAAAATTAGGATGTGTACGAGTGCTGTAAATCTGGAAAAAATTGCCCCTTTTGAATCACCAGTTCTGTTATGAAGCACAATTCTGTGGAGTGTGGTGCATTTACTAATGGCATGTGAGTACTGGTACTCTTTAAAAACATTTTCTGAAGAGTATTTCCTAAAATGAGGTGAGTAAAATAGGTTAGTACTCACCTTCTTTTGCACCCTGGTTTTAATAATTAGTGCTATTAATAGGTACAGATTCATAACTTACAACAATTAATGTGTCAATACTCGATATAATCCACCCTCCTGAGAACGTGCTAGAAAGGAAAACATACAGTACTGCGGTCAAACGTAGAAAGGCATGGGAATATTGAAATCCTGCATAGGTTCTGCAGAAGTGAAGCAGCAGATGGAACTTTTTTATGATGTGCAGACCCTAAAGTGTTTTACTCCCAGTGATCTGTAGGTCACAGCTAATCCTGATAGACTTCTCAAATTACTTTTAAGTGTTGTAATCCCTAGGATAATTCTTAAAAGACTTGGTGAATCTAGTATCTCACCAAAAGAGGTCTTGAGAGCAGCAGTTAAAATAATAATAAAAAAAATTCCGTACTGCTGTAGTATTTTTGAAATGACGGACAGATGCAGGTTTAATGGGAATTGAGCTGTAAGTAATGGTTGCGGTCATGGTGTTATCAGGAAGCTGTTATCACACTTCTTCATGAACTCACAGCCTTGCTCTGCAGCAACACACTGGTATAACCACCTGAGAGTATCCTTCTAGATCCTGTCCTTCACCTGTCAAGTAACAGATAACACGACTGATAACCTTTTAGCTCTGTGCACTTACGGAAATGATTGGGCTTCCATTTGTTTTACAGCTGCTCTGTCTGCTCAAGAGATACTGTCTTTTCCAAGTCTTTTATCTTTGTCATTAGTGGCAGAAGGGAGGTAATACTGTATTTATTTGCTTTGCAAGAAAAAATAATTCATTGAGCAGTACTCATTTGCAAGGAGGTCCTGGTTAGAATAGTTAAGAGTACAGTACATAAACTGGCTGGCCTGGTGGTGCTGAGGGTTGATGCGCTGGATGCCACACCTTGTGCCACGCTAGCGACCCGGGTTCAGGAATGGACTTGGGTCGTCGGTGGGTCAGCAGGGGAGGACCAGGATTAAGCATCCATAGACTGCTCTCCTGGTCCTGGGGAGGGCTGGGAAAATACACCGAGCTGTAGCAGCCCCTGGGGACATCCGGGGTACTACAAGTGCAGGTGTGCATGGGGGGGGAGCGCAGCGGACATCGGCACATTGTGCCTTGACGTCATTGCACGGCCACACTCCAGTGGGGAAACAATGAGGAGGAAAAATGGCTGGGCGTGACCATGCAGCTTGATGGCCGTGCTCTGCACTGCTGGGAGGACTCTTGTGGAATCGCACTGGGGGGGGTCTGGGGCTAGACTGGCTGGGCAGTGTATGGGGAGGCCCTACAACGGACCCACGATGGCCATACTGGATCCCCCATCATGTGAGTGAGCCTGGTGCTGTACCAGCAGTCAGGACCGGCAGTTCGATGCCCCCACCAGTAGTTGCCACAGTAGGGTGGAAAAAATAGATGTGATTAAAAAAAAAAAAAAAAGAATACAGTACATAAATCAACAGTGTTATATAATAGGTCATTACATAGTAGAACATGTGAGCAACAATAAAACACGACATTAGGGTTGATATCTGGAGTTGATGCACAACCAGGTGTGTAATGAGGCACAAGGCGTTGTTCTGAGTGCCTTTAGCACCTGGGAGTGCATTAACTGAGGCAACCAATGATCTGGAGTGTCTCATTGCACTTTTAAAATAGGTAAACTGCGAAACAGCTCAACAAACAATAAAGGCCATTTTTTTTATTATTAAAAAACAGGTGTTTTCTTTTGTTAAAAATGACTAGTAAAAAGTAGTCATTCCCCACCTGTCAATCATCTGTCCTTCTACACATTCAGTAGATGGAATGTTTGTTGTAGAATACAGGAATTTAAACTTCTGTAGAATTCTACTAGCAGAATGATCACTCCTCATACACAACAGTAGGCCTCATATGGAGCCACAGCCTCAGTTTTATCTTTGGCAAAGTAATCATTAGAGATTGCTTTGGCAGCTTGGTAAGGATGGGAGGGAGATTTCTCATGGTCTCCAAAGAAACACCATGAATCAAAGCTGTAAATAGTACTTAATTTTTTTATTAATATTTGCTTATATGTGTGTGAAGAGGGCATCTTAGCAGAAAATGTTTAACTATTTGTTTAATTTTTTTTAAAATGTGTGCGTGTTTTACTTTGTTGGGCCTTGAAGATTTTGAATGCGTAAAGGTGGTAGTCAAGTTTGTAATGGCAATTAGAGAAGAGTGAAGTGGCTCATGAATTTTGAAAGTGATTGACCCAAATTCCCAATCCCACTGCCTGAACTTGTTTCAATCTGTGCATTTCTGGGTAATTAACAGGTGGGTCCCTGAAACATAGTTATTTTTTATAAAAAGTTTACAAGCAACAAATACACAAGAATATGCAAAGATGATGTATAGCCATTGTACAGCTCATTGGTTCAACACCTGGAATATTGCATACAATTCCAAAGACCACAACTGAACGGGTTGAGACTGTAGCTGAGGGCTACAAAAATGACCTAGTGGCAACAGGATAGGTCCTAAGTGTAATGCCCCAAAGTTGGGGACCGATTCTCGAAGAATGATCAATCAGGTCCAAGCCCAGTAATGAACTGATCCAATTTGATTGGAAGAAGTCCAGCCATTCCAGCACTGTTGATTGTAATTGAGTGGATGACTTTGTTAGACACCGGATCTCAGGTCACGACTATGCAGGGAAGATATTTTTGACAACATTGGAAGATGGAAGATCTTCAGCCACCGCCCAAGTCATGGATTACTTTAATTGCCAGCAGTGGAGCTGAGATTCTGTATTTAGGATACTTAGAAGTGAGCATCCAGCTGGGGAAAAATGTACAAGAAGGTCAAGAGATCATCATCAGCGAGGCAGAAAGTGATAGCTTGCCACCACTTATCCTTGGGATGAACTTCCTTCAACACTGTCTTGAAGACTTGGTACAGATCTTACTAAACCAAGCAAAAAAGTCCCTGTGTATTGCAAAATTAGCTCTACAGCAGACAATACATCTCCTCCAATGTCATCAATAATTTGCGAGCAACACTGGTGAAATTGGGAAAGTTCGAGTTTCCGATGCCTGACCTGTCATCCTGAAGTCAGGAACTGAGACTACCCTGTGGTGTAAGGCCAAGGTAGGACATCATGGTCAGGACTATGATGCCTTGGTTGAACCATGCCCGACAGACAAAGAAGAGCCCATACTGGTGGTTAGGAGTGTGGCTACGGTCACCAAAGGAAGGATCCCTGTGCGAGTCATTAACTATGGAAATCATGATATGTGATTCCATAGACATCAGCCAGTGGCTCAGTTGCACACTGTGTCTTTGCAAGACATTGTAGAACCAGAAGATGAAGCTCACGAGAAAACCAAAACACCAGACATCAGAGAGGAGGAAGAGACCCCTTGTGACTCTAGCATTTTACCAGCGTGGATACGAGAGATTAACCTGGGTAACCTCAAAACCACGGTGCAACAAACGGAGTCTGTCATCCATGTTTTATTGAAAAATCAGGAAGCTTTCAGTCAGCATCCCCTTGACTTTGGGTTGGCTCAAGAAGTGCACTATCATATCCATACTTATCGACATCTGCCTATAAGACAGAGATTTCAACTGTTTCCCCAGGCCATGTACCAGCCTGTAAAAGAAATGATTCAGGAGATGAAGGAAGCCAATGTGATAAAAGAGAGCCATAGTCCTCGGGCTGCTCCCATCATCCTAGTTAAAAAAAAGGACCTGTTAAATCAGAAGGAAGTGGGGAAGGCAGTCAGAATAGCAAAGGCCCAAACTGAGGAAAAGATAGCCAACTCAGTTAAGAAGGGGGATACAACCTTTTATAGGTACATTAGGGAGCAAAGAAAGATGAAGGCAGGGATACTGGGGCTGAATAAAGAGGAAGGTGGTTGGGCAGAGAGTGACAGTGAAAAAGCAGGGATGCTGAACAAATACTTCTGTTCAGTATTCACAATAGAAAAGCAGGAAAATACCTAATCCAGTCAATAGAAGCACTCTGGATAGGGGTTAATATTAGTCCTTCACAGAAGAAAGGGTTCTGAAAGAACTCTTAAAACTGAAGGTAGATAAAGCAATGGGCCTGATGGAATTCACCCAGAATTCTAAAAGAACTAAGGGAAGAACTAGTAACACCACTGACTACCCTTTTTAATAAATCATGGGAGGATGGAGTGGTACCTGAGGACTGGAGGAGGGCGGATGTGATTCCCCTTCACAAAAGTGGGAGCAAGACAGAGGTAGGAAACTACAGACCTGTCAGTTTGACCTCAGTGGTAGGGAAAGTGATGGAATCACTTCTGAAGGAAAGAGTTGTTGAGTACCTAGAGGCCAATGGGGCACAGGACCCAAGGCAGCATGGATTCACAGCAGGAAGGTCATGTCAAACAAGTCTAATTGATTTATTTGACTGGGTGAACAAAGTAGTAGACCAGGGAGGGGCTGTGGACATGGCCTACCTAGACTTTAGCAAGGCATTTGACACAGTCCCGCACAAAAGATCAATAAACAAATTAGCCAGCCTGGGAGTGGGTCCCAGGGTGGTAGCCTGGGTAAAACACTAGCTGGACAACAGGACACAGCGGGTAATAGTAAATGGAGTCCACAGTGAAGAACGGAGGGTTACTAGTGGGGTACTGCAGGGTTCAGTACTGGTGCCGTCCTTTTAATGTCTTTATAAGTGACATTGCAGAGGAACTGGAAGGGAAAGTATGTCTCTTACAGATGACACAAAGATCTGCAATAGGGTTGATACACAAAGTGGGGTGGAAAGGATGAAAAGGGACTTGGCAAGGTTGGAGGACTGGTCAAATGTATGGCAGCTTAAATTCAGCACAAAGAAGTGCAAAGTAATGCACCTGGGAAACAAAAACCCAGGGCAAGAGTACACAATGGGGGGTGAGATATTGACAACAACAAAAATGGAAAGGGACCAGGGGGTAGTCATATCAGATGACCTAAAGGTGGACCAGAAATGTGAGAAGGCAGTAAGGAGGGCTGGGGGGATACTGGTATACATAGGGAGAGGCATCACCAATAGAAAACAGGAAGTTGTTGGCCCTCTGTGCAGACAGTTGGTAAGACTACATCTAGAGTACTGTGTACAGTTCTGGAGACCCCTTCTCCGCAAAGACATAGACAGGGTGGAGACTGTCCAGAGGAGGGCAACCAAAATGGTGCAAGGTCTGCACCAGAAGACATATGAAGAAAGACTAAAGGAGCTTAAGATGTATAGCCTTGAGGAATGGAGAGAGAGGGGGAACATGATAGAAACTTTCAAATACCTCAAGGGAATCAACAAAGTCTAAGAGGGTAGCATCTTTCAGAAAAAGAGATGTGCAAGAACAGGGGCACAATTTGAAGATTGAGGGGACAGCTCAGAGGTAAAGTGAGGAAGTATTTCTTCACAGAGAGGGTTGTAAATGCATGGAACAGCCTTCCTGAGGAGGTCATAGAGTCAAAAACAGTGGGGGAATTCAAGAATGCATGGGACAGGCATAAGGCAATTCTAGTGGGGGGTAGGAGGAAGTAGGCTGTTGGTTAACTAGGATCTGCAGCTTATCCGTTAGGTAGGGAAATGGGCAGACTAGGTGGGCCAAGCCATCCTTATCTGCCATCAAATTCTGTGTTTCTATGTTTAAGGACAGAAAGATATGGTTTTGTGTAGATTATCGGATGTTGAATAGTATAACACACAAAGATGTCTACCCTTTACCGAGGATAGAGGACTCTCTCACCACCTTACAGTCTGCTGCGATTTCTCCACCCTTGATCTAATGAGTGGGTATTGGCAGATGCCCATGGCTCCAGAAGACCAAATGAAAACTGCCTTTATAATACCAATGGGTCTATTTGAATTTACTCACATGCCCTTTGGGTTATGTAATGCCCCGGAACTTTTCAGAGGCTGGTGGAACGCTGCTTAGGAAGTCGGAACTTCGACATGTTGCTATTGCACCTCGATGACATCATCATCTATTCCAAAACACACCGAGAACATCTGCAGCACTTAGATGAGGTCTTTACCCAACTAATCCAGTATGGTTTAAAAGTGAAACCCTCCAAGTGTCATCTTCTACATTCTCAAATGAATTACCTGGGTCACATAGTGTCTGCCAACGGTGTGTCACCTGACCTGGAAAAACTAAAAGCAGTAAAAGAATGGCCAGTTCCCATAATGGTACAAGATGTCAGAAGATTATTGAGTTTCATTGGGTACTACTGGCGGTTTGTTAAGAACCTCTCCAAAATAGCTTTACCGCTAAACAAACTTCTCAGAGGAACCAAGGCAGGCAAATACCCAAGAAGCGACCAGTCAGATGGGCCAAAGAGCAACAAGAGTCTTTCGACAAACTGAAGCAAATTCTTACCCAAGCACCTGTGCTAGTGTACCCTGACTATTCCAAACCATTCCGGCTGTACACAGATGCAAGTAATAAAGGGCTAGGTACAGCTTTGGCACAAGAGCAGGAAGGCATTGAGTGTGTAATAGCGTATGCAAGCCATGGATTAAGAGGGTCAGAGCGAAATGATGCTCGTTACAGTTTGTTCAAATTGGAATTTCTAGCCTTGGTCTGGGCAGTCACTGAAAAGTTTAAGCACTACTTAGCAGTCACTCCCTTTACCATATTTACAGATAATAATCCTCTGGCACATTTGAACACAGCAAATCTGGAAGCTTTAGAGCAGTGGTGGGCTTCAAGGTTAGCCAACTACCAGTTTTCTATAAAGTATTGCTCAGGCAGATCTAATATTAATGCGGCTGCACTATCCAGAATGCCTAATCTGACAGAGAGTGAGATGGACGATACGTTTCTAGAGAATATAGAAATGCCACCTTTTCTTCAGGTACCATCAGAAATCGTTCAGACCTGTTGTCAGGTCAATGTAATTGAAGATGCAAAACCAGAACAGAAACCAGAATGTCCGGACCAGTTTGCAAAACAGAATAACCTGTGGGTACAGTTGCAAGATCAAGACCCAGTAGTTAAGCAAATCAAAACCTGTTTCAACAAAACAGAATATACCACTTCAAGAACAAAGGAAGATGGATTCAGAAGCCATAAATTTATGGAGACACAGGACTCAGTTAACCATAAAAGACTCTAAACTCATTCATCAAACCCAAGATCCAACCACTCACTGTGAAATCTCCCAGACCATTGTTCCCAAAAAGAGTGCATCAGTAGTACTTAAGGCATATCACGATCACTTTGGACACTTCGGTAACAAAAAGACAGAAGCCATAATCAGAAAGAGATTCTACTGGATCGGGATGAGAAGTGACATTATTAAATGGTGTGAAGAATGTCCAACTTGCAGTCTGAAATATCCCAATAAAAGCAACCAGCGAGCTCCTCTGCATCCTACAGTTAGTAAGACACCTCTTGAATTAGTTGCTTTGGATCACCTCAAGCTAGAACCCAGTGCTGATGGTCAAACATACGTTTTAACAATGGTAGATCATTACTCCAAATTCATGGTCGTTAGTGCTGTTAAAGATTTGTCTGCCAGAACCACAGCCGAGACATTTTTAAAACTCTTTGTCCGTCCTTATGGGTATCTGACCAAGATCTTGACTGATCAGGGAACTGCTTTTGAATCGCAGCTCTTTAAAGAACTGTGTACCTTGTATGGCAGTAAAAAAGTGAAAACTACTTCACATCACCCTCAGTGCAATGGACTGTGTGAGTGAACAAACCAAACACTGCTGGGAATGTTAAGAGCTCTTCCTGAATATAAACGTTTGTATTGGCCAGCCTTACTTCCTGAACTTGCCTATCTGTACAATAATACAATCCTCTGTTCGACTGGATACACACCGCACTACCTAATGTTTGGTCACCATTGTAGACTCCCCATGGATCTAGTACTAGAAGTTCAACCGAATGAATCACTTGTTACAGGCTGGGTACAAGAACACAGCAAACAAATACAAGAAGCTGGTCAGATTGTAAGTCAATGCATGGAACAAGTACGACTTAAGCAAAAAGTGACCTATGATGCTAAAGCCAATGCGACCCCATTGCAGATTGGAGAATGGGTATTGCTAAAAAGGACTCAGAAGTGTCACAAATTAGCTACCAGATGGGAAACAGAACCTTTCCTCATTGTTGAAATCCCCTACCCTGACTTACCTGTGTACAAGATGCAAAAAGAGACTGGTAGTGGCACAAAAATAGTGCATAGAAATCTTCCTAAACCTTGTACCTGCAGAGACAGTGCTCTAATCAGTGCTACAAGGAAAGCTACATCAGAGGAGAGGCAGGAGAACCCTACCCGCAAAATGATGGAAATTGATTTACCCACAAAATGGTGTATAGATTTTTGGGTTAGGTATGCACACGTACGTTCAGATAATCACCCTTTAGCTGAACCAATGGCAACACCAGAACCTCTTGATTTACCAGAGCCAGCAGTTAGTCCTTTAGAGCCAGAACATATTCCTGTAGAACCAGTAGCTTTTCAGCCTCGTAGATCTCAGAGATGTAATTTTGGTATCCCTCCTAAGAGATACATACTAGAAGCTCTTCAAGTAGCACCGTCCTTTTATGGATAGACCTGTTTAGAGTAGCCTCAGACACGGTCACTTAGCTAAGTAAATAAGAAATTTTTTTTATAAAAAGTTTACAAGCAACAAATACACAAGAATGTGCAAAGATGATGTACAGCCACTGTACAGATCACTGGTTCAACACCTGGAATATTGCATACAATTCTGAGGACCACAACTGAACAAGGAGGGGGGGGTTAGAGACTGTCTAGCTGAGGGCTACAAAAATGACCTAGTGGCAACAGGGTAGGTCCTAAGAGCAAAATCTTTTGCAGCTTGAATCTGTGCTTTCTGGAGGACAAGAGGAAAAAAGGGTTACCTGCTAGAAACATACAAATACATACAGTAATATCATAGGGTGGACCCCACAGAGGTAGCCCGTGAAGATAGCGACCGATGAATGGCAAAGCGTCACAATGGAGAAGGAGCCACAGAGCTGACACTTTTTTGCATTCCTGGTCCCTCCTCCCTCTCTCCCAAGTTGTGCCTCCGTGTAAGAATCTTTAGTAATGGAGGTGTGGGGGAAAAGCTCCCCACAAGGGGAGGGGGGTGCGGGGGCAAAGCCCCCTGTAAGAAAAGACTTTTGGAAAAGTCGTCATGACATAGGTTTGGCGCTGTTATCATGCGTCATTGTTCCTAAGTTGCTATTATGACTTGGAACCCCCCCACAGAGTTGTTCAAGTAAAGGAACAGTATAACACCAGGGTGCATAACTGCAACCTGGAGGGGGGCGGGGGCAAAAAAGGACATCAGAAAGTATGTTTTCACAGAGTTGGAACAGTCTACGTAGGAATGTGATCAATGATGGGACAATATCAATCAATCAATCAATCAATCAAAGTCTTTATTTAACTAGGCGATCACCGTTGAGCAAGCTCATTTTCGAGGTGGACCTGGGTTTGTTAACAAGGAACAAGGGACAATATACATGGGATGCAACACACAAGAAAATAGTAATAATATAAATGAAGTGAGATACAATAATACAGTATATACAAAGTATCAGCAGATAGCATTGACAGTAGTATATGTTTGGAACAGAAGATACAGCTAGTTTTGGGTAGGACACATTTTTTCATAGAAGTAAAGAAATATACATATCAGATGCACCGAACACAAATAAAACCTAATATAAAAAGATATATAGTGATACGGTATGGAGAATTTAGAGCTGGAACCAGGGTCAAAGGAATGTGGAAGGGACAGATATGGGGGTAGAAAAAGGGGAGAGGAAGAGTCAATTATAGATGTGATCGGTCTTTTAACAGTAGTAATTAGAGAGTGCTTGGACTTATAGGAGTCACTATTTAGGGTAAACAGGTACAGGACTCCTTATTATGATGTAGATATAGAGATTTAAAAGCTGCTAGGTTGATGGGTTGAGTTAATTTCAAAGTTTTTTGCAGCTTGTTCTACAGCTGAGAGAGCACAAAGCTGATGGCTGCTCTGCCAATGCGAGATTTTGCTTTGTAAACATAACGGTACTGTAGATATATGAGGTTCTTCTCAGGGCATACTTCCCCAGAGTGCACAAAGGTAAACAGACAGAGAAATACTGGGGCAGCTTATTTGAGATAGCTTTGTATATCCAAACTGCAGCATTTTTTTGCCGTCTGTAAGCAAGAGATGACCATCCCACTGCCGTGTACAATGCACAGTGGTGGGTTGAGTATGGAAGACTCGTGATAAATCTTATGGCTCTGTGATAAAGTGTATCGAGTTTGGCTAGGGTACCTGCAGGTCCCTGACTATATAGAAAGTCTGCATAATCCAATAGGGAAAGAAAGGTAGTTTGAACCAGTTTCAGTTTAGCGTCTCTTGGGAGGAGATTACTAATCCTAAAGAACAGATCAAGTCTTTGTCTAAGTTTCTTTGCCAGTTCTTCTAAGTGATCTGTGAAAGTAAGTCTTTCGTCTAACCAGACTCCCAGGTACTTGAACTTTGGTACATAGTCCAACTGCTTACCTAGAATGGTAGTGATCTGTGGGAGTGTCCCAGCAATTGCAGGATTTATTGCATTTTGAAGGGGCGAGAGGAACATTGCTCTGTTTTTTTTTGCATTTAAGAGAAGTTTCTGGTTTATAAGCTGATGTTGCAGCAGATTAAATTCATTATGAAGGGCTTTACAGGCAGCTTCAGGTGTGGGGCTACTAACATAGAGTACCATATCATCTGTGAATAGGTGTATTTGTGCTTTTTTGATGGGGGCATCTATGTTGTTAACAGAGCCGTAGGAAGGCATTTTGGTGCCCTGAGCAAAAGACTAATTTTGCGCCTCCCCCTCAGAAAAGAGCTGGGGGTCTGTGGGCTGCAAGGCCCCCAGAAGCTCTGGGGGGTTTTGCATGCTCTTTGGTGGGTTTGGGGGTGTTTCTGAAGAAAAACATACTTTTAATACAGAAAAGTAAAATCTTAAAAAATACAATCTTTGAGCATGAGCAAACAGAGACAATATTTAAGAAGTGTGTAAACAAAGGGGAAACTAAAATCGAATTCTCTTCTCAAGCCTTGGCCCTGCCTATTTCCTCCTTCCTAGATCCAGATCCAGTATTGCAACACCTTTCCTCCAGCTTGTTCCACATTTGTTATGCCATATTGTTCCTTCCATGTTATTTAGCAGTTTAATAGGTATATTTGTTGTCCGCATCTGCACAGCATCTCCCTCTGCTGATTTAAAACTGCCTAATTTTTTTAAATAATTCTTTAAACTTGCTCCCTGGTATCCTAATGCCCTCCTCAGAGGGTTGAGGGCCATCCAGCTTGAATAGCTTTCAATCCATCCAAGAGTGGCTCCAATATCCCAGGCACCCCATCCCTCCTGCCTATACCACTCCATCAGCCATGAGCTGAAGTGAGCAATTGGATGAACCCTCTTCTAGTTCTCCCTTCTGCTCAAACTGGCAGAAAAAAACTCAGAAGTCAGTGAGGCAGCTGTCAGCTTGGATGTCCCCCACAAAATTTCTAAAGCTATTCTTAACCTCCTCTAGGAGTCTGCAAACCAGGTTATCAGTGCCTAGTAGGACTGCTTTCCACTCTATTAACAATTCTTTCTACCCTGTTTACATCCCATCCAACCAAAGCCCCAGAAGGCATTTAACCTTCCTGTCCCCTGCTTCTCTGCACCCACTACCCCCTCTGTCCTCTTTATGATGGAATCACCTTTCACAAGCTCTTTCCTAGCACTGTCTTGCCTCTTGGACTCTGATCACATGTAAGGTGTACTCTTAAGCACAGACCTGATCTCTTGCATATCTGCAGGGTACGGCCTTTTCACTTGGGGAACTAGACAAACCAAACTGCACGAGGGGTGAATCTGTTTGCTGTTGCCATCTCAGGGTCTCAGTCTGTATAGACCCTTCTTCCCCCATCGCCCCTACCTACAGTAGGTGTGGCACGGTGTGCAGTGGAAAGGAGTAGTGGCTGCTTGCACCAGTGCCCACTGGGACTCACTATAAAAAGGTTAAGTTCATCCTTTACTGCACCCAACTCCACAGTGAGTGCTGCAAACCTGCTGCACACCAAGCAACATCACTGCCTCCCGAGGACTTTCCTGAAGATGACTGCACTATGGGTGCTGTGGCCTGTGATGCCTCCTTCCTACCCTGTCCCTCCCCCATAACTCTTCACATCCTCTCGAATGACTCCCTTATGCCCCTGCTTTACCTATTGACATAGGGTCCTCATCCCTAGTGCTGCTGAAGTTGTTTCATGGGCAGAGACCCTTTTATCAGGGGGTATCCCAGACAGGATTTCTCTAGCAGTCACTTAAAAACTCATAATCTTCACCCACTCTGCCACTATTCTGGATATCTCCTTACCCTCCTTTAATCTCACCCTGTCCCTCGGATTATTTTGTTTGCTGGTAGCAGCACACAGAAATCACAGTTTCGGTCCCTTCCTGCATTCCCACAGGATGCCCAAGCATGTATAGCAAAGCTCCTTCAGTAAGAGGACCCCGTGTCTCACTTGTGTCCCTTGATCTTCTTTAAGCATAGTCCCCTTCAGACTCCCTGCAGATTAATTATTTTATGTTTAATACCACTAATACCCCCCATACTGACACACATAAAGAAAGAAGACTTGAGTTTCAACTGCTTTATTTTACTTTTTTTTTTTTACTGCTAATCTGCCCCCCCACACACACACAGAATGATTTTTGTTTCTGTAAATACTGCTGCCTGCTGATTTTGTAGTAGGGTCTGGGTCGGACTCAGGACTGACTCGGGAGGCATGAGGCACTGGGCTTTTATTTTAAAGAATGCAGCCAACCTAGATCCCAGCCAGCAGACCTGGTTACAAAGGCAGTGCAGCCGGCAGCACGAACTAAGTAACTACTGCTGGGACACCCAGGCGAGATTAGGAAAGCAGCAAGTGTGGGGCAGGCAGCTGGCAGGGGCAGCCAGGCCAAGCAGCCTCCAGGCTTAATCAGGAGTTGGCAGGAGTCGGCAAAATAGGTGGGTGGGGCAGCTGGCAGGAACCTGGGACCGGAGAATCAAGAATCGTTGAATCAACTTTTGCGAGGTGGAAGTCCAGGACCGTGGATGTGAAGAACAAGACGTCGTTTTCTGCCTTGTAAAATTAAAAAATCACCTCGAGTCAGCAAGAGGGCAGGAGACTGGGACCCAGTTCCAGACCAAAAGGAGTCTCACCATTCACAAATGATCGCTCAGCCTGCCTCAGAGGGAGGGCAGATGAATCAGGGGTGGGCAGGGATGAGGGAGAACAAAGGCCGCGCCCGCCAGTCAGTCAGCACAAGGGTCCACTCAAAAGCAAAGTAAAATGGACAAGTTATACACAGCAGCCAGCCCTGAGCCAAATTATCTAATCCATATATCCTAGGCTAACCCTTTGCCATCTTTGAACGAGGGATGATCAGTAAGTAGTTTTACTGTTTTTCAACCCCTCCTGCAACAAACAGATCATCATCATTTATTTAATTAGATGGATTATGGACATGGAAGGAAGCTTCGTTCTCTTGTCTGCTACATGCTGCTACACAAAATCAATTTAAACACTCCACGCTCTCTCTCTCTCTCTCTCTCTCTCTCTCTGCTATACTAGTCGCTCTCTTGCTCTCTTCTTTACTCCAGCTCTCCTCTAACTGCTCTGCTCAGCTGCTCTGCCACTCTAACAATGCTCTGGAGTCTGCTGCTTACGTTACCTTATGTACTTCACTTGGCGCCAGCCTGCCCCCACAGACAAACTGTCTGCTCTGTATTCCACATGATTGTTCTTCTTGCTGCAGCAACAAATTATGACCCCCCCGACTTGCTGGTCCGTGGATGCGCCCTGCTGGCAGCAAATAGTAATTACCTAAAGAAAGTAAAAATTAAGTTGCAGTGCTCACTTTTCAAGTTAATAAAGTGAGCTTCCAGATCAAACCTAAGCCCCTAGGAGGCTTGCAGGGCGGCTCGCCACCCACCCTTCCCACGGTACTGGTTGTTAATACAAATGGTGAAGAGCAAGGGACCAAGAATGAAACTTGCGGTACACGCCTCAATAGGGGTTTTGGTGGAGAAACTTCCCCTTCTGCTGAAGGGCTGAAAACACAACAGGGCAGTTTCAGAGGGTTTATTAGGAACATGAGGGTGGCAGGGGGCATGGAGGACTCAGGAGGGAGGGGCAGAGTAAGTCAAGTAGGGCATCAGGGCAGACTCAATGGATTCATAGTGCCACATTTTCAAATCGAGTTTGTTTGCTCACATTTTCCATTTGCATTGTTCGACCATCCATTAGATGGTCTGGCAGATTGGATACTAACATACTATGAAGCCAGCTGAATAGGCCCTATGGTCTATCGAGTCTGATCAATGGTCAGTGCCTATGCTGGGCGGCAATTTTAGCCCTCCCTCCCACCCACACAAGGACCCCTGTTTCCCAGTGGGGCTCTTGGATGTACCCTCCCCCTGTATCTATCCCAGCCCTTCTTGAACTCCTCCACCATAGTAGCAGCCACCATCTCTCTCTGGGCAATGCATTCCAGGGTTCCACCAGTCTCTCAGTGAAGTAGTGCCTCCTTGTTTCCTCCCTCAACCTCCCCCCATCCAGCTTCATGTGGAGTCCCCTGGTGGCCCCAGTTCTCTTAGCTGTAGGACCCCCTCAAGGCTTACCCTATTGACCCCCTTGAGATACTTGAAAACCTCTATCATATCCCCCCCTGTCTCTTCTCTCCTCCAACGAGTATAGGTTGAGCTCCCCCAGTCGCTCCTCATAGGGCATTTCCCCTAGCCCCAGTACCATCCTAGTCACTCTTCTCTGTACCCTCTCCAGTAACGCAATGTCCTTCTTTAAGTAGGGACACCAAAACTGCACTCAATATTCAAGGTGTGGTCTAACCAGACTATTGTACAGTGGAAGGAGTACCTCACTACTCCTTGAGGTTATCCCCCTGGCTGTGCACCCCGGCATTTTATTTGCTTGTGCCGCCACCCTTCTACACTGCTCTGAGTTTTTCATTTTGACATCCACCACCACCCCGAGGTCCCTCTCCCCCCTTGAAACCTGCAATGTCTCCCCCCCAAGGTGTATGTATGAGTTGGGTTTTTGGCTCCCAGGTGAAGAACCCTGCATTTTGCAGCATTAAACTTTAGTTTCCAGATACTTGACCACCTCCCTAGAGTTTCCAGGCCCTCTTGGAGGTCCAACTTTCCCTCCTCCTCCTCATCCACCACCGCCCACAGTTTAGAGTCATCTGCAAAGAGACTCATCCTGCTCCTGATACCATTTCTGATGTCCATGACATAGGCATTAAATAGGAGTGGACTCAGCACCAACCCCTGTGGTACCCCCCACTTGTGACTAACCTTGAGGATGAGACCTCCCCCCCACCTTCACCCTCTGTACCCACCCCACCAGCCAGTTTCCTATCCATCTCCCCATCCCCCCACACCCATACTCTTTAGCTTCTCCAGTAGCCCACGATGTGGTACGGAGTCAAAAGCCCTGCTGAAGTCCAGAAAGAGGACATCCACTGGCCTGCCCCGATCCAACGCCCCTTGTCACCCTTCATAGAACTCCACCAGATTTGTCTGGCATGATCTGCCATTAACAAAGCCGTGCTTGGGAATGTCTATGTGACCCCGAGACCTCAGCACCCAGGTCTTCAGTGAACTGCCTTTGGGAAGTATCTGACTACCCAAAACTAAGATTAAAAACTTTCAGAATTAAACAGAGCTTAGTAATTGCCTTCAAAATAGTGAAACAGAAAATTACAGTGACTTCCATTTTATGCAGGATTACTCAGGATCTGAGGGACGAGAAAGGTCAAATGATGACCTATCTGGACTGCCCCCCGCCCCCAGTGCTAGTAGTAGTCTGGAAGGATCCCGACAGACAATAGTTTGGCATTTCTAGTTTTAAAAGTTTCAGTATTTAGGCTGTCAATCATATCTTGCAGAATACTATTTAATAGACCTGTCACATGTAAAAAAATATATTTCCTTTTTGTTGTTCTAAACTTCCTCTTTTTGATTTGCCATGAGTGCCCCCCAGAGGGAATTAAAGAATTCTTTATTTTAAAACCATTTGCTGTAGTAATTTGTTATCTGCTATAATATTATACATTAATAATAAGGCACCCTGCCTCCTTGTGGCAGTAAGATCTATAAATCCTGTTTTATTGACTCTGCTTTTGTATTCCATATCCCCAAGTCCACTAATTATTTTTTTGTTCTTCCTTTACGAACATACGAACATATGAAATTTGCCAGCAGATAAAGGCCTAGAGGTCTATCAAGTCTGCTCGAATGTGCAGCTAGCACCCCTTATTCTGCAGCTGCCCTTCCCTTCCACCCTTCCCCTTCATTTACCCTCCCCTTATCCTGTCCCATCCCCTTTTGAAGCAGTCCACTGTTCTACTGGATACCACTTCTGCAGGTAATGCATTCCACCCAGCCACCACCCTCTCTGTAAAAAAGTGTCTCCTCATCTCCCTCCTGAACCTTCCTCCCTCCAGTCTCATATCATGGCCCCTGGTGTCCCTCCCCTCCCTTACGTTGAACAGCTCCTCTGTACCTGTCTTGTTTATTTCTTTCATGTACTTAAAGGTTTCAATCATGTCCCCCCGTCCCTCCTCTCGTCCAGTGAGTACATTTTCAACTCCCTCAGCCTCATCTCGTATGATAAGTCCCCCAGCCCCTTGATCATCTTTGTCACCCTGCACTGCACCCCCTTCAGTAACTTAATGTTCCTCTTCAGATATGGGTGCCAGTTCTGTACGCAGTACTCCAGCTGCGGTCTAACTAGTGACCTATACAGTGGCAGAATCACCTCCTCCCTCCTCAAGGATATACCCTTTGCAATACAACCCAGCATTTTGTTGGCCTTTACAGCTGCCTTCCTACATTGTGCCGAGTTGTTCATTGACCCTGTAATGAGCACCGACCCCCAGATCCTTCTCCTTCTCTGTCTGGGCTAGCTGCACACCCCCCAGCTGGTAACTCCTTCTTGGGTTCTTCATCCCAAAATGCAGCCCCTTGCACTTTTTGGCATTAAACCCCAGTTGCCAGGTGTCTGACCAGGTTTCAAGCTTTGCCAGATCATCCTGCAACCCCTGCCATCCCCCTAGGTCATCCACCACGATCCTACCTTGGTATAATCAGCAAACAGACTGATCTTGCTCCTGATGTCCAATGATATGTCTGCAATGAATATCCCAAACAACACTGGTCCCAACACCGAGCCCTGTGGAACACTGCTCATCACTACCCTTGGATGTGAGAGCTCCCCACCCACCACCACCCTCTGTTGCCTTCCCTGAAGCCAGTTCCCTACCCATCTCACCAGCTTTGTACCCGCCCCTGTGCCTTCTAACTTACTTCCCAGCCTTCCATGTGGCACCGAGTCGAATGCCTTACTGAAGTCCAGATACAAGACATCCACTGCATGGCCCCTGTCCAGCTGCCTAGTTACCCAGTCATAGAACTCCACCAGGTTGGTTTGGCAGGATCTGCCACATAAGAAGCCATGCTGTCTGCTGTCCTGTAGTCCTTTGGCCTCTAGGAGGGCCACCAGCCTCTCCTTCAGGACTGTCTCCATTAGCTTACCCACAATGGATGTGAGGCTCACTGGTCTGTAGTTTCCCGGTTCATCCTTGTGGCCACTCTTGTGGAGGGGCACCACATGAGCCATCCTCCAGTCCTGAGGTACACACCCTGAATGTCTACTTATCCTTTTTGCTGATTAGGGGACCAAAAGTGGGTGGCATAGTCCAACTGCGGCCTAACACAGTTCCTGTATAGAGGGTCAATAACAGAGATATTCCTGGAAGCAAATTTCCTGTTAGTGCACCCAAGCATTCTGTTGGTTCTACCCACTACCTCACAAAAGTATTCTGAGTGGTCTCAGCTTGGAGTTATCAGTGCACCAAGATCTTTGTCAATTTTGAGACATATAGGCTGATACCATTACAGGTGTATGGGTGTTGTCTTTGTCCATGCCCAAAGTGCATTACATAGAGAATAAAGTATAGGTAAAGGTTATTTACACACACCTGAGGTGTGCAGTGCCTTACAAACCCTGAGGGGTTTAGTAAGGCATCACACACCAAGGATGTTTATAAAAACCATTACTCACCCCTACCTAAACATTGTTTTTTATAATTACTGACTTTCTGAGTGAATGTTTTTTCACTCAGACATGCCTGTATGCCTGACAGCTGAAGGCTGCTTCAGATGCTGTTGAGAATCAGTAGTTGTCAAACTTTGACTACAGCTATAAGGTACAAGTTTCAATATATTTTTTTAAAGTATGACAGCGTTCTCTTTTTTTTCAGTGAGTTACAGTTTTATGGAAGTGGGTTCCTTTGCAAAGATACGCTGTTATCAGCGCCATGGCAAGCCAATTACAGTGTAGCTCATGCTTCACTTTCACTGATTGACAGCTGAGAGCTGTTTCACGCTTCTTGTTATAACCGTCCTATAGCAGATCATATCTGACTGAGCCTGCTGACTACAAAGCTGACATTTGCTGTATTTAAAAATCCCAGAATCCGCTACAGCTGATGTCAGAGCTGGGCTGCAGCAGTAGGATATTCAGTAGCCTGCAGTGCTTGTTAGAACTTTTGTAAGTTCCAGTCAGATGTTTGCCAATCCCACTATTCTCCACGGGGCTAAGTACAGTCCTCTGTGACAATACTAAGCTCTGGGATGACAGTGGGACCAGCAAACAAAACATCATGCACTGCAGGCTATTGAATTTACCACTGCTGCAGCCCTGCTTTAATGCCAGCTTCAGGGGATTCTGGGATTTCTAGTTACAGTAAAGGTTAGCTTTGGAGTTTGCAAGATCAGTCAGATACAATCTAACATATTGCAATTAACAGTAAGTACAAAAAATGTTTTTGCACAGAAACTATAAATTGGGACCAGCCCCACACTAAGGTGCAGGGTTCTTAGTGATGACTGTTTCCCTTTAAATAGAATACTATATAAACCATATGATGACTTGTGGCAGTGCCTTTGACAAAGTGTTATGTTGTATGTGTGAAACACATCAGGCAAGCTATTTGGGAGGGGGGGGGGTGTCACTGTTTTATCCTGTCTTTTTGTCGTATTAATTAAAAGGACTTTGAACTTGATATACTCTTCTTGGTGCCCTTCTTTGTGGGTAGTGAGTCCAGTGACATTTCATTTTACATTTTGTGCTAATTCCAGTATGCACCCATGTCCCCATATGTCTCTTTGCTTAATTGCTTCTTGCTCGTAACTTTGTCATGCCCACTGTGCACCATAGCTTAAAACTTTGTGGCATGAAATTCCACAATTTGCTCAGAATGCCTTGCTTGTCTCTTAATAGATTCTCCATGTACAGCATGGTTAAACCAGGAAGTACCATGCTGCTCATGTCAGTTCTATTAAAGGAAGCAATCTGCAGAAAATATAGTCCCTTCCCCTCAGTTGTTACGTATCCTCCGATTAGGGTTTTTAGGCATGTCATTAACTTTTAGGGTACCTTGAAATATACTTCTTTATTCTATGACTTTGAATATCAGTATATGTCCATGGCCATCTCATGGGTATCAGCCATCTTTTGGTACTCAAGCTATGTACAGTATGATACTTTGCACTGCCGATATACTGTTGCTGCAGGAACGGACGTTCATTTTGTTAGTGATACATATGACCATGGCTTCAATATGCTGGAGGGGAATACAAATGGAAACTATTGCTGAGATTCTTTTGAACCCTTTGGTATTGGTATATTTTAAATGCTACAACACACTTACATTGTATTGGAGTAACTGAGGGACGATAGCAGCTCATTATCATAGTTTCTGAATCCAGTTCTGAATCCTTTGCTTCAGGCCTTCACATAACTGATGTCACGGGGATTCCAGAACTGATCAGTAATTACAAAATAAACGTCAGGCTGAATAAAGGTAGCATCAATAAGGGATCCTAAAAAGGAGAGAAACAAGATTATTTTATAATAATAACTGGTCAGGAATTTCTCTCAGTGTACTGACCAGGTTGATATTTTCCATAACAACCAGCTGGTTGTTATGACATTCACGAGCCATACCAATCAAACTATGCTGCTACCTCATTGGCCAACATTCCATGTGTGGGCGGGCCAAACAGTCTCACAAAAACTGGGCTGGAGAAAAATTGCTGGCCTGTTATTATAAAAAATAAAAGATGGGGAGGGTGTGCATATGAGAATTTAATGCACACCCTCATTGTGGGATGCTTTGATAAACTCGTCGGGCTTCACCCTCGGGGTTTATGTAGCATCCCACAACTCGGGTGTGCATTAAATCCTCATATCACACCCTTCCCCATCCATTATTCTCTATTTATGAAATGGCAAGAAAAAATCTAGAAATTTCATTGGCCTAGAGATGTCACTTGACTGTGCATTAAATAGAGAATAATGCCTGTGCAGGTGTGTGTTATGAGGTGTGTGAAAAATCCTCATAAAACAAACTTTGCACAGGCATTATTTCAGGGGTCAACCTTAATCTTTTTTTGCACTTGCCAGTAGGGCAAGTTGATTCAAAATTGCACTAGCCCACAGATGGTTGCACCAGCCCACAATTATGATGGCAAATTTTTTATCACTTATACAGGCAAAAATGCAAGTCAAGAAATACTCTGATTATTGCACATTTATCCTACTAAAAAGACAGCAATGCAATCACACACAGTGTACCTCTAATCCCACTGTTTTGTACCATGTCCACCTCTCCTCCTCTTTCTGTCCCCCCTAACCAGTGGATACTGCAACAGCAAATATTGATTCAAGAACTCCTAGCCCTACACACACAGTAGTCAATATCATAATGCCCCTCACCCTACTCTTGCTCCTACCCACAGGGCAGACAGAGTCAGGCAGAGAAAAACACTCTCAGCCCCCTCCCTGTGATCAACCAGAAACCTGCTCTTCTGGAAGTTTTCATTCAATATCAAGTCAACCACGGGCAGATCTAGGATTTATTTTTTTGGAGGGGGGTGCTACACAAACCTAGCTGGCTTAGAAAATGTTATGACATTTTTATGTATATATACCGGGCACAAAAGTATTGACCAGTGAGAGGGAGCTCATCGGAGCTCAGGGACTGGGGCTGAACTTTTGAATTTTCATATTCGGTGCCAAAACATTGCAGGCTTGCTGTCCTATTTAATGGGCAGCCTGCAGCAGCGCCAGAGAGTGAGAGAGGGACCAACCAGCAAGAGGGAGCTCATCGGAGCTCAGGGACTGGGGCTGAACTTTTGAATCTTCATTTTTGGCACCAAAACGCTGCAGGCTTGCTGCCCTATTTAATGGGCGGCCTGCAGCAGCACCGGAGAGTGAGAGAGAGGGACTGGACTGATATTTTCTCCTCCCACCCACCCCACACTGCCACTCTTTTAAATAGACTTTATGGGCTGGTAAGGAGGGGTTCCCTGGAGGTGGACAAATCAGGACTTCCACCTTAATAGAACTGTATCATTCTGGGGCGAGTAAGGAAAAAGCACGGCAATACAAGTGGGGCTGTGATATTATAGGCAGCTGAGTTGTGAAACAGAGCAAAGTTATGCCATATGATTATACTGTTTATTCCTGGGCTGTGATATTACAGGCAGCTGAGCTGTGAAACAGAGCAAAGTTATACTATATGATTATACTGTTTATTCTGGGGCTGTGATATTACAGGCAGCTAGTTGTAAAACAGAGCTAACATATACTATATGATAATACTGTTTATTCTGTATCTTCAGTTAGAGTTAAAGAGTCTTTTTTGAGCATGTTTACCCTGTCCCATCAGCTAGAGTTTAAGTGTCTATTTAGAGCAGGGCTGTTTGCTGGAAGAGAACATGACTGATCTAGTCTGTATCTTCAGTTAGTGATTAAGTGTCTTGTTTAAAAGCCTGTTTATCCTGTATCATCAGACAGAGTTTAAGTGACAACCTTGAGCTGGGTTGTATGTTGAAATGAATAGGGCTGACCTAGGATACCCCAGTATGGCCACTTGGAGGGGAAGGGGTGGTGGTAATCAAGGGGGAAGGGAATGGGAAAAGGAGGAAGTGCCTATAAGGAATAGAGAAGGACAAATGGGGTGGCCACTTTCCACCACAGCAAGCATCTTCGGAAGGGTTGTAGGATGCACAGGCTGTGGGCCGGCAATAATTCTAAAGTGGGCCTGGAGAGAGGAAGGATGCCCACGCTGTAGGCAGCTATCTCTGATTAGGAGTGAAGTTTGTTGGTTAAGGAGTAAGCTGGGAGACTTGGGGAGGGGCGACCAGAGATAAGGGTTGGGGGTATGGGCGGCAGAGGGGTGGAGATGAGGGGAGGTGGGGGTAATGTCCAGAACCAAGAGTAGGACATGTTATAACAAGTAAGGGGAGTATATTAGGGATAGAGGACCCCTAGATAGGGATGTTGAGGCAAAGAGGAAAATCTATGGGGCGAACACTCCGAAAAGAAATAGTGTGGAGGGGGAAGAGTCAGGAGAGCCTGTTGTGGTGAAGACTAGAAAAGCAGACAGTGGGAAGGGAGCTCCAAAGGAGGATAGGGCAAGAGGGGAGAAACAGGGATGGCTTAGAGAGCCAGTCGGGGGACACTCAGGTCAGGTAATGGAGGCTGGCATAGAGTGTAATAATAAATTTGAGCTGCTTAGTAACCTAGTGGGGGAGGAAGGGGTTCACGGAAATGAGGAAACTGGGACAAAGGCCATGGGGAGGGAGCTAGATTCCCATAGGGCATCACAGGTCAGAAAAGGAAATGACAGAAATAGTCCCAAGGGGAGAAGGGGAAACCTCAATGTGAAGCAGAGAAGGGAGATGCAATATATAGCAGAAACGAGGGAGGAGAGCAGGACTGGAGAGAACCTAGACGACAAGGAGGTGCGGGAGGGACCCCACCTCAGTAGGGGAGCCTGTCCCACGGATAGGGACCTATGTGAACAGGTCCTGCAGGGGGCCTCTGGATGTAGGGATACCATTATAAGGGGTGAGGATGATGGTGTGGGGGAAGGGGATTTGATCAAGGCCAGGATAAATGGCCCGGAAATGAATGGGATTAAGGGGACACCTATATAGAGGGGGGGGTCTGAGACATGTGGGCAAAATATTAAGGGAGACAAACAGGGGAGGGTGGTAAGGGGGTCTCTCATAATAAGGCAGGAAGACCCACAACATTGGGATCTTGGATAAGGGGGAGGGGTTGAGAGCACAGAGAGGTAGTGGAAGTAACCATAAGGATGATGGAGGCATTAAGGTTCTGTTACTGGGTGACTCAATGATAAAGGGTATCCAATGGGAGGGACGGGGTGGGATGCCAGAACCAGGTGAAGGTAGTGAGTATTTCTGGGCTGATGGTGCACACAGCTAAGTTCATGGTGTACGAGCTGGTAAGGGATTGTGGAGGAAAACCAGATTTCCTGGTGCACTTGGGGACGAACGATATAGAGGGGCACAGTGTCTTGGAAATCCAAGCAAGGTTCCAAGAACTTGCTAGAGTCTATCGAGATAATGGATGCAACATTTCCTTTTTGGAAATATTGCTGGTGCCTAGGGCCTCAGTGGAGAACAAAAGGAAGATCACAGAGGTAAATGACTGGCTCAGGAAGTGGGGGGAAGAAAGAGAGTTGGGGTGTTAGGTAACTGGGAGGAGGTTTGGGAGGATAAGGGACTGTATGCCAAGGACAGGCTTTACCTTACCCCATTAGGGAAGGAAATCCTTAAACAGGGGTTGGCGGACTACATTCAAGAAACCTGGGGTTTTAAATTGTGAGGTGGGGGAGGGGCATGGGAGGGGCTGGCCTGAAGCCCCCTCCTCCAGATGAGGGGAGTAGCCAGCAAACCCAAGGGGAGGAGGGGGAAAATAGTCAGGGGGAGGATGTTCCAGGAGGAGCAAATGGTGGCAGGAGGCACAAGGAACCTGGGTGTGGTTCGACAAAGGCGATCAGGGGCAAGGGGTGGGGGGTGGTGTTAGTAAATACCAGGAGCTTGGGTAACAAGTTACCAGAGTTCCAGGCCATGCTGTTCGGGAGGGTGGATGTGGCAGTGGTCACGGAAACGTGGGCCAACAACAACCATGACTGGGACCTTAACGTGAAGGGATACTTTTTGCTTAGGAAGGACAGAAAGGAGGGCAGAGAGGGAGGAGTGGCTATGTACATTAGAGAAGGCATATAAATTGCTAGGGTAGAAGAGGCAGAGAGAAACTTGGAGGCCTTATGGGCCACCTTATGAACCCCGTCAGGAGGTAAGGTCAAGCTGGGTGCAGTATATAGGCCCCCCGGGATGGGTGATGTTCTGGAGGATGGTTTGCCGGACAACCTTATTGCCCAGTGCGGACCAAAAGGGGAGAGAGTGGTGTTGATGGGGGATCTTAATATGCCAGGGACAAACTGGGGAACCATGTCCTCTAAGATGGCCAAGGAGCAGAGGCTGCTAGATGGTTTCCAGGATGTGTTCTTAACAAAGCATGTGAGGGAGCCCACTAGGGAGGGCCATGTTCTGGACGTGGTCTTGGCGGATGGGGATCTGGTAAGTGACCTGGTTGTAGAGGATCCCCTGACTGGGAGTGACCACAACACTGTCTGGTTTCAAATTAACATGGGGGGAGGGGGGAGAGATCTAGGACTCTTGCAGTGGATTTCAGGGAAGCAGGCTTTATGGGCATGGGAAATATTCTAAAGGATCACATGAAAGGGATTACAACAATGACAGACGTGGAAAAGAGATGGGAGGTCATAAAACGGGGACTTCATGAGGCAGTCAGGACCTGTGCTAAGGTGAAGTGCAAGGGAGCAAGGTCACATAAACCATGCTGGTGGACCAGTGAAGTTCAGGGAGTGGTCAGGGAGAAGAAGGCTGCCTACAAAAAAATACAAACCATCAAGAGGGGAAAGGAAAGGAAATATACTGTCTAGCATCTAGAAAAGTCACTCAGATGGTGCGGAGGCAAAGTCCAGTAAAGAGCAGCGGCTGGCACAGGATTGGGAGGCAAAGGTTTTTTTCTGGTACATCGGGGAGTGGAGAAAAACTAAGGGCCAGCTTGGCAGACTGAGATCAGATGGTGGGTGGGTGGAAGAGGCAAGGGAGCAGGCGGAGGTATTAAGCGAGCACTTCACCTCGGTGTTCGCTAGGGAGGAGGATGGGATATTTGCTAAGCAAGGCACAATAGGGATAGAAGCAAAATTGAGCGGGATCAGGGGAGTAACAGAAAGGGAGCATAAGGGAGGGAGAGGCATGCCTGGGGTTTTCACATCGGGACAAGGATAGAAAGGCCAGCAAGGGGGGGACGGACGAAGCTATCTCCACCGAATGGGTGTGGCAAGCCCTAAAGGCCCTGAAGAAAGATAAATCTCCTGGGCCGGATGGCATTCATCTGAGGGTACTATGGGAGTTGGCGGACATACTGGTGTAACCCCCCTGCAAATGGGGGTTCCCAAAAGACTTCCAGGAGCTTGCTTGAATGCTCCAAGCCTGAATGGTGTTTGGCATTTAAGCCATTTATCAGTGAGTGTTTTAGAGCCTCTGGTACTGTCTCTTTAAGAGCTGTCTGCTTGCAGACATAATTAGTTTGTATGGGGGGACTGTGTGCTTCTCTGAGTACCACTCGAGCTGCTGCCAATTCACTTCATTTTTGCAGTCACTAGGAGTGCAAAGGGAACCTATCTGAAAGATGTAACTGTTTGCCAGAAATTATTTAGAGTAATAATGAAATTACAGTTTGTCTAACCTGCTTTCTTTGCAGTCAGAACTGTGTCTGCTAGTTCCCCATTCTAGTTTTGAACTGCTGAACTGGACCAATCAGTGTGGGGTAAGCTAGCTCTAAAATGGTGCCTTGGACGAATCAGAACTTGGACTCATAATCTGAGCCAGCCACAAGAGGATTGTATGGGCAGTGACTCTGGGAGATGTAGTTTAGACTTCAGTGCCTTTTGGACCAACAGCAGCAGTCTATTGTGAGTGACAGCCAATCCAGTCAAGAACTGGGAGGAACTCAAAGGAAGTGCCGGTTTGTCAGTTGGAGAGTCAGTTGAGCTTTGGCAGTGAAGAAGGAAGGAGCCCTGTGCTTTCAGTGTGCAGTTTTAGTCAAAAAACGTGTAAGGCCCAGAGTTCCGGCTCTGCTTGTTAGGACTGAATCCGCCTGTGAAAAGAATCAAAGGATCTCTGAAGAGTAGAAACCAGGCTCACCCTGTAGAAGACTGGAAGAATTGCTGAAAATTGCACTCGGTCTGTCAGGAACTGAATCTGCTGTGTGTTCTCCCGGGTATTGTGCAGTAATTGCGATCGGGATACAGATGCAGCCTGCCTGGTATAGTGCTTTCTTTTATATGCATGTGTGAAGAGGTTTGTGTACCTCAAGTGAGCCCTGCTGACATTGAAGGACCCTATCTTATTTGGAGGTCGTGAGTACTAATTCAGGGTCGCTCCCTGTTGAATTGCCACATTAAATCCAAATGGAATTACTGTACTGCTGACTGTTTAATTCTCCTTTCTCTGTGTGAAAGGGCCTCACCAGCTGCCACGGTTTGGACTAGCCACTGGGCTTGGGTACCCAGGGACAGTAACTGATAGGGATAGGCCTGTGCACAGAGCCATAGGTAGATTATTAAAGTGATAAGCTAATTAACCTGATTTCCCTGTCCTTGTTATATCCCTAAATAAATCAGAGCTGCTTGTTTCAGCAAAGTTATACTGCCTGAGGTATTTGTCTATGTTAAAGTACTGTACTGTGATTGTTGCACTGTATCTCATTTCACAGGAGGTCCCAGTGCCGGAACCAGACCTGGGGGTAAGTGTATACTGTGAAGGTAATTCTGATATATTGTGTGGGCCACTAGTGGGAAGAAAGGGGATTGCAGTGTCCCAGAGGGCTGTGACCAAGTTAGTTTAACTATTGCAAACCCTGACCTCTGGGTGGAGGCACCGCCATTGGATCCAGGCCCCTCAACCTGTTAGTGGCAAATCAGGCGGGGTAGTAGCCCTGGGATAGCGCCATCTAGGGTTACATCTTGAGGCTCACCGCTGGGATTGTGTGTCCTCTAGTGGCCATATTTACGAACCACTGTTAAGAAAAAATGGGTACCCGACAGAAGTGGCTGTGTACCGGCTGGTGGAGTGGTGTACTGGGAGGAGATCGACCCCAAAATGCTATGCTTATCCTGGACATCCCCTGGGTATCAATCGGACACTGTGCAGGAGTACTTTCCAAGGTGGAAGGTTTACAAAACCCTGTGGTGGTGGGTCGGCATGCTAATCTGCTCACCCACACTTTCCTGGCCCTAGTAGAGTTTAAGGATCCCATAGATAGCTCCAAAGTGCCACAGACCATTACCCCAGAGGGAGCCCTCACTGCTTGAGAGTGATAACTAAGGACAGTAAAGACCCGGGGAATCAGCCCCACCACTATCTAAACTTTGAGGAGAATTTGCTGAATGGTTGCTGGGAGAGGGAAAACTGTGGAGGACTTGAAGAAACTATTCTTGCCACCTGGGGTGTTCCTCCCAACACCCTCTCCTGCTCCAGTGCCCGTAATGGTGGCTGAACCAATGCAGACTCCTATTTCTGCACCTGCCATTAGTCACGACTCTTACAGAAGGTTGAGGATCTTCTCTGGCACCTACCCCCCAAGGGAGGATGACTGGGAGACCTGGATAGACTATGTTGCCCCCAAGTGCTAGAATGGCAATGCTCGGAAGAAGGCGAAGAGGTTAGTGAGAGCCTCCGGGTCCTGCCCTGGCTACCATCCGTGCTAAACGGGCCAGTAACCCTGAAGCGACTGCACAGGCCTATCTTGAGGCCTTGGAGAATGTGTATGGGAGCCCAGATTCTGATGAGGACCTATGGTGGAGAGTAAGAGATGCACAACAGTACCAAGGGAGTTGTTGTCTGTGTATGTATCTCGGCTGGAAAAATTGTTGCAAGAATGCCCTCAGAAAAGGTAGTTTGCCAGCTATTGAACTGGACCGAACCAGGCTGGACAGGATCCTAAGTCTGCCCCTTCTCAGAACTGCTGTTGCTTCAGTTACGCCTGGCAGATCGACTGGAATCCCCACCCTCCTATGATGAGTTAATGAGAGAAATTGAGGAGTTGAGAAAAAGCGACCTCGGGAGGGACCTGCACCAATAGCTGCGGCTACGACCCGAGTGACTGAGGGTGACCCATCAGTGAAGTTCAGGGGCAGAGGTTGGCAGTCAATGAGTGCTCTGACAAGGAAAAAGATATGTCACAATGGGGCGAACTGTTGAGAGATCCAGGAATTCAAAAACAGTCCCTTTATGAAGGCCACGCCTGCAAATGCAGGCCCTGACCTATATCCGACTGCATCTGCTATGGGGTGGGGGTACCCACCATGTATCTCCTGCTGATAACAGCTCCGAACTCGATTCCTTGACCATGGAAGTGGAGAAACTGACGAGATGTCTCAAATGCTTATCACGCCGCAGACAGAGATGGCACAAGGTTTCCAGTTAGTAATACCCCGCCCAGGCTCCCAGTGTGGCGCCTCGTCAGCTCAAACTCAGAAAGTATGTTTGCTATAATTGTGGGAAAGATGGGCACATGAAAAGGAATGCCAGTCCCAAAAGACACTGACAAAGTTGCATATAGGCTACAAGGAGAGCTTCGGAGAAGAAATCAGTGGTTAAGAGGTGCACGACATGATCCCAGTGAGGGCACCAAAAATGCTAATTCACGTCCTTTGTGGCAAAGGTCAGTTGCCCAGCCCCCACTACCGCCTCTCCAGACTGGTCCAGAATAGTGGGTCCCTCCATGGAGACCACTGTAAAGGTGAATGGAGTGTCTACAAGAGCTGTATTAGACAGTGGCTCCCAAGTGACAATTATGTTCCAGGATTGGTATCAGAAGCATTTGTCAGACGTACCCTTACAACCATTAGAAGGACTGCATGTATGGGGGTTAAGTGAGAAGGCCTACCCTTATTCCGGGTATATCCGAATTTGGCTGTCTTTCCCCACCTCCGTGGCTGGAGTGGCCGAACAAGTAGAGACCCTAGCCTTAGTGTGTCCCCCCACTGGACTGTATGATGGTGTCCCTTTGTTGATTGGAACAAATGCTCATATGTTCGGAAGGCTGGCACAGTTGTGTTATGAAAACAGGGTCAAAGACTAGTAGAGCTTTAAGAGTTCCGGCTTTAATTAAGAAGGCCTATGAGGCACAGAGAGATGCTGAAAAACAGAACCAGAGGAACCGGGTGAATTGTATGGAAGAAGGATCCTGAGTCTCTGATCCTGGCGCCAAATGCCCAGTGTACCTTACAGGAGAGGTCCGTATCAGAAAGGATGTTAAGAATAAAATATTAATGTTGGATGCACCAGGCGATGGAAAATTGCCAGAGGGACTGCTGGTCAAGCCTAGTATTTTGCCCGCTAGAGCCCATGCTTATGCCAGAAGGGTAATGGTCCAAGTTCATAATGTGTCTGAAAGAGACATTCGAGTAAACAGAGGTTGCATCCTGGCTAATGTGCATTGTGCAGACACTGCAGTGCTACCCAGCAGCAAGAGTTCAAGGAAGAATGACAGAGTAACGCCTGACTTGTTTGATTTCGGCGACTCCCCGCTGCCAGCTGAATGGAAAGTGAGGATCAGTGAGAAGCTTGCCCAGAGAGACAGGTGTTTTCTTTAAAGGAATGGGATGTAGGATGCGTGCAAGGAGCTGAGCACAATATCCGGCTGCATGACGAAAGACCATTTCGTGAGAGGTCTCGGCGCCTGGCACCTGCTGACATAGATGATGTGAGGCGGCATCTGCAAGAGATGTTAGCTGCTGGTGTAATACAAGAATCCAGAAGCCCTTATGCTTCCCCCATTGTGGTAGTGAGGAAAAAGATGGAACAGTAAGGATGTGTGTGGATTATCGCACCTTAAACCGGCGGACTATCCTGATCAGTACACAATGCCCGCATTCAGGATGCTTTGGACTGCCTAAGCGGGAGCAAGTGGTTCTCTGTGCTGGATCTCCGCAGTGGGTACTACCAGATCCCGATGGCCCCGAGGACCGTGAGAGAAGAGCGCCTTTATCTGTCCCCTTGGTCTTCTATGAATTCATGAGGATGCCTCATGATTTCAGGTGCCCCAGCCACTTTTCAACGATTGATGGAGCGTGCAGTGGGGACATGAACTTACTAGAGTGCCTGGTATACCTAGATGATGTCATTGTGTTTGGCAGCTCACTGGAGGAACATGAGCAGATTATTTAAGGTATTGGACCGACTGGAGGACTTTGGCCTTAAACTGTCCATTGATAAGTGTCAATTCTTTCAAACATCAGTAAAGTATGTGGGACACATAGTATCCACCGAGGAATAGAGACCGACCCAAGTAAAGTTGAGGCCTTGACCACCTGGCCACAGCCCAAAAATCTAAAGAACTGCAAAGATTCCTGGGATTCTGTGGTTATTATCGGCTTCATCAAGGACTATTCAAGAGTGATCCGCCCTTTACTTAACCTTACTCAAGGGTATCCCCAACCCACAAAAATACCAAAGTCAGCGTCCCTCAAGACTGAAAGAGTGTATTTTCATCCGAGTGAAGTATTTGGGGCCGCTGGACTCCTGATTATGAGACTGCTTTTCATGAGATCATATATCAACTTACCCATGCTCCAGTGCTGGCCTATGCCGATCCAAGAAAACCTTGTCCTGCACACTGATGCTAGCTTGCAAGGGTTGGGGGCTGTGTTGTACCAAGAGCACGAGAATGGCCTGAGACCAGTGGCCTTGCCAGTAGAAGCCTGACCCCATCCGAAAAGAACTATCCTGTACATAAGTTAGAGTTCCTAGCTTTGAAGTGGGCTGTTGTTGACCAATTCCATGAGTACTTGTATGGGGCTAAAATACTAGTAAAACTGACAATAATCCTTTGACCTATGTGCAGACCTCAGCTAAGTTGGATGCCACTGGCCATAGGTGGCTTTCTGCATTATCTACATATGACTATGCTCTCGAATACCGAGCAGGTCTGAACCACATAGATGCTGATGCTCTCTCCCGGAGGCCTGTTCCCCAGAATGATTGGGTCCGATTGGCAGAACCTGACATTCGGCACTCTGCGAGAAGTTTGACAGGGAGGAACAAATGTCCACAGACGCAGTGGACTGCATGGTGGATTGCTTGAGGCGCCTCTGAGAATGCATACCTGCTGCTTATTGCCACTTTTCTGCAATAGACATTGGTGCACTGCCTCAGCTGGACAATGACAGTATCAGCGGGCTCAATCCCAGCGATCCCATGATCAAAGCAGCTTTAGAAGCCCTCTATGCAGGAAAGATGTGTCCAAATACGCCCACTGATTTGAGAACTGCACTGTTATACAAAGAAGGTCCTAAGTTGAAACTGATCAATAAACTGTTATACAGAGAAACAGTAGACAGAGGGGACAAGTAGACAAACAACAACTAGTGCTGCCACTGCCTTTGAGACTCAGTACTGAGGTCCTTGCACAACCACATGGGGCACCTTGGTAGAGACAGAACACTTGACTTGGTGAGATCCAGATTCTATTGGCCTAAGATGGGGGCTGATGTGGGCAACACATTCCGAACTTGTAGTCGCTGCTTACAGAGGAAAGCTTTGCCCCAGAGGGCTACCCCCTATTAACATCTACCAGTGCACCCATGGAGCTGGTCTGTATTGATTTTCTGAGTTTGGAGTCGGATCAAAGAAATATCAGTAATGTGCTGGTGGTCACTGACCATTTCACGAGATATGCCCAAGCTTTCCCCACCAAAGACCAGAAAGCATCCACTGTGGCCAAAGTACTTGTAGAAACTTTTTGTTCACTATGGGGCTCCACAAAGAATCCATTCTGATCAAGGGAGAGACCTTGAGAGTCGCTCTGATCAAAGAGATGCTTTCTCTGTGGGGAGGCGAAAGTCCAGAACCACTCCTTACCACCCCAGGGGGACCCACAACCTGAACGTTTCAACCGCAGACTTTGCTAGATATGCTAGGCACCCTGCACCCAAAGGACAAGCCTAGATGGAGCCAACAAATTAGCACACCTGGTACATGCTTATAACTGCACAAAAGTGATGCCACTGGATTCTCCCCTACCGCCTGATGTTTGAAGAGAAGCTCACTACCAGTAGATGTGTGTTTTGGGGTCTCTCCTGATGGGGTTCAAGCTGACAACTATTTACAGTATGTGCAAAAGTTAAAGGCCCAGCTAACTCATGCGTACCAACTGGCTCAAACCATGGCTGCCAAAAGAAATCTGGCCAACAAAGAAAGGTATGATAAAAAGGTGAAAGCACAGGAACTCCAGGAGGGAGATCGGGTATTGCTAAGAAATCTGGGACTGCATGGCAAGCACAAGATTGCTGACAGATGGCACCATCTCCCTCACATTGTAGTGGGCAAACTAGATGATCTGCCAGTGTACAAAGTAAGGCCTGAGAATAATTAAAAGATGTAAAAACAATGCATAGAAATCATTTACTGCCCATTGGACAAATCTTAATTGAGTCTGAGCCCTAGAAGATCCCCTCTGGACCAGTGACTAGAGCTGCTGCTAAGAAAAGATCAAGAAAGTCTGCACCTACAGAAGCAAAGTTAAGTGTTCCCCTCCACAAGTCCCAGTTGAGCATGACTGTCAGTCCATATCGGAAGAAAGTGAGAGTGACTTTGAATACTATCCTTCTTACTTAACTGAGTCAATTGTTTAGGCAATCCTAGTCAATAGTGGAGACAAAGCTGGGCCTTCTGGACTGTCTAAGCCCCCAGCTTCATCCCTGGAGCCAATGCTCCCAGAAAGTGAAGTGCAAAGCATCAGATCAGATGAAATGGAATCATTGTGCATGGTTGAACTGTTTGAGCTTTCAGGAGGAAAATGATAGATTGGGGCAGACTGGTGATATATCCGAACAAGAAGAGTATTTTGAGTGCCCTGACAGTCCACTGCCAGTGTCAGCTCTCCATGTGAGCCAAATGTTGTGGACTCAGAAACTGTAACTCCTGGAGCTGAAAGTGCCCAAGTTCTAGCCTCTCTACCCCCAGGAGACTCCTGACAAGTGAGGACAATGCTGAAAATGAGGCTCAGAGTGCAGAGACTGTAACAGTTCCCCCTAGAAAGACTGGTCGAGCTGTAAAGCCTGTGGTGCACCTCAGTTATGATTCCTTGGGAGGCCTGTGGATTTGCCTCTCAATGTTGTCCATAAAGAGTGTATGTGTCCCGAGCTCATTGCCCAAACTGGACGTCAGTGCTAACTCAAGTTACTTGTGTTGCCCTCTAAGTATGGTGCCCTTGCCCGTCCAGCCCCAAGGTAACTGATAGGAAGGGCCCCTCTCTTCAGGTTTCATGTACAAGAGGTAATAACTTGAGTTATGGTACAATGTGTATGTAATACTGTGTAAAGAGTGACGTACTGCAATGTTTCAGAAATGTGTCTTGGTAAAATGATATATTGACTGATGATTACATGTGCGAGCCTAATGCAAATGTATATGGTTGCAGTTGAAACTTATGGGGTACTTGCTTGGCAGACGTCAAGCTTTCCCAAACCAGGAAGGGTGTAACCCCTGCAAATGGGGTTCCCAAAAGACTTCCAGGAGCTTGCTTGAATGCTCCAAGCCTGAATGGTGTTTGGCATTTAAGCCATTTATCAGTGAGTGTTTTAGAGCCTCTGGTACTGTCTCTTTAAGAGCTGTCTACTTGCAGACATAATTAGTTTGTATGGGGGACTGTGTGCTTCTCTGAGTACCACTCGAGCTGCTGCTAATTCACTTCATTTTTGCAGTCACTAGGAGTGCAAAGGAACCTATCTGAAAGATGTAACTGTTTGCCAGAAATTATTTAGAGTAATAATGAAATTACAGTTTGTCTACACTTTCTTTGCAGTCAGAACTGTCTGCTAGTTCCCCATTCTAGTTTTGAACTGCTGAACTGGACCAATCAGTGTGGGTAAGCTAGCTCTAAAATGGTGCCTTGACGAATCAGAACTTGGACTCATAATCTGAGCCAGCCACAAGAGGATTGTATGGGCAGTGACTCTGGGAGATGTAGTTTAGACTTCAGTGCCTTTTTGGACCAACAGCAGCAGTCTATTGTGAGTGACAGCCAATCCAGTCAAGAACTGGGAGGAACTCAAAGGAAGTGCCCGTTTTGTCAGTTGGAGAGTCAGTTGAGCTTTGGCAGTGAAGAAGGAAGGAGCCCTGTGCTTTTCAGTGTGCAGTTTTAGTCAAAACGTGTGTAAGGCCCAGAGTTCGGTCTGCAGCTTGTTAGGACTGAATCCGTCCTGTAGAAAGAATCAAAGGATCTCTGAAGAGTAGAAACCAGGCTCCACCCTGTAGAAGACTGGAAGAATTGCTGAAAATTGCACTCGGTCTGTCAGGAACTGAATCTGCTGTGTGTTCTCCGGGTATTGTGCAGTAATTGCGATCGGATACAGATGCAGCCTGCCTGGTATAGTGCTTTCTTTTATATGCATGTGTGAAGAGGTTTGTGTACCTCAAGTGAGCCCTGCTGACATTGAAGGACCCTATCTTATTTGGAGGTCGTGAGTACTAATTCAGGTCGCTCCCTGTTAGAATTTACATTAAATCCAAATGGAATTACTGTACTGCTGACTGTTTAATTCTCCTTTTCTCTGTGTGAAAGGGCCCCTACCAGCTGCCACGGTTTGGACTAGCCACTGGGGCTTGGGTACCCAGGGACAGTAACTGATAAGGATAGGCCTGTGCACAGAGCCATAAATAGATTATTAAAGTGATAAGCTAATTAACCTGATTTCCCCTGTCCTTGTTATATCCCCTAAATAAATCAGAGCTGCTTGTTTCAGCAAAGTTATACTGCCTGAGGTATTTGTCTATGTTAAAGTACTGTACTGTGATTGTTGCACTGTATCTCATTTCACAGGAGGTCCCAGTGCGGAACCAGACCTGGGGTAAAGTGTATACTGTGAAGGTAATTCTGATATTGTGTGGGCCACTAGTGGGAAGAAAGGGGGGTTGCAGTGTCCCAGAGGGCTGTGACCAAGTTAGTTTAACTATTGCAAACCCTGACCTCTGGGTGGAGGCACCCGCCATTGGATCCAGGCCCCTCAACCTGTTAGTGGCAAATCAGGCAGGGGTAGTAGCCCCTGGGATAGCGCCATCTAGGGGTTACACTGGCCACACCCCTTGCAGAGCTCTTCAACAGATCGCTTGAGACAGGGACGGTACCTAGGGATTGGCGTACATGTGGTGCCAATCCATAAAGGGGGGTCAAGGGGAGTACCAAGTAACTATAGACCCATCAGTTTGATCTCGGTAGTGGGAAAAGTAATGGAGAGTATACTGAAGAAATGACTGGGGGTGTTCCTGGAGGAGGAGGGAGGGCTGGACAGTAGACAGCGTGGGTTTGTGCCAGGTAAATCTTGTCAAATCAACCTTGTGGAGTTCTATGAATAGGTAACATCGGAACTGGACAGGGGGAAGCCTGTGGATGTAATATTCTAGGACTTCAGCAAGGCATTTGACTTGGTCCCCAACAATAGGCTGGTGGAGAAACTGATGGGGTTGGGAGTGTGCCCTTTGATGGTCAGGTGGTTAGGAAACTGGCTAGTTGGACGCACACAGAGAGTGGTGATTGGTGGGGAACTCTCAAACCCTAGAGAGGTCGGTAGTGGAGTTCCACAGGACTTGGTCCTGGGGCCAATCCTGTTTAATGCATACATATCTGACATCAGGGTGGGTATAGGGTGTGAGATGAGTCTGTTTACTGATGATTCCAAGGTAGGAGCAGTAGTTGAGGGGGAAGAGGGGAGGTTGGCCCTGCAAGGGGACCTGGACACCATGGAAAGTTGCACTCTCACATGGAAGTTAAATTTCAATACAACCATGTGCAAGGTGTCACATCTTGGGTGGGGAAACCTCAAACACAGGTACACCCTAGGGGGGAGGAGCTGGATGCCTCGTCTGGGGAAAAAGACCTACGGGTCATGGTGGATGCATGTATGAATAACTCTGAGCAGTGCAGGAGAGTGGCTAGCAAAGCAAACAGGATGTTGGGATGCATTGTAAGGGGGCTCACCTCTAGGAGTAGGAAAGTGATTCTGCCGCTATACCATGGGCTGGTTAGGCCACACCTCGAGTACTGTATACAGTACTAGAGATTGCACTTAAAGAGGGACATACAGCTCCTGGAGAGGGTACAGAGGTGGGCTACCAGGATGATTCGAGTACTGGGGGGTTGACATACAAGGACAGACTTGAGGAGCTCAGCCTGTATACTTTGGAGGAGAGGAGAGACAGGGGGGACATGATTGAGGTCTTCAAGTACCTCAAGGGAATAAATAGGGTAAACATGGAGGGGACCTTTAGACTAAAGGAGGGAGGTATCACCAGAGGGCATGGTTTGAAGTTGGAAGGAGGAAGGATCGGGGGGAAAAGGGGAGGAGGTTTTTCACAGAGAGGGTGGTGGATCCTTGGAGTGCGCTGCCTGAAGAGCTGGTCCAGATTTCCAATGTGGAGGGCTTCAAGAGAGGGTGGGACAGATACAGAAAGGGGTATCGGAACACAAGAGGGGGAGAGGGCCTCGGTTCCCAAAAGGGGCTCTGAGGTTCGAACAGACTTGATAGACCATAAGGCCTAATCAGCTGGCAGTTAGTATGTTAGTAGTATGCTCTGTCCAAATAATAACATCTTTTTTAACCTTGTCTTTTCATCAGCCCAGGGGGAACAGTGCACAGTCATGATGCTACGCCACCTTTATTTCTATTTACGAGTATCTATGCACCTCAGAAATGCCTAGTTTAACCTTTCAAAGTGTATTATTCTTTCAAAGAGTATATTTTATTAAGGTGTATGTTTGTATCATACATTTTCCAAACCATTGTTTTAGAATGAAAAGACATGCTAGGTGGGATAAGAGTGGGACAGCATGCATGGCATTGACTGGCGTGGTCCATTAAGAAGAGTTGGGTACACCTACACCTGCCAATAATGTTAGCTATGGGTCTATGAAAGGTCATATCAAAGTCTGGTCTGCAGTGGTGTCCATGGAAAGTACATGGTTAGGAGACTGGGAGGGAAGGGGGAGCAGCTTTAGTGATGCTGGGAGAAAACCCTCCACCTACAGGGCAGACCCGGTATACTTCCTAGCATTTCGTCACTGAAATGTTGGATACAGACACTCAAAATTTAAGGAAATTAGGGGCACTGTTCTTAATAATGTGGGACAAATCATCAGACAATGACAAGTTCAGAAAACTGGAAACTAGTGACTTAACAGCAATCTACCCTTAATTACAGCCTGGACACTAGCTGGAGTGATAATGACTCACATTGAGTCCTTTTTGGGATCCCCTTCTTGAACTGTCAGATAATTGCAGCTCTTAATGAGCTGTTAATCACACCAGATCATCTGGAACACTGAGGGAGATTAGCATGACGTCTAGAAAGAGGGACATTTTTTAATTTCATTAACAGCCATGGAAAACCTGCAAATAGAGGGCTAGTTGCACTAGCCCTGGTCAATTTGCACTAGGTTTTGGGCTAGTAAAACAATGTTAAAATTGACCCGTGCATTATTTTTTATAATAAATGGTGCAAGATTTCAGAGAGAAAAGCATTAAACTGTATTTGTGTGAGCAAGCATGTCCTTCAACGGCCGCTGAACAAATACAGTGTGCTTTCTTTCATGTTTCAGTGAAGTGACAGCGCGAGGAGGAAAACACAGTAATAACCAGCTATCGAGTTATTATGGCATTCAGTGGGTTATTATGGCGTTTTATCAAGACTGGATATCCAGTCATTAAAGGGGTCACCAGTTATATTTCTATAAATGCATAGTCAGGTGCCAAATCTCATTTACCTTCCCAGAAAAACTACTTAGAGTCATTTTATAAGTGTAATAGGTCCCTCCAAGGTGTGCATTATAGTATTTTAATGCACTTCCCAGGGGCATAAGGTCACTCGCCCCTTCAGCCTAATGCCTTACTACACCCCTGGGGGGTGCATTCAAATTCTATGATGCACACCGTGTCATAGCTTATTACTTATGCAAGCACAAGAAACAAAACAGTGGGGAGATTAGGGAGGCCATGGACATACCTAAACTTCCAATTCTATTATGAAATGGAAAGCTAGGTTCATGGTCCCTTAAAACGAGTAGTGTGTGTGGTTGCCCAATGGCGCAATGGAAGCGCGGCTTCCATGCCAGCAACCTGGGTGGCCAGGTTGGGAGTTAGTGCTGCTGATGACAGTGTGTTCCAGCTGGGGGGAGGAAGAGGTGGTGGGCTCCAGTGCTGCAGTGGCTTCTGTTGGTGGTCTGGGGGAACTTGCTGTCCCAGCAGGAGCATGTTGCATGCACTCCAGGCTGACCCTCATGTGCTTGTGTGCCATCTAGGATTGTGGGTTGCAAAATGGAGGAAAAACATGCCAGTTGAGGCAGGGTGATGGCCAGGCCCTCACAGGCCTTGTATCACTGATCAGGCACCCTGCTCAACTGGATCTGGACATCTGGAGGGGTTCATCCAGAAAGGCCCCATTGGGGGCAAGCAGTGAAGGAAGGATAGTGTAAGTACCCAGAGAAGGTGGATGATGGGACTGGGGGGGCTTGCCTGATAGAAGCAGGCCACTATATAAGGGGTTTAAACAAATGATGCCACTATATAAGGAGTTAAAACAAATGATGCCACTATATAAGGAGTTAAAACAAATGATGCCACTATATAAGGAGTTAAAACAAATGATGCCACTATATAAGGAGTTTAAACAAATGATGCCACTATATAAGGAGTTTAAACAAATGATGAAAAAAACACAGTGGTGTGTGTTCTACTACAGAAAAAGTGCTGCAGCTGGACCAGTGGCATGGAGGGCTAAGGCATTGAATATCTTACCCCCTGCCATGCTGGTGATCTGTGTTCGGGAACAAGCACAGCTTGCTGCGGATCGGTGGGGTGGGAGATGATTAAACCAGGGACTGCTCTCCTCTCCTGAGGAAGGCTGGCCAGCTGTCCCATCCTTTGACTACCATCAGGTGGAGGCCTGGTGGTAGTGCAGGCAGTGGGCGGCTGATAGGTTGGGGCCATGGCTCTACAGGATGTGAGCGCCTCCACCAGTACTGATGTGTCACTATGGCAGGGGTCAAAGTGGAGAAAACTGAGAAGTGGGAGGATGGGCTTCATGAAGCCCTGCCTTTTCCCTCGCAGCCCATGATGCCACTCGACCTCGGGAGGGGGGAGACTGGAATTGCTGACTGGAGAGAGGATGGCCCTCCCCCTCCTGGCCCTGTCAAGGGGGGGGGGGCTCCGTGGGAGACTTATTACTGGGTTGAGAGAGGCAAGCACTGGTTGCGGGGGACAGGGATAGGGCTGAGCGCCTGCCTGCCCTCCCAGGTGGAACAAAGCAATATGAGAAAAAAAATGCTGCATCTGTTATACTGAGTGCTTTTGTTAGAAGCATGGAAACATAGAAAAGTGACAGACAGAAAAAGACCTGAACAGTTTGTCTACTCTGTTCATAGATTCTGTACTTGGGAGATACGGTGTTCTCTGCCCCCCTTCCAGTCCACTAGGAGAGTAACCAGCCTTAAAAAAGTGTATGTACAAAAAAATCTAAACTATAGGGTGTGGGTCTGGGGGCCACCTAGGTACCGCAGAACATTTTTGTTTTCTGGTGCATTTTGGGGTGCATTTGAAACAGAATTTGCTACCCTGCTACCTCCTCCCCTAGCCTAGTAAGTTGCACCATAGTCCCATCCCCAGAGTCCCCCAAGTCCAGCATGTGCCTGAATCCTCCTCCCAATAGTCCAACCAGTTGCTTAAGTGCAAGGCCCCTGACCACCCCCAGCCCAGCAAGCTTCACCCAAGGCCAGCTCTCTAGAATCCCAAGCTGTCAAGCACAGTCAGCAAGTTGCATCCTAGCCCCATCCCTTGAGTCCCCAGCTAAGCATGTTGCCCTTCCCGCCAGACTTCCCAGCTCAGACTAGGTTTGCTGGCCAAGACACCTAGCTTCACCTGAGCTCTTTTCTTCTAGGTTGCTTGAAAGGATAGAGCAAATAACCTTACCAGAACAAGGAAAAGGATTAAGGCTTCTTTTGGCTAGGCAAATTTACTGTGTGTTGTTATTTTTATTTTGTACTCACAGGGATTGTTACTGTTTGTTGCTAACATGTTATTGCTTTATTTTTCTCTGATTCAAATTGTTGTTGCTGGGTATACCTTCTGCTGCATTATTACAGGGTGTGCCTACAGGTGTGTGCTTACAGATTACGGCTGTAATCTTCTGATTCAAATTGTCTTTTGCAAGGTGTATCTTCTGTTACTGCTTTATTTTTCTCTGTAGCAAAGTGTTTCTTACAAGGTACATCTTCTGTGAAATTATTACAGGTGGTGCTCTACAGATTTTACAGTTTTATCTATCATTACGATAAGCTTTCAGGGCTACTGCATTTGTTGCTGGCTGATTGTTTCTGCTCTTACCTCCTTGTTTCTTTCGTCCAGGGTTCTTCTTTTTCGGCAGGGGAAGTTGAATGGGAAGAACACCTCTCCCCCCTCAGCTAGTGGTCAAACAGGAGTCAATGAAAATATCAAAGCTACAGGAATTCAGAATACACATAAGGAGTCAGAAGAACTGTGGGTCACCCTGGAAACAGGAAATGGGACAGCCATAAGAACCGGGGTTGTCTACAGGCCCCCAGACCAGGGGGAGGACATAGACACATTACTGTTAGAAGATATACAAAACATAACAGCTAAAGGGGAGGTTCTGATAATGGAAGACTTCAACATGCCGGATACAGATTGGTCAATACCAGCAGGAACATCTGCCAGAACTAGACACATGGTGGACTCCCTGCAGGGGGAGGGCCTCAAACAACTGGTACAACAACCCACAAGAGACAGGGCTATCCTAGATCTAGTACTGACTAACAGGGAAGGGATCACAGATCTCCAGGTAGAAGGTCACCTGGGGGCCAGTGACCATCACATGGTATGGTTCAATTTGGCCACTACATCTAAATCATCCCATTCTAAGACAACAATATGGGACTTCAGAGGAGCTGACTTTGATAAGATGGCCAACAGAGTTAAGCTAGCCCAGGCAAAAAGAAACACATGTGAGGGGGTACAGGCAAAGTGGGCAAGCATTAAGGATGCAGTACTTGAAGCAACATCCCATTGTGTTAGACAGAAAAGGAAGTGCAAAAGAAGAAGGAAACCACTTTGGTTCTCAACTACAGTAACAGAAAAGGTCAGAGCCAAAAGGCTGGCCTTCAGGAAATATAAGGGAACATAGCGGGATGAAGATAGGGAGGCATACCAAACTGCCCTAAGGGAAGCAGGGAAGGTAGTAAGGTAGGCAAAGTCCCAAACTGAGGAAACACTAGCATGAACAGTAAATGAAGGTGACAAGACTTTCTATAGATACATTAGTGAAAGGAGAAAGTACGGGGGGGTGGTATTGCTAAGCTCAATGGAGAAAAGGGGGCATGTGAGGAGAAGAACCCTGTAAAAGCATCTATCCTAAACAGATACTTTTGCTCAGTATTTACTGAAGAGAAGGTAGGGCACGGCCCACAGCTCAGCACCATGGACACGGGGGAGGGAGGTGAGCACTACTCCCTTCACAAAAGAAAGAGTCCTACGAGAGCTCGCTAAGCTCAGGGTGGATAAGGCAATGGGACCTGATGGCATACATCCCAAGGTACTTAAGGAGCTAAGGGGGAACTAGCAGAGCCATTAGCAGAACTGTTTAGTGAGTCTCTGAGCACAGGAGGTCCCAGAAGACTGGAGAAGGGCTCACGTGATCCGCTCCACAAGAGTGGTAGCAGGGAGGAGGCAGGGAACTACAGACCAGTCAGTCTTACCTCAGTAGTGGGCAAGATTATGGAGGCACTCCTTAAGGAAAGGATAGTGCAACACCTGGAATCCATAGGGGCACAGGATCCAAGACAGCATGGGTTACAAAAGGAAGGTCCTGTCAAACTAATCTCATAGATTTCTTTGACTGGGTAACCAGAGTGGTGGACCAAGGGGGAGCAGTTGATGTCGCCTACCTTGACTTCAGCAAAGCTTTCGACACTGTTCCACATAGAGATTGATAAATAAGCTGGGTAGGCTCGGGGTGGGTCAGAAGTTGGTCAACTGGGTGGCAAACTGGTTGACGGGCAGAAAACAGAGAGTGGTGGTAAATGGTATACAGTCAGAAGAGATGCAAGTCATAAGTGGGGTACCTCAGGGATCAGTCCTGGGGCCAGTCCTCTTCAATATCTTCATTAGTGACCTTGCAGATGGACTAGAGGACAAGGCTTGTCTGATTGCAGATGACACCAAGATCTGCAACAGAGTAGATGATCCAGATGGATTGCACAGGACCTAGAAGGCAGAATTTCACTGTTCGCTGATGACACAAAGCTCTGTAACACAGTAGACACACCAGAGGGTGTAGACAGAATGAGAAGGGACCTGCAGAAACTTGAAGAATGGTCAGGGGTTTGGCAGTTGAAATTCAATGCAAAGAAGTGCGAGATAATGCATATGGGGCACAAAAACCCTGGCACAATATATCAGTGGGGGAGGATATAGCATGCACCAAGCAGGAAAGGGATCTTGGTGTTATCATCTCTGATGACCTCAAGGTAGGGAAACAGTGTGACAAGGCAGCAGGTAAAGCAAATAGGATGCTGGGATGTATAGGCAGGGGCAGCACCAGCAGGAAAAGGGAGGTCATAATTCCACTATACAAGACACTAGTGAGGCCCCACCTGGAGTACAGTGTACAGTTCTGGAGACCATACCTACGTAAGGACATAGACAGGGTAGAGAAGGTTCAGAGGAGGGCAACAAAGATGGTGCATGGATTGCATCACAAGTCCTATAAAGACAGGTTGAAGGAACTGAACATGTACTCCCTGGAGGAGGAGGGAGAGGGATATGATAGACATACAAGTATCTCACAGGGAGGAACAGGGTGCAGGAATACACTATTTTTAAGCGAAAAAGATGTTCCACGACTAGAGGGCATGGGATGAAGTTGGAGGGAGGATGATTCAGAGGAAACATGAGGAAGAATTTCTTCACAGAATGGGTGGTGGACAAGTAGAACACCCTGCCAGAGGAAGTGGTGGGGGCTGAAACAATCACGGGATTTAAGAATGATTGGGATAGACATAAAGGAATTGTGGAGGTCAGGGGTAAGTGGCAACAGACTTCTAGGAAAACATAAACTGAACTTACAAGCTCAAATGTGCAGACTGGGTGGGCCATAGGCCCTTATCTGCCGACACTGTCTATGTATCTATGTATGGCGTGGGCAGAATGAGAAGAGATCTGGATAAACTAGCAAAATGGTCAGAAGAGTGGCAACTGGGATTTAATGCAAAGAAGTTCAAGATCATGCACATAGGGAACAGAAACCCTCAAGCCACCTATAGGCTGGGAGGGGAGTTGCTGGCAGTCACAAAGGAAGAAAGAGACTTGGGCATCATCATCACCGATGACCTGAAATCATCCAAGCAGACCTCTAAAGCAGTAGGTAAGGCTAGGGGATGTTAGGGTGTATTAGTAGGGGTATCACAAGTCGTAAGAGGGAGGTAATAATCCCTCTTTACAAGACACTGGTTAGGCCCCATCTGGAGTACTGCATGCAGTACTGGAGGCCACACCTTCACAAGGACATTAACCAAATTGAGGCAGTCCAGAGAAGGGCAACCAAAATGGTGCAGGGACTGCATCAGAAGACATAAGAGGACAGATTAACGGAGCTCAATATGTATACCCTTGAGCAAAGGAGGGAGAAAGGTGATATGATCGAGACATTCAAACACTTTAAGGGCATTAACAAGGTGAAAGAGTCTAATATGTTTCAATATAAGAAAAATAGCAGGACAAGGGGACACAGCATGAAATTAGAGGGAGGCCGATTAAGGGGGAATGTGAGGAAATTCTTTTTCACAGAAAGGGTGGTGGATGCATGGGATGGCTTACCTCAGGAAGTGGTGACTATGAATACAGTGCAGGGCTTCAAACAGGCATGGGATAAGCATAAGGGAGCAATACAGATGAGTATGAATAGATAGGCCACTGACGGAGCAAAGGCCGATGGCACATTTATAAGGTAGAAAAAGAAATGGGCAGACTGGATGGGCCTTGCGGTCCTTATCTGTCGTCAACTTCTATGTTTCTCCCATTTTCTTTTTTTTTCCTATTAGCAAATTGTACTATACAGCCACTAGAGGGACACAATCGTTCTCTAAAGCAATCCCTGACTATTCATACAGATACCTTCGTAAACTACAGCTACTCCCTCGATCTGACCAGCCCCCCACTCCACGCTCCCTGCTTACAAATTCCTTCCTGTCCCTAAATCAGTTATTCACTGATTTCTCTGCCTTTATGAACAATGCATCCCCTATTCTCTTCTCTCCCCCTTGTTCTGCTCATATCCCTCTCTTTACCACCACCACTTGCTCACTACCCATCTATTCCTAATAACTCTCCCAACCCCATCAGTTACTATCTCCAATCCCCTACCCACATCCATGCTATCACTCCATCCACCCCATTTGAAATATGGTCTCACTCTACCACTATTCCTCATGCGGCTTTGATAATGGTGTCCGCTTTAATTGCAGTTGTGCACCTTCTTTTTCCACACTCATCCACTCCCTTCTCCTCAAAACTTCCAACCCCCTCTGTAGCCCCTTCTAAATCCCCTAAGCTCCACTTTCTCATACTCGCTCTCCTCTTGCTCTCCACTGGGGATATCCACCCAACCCAGGCCCTATTGCCCCTAGCTCCACAGGTGCTTCCTCCCCCACTCTCTTCTCTCAGCCCTCCCAAAGGGCTTAAAGATCCTACATCTAAACATCCACAGCTTGTTGCGAAAAATAGACCAGATTCAGACAATGGTGTGCACTCTAAAACCAGACATTCTAATCATCTCAGAAACTTGGCTAAAGAGCACTATCCCTGACCACTCAGTCTCCATTCCTGGCTACTCACTGGTAAGGCAAGACCATGCTGGCAGGGGTGGTGGTGCGGCCATTTATGTCCTCGCCTCTATTCAATATTCCATCATCTATTCATCCTCCAATCATGAGACCCATGATGCACTAGCTATCCACGTGATCCTCCCCTTCACTCTCCCAATCTTCGTAGCTGGCATATACTGCTGCCCAAATGTCCATCCTATTGTTGCGCTAGACCTCCTAACCTCCATCACTTCCCTTGCTTGCTCTGGGGAACTATTCATCCTAGGTGACTTCAACATAAATTGTTTGTCACTTAAAACTACCAAAACTAAAAATGAAATTGGAGCCCTAAACCTCTTCCAACTGATCTCTGAACCCACCTGCCCAAATCACAAGACACAACAACACTCCCTACTTGACTGGGCCCTTATCTCCCACCCCCACTGCGTCATCACCAATGGCATCCATCCCGATGCGCTCAGTGACCATAACCCGACATACATAGTTAGGAAAGTCCACAGAATTAAATCACCACACAAAACCATACAACTACGCTCTTTCAAGTCTCTTGATCTTGAACCTCTCCTGAGTAACCTTGCCACTTCTGACTGGTCCCCCCCCAACATCCTTGCCCTCGGTTGATAAGGCCCTTGCCTACTTCAGAGAAATCTTTCTTGCAAACTGGAACGCCTTTGCCCCACTCAAACAAACCAGAGTCAGTGGTAACCACTTACCTTGGATAACCCCTGAACTTCTGGCCTGCCTCAGGGCTAGAGATCAAGCATGGAAGCATCATAAAGCTATCCAGCATCCTACTGACCTTACTAAATATTGCATGCTCTGAAATGCTTGCACCAGGGCTAGAAGGTTATCCAAGTCCGATATTTGAAATCTTCCTTCATCACCAACATAAATGCCCCTTCAAAGTTCTGGAAGGTAGTTCATGCCCTATTTACCCCCTCATCTCACCCACCACCCTTGGTACTTATAGTAAATAGCTCACCGGTGTCTGACCCACCAGTTGTAGCTGCAGAATTTAACTCCTACTATACCTCCTGCACCACTGAACTACTGAAATCCATCCTCTCCTACCCATCCCCACCCGTTACTGGTGTGCCCCCGTCATCACCCTCCCACCTGCAATTCTCTTTCACTACTATAACTCCAAATGATGCCCTATGTGCTCTCCTCACCATCAACCCCTCTAAAGGTGCCTCCCCTGATGGCCTTGACCCAAAACTCCTCTCCCTCTCTGCTTCGGCCATTGCCTACCCCCTCTCAATACTCTTAAATCTCTCATTCTCTACTGCCTCTGTCCCCTCTTCATGGAAACATGCAGTGGTCCTCCCTCTATCCAAAGGGGGTGACCCCTCATCCCCCGGCAACTACTGCCCCATTTCTCTCCTCCCTACCCTTGCCAAGCTTCAAGAACACATTGTCCTCTCCCAACTCACCTCTTTTCTATCTGACACCTCCTTTTTCACCCCTTTCCAGTCCGGTTTCAGGAAAAAACACTCAACCACCACCTCTCTCTTACGGCTCACAGACTCCATCCTAACCAAGATGGACAATGGCCAAATTACCCGTGCCTTGTTTGTCAACCTGGCCAAGGCCTTCAACACTGTCTGTCACTCCCTTCTCTTCGACTCACTCCCGGCTGCTGGCCTATCTCCCTCCACCACAAACTGATTTAAGACTTACCTTATTGGCAGAACCCAGTCAGTTAAGATCTTGGATTCCACTTCCCCTCCCCTCCCCTCCCGATTAGCACTGGAGTCCCCCAGGGCTCTGTATTAGGGCCCCCCTCCTATTCTCCATCTTCTTAAATTACCTTCCCTCTGTTTGCTCCCCATCCTCTGCTATACATATGTATGCCGATGATACAGTCCTGTATGCATCTGGCTCCTGTCCTGATGAGGTTACAACCAGCTTACAGCAAGACTTTGACAAGGTTCAGCTCTGGTTGCTAAACATCAACTTTTTCTCAACTCCAAAAAGACAGTCTCCATGACCTTTGGCACAAGACAGAGACTCTCATGGCTTCCCTTCCTACCCATTTTTCATACCCTTGATGGGACTTTACTTGAGGACACATCCTCCTTCAGGTACTTAGGTGTTTGGTTGGACCAACACCTAAACTTCTCTGGACATATTGATGCCATCCAGAAAAAACTGCACCCCAAGCTTGGTGCCCTGTTCAGGAACTGTAGTTGTATCCCTCCTACTGCTAGGCGTGAACTTGTCCAGAAGATGATACTGCCCATTTTTGACTACTGTGACATAGTCTATGGTGCTGCCCCTAAGTCCTCCCTGGCCAGACTGGACACCCTCTTCAATTCCTTCTGCCGTTTTGCCTTGGATGCCCCCCCTCACACCCACCACTGTTTCTTTATTGTGCCCTATCCTTCCCCTCTCTTGCAAATAGGCATCTCTCGCACTGTGTTAAATTCACCTCCAAGCACTGGTTGGGTGAGTTCCCTTCCTACCTCACTTCCTCCTTTATAACACCCTCTCACCCTTGCATTCCCTTAGATCAATCAACTCTCACACCCCGGTAGTCCCCCTCAGATCCACCTAAATCGGCCAATCCGGTTACTCTCACTGCCTCCCAAAAATCTGGAATTCCTTCCCCCCTCAGATCCTGCACTCATCCTCTGCCTACTCCATCAGCTCTGCCCTCAATAATTACCTTGCACCTAGCTGCTTCTGCCATGTCCCTCCCTAACATCCTCCGCTGAGCCCTGGACAAACCCTACCCCTCTACCATCACCTACATTTTACCCTGTGCACATCCACCTAAATTTCTAGCTCTCCTCCCCTTTCCCAAAGTTGCTCCCCCTTACTGGCCAGGTCGCACCAGGAGACGAGTGACTTGTCGCTCAGTGTGCCTCCCTGATGAAACATTTCAATCAATAAATAAATAAAAAAGGTGGGTTCAGAGCCACACATCTTCATTCAGGGCCAGGCCCAAGCAGGGCCAAATTAAGGCAGTCTGGGGTCCCAGACCCAAAAAAAATCTGGGACCCCCTTCGCCGTGACCAGCCATTTAACTTCTGTAACACACATGTAGTCACAAATTTAAAAGAAGAAATGTAAGCCGGCCCACTGGCGCAGGGGTAGAACTACCACTTGTAATGCCAGTGACCTGGGTTCGGTAGTGAGCCTGGGTTGCTGGAGGGCTTGCCAGAGGCAGAAGGATTGGGCACCCATGGGGCTGCTCTTCTTCTCCACGGAGAGTGGGTTGCAGTCCTCACTGCTATACCACCACTTGGGTGACCACGGGTGGAGGTGCAGCTGAGGATGCAGTAACGCAGGGAGGGGCGGACGTCGGCCGAAGGCCTGGAGTGAAGGCATGTCTCCGAGTGCCTTTGTCTCATTGGCCCTCCTTGAGTGTTGGCATCTGCAGGGGGCATGATGAAAAACTCAAGGGAAAAAAAACATGTCTGTGCCAGGAGACAGGCCCCTGTGCCGGTGACCGTGGGGAACTGGGGAGCAGCTCCGGGTGTCTGCTCCACTTGAGGTATGGAGGGGGATAGGGGAAGTCCCTTCTGCCCCACCTGGGGGATTATTCGGGATGCTTGAATTACGGGAGCGGAGCACTCAATGGGGGTTGATGTCCTCGGTCCTCCCAGCATAGCCTGTGTGGTCACATTGGGGACCTCGATGGAAGAGGCAGCTGTGGTGAAGGTAGGGGCATAAACAATAAGTAAAAAAAAAAAAGAAATGTAAAGGACAAAACAATATCTGTCCATTAATAATTTATTATGAAATCATTCAGTTAAAGTTCACAGGTATGGGGTGAGGTCAAAATAAATTCAGTGAAGCATTTTAAGTTAATAGCACATTCCCTTATAAAATTAAATTTCAACAGGCATTTTTCAGGGGTCACTTTTAACATTACAGATAAGGGAACCCTACTGGACTATGGCTACATAAAACTGCAGAAAACTCCAGCGCACTGACCCACTAGATCAGCAGCTCCCAAAGTACATCCAGAAAACTCGAAAACGGCCACGCTTCTAAAGGACAAAAAGCTGTTCCTGAAACAAAGTTGCAGTGCTGAATAACAGTTTCTTAGTAGGTTGCTGCCTGCTGGCATGATAACTGGTCATCATGCCCGTAGCCCACTAAATAAACTGTTATTCAACACTGCAACTTTGTTTCAAGAGCAGCTTTTTGTCCTTTTGAAGCATGGCTGTTTGAGTTTTGACTGTGACGTTACTTCTTGTGTACAGCATTGATGTTTTCTCCTAGGTGACCTACATTAAAAAATACACTTGATTAATAAAGTGTTTCTCAGAATCGAAAGTTTGGGACAACTAAAACAGCCAGTAAATCAGGTATTTAACTTCTAGTTTCCTTTTCCTGTGATGTGTATTAATGTACATTTGTTGCCTAATTTTGCTTTCTTTTAGTTTTCATTCTTTTGTGACTTTATTCACTGGCTGTAATGCAAGACCATCTCTAGTAGCAAAACTGGCAGTGACGCTGTTGGAGGAATCCCTTTTATGTGTGCTCCAGATGAGCAGTGGATGTTCATAGTCTGACAGGTTATTGTTTTGTCCTGTGACATTTGTGGGGGTAAATGCCCTGCTCACTTGCTGTAGTTCTGACTGTGTTCAGCAGCAAAATGTTAAAATAGGCGTTTTATTCCTATGACTTTATTTTTTTTTTTACAACTGTGGCTTTCTTTTGATGTTGTTACCTACAAATCACAACTTTGCTTTCTGCTTGTTTTAGCTCACAAACCATGCTGTCTTCTCTTCAGCTTAGCCATTCTTGAGTGTTAATACAGAGTCACCTTCCTTTGCTTGCTGGTGCTTTGTTCAATAAAAAATAAATACAAAATGTTAAGGTATGTTAAATTTATTAGCTTCCTTATTTCTCATTGTTTTTTCCAACCTTTTTTCACTGCTCAGTGTTGATGGCAGCTGTCTCATGTGGTTTACATAAAAACCAAATGAAAACTTGCCTAATTGGAACACTGCTATAAAACTGACAAATAATTCTGCTTTTAATATTTATGTGGACTACACTGGCATATAATTACCAAGTAAGAAGACTGAAACAAACACTTGTCCTTGAATGGGGTGGTAGTGTGAAACTTGACACTACTCCCTGCAGCTGCTCCTGAAGTTTGTTGGGTTTGATAACTGTTCATAGCTATTTTATTTTAGTCTTTGGTAACCGAGTAAGGCCCACTAGGCACAAGTGCCTGTTTTCAGGGGCGACCTGGGAGCACTGCTTCAGTACTCCAGTGAATATATCTGGAGACTTTAAGATGCTTATATGATTTTGGTTTATATATAATGCACAGTAAAACATGGGTAGGGTTGAACAACTAAAAAAGATAACAGGGTCATTTTTTCTGTATGCATGTGCCTACAAGAAGTATGCATGGTTATGCCACTGCCCTCCACGTCCCATCTGGTAACTTTACATGCATCCCACTTCCTCTTGAGTCCTGATATTGTCTAGCCTTCACAACCTTGTCAGGAAGTTTGCTCCTCCCATCCACCACCCTTTTCATGAAGTAATACTTCCTAATGTCCGTTCTGAACCTTCTACCACCTCCAACTTGAGCACATGCTCCCTGGTGGATGCGTTTTTTTAATTTGAACAAATGTGCAGTGTTTATTCTGTTGAACCTTTCATGAGCTTGAAGGTCTCTATCATGTCCCCCCTCTCCCTTCAGTACTCCAGTGAACATATCGGGAGACTTTCCAGTCTCCCACCGTAGGTAGGTAGGGTCTGCGATGACAGTATAGGCAGGGAAAAATGGGCAGACGAGGTGGCTCAAGTGGTTATCTGCTGACAAATTCTAGGTTTCTGTAGGCCTTGACTTACTCACTATGAATCATTATCGAAGCCCTTTGTTTCATTGTCAAGTCTTATCTGTCCCTGTCCTTCCTTAGGTGTGGGTCCCAGCACTGGACATAGTCACACTCTGGTCTCGCTAGTAATCTATACAAAGGCAGTATCTCCTCCCTTCTCCTGCTAGTAATCCTTCTCCCTGTGCACTGCAGCATTATGTTTATTTGTACCTTTGAGCCGAGACTCTTTTACAAAGGTTCCACATCAGGAGAGATACAATGTAACACAGGACAATAAGTACAAGATTTGTAATAAACATTGGGTTACAGAAAACATGGAGTCTTAACATAATTTGTCTATGCAAATTTATACATTGAGACAGTACTAGGTAAGATACAATAAGGAGTAGCAGCCAGAGGCCTTGTCAGCAGCGCATTGGAAGTGCAGAGGCAAGTGGGGGGGATGGGTGGACATGGGAGGAAGGGGAGAAGAGATAGGTAGAGGAGAGAGAGTAAGTGCTGAGAGTAAAGGGCAGGGGCAGCCAAGGAAGGCTGAGGGACAGGATGGCTGTTTAAGGGAAACAGTCGCAGGTGCTCGAGATTGAGAGGAATAGATGCAGCCTAGATTTGAAGGGGCCAAGCTTGGGAAGGGAGGAGATGTCACTACTGAGACCATTCAACCAGAGTGGGGCCCTGCAGGTGAAAGCTCTTTGCTCCTGGGACGAACGGCAGTGGGGGATCAGAAGGAGTTGAGAGTCAGAGCCCCTAGTATGGCGTGAGTTACGAGTAGGAGAAAGGAGAGCTTGGACGCCAGGAGGAGAAAAGCCTGGGGCTGTCTTCTTGGCCATTAAGCAGGATTGGTATTTTATGCGGTTAGAGAGTTGTAACCAGCCAATTTGGGCGTAGAGGTCATATGTATGGGTGAGGCGGTGGGCTCCAGAGATGAGACAACAGGCTTTGTTGAGGGCCGTAGCAATACGTCGGAGAGCAGTGGCAGTGGCAGAGCTGTAGATGATAAGACCATAGTCAATTAGTGAGACCACAGAGCTCTGAACTGCAACCCTTATGGCTGCAGGAGTAAGGCATTGCCTGTGCTTGTAGAGAAGTCCGATACGATTATTAGCAGCTTTAGCAACGTTGTCGATGTGTAGACCATAGGATAGGTGACTGTCAATTGTGACTCCAAGATATTTAAAGGAGTGTACCTGTGAGAGGGCAGCACCATTGCAGTTAGAGATGGTCAAGGGATGGTGCCTGTACTTGTTGTGGGTGCCGCAGAATAGCATTGACTTTGTTTTTTTATAGTTGAGGACTAGCTTGTATTTGGTGAACCAGTTTTCGACTCAAGAGAAGCCAAGCTGTAGTTTGCACTGAAGGGGATGGAGTTCCTTGTAGGTGGAGTGGATTACGGAGGCGGCAGCTTAGAGTAGTATTTGCTCAGGGCAGGACTGTGGGAGGCTATTCAGAAAGAGACTGAAAAGAAGAGGACCTAGAATGGATCCCTGTGGGACTCCAGAGTGGACTGGTCTAGCATCAGAGACCTCACCGATTTTGATTCTTTGGGATCGGTTTTCAAGATAACTTTTAAACCAGGACATCAACAGAGGCGAGAGCCCGGTTTAGCAGCTGGTCTATCAGAAGGCGATGATGGACGGTGTCAAAAGCCTTAGTTAAGTCAATGTAGACAGAGCCAGTTAGTTGACCATTATGTTAGCCCTCCCATATATCCTGTTGCAAAGTGGTCATCCCCCCAGCACAGCAGTAGAGCTACCGCTCATGACGCTGTCGACCTGGGTTCTGGAATGGTGCTCGAGTCATCAGAGGGCTGGCCGGGGGAAGGTGAATGGAGCATCCAATCAGATGCTGTCCACCTTGGGGAGGGAGGGTGTATGGACGCCAGTGCACTGTCATTGCCTGGATGACCACAGGTGGTGGTGCAGCCAGTGCCATCAGACCAGGGTGGGAAGATGTTGGATTCATTTTGGTGTAGGTGCACATCTCTGCATGGGCTTGCACACTGTCCTAGGGAAAGAGAACAGAAAATTGGAAAATGTCCGAATGTGGTAGGAGGATGTTCACCCCACATCACAGGCCCCACACTGCCAACTGTTGCACTCACTCCTGATGTACCAATCAAGTCTCTTTTGGGGGGAAGGGTACCCCCAGCTTTCTCACCCTGGGGGGGCAAGCCAGGGTGCTATAAGTCCAAGGTGAGTCCCAGGGAAGGCAGGTGATGAGGCTGGAAATAGGGGTCAGGACCAATGGGGGCTGGTCAGCTGTAGGAGGGATAAAGCATACAAAATAAAAATATTTTAAAAAAAATTCCGTTGCAAAGAGCAGCCTGTTTTAGGTTATTGCTGATCACCACTCCCAGGTTCCTTTCCTCCCATGTGCTCTCTATGGTGTCCCATTACTATAGTACAGGGGCGTAGCCAGGATTTAGGAACAGGGGGACGACCAAAGAACTACCATTATTTAGTCCCAGTGTACAAAATTCTTTTTCTATCAAACCATAGTGGAAACAAGATGGGAGGGGGGTTTGGGCACCCAGGAAACCTCCTGGCTATACCTATGTAGTACACTGTTCCTGACTTTTTTCCCCTCCTATGTGTATCGCCTTGCATTTTTTGACATTAAATATCCACTGACAAATACTGGACCACTTCTCCAGTATACTTACATCCTGTCTCATAGTGTTAATCCCTTCCGTGTCGACACCAAAGCTTGGTATCATCAGTGAACAGGCTCATCTTGCCCTGGATACCCTCTACTATGTCACAGATATACAGGAGTGATCACAGTACCAACCCTTGTGGTACCCCACTTGTCACTGCCCTGTCCTTAGAGAATTTACCATTTAGGACCACCCTCAGGGTTCTGTCAGACTATTTTTGACTCATCTAGTTACTTCTTTCTCTCTCCATCCCCCAATTGTCCCCCTTCTTAACCAGTCTCTTATGTGGAACTGAGTCAAAGGCTTGGCTTAAATCTAGGTATAGTATCTTCATTGCCGTGCTCCTGTCGACCATTCGTGTCACTACATTACAAAAGTCAATTAAGTTAGTCTGACACAAGTGACCCATAGTGAATCCATGCTGGTTCTCTTCCACGAAAAGCCTTTTTTCTCTAATAATGTTACCATATCCTCTTTCATTGTTTTTTTTTTTTTTTGCAATTTAATTTTTCATTGAAAATATTAAATAAAACAATGCAACAATACAATATTAACAAGAAGGATAATTCATGAACTTATAAAATGGAAGACTGAGAACATCAGCATTCAATACTGTAACCATGTTGCATAGATGAAGCTGGCGCAATGAAGAAGTCAGAAATCATTTTATACATTCAGTGGACAGAATTCATTAAGTTATATCAAATCTTATTCAAACAAATCTAGAGATCCAAAAAATGGCAGACAGGGCATAGATTAGGCAGATTTTACCAGTTAAAAAATGGGTCCCAGATATAGCAACATTTTGGATTGGTTCCGGCTAGTATGAAGCTCATTCTTTCATTAACGGCAGAGTTAACCATAAATCTAAACAAGTCTTCTGAAGTTGGAATGGGCTGAATCTTTCCATTTGCTCAGAATGAACCTTTTTAGCAGTGAGGCTGCCAGAAAAAGGCAATTTTTTCTCCTAATTATTAAGTGAGAGAGAAGGGAAGCAGTATTACCTAAAATAAAAAAAAATATTTGGCTCAAACGGAATATTAAAACTCAACACTATAGTACAAATATTCCAGAAACATAGAAACATAGAAATTGTCGGCAGATAAGGACCGCAAGGCCCATCCAGTCTGCCCATTTCTTTTTCTACCTTATGAATGTGGCATCGACCTTTGCTCTGTCAATGGCCCATCTATTCATACTCATCTGTATTGCTCCCTTATGCCTATCCCATGCTTGTTTGAAGCCCTGCACTGTATTCATATCCACCACTTCCTGAGGTAGGCCGTTCCATGCATCCACCACCCTTTCTGTGAAAAAGAACTTCCTCACATTACCTCTTAATCGGCCTCCCTCTAAACTCATGCTGTGTCCTCTTGTCCTGCTATTTTTCTTATATTGAAACATGTTAGACTCTTTCACCTTGTTAATGCCCTTAAAGTGTTTGAATGTTTCGATCATATCACCTCTCTCCCTCCTTTGCTCTAGGGTACACATATTGAACTCCGTTAATCTGCCCTCATATGTTTTCTGATGCAATCCCTGCACCATTTTGGTGGTCTTTCTCCGGACTGCCTCAATTTGGTTAATGTCCTTGTGAAGGTGTGGCCTCCAGTACTGCACGCAATACTCCAGATGGGGCCTAACCAGTGTCTTGTAAAGAGGGATTATTACCTCCCTCTTCCGACTTGTGATACCCCTACTAATACACCTCAACATCCCCCTAGCCTTACCTACTGCATTAGTGGTCTGCTTGGATGATTTCAGGTCAACGGTGATGATGATGATGATGCCCAAGTCTCTTTCTTCCCTTGTGACTGCCAGCAACTCCCCTCCCAGCCTATAGGTGGCTTCAGGGTTTCTCTTCTCTATGTGCATGATCTTGCACTTCTTTGCGTTAAACCCCAGTTGCCACTCTTCCAACCATTTTGCCAGTTTATCCAGATCTCTTCTCATTCTGCTCACCCCATCTGGATCATCTACTCTGTTGCAGTTCTTGGTGTCATCGGCAAACAGACAAACCTTACCCTCCAGTTCATCTGCAATGTCACTGATGAAGATATTGAAGAGGACTGGCCCCAGGACTAATCCCTGAGGTACCCCACTTGTGACCTGCATCTCTTCTGACTATACTGTTTACCACCACTCTCTATTTTCTGCCCGTCAACCAGTCTGCCACCCAGTTGACCAATGTCTGACCCACCCCAAGCCTACCCAGCTTATTAATCAATCTTCTATGTGGAACAGTATCGAAAGCTTTGCTGAAGTCAAGGTAGGCGACATCAACTGCTCCCCCTTGGTCCACCACTCTGGTTACCCAGTCAAAGAAATGCATGAGATTAGTTTGACAGGACCTTCCTTTTGTAAACCCATGCTGTCTTGGATCCTGTGCTCCTATGGATTCCAGGTGTTGCACTATTCTTTCCTTAAGGAGTGCCTCCATAATCTTGCCCACTACTGAGGTAAGACTGACTGGTCTGTAGTTCCCTGCCTCCTCCCTGCTACCACTCTTGTAGAGTGGGATCACATGAGCCCTTCTCCAGTGTTCTGGGCCCTCTCCTGTGCTCAGAGACTCACTAAACAGTTCTGATAATGGCTCTGCTAGTTCCACCCTTAGCTCCTTTAGTACCCTGGGATGTATGCCATCAAGTCCCATTGCCTTGTTCACCCTGAGCTTATCGAGGTCTTGTAGGACCCTTTCTTTTGTGAAGGGACTAGTTCACACCTCCCTCCGCCCTGTATCCATGGTGCTGAGCTGTGGGCCCTGCTCTGCCTTCTCTTCAGTAAATACTGAGCAGAAGTATCTATTTAGGATAGATGCTTTTACATGGTCCTTCTCCTCACATGCCCCCTTATCCCCTTTGATCTTAGCAATATCCCCTCTGGACTTTCTCCTTTCACTAATGTGTCTATAGAAAGTCTTGTCACCTTCTTTTACTGTTCGTACTAGCGTTTCTTCAGTTTGGGCCTTTGCCTGCCTTACTGCCTTCCCTGCTTCTCTTAGGGAAGTTTGGTATGCCTTCCTGTCTTCATCCTGCTGTGTTCCCTTATATTTCCTGAAGGCCAGCCTTTTGTCTCTGACCTTTTCTGCCACTGTTTTTGAGAACCAAAGTGGTTTCCTTCTTCTTTTGCACTTCCTTTTCTCTCTAACACAATGGGATGTTGCTTCAAGTATTGCATCCTTAATGCTTGCCCAGTTTGGTTGTACCCCCTCACCTGTATTCCTTTTTGCCTGGGCTCGCTTAACTCTGTTGGCCATCTTATCAAAGTCAGCTCATCTGAAGTCCCATATTTTTGCTTGAAATGGGATGATTTAGTTCTAGTGGCCAAATTGAACCATACCATGTGATGGTCACTGGCCCCCAGGTGACCTTCTACCTGAAGATCTATCTGGAGATCTGTGATACTTTCCCTGTTAGTCAGTACTAGATCTAGATTGGTCCTGTCTCTTGTGGGTTGTTGTACCAGTTGTTTGAGGCCCTCCCCCTGCAGGGAATCCACCATGTGTCTAGTTCTGGCAGACGTTCCTGCTGGTATTGACCAATCTGTATCTGGCATGTTGAAGTCTCCCATTATCAGAACCTCCCCTTTAGCTGTCATGTTTTGTATATCTTCTAACAGTAATGTGTCTATGTCCTCCCCCTGGTCTGGAGGCCTGTACACAACCCCAGTTCATATGGCTGTCCCATTTCCTGTTTCCAGGGTGACCCAGAGTTCTTCTGGCTCCTTATGTGTATTCTGAATTTCTGTAGCTTTGATATTTTCATTGACATAAAGGGCCACTCCACCCCCCCTTTTTGCACCTTGGTCTCTTCTGAACAGTACATAGCCAGGTACTGACGTCTCCCAAGTGTAGTTACTGGTAAACCATGTCTTGCTAATGGCTACTATGTCCAGTTTAGCCTCTGTCATTATTGCCTGCAGGTCTTGGATCTTGTTTCCTAGACTGTGAGCATTTGTGTACATGATTTTCCATTGGCCAGATTTCGGTGTGTTAGTTGTTGGGCAAGACTGGCATTTCCCCTGTGCGTCGTATGGGGAACCAGATCTTTTTCCTTACCTGGTGATGCAAATGAACTAAAAACTTGCTGAACTCTTGTTTGACCACTAGCTGAGGGGGGAGGGGTGTTCTTCCCATTCGACGTATGGGGTGCTGCACCCCTCTCCCCATTTACTAATTTAAATATTCTGCCAAGACGTCAAACTTCTGCCCCAATGCACTGACTCCCTCCTTAGTCAGATGCAGTCCATCAAATTTAAAGAACTTTCACTCCCAAAACTGTTGCCAGTTCCCTACAAATTTGTGTCCTTTTTCCTGGCACCAGCCCTTGAGCCACATGTTTAGCTCCCCTATCTCCCCTTCTCAGACCTTCTGTCCGTCTGCCCCCTCTCCCAGACTGGCAGGATCTCAGAACATCTTCATATCTGCTTTATCATAGGGCATTGTCATAACATGTGCAAGAGAGCTCACCTTGGCATTGACCGTTCTGAGTATTATAAACTTTAAGGTCCATTTTATTAACAATTGTCTCCAAATGTGTCTCCCCTATTGACGTCAGGCTTATTGGCCTGTAGTTTCCTGGATTTTCCCTGTCCTTATCACCCCTTTTGAAGAACAGAACCACATTTGCCACCCTCTAGGCCTCAGAAACTACACCTGTTGCTACTGATTCTCCAAAGAGGACTTTCAGTGACGTCACTGGCACCTGCCTAGTTTCCTTCAGCACACTAGTGTGAATCTAACCTGGCCCAGGTGATTTACTGGTTTTTAGGTTCTCCAGTCACTTTAGTAACTGTTCCCTTGTTATCCCTCCATCTCAGACCTGTCCCCTGTATCCCATTAGAATTTTTCCTGCTGTCAGGGAGTGGGACTGACTCCTCGACTGTTAACACCAAACAAAAATATTCATTCAGTATGCCTGCCTTCTTGACATCGTTCCCTGTTCTGTATTCACCCCATCGTTCCTTATCCTTTCTATGTTATCCCTGATCTTTCTCCTTTCACTAATGTATCTCCTTGACCCATTCTGCCAGTCTCAATTTTGCCTTTGCCTCATAGATGATTTTTTTTTACTTATACCCCATGTTTCCTTATACCTCTTTCGGTTTGCCTCACTCTGTTCCTTCTTGTAAGCCCCAAATGTCCCCTTTCTTCACTGATAGCACACCTTACCTGCCTGCCTAACCATATGGGTTTCATTTATTTTAGGGGCTTTTTAGAGTCCTAACACCATCTTGGTGGCCCCTGTGACTGCCTCCTTTGATACTGCCCACTTCCTTCCCACTCCTTGAACTTGGGGAGGTCACTGAGTGTTTTATGCATTTTCTTCCCCATGTGTCAATAGCCACCTGTTGTGATCCCAATTTCCTGCTGAATATCACAGTGCAATGTGCAAGGGAGAAAGAGCTGTAGATCAGGTATGGGCTGTGGTAATAATGTACGTAGGGAAAAATGGTCAGACTGGGTGGGCCAAGCGGTCCTTATCTGTGATCACATTCTATGTTTCTATGTTTCATTGGTCACTCTGGCTAAATAGGGCCTCCACCGTAATGTAATGTCTTGATTGGACATCACCATTTCTAGTACTCCATCCCCTTGTAGCCTTACTCACCCACTGTAAGGCAGACTTAAGTGACATTCTCAAATTTTGCTTTTTCTGGCTCCTAGCCACTGGTGTCCCCCAGTCTATGTCTGGAAGGTTGAAGTCACTCATCAACGCTATTTCTCCTGATCCTGCCGCTTTCTATATCTCCCTCTCCAGAGCGTCATCCATCCTAATCATTTGATCTGGTGGCATGTACACTACTCCTTCCCTGCACTTCTTCTTCCCCTCCCATCACCTGTAGCTATGTATCTATGCTTCTACCCCATCCTCTCCTTGAGTACTGTATCTTCAGACACCCTAATATCTTCCCTCTTGAACACTGCCATCCCTCACCCCTACTGTTTTTCCTCTCCTTCTCAAAAAGTTTGTACCATGTAACATTTAGGACCCAGCACTTGTTCAAGTTAGCCCAATGTTTGGGAATGACCACTATGTCTAGTTCCTCTGTAGCCATCACCACCAGCATGTTATCCATCTTGTTGCCCAGACTTCTGGTATTTATGATCAGAACCTTCCATCCCCTTCCCCTTCTAGGATCCTTTCCTTTTGCCCCTCTGATTTATTCCTTGCCATTCCCCCTTTTTCCCCATCTCCCTAGTAGTACCCACCATCCTACTTTTTTATTTTAGTCTTTGGTAACCGGGTATCCTACTTGTTTGGGTGATTCAACTAGGCTCCCACAGTGATCCCATTCTGATCTCTGTGCCCTAATACAGCTCTTCCCCTGCCCTAGTTTAAACTCCTTTCAATGAAGACATATAACTTCTGCCCCATAACACTGGTGCCCCCCATCCCCTGCTCAAATGTAAACAGTCCCTTCCAAACAAGCTGCCCTCGTCCCAGAAGGAACCGCACTGTCCCACAAACATGAATCCCTCCACACTCCACTCCATACTAACCTTTTAGCTATGTGTTAAACTCCAAAAATCCTAGCCCTTCTACTCTTTCCTGCATGTTTGGCACCAGCAGTACCTCTGAGAATGCTGCCACATCTTCAACTTCTCTCAGTCTGCTACCTAGTTCTCAGAACCTTTCCTTTTCCTGATCTGCACTTCAGTGAACCAGATCATTTCTTCATAGGTGAATCACAAAGTCTGGCTTTCCTCTCTACACCCTAGTTCAACTCAACAGCCATGGAAGTACCTTCACCCATTAGTGAGCATTTTTAAAGCCCTACTATAAACCTGTCTTTTTATTATGGCATTTGGGTCTGACATATAGTTATCTGTTGACACCATATAGACTGGAAACGATGTCCCAGTCAGCCTGATGTCGGTCATGGGGAAGTTAATGGAGTCACTGCCAAAGGAAAGGATTGTAGAGTATCTTGAATCTGGCAGGTTACAAGACCCAAGGTAACATGGATTTACAGGGTGGAGGTCATGTCAGAAAAATCTGATAGATTTCTTTGACTGGGTGCACAAGGGAAATAAATTAGGGTGGGTGGTAGACATGTTCTACTTATATTTCAGTAAGGTTTTGACACCATTGCATACATGCATATAACCAGGCTGGGCATGCTGCATGTAGCTCTTTGTGATTGAGTCTTACTTTTGTTTGAGTTTTGTTTGTTTGAGTTTTTTATTTTTACATTGTTGTTTTATTTTGTCATCTGTTTAAATCGTTAAATCGTCAAGTAGATTTATTAGTCAGTTTAGGGTTTCTGAAGTGAAGAAGTAAGCTCTTACACGCTATGGAATATCTGGTTTATTTTCAAAGTGTGTATTGAGGACATTTAAATAATCCCGCTATGGCTACCATTATCATTACTATTTCTGTTTGAATGGTCCCGATACTGCTTATAAAAATGGATTTGTATCATTTAACTTCTTGCAGAACTCAGAACCTAGAACTAGAACCAGGAAAATAATATGGACTCACTATCCTTTATGTGAGTGAGGAATATGAAGTTGAGAAGAGGGAGCGAGAATTGTTGGAAAGAAGCTGGAAAGCAGTCGTGCTGTAGAGTGGATGCAATTTGAGCTGGCCAAGAGCTAGTTTCGGGCCGTTTGTGGGATCTAGCCTGAATGTTGGAGTAGGGCTTGAGTTGTGGGCTTTGAACTTGATGTTGGCATGGTCAGCGGTGGAAATGCAAGTGTATCCGACATCAACTGGTGGCCGTTAGCCAGATTTGCTGCTACACGGGGGGGGGTCCAGGCTTTTGGTTAGCCAGGGAGTAAGCTGACGAGCCCGTAGTTCCTCCTAGTTTCTTGGGGGTAGCTACTGGGTGTTCACTGTCCTGGAACCAAAGTGGGGCTGTAAATATTTCTGCCGGTGGCCTCCATGGATGATGTTTTGCAGGCCCTCATTTATTCCTAATTGCTGACCCGAAGTTGGCTGCTCATAACCGTAAATGACTGAACTGGATTTCCCATTTGGATTATTAGCACTACGTGGATTACTCCCTACCTGCTTCGGATTTATGATTATATTTTGTACTTTGGACAGCGAGATTGTCTTCTGCGGATTTCCTGGTGCTGAGAGGACTTGGGTGTCCACATTTTATTTATTTTTGTGATTTTGAAAGAAGATTTTTGGATTTGTAACTGTTTTGACTAACTTTTAGACTCATCATTTCATTGTTTATTTGATATTATAAACTCATTATATATTAGATTGATTTTACTTATATTTGTTTATTTGAAGGAGGCAGTGAGAGGGCCTCTTTCTGTATAACATCAGCTTTGTGGCAATGAGAGAGTCACATTACGGACAGATACCTTTTGCAAGGTGGTTGGTGAGAGCTCCTCCTTGCACTGCAATTTCTTTTTGTTTTTTGATAAATCTGTTTTATATTGAAAATTTTTTCTGTATGGATAACAAATGACTGATAGATTTTGTTCATTTATTTGGGTTTAAAAATTATTGTTGTGTTATTAATGTGTTGATTTAGATTTTAGATATATTATTATTTTTAGGGCCCATAAGTGAGAGCTGTGGGGTGGGCTTTTGGGTTGTTTATTTTATTTTATGAAGATTGGCTACCAGTGGTTACTGCCCAGAAATTGGATTGGGATTGTAAATTATATCTAAATGTGTTGGGAAGGTTTGAGGATGGTCAGGCAGTATTCCCCTACTAGGCTCAGGGTGATGCAACCATTTAACTGCCCCTCTTTACCAATAGAGATGTATATATGTTGTCGATCTTTTGGTATAGGAAGAGGGGCGGGCCTAGGCCTGGTAGGGGAATAGAAAGAGGAGATGTACTGGAGTGGTGGGAACCAGGCGACACCCTGGGGTGAAATGGTGTCAAGACAGGGGTAATCCCCGTCTTGTTCCCATACCCAAGGGCCCAGAAATTGTTGCTGGACAGGAGTCGAGGTCTTTCCCAGCATCTCATCCAACCCGGGCGGTGTTCAAAAACAAGACGGCCATTATAGCTGACCTTGTTGAAATGGTAGATCTGGCATGCATCTCTGAGACCTGGCTGGATGAAAATGCAGGCCCAGTGTTGGCTTCTGTTGTCCCAGCTGGGTTCTCGGTGATTCACCATCCGAGGTTGGATCGTAGGGGTGGGGGTGTAGCCATCTTGTTTAAGACCGAATTGGGCCTTGTGGATGTTCCAGTGGGGACCACCAGATCCTTTAAGTGTGTTATGGGTGAGGCTGTAGGCTGCAGGATACTCCTCATTTATTGTCCACCAGGTGATGGTGGTTTATTCCTGCAGGAGATTGTGGACTTCGTCGTCGACATGGTGTTGAAATTCCCCAGATGGATAATTCTGGGGATTTCAATGCTTGGGTTAATGATGAACTCTCACAGTTTGGTCAAAATCTCCTCTAGCTAATGACATCACTGGACCTCACACAGGTTGTTACCTCCTCTACCCACATAGGAGGCCACTCATTGGATCTGCTGTTCTTCCTGGGGATGTAAATCATTGCTTTGGGGGTGGAACCAGTCATTTGGTCTGACCATCACACCATAGGGTTCAATTCTGGGGCACCTCCAAATGGACCTACCCCTTTGGAGATGGTCCGGTACTGCCCTTTGAGAGGGGGTTACCCCAGTTGGTCTATCGGCAGTGCTGGACCTATCGGGATTGCTGGATGAAAACACAAGTCCTGGGGATCTTGTACCAGCCAATAATAAGGCAGTGGGAGATGCCCTGGACTTGATTGCTCCTGTTCGTGTTTGACCACTCACTCTTTGCCCAAGGTCCCCTTGGTTTGATGGGTCCTTGAAGGAGTTGAGACGGAGTGACCGATGGCTGGATAGAGCATGGCGGAAGTCCGGCCTGGATGCTGACAGGCTTAGACTGATGGAACATTATGATGGCTATCAATCAGAAATCACCCCTAAGAAGGCAGAATTCCTGTCCAGGGAGATTTCTGCTGCACAGAACCGACCGGCTCAACTCTTTCGTACTGTCGACAGATTGTGTATTCCAATCTGTCTGCAGTCTGGAAGAGCTTTTTCACAAATTAGGTGTGATGAGCTAGCTCAGTTTTTCGCAGATAAGGTTGCCAGCATCAGGTCTGGAATCGGCCTGGCTCCCTCCAAGAGGGGTTGTGGAGGTTGATGGGGAGTGTTGAGTGCCCAGTTTGCCTGGATGGATGGATGTTGGCCAACCAGAATTCATGGATATTGTGAAGATTGTCCAGACCTTGCATCCAACCTGTTGTAATTTGGATCCGGGCCCTACCTCCCTTTTGGTGGGATGTGTAGATGTTATCTGCCCGATCCTAGCTGAAATTGTGTGCAGATCCTTGGAGGAAGGAATCTTTCTGGATTCCTTAAAGGAGGCAGTTATTAGATCACTCCTGAAAAAACCCTCCTTGGACCCTTCGATCCAGCTAACTACTGACCTGTCTCTAACCTTCCCTTTGTGGGGAAGGTTATTGAGAAGGTGGTTGCATTGCAACTTGACAATCATTTGGAAACTCACAGTGTCTATGAAGCTCTCCAGTCTGGATTTCAGAAGAGGCATAGCATGGAGACTGCCCTTGTTTGGGTGCTAAATGACCTCCTTATGGCGAGAGATTGAAAGGCTTGTACCATCTTGGTCCTTCTTGATCTCTCAGCAGCTTTTGACACTGTGGACCATGGGTTGCTTTTAGAGATTCTGCGGTTCCTTTGTGGACTGTCTGGTACAGTCCTCAAATGGTTTCAATCTTTCCTAACAGGCAGGTCTCAGAGGGTGGTCACTGGAATTTATTCTTCTGATGCCCTCCCCCTGTCCTGTGGGGTACTGCAGGGATCTATATTGGCTCCCATGTTGTTCGCAGTGTACATGCTGCCCTTAGGAGACATCACTAGGTGATACGGATTGAGTTTTCACTGCTATGCAGATGATACTCAGCAGTACATGTCCTTTGTGCCCAGACAGGTTGATGTGGTTTCCATGCTAAATAACTGTGTTTCTGAGATCAGAGATTGGATGAGCTCGAGTTGGCTGAGACTAAATCCAGATAAGACCGAGGTACTGGTCATGGAGCAAGGTCACCTGGGGGTGGGTGTTAGTGGCTTGGCACATGTCGGGCCTTTAGCTTGATGGTGTCCAGCTTATTACCTCAGATTGGGTGCACAATCTGGACATTGTCTTTGATGATGGCTTGACTCTGAAGTATCAGGTGTCAGCTGTGGTCAAATCCTCATTTTACCACCTGAGGAACATTGCCCGGGTGAAACACCTGATTCCCCCTGGTGACCTTTCGACATTGATTCACTCCTTCATCACTACCTGTCTTGACTACTGCAATGCCCTCTTCCTAGGGCTGTCTGGGGTTGATATCCACCACTTACAGCTGGTGCAGAATGAGGCAGCCAGGTTGTTGACTGGTACCCCTAGGTCCAGTCATATTACTCCTGTTCTGCACGAACTGTACTGACTGCCAGTTCAGTGGTGGATCACCTATAAGGTAGGTTTACTTACTTTTAAAGCCCTACACAAACATGGACCTGACTACCTCAAAGATCTGACTCTCTACTTCACCAGTCGCTCTCTCTGATCTGCCGACGAGGGATTGCTAGAGATTCCCAGGGTCTGTCTTAAAACATCTGGAGTGCGTGCTTTTTCTTTTGCTGCACCAACCCTGTGGAATTCTCTACCTCATTGATTAAGAGAATGCCTGACTATCACTAATTTTAAATTTATGTTAAAAACATATTTATTTTCTCTGGCTTTCTCAGATTGATTGGAGATAATTGAATTGAACCGAGTAGATTTCAATAATTTATATTTGTTATTTTAATGTGTAACCCCTAGGTGGTGCTATCCCAAGGGCTACTATCCCTGCCTGCTTAACTACTAACAGGTTGAGGGGCCTAGGTCCAATGGCGGGTGCCTCCACCCAGAGGTCGGGGTTAAGAGAGTCTGGTATGACTTGGTCACAGCCCTCTGGGGCACTGCAACCCCCTTTCTTCCCACTAGTGTCCTACACAATATGGCAGCAGTACCTTGACAGTATACACTTACCCCCAGGACTGGTTTGATCAGCTTGACTCTGAGGACCCCCTGTAAGGTAAGATGCAGTAATACAATAACCACTGTACAGTAATTCAGCACAAACACGCAGTTCAAGCAGTGTAAATTTGCTAAATAACCAAATCTGATTTATTTAGGGAACAATAACAAGGACGGGGGAAATCAGGTTAATTAGATTATGCACAATAATACAGTACCGTGCAATTTCAGAGTCCTAAATGTCACTTTCACTGGGTACCCAGGTTGGGGGGATAGCCAGGATGGTGCAGCTGGTTGGGGCCCTGAATGGAAACTTGGCACAGACTGTCCGTTTGTAATCCGGAGCCGGTTGGCTCAGTTCATGAAGAAAGAAAGGAAAATAGTAATCAGATGGAACACTTGCAATTAGATGATGGCAGGGAGCTACCCTAATTTGTACTCACAGATTCAATGCTAAAACTGAATGGAAGGCAGATTGTCCCGGATTGCCAGGAGAAACAGAATAGCTGGCCCAGCCCTTGTGGCAGGGCTCACTTACACTCAATGCAGGCAGATACAGTCCAAGTGATGCTGGCTATGACTTCCAGTTCACTGGGCATTTTATATGGACACAGAAGACTACCAGGCAAGCAGCTGGTCACTTCAGGAGACTGAGCCTGGGCTACCGAGGCATTCTTCTCTGACTCAAACACGGATTCAGTTTGAACCCTACTAGGGAATTACACTCCCAGTACAGCACACAGTTCACAACATGGGGAATTACTCAGAGCTCAATCCCCACAAGCACTACACACATTTATATGTAAAGGTCACTTACTGTACCAGACCACAGCGTCCTGACAGGCCGATCGCGATTCTGCACACTTTCATTCTTCAGGTTAAGACTGGTCCCAAAATGACTACTGCTTCTTCTCTCACTCTGAAAGCTCGGAGTCGCTGTCTGAATTACACTTAGTAACAGATGCAGGCCAACTTTATGGCCTCACACGCGCTTCCCGCGCGAATCTACTGCACACAAAAGCTTCACAAACACTCGGGGCAGTTTCCCCCTCAGCTTCCAACTTCAAACACAGTTCTCTTCTGCCCCAAACCTCAGGAAACTTCAGCATCAAGGTTCCTCTTTGGAATCGCTGTCCGAAAACCAAGGCTCCTCTTCAGAATCTCTGTCTGAAAATCAAAGGTTCCTCTTCAGAATCTCTTCTCCACACTTGGTTGCCCATGATCTAGGCCACAACAACTGCTTTCCTTTTTCACACATGTTCAGATACCTGATCCAAGAAAATACAGCCCTTTTCTCTCCCTTCAGGAGAGCTGACAAAAGACAGGCCTTTTTCAGGCCTCCCGCGCGGTTCCCGCGCTGCCCCGTGGGCAGCAGCCCCACAAGCTGTTCACTCTTCCAGCTCCATGCTCAGACTGACTCTCCCAGCAGACAGTCCGGGCATTTTCCCCAGATCCAAAAGGTTGCAGTTGGCCGATTCTTCTTGTCAGTCACAACAGGCTCCCTCTATTAGCGAAAAAAGGCACCACAGTCCAAACTACATTTCCCAGAGGCTCTCTTCATACAAGCCCCTTGTGGCTGGCTCCATTTGAGAGTCCAAGTTCTAATTTGCCAGCAGGCTCCATGTTAAGGAACCCCTCTCCATTGGTTGGACCTCTGTAACAGTTCAGATCCGAAATGGAGGCGCAAAACACACAGAGTCCCAGCTGCAAGAAAGGCAGGTTAGACAAACTGTACTGTTATTATCACTCTAACCAATTACCAGCAGATAATTAAATCTTTTAAAAGAGCTCCCGCTGAGCATATAGCGACTGCAGAATGGAGCGATCTGCTCAGTGGCCCAGCCGGGACTCGAGCAAGGAAACACACAGTCTCCCCAGTTCAAATTAATTCCACTGCAGTTTGGCAGCTCTTAAAGTGACAGTACATGGAGGCATTAGGCACTCTCACTAAATAATTTTTAAAATCGGCTGAAATACAGGACACCAGCCGGCCGGAGAGCTCTTAGGCTCACCCAAGGAAGGCTTTTTAGTGACCCCCATTTGTAGGGGGGTTACAAATGTATTTATAATATGTGCAGTGCCTTGGTTTTTGAAAGGTGCTATAAAAATAAAGATTGATTTGATTTGATTTGACCATTCCACATAGTAGACTCATAAGAAACTGGGCAGCTTAGCAGTGGGTCCTAAGATGATAAACTGGGTAAGGAACTGGTTAAGGTATAGGCAACACAGGGTGGTGGTAAATGGAGTTCACTCTGGGGAAGGGATGGTGACCAGTGGGGTACCTCAGGGCTCAGTGTGGAACCAATCCTCTTTAATGTCTGTCACTGCAGATGAGTTGGAAGGGAAGATCAGCCTCTATGCAGTTGATGCCAAAATCTGCAACAGGGTGGACACTCCAGAGGGGATAGAGAGAATATGCAGATATCTGAGAAAACTTGAGGAACGGTCAAAAACATGGCAGCTGGATTTCAGTGCAAAAAAGTGCAAAATCCTGCACTTTGGGCACAGAAACTCAGAGGCATAGTACACAATGAGAAGAGGAGTATTGATGGTTACCATGTCTGATAACCTCAAGGTAGCGAGGCAGTGCGAAAAGGCAGTTGGTAGGGTCAGTCAAATGTTGGGGTGCATAGGGAGGGGTATCATCAGCAGAAGGAGGTAGGTGTTGCCACTGTATAGATTTCTGGGGAGGCCCCACCTGGAGTGCTACATCCAGTTTTGGAGACCACATCTCAGGAAAGACATAGAGTGGAGACTGTCCACAGGAGGACAACTAAAATGGTGCAGGGTCTGCATCAGAAGCACTACAAGCAAAGACTGAAGGACTTCAATATACCTGGAAGAGAGGAGGAAGGGGGAGCATGACAGAGACCTATAAATACCTCACGGGGTACCCAACGTACAGGAGGGGAATATTTTTCAGAGGAAAAGATGCATTAGAACAAGGGCACATGCACTGAAGTTGGAAGGGGTAAATTCAAGAGAGATGTGAGGAAGTACTTCTTCACTGAAAGAGTGGTGGATGCCTGGAACAACCTTCCAGCAGAGGTGAGACGGCATGGGATAGCATAAGGGAATCTTAGTGGAAGGCAAGGAGGAGGGGGCAGAGATCAAGTAGTGTCTACTGTGACAGTATAGGCAGAAAAAAAAAAGGGGGCAGACTGGGTGGGAAAAGTAGTCCTTATCTGCCATTAAATTCTGTGAGCCTGATTCTGGAAGCAGCCCTATGCATGTTGCAAGCTGCGACATGCGAGGGGTGCAGTTGCGACATGGACTCTGTGCCTGATTCAGGAAGGGGCAGTGTCCCCGCGGCTAAGTCCTGCGATTTGTGACAATCCCACAGGTATGCAAAACAAAGTGCATACCTGTAGAGATTGCCACAAGCCGCATCCCTTGGACCTGACTTGCGCAAACGCCCCCCCCATGCCTGCTCCCTCTTGCGGATCAAAGCCCTGCAGGGCTGTTACTGTCCACTCCATGACCCAACCCCCAAAGTGCCAGTCAAAGCCCAGGAGGGCTATAACTGTCCCTTCCCAGCCCTGACCCCCAAAGTGCCAGCTAAAGCCTAGCAGGGCTATTACTGTTCCCCCCATGCCCCGACCCCCAAAGTGCCAGTCAAAGCCCAGCAGAGCTATTACTGTCCCCCCATGCCCTGACCTCCAAAGTGCCAGTCAAAGCCCAGTAGGGCTAATTTTGTCTCTCCCTGAATGCCCCAACCCCCAAAGTGCCAATCAAAGCCCAGCAGGGCTATCCCCATCCCTCCTCAAATGCCCCAACCCCAGTAAATTCACATAAGCACCCCACATGACTACTCATGCCCCCCTCCCAATGCCTCAATCTCTGTACTGCCACCTCCCACAAACTGCAGCCCCTTATGTGTTCTGCTGCACCCCATAACCCTAGTGAGTCTAGTGGCCCCCCCACTTTTAAGTGGAAAACCACCCGCTTCCCCCACCCAGCTGGCGACTGGCACAGACCCACCTCTCACCACCACGGCCAGCTGCCGACTGAGCTCCACCAGAGCGCGTACTACTGTACATAATATGCACTCTAATGAACCCTGAGAAACCCCATCTGCAATATCTCTCAGGGTGGAGCTTTTAATCAGCTGCTTATGACCAGTTAAGGAGCAGGACAAATTGTAAAGACCTAGCCCCTTGAGTTTACCCAGAAGCAATTCATGATTGACTATGTCATATGCCTTAGTCAGGTCTATAAAGATCGGACCAGTAGAGTTGCCGGTCTCCTGGGCTTCAAGAGGGTGCATCGTGCATTATGAGCTGCACTAGGGCTGGGTCTATGCTATGGTTCTACTGAAAGTCATGTTGGGCGTCGGTGACCAGAGAGTAGATTTCAATGTAGTACTTGAGCTGGTTATAGACCAGTCTTTCAAGAACATTGGATAGGGTGCAGGGAATGGAGATTGGCCAGTACTGCTGTACAGATTCCTTAGCACCCCCTTTGGGTATAGGAATTGCGTGGGCCACTTTCCATGTTAGGTAAGTCAATAGATCACTCTGCAAGAAAGACATATTAAATAGTGCTGCAACAGGGGAGTAAGAATATGGGCTCCAAGTTTAAGCAGCCTTAGTTCTAGCCTATCACAGCTTGCAGACCCTTCCTTTTTTAACCTCAATAATTGGACTAGTACCTCCTGTGGAATTTAGTCCAGGATAGTGCGGGGTGATGGGGCCTGGTGGAGATGGATCCAAGGGAGGGACAGTGAGTGATGCCTTAAACAGTGTTAGATCAGTAAAGAATCAGTTTACCCACTTCAGTGCAACAGCCACATGGTGGTAGTCATTAGGGTGACAGTACATTGCTGACGGCAATCATGCCACCTGGCAATTGTGCTGCCCGACCCCCATGGCACCCAATACAGCATGGCAAATGCTGGCTGTTTAAGGGGGGCTGCACCCCCTGCACCCACCACTGGGGGGGCTTTGTCCCCCACAGCCTCTGAAAATTATAATAATCACCTCCATGGTGGAAGTGTATCGGGAAGGGGGCACAACACCCATGCAGCACTATCAATGCAGGGTGCACCAACATTTAGTTTGGCGTTTGGCACTGTGACAGGTGAACTGGTTGCATTGCCCTCATTCCGTCACCCTCATGCCGTCACTCTGTTGACAGGATACCTTAAGAATCTGTTGAAGACATCATCAAGGACATGGTTACTAGTGGATTTGGTTTTGTACAGTATGCCCTGGGGGTCCTCACTTTGCCTTTGAGAAAGCTATTAATTTGGGACCAAAACATTTTGGGGTTTTGCAAGGTTTTGAACTGCAATTTCTTTAAATACAGTGCCTTCCCTTTCATAAGACTGGCCTTACAGAGGTTTCATAGTGTCCTATAGTTTTGCTACTCTGGGCATACGCCTGATGCTCTGAAAGTGTCCCAGGCTTTGTCCCTTTTTTGATGAGCTTGCAAAGATCAGGTGTAAGCCATTCTAAGCACAAGCCCTTAACTTTTCTTTGCAACACAGGAGCATGCCTGTTAACTGTGCTAAGGAGAGAACGTCTTGGACAGTACTGACATTTCTGAATCTCCTGATTTCTTCTCAGTTGATGGCAGTGAGGTCCTTTAGGAAGGCACTGTCATTAAGCCAAGAACGTCCCTTACTGTTATAGCTCTTGGTTTTGATAATCACTTCATGTTTTTTTTGACATATTGTGTCATTAGAAGCGCTGGAGGAAACAATATGGTTTTCTTTATGCTCCTACTTGAGGATAATGAATGTTCCTTCTTAATGGTAAGAAATATCTCTGAGGGTGTTAACAATTTAACTTGGGTGGAAACAACTAAAACAGAGTTATGTAATCTCCCATTAGACATCATCTCTTAGAAACACAGATACGGATGTTGGCATTCACTCATCAAGTTTACTTGCAGTTTTCAGTTATTAATGTTTTAATATCTGTTTACCCATCTTTAATAATATAATTAAGCATAGAAGAACCACAGTTGGCCATTACACCATTTCATACTGGTACTGTGTTGATTTCATTCCCAACAACTGAAGATGACACATCGCTCTTCCTTGATACAATACAATAGTTTATGTGTAGTGCTTAGTGTGATGACATTTGTTGCTAGGTGACGATGACCAGTAAACAATTATAGTAGCCTAGTGGGTGAAGAAATGTGCCCTTTGTATGTCCATGTCAAAATACTTACAGATGAGTCTTAGTTGCTTGCTTTGGCAGCTACATTAACTTTACTAATGTTTACTTTGGAATTTTTTGCTCGCATTAATAAAATCTGATCCTGAGAATATGTAATCATAGTTGGCCTGCAGAATTATAACATACATCTGAGTTCTTTTGCTTGGGAAATCTGTGACTTAAGTTACCAAGGGGAACCACATTAGTGTGAAGTGGATTATATTGCCTGTGGTGCAAAACTGCTTTTAGTGCCTGGTCCTCCGAATTCATTAAACTTTTTATTATACTGCAAGTAGACCCCTTGACTAATCAGAATTGAGTGTTAGTAACTATAGTTTTAGCATGTAATGGAAACAACTTTAATGCTACTTGTGAATAAACAGCTGCACTACTAATAGAAAATGACTCTTTATAAGCTACAGTACCATGAAAAAAGTGTGGGTCACTGCCCCAAGTTATTTATTTATTTGTTTTGTTTACCAGGCAAGTGCACTAGGTAAGGAAATGTCTATTTTCAGGCATGACCCGGGAGGTTATAAAGGTTGCAGATAAATTTGAAATGTAACAAACAGGCTGAAATTAAGTCATAATACAATACCAACAGGAAAAGGTGCAGTGTGTATCAACAATATCATAGAATATTACACTGACAGAATACCATTATTATTTTTCAATGCAGTGACCAATGGGATTAGCTAACTCCATGGAGCAACTGGACATGTGCTTTTTCTATACATTCTAGTCTGTGCTGACTTGTTGTAAGCTAAATTATATTATCAATAAAAGTGTATTGATTTATACTGGTGTGTATCTAACCCCATCAGCCTGGTGTCTACCAGGACTTACCTCGATAGCATGGAGGTGCCCAGCTGGACCTGTGCAGAGCCTGTGGAAGACTGGTGTCATCCTGCCAGTCGACACCATTTTCCATTTTCTTCCCTGCCTCCCTCCCACTCGCAGCGTGAGCATGCACATATGGAGACATGCACATGCCACGTACCCATGCGCCTGTGCCTCCCTGACTCTGGTGCTACCCTCTGGCCTAAACTAGGGGCAGCCAAAGAGTGGGATGGCAACTCTCCCCTCCCTGGGAGATGAGAGCAGTCCATTGGATGCTTGATCCTCTCCCTCCCGTGCTGACTACCAGCAACCCGAGGTCACTCCTGACCCCAGGTCACCGTCATGGTGCAAGGTGTGGCATCCAGTGCCTCAACCTACAGTGCCACTGGGCCAGCCTTCACCATGTACTTTACTTTACTGGCAATTGAATTATTGCTTTGTATACTATTGCGGCAGTACAGTTATTCCATAAAGCAGCAGTATTTGTTAGTTGGCAAAAGATTTCATCTTATACTTTTTGAGCAATAGTATATAAATTACACTTAGGGCTCCAAGGCAAGCTCTTTGCTTTGTTGGTACTTGATATCCCTCTGTTGGGGACCCCTGCCTGCCTCCCACCTCCTTCACATCCCCTCTTCCCCTGATTTGCGTGCAGTACAAGAAAAGACTTGAGGGAAGGAGGATGATGACTCAGCAGCAAGGAATAGGTATCTGGTGGGGTAAGAACTCACAGTCTGTCACTCTTCTATATTTAATGTGACCCAGGTGGTCCAGGAGGTACCCGTAGGACATATAAGGGTGTAGCATTTGATGGGAAAATAATAGTAAGGCAAAGATAAGGAGGGATATTTCTAGACTGTATGTTTGTATTTTTCTAGGCTATATTACAGACCAGAGCTGATGTGTTTGTAGGTGTGTCGTTTATAACTGTGCATGTATCTGACAGTATATTTTGTATAGGAATGTAAATTATGTATGTTTCCCTTGTGTATTGTTGTAATTTTGGAAAAATTCAACAAACAGATTAACTACAGTAATGCATCAGTTAAGGTTGAGGATAAAGCAACAAAAGTAGGGAAATATGACATTAGGGGTACCAACCCTAGCACCCTACCCCCACCCTTCACACACCAACAGGCATCGGGGGTGTGCCTTGGGGTCATCAGCTATAATGCTCACCCCATTCCATAAGTAAATAAGCTGAGATGGGTACAGTATAGGAGAATAGGGTGAGCGTTATGACTGATGATCCCAAGGCACCCCTGGCACCTGTTGGTGTGTGCAGGGTGAGGGTGGGGTGTTAGGGTTGTAAACTCTGATGTCATATTTCCCGACTTTTGTCACTTTATCCTCAACCCTAACTGATACATTAACATGGTTTTTTGCAAAGAATTTCCTTACTTTTTGAGATAGTGCAATTGTAACCTTATTTGCCTGTGGGAGGGCCCTGCGCTCCCACCCATCCATAGTTTTTGAGATAGAGTAATTGTATCCTTATTTGCCTGTAGGAGCTTCCATCCCTCCATAGATGCGTATCTGTATGTCACTGTGGAAGGGCTCCACCCTTCCATTTATAGGACAACAGCGACCAAATTGCCAGCATAGCCATCTTATTACCCAACCTCATGTACCTGATGCAGAAAATTTTCAAACCCCAGCAAAAACGAAATTCTGCACAACTACAACACCATTTTGCACCATTGGTGAGAAAACTGATTTTGGCCAGGATCTGAAAAATTACAGTGGTGACATACATGAGGTGGGGTAATAAGATGTCTATGTTGAAAATCTGATGTCAAAATATTAGGAATTTCCAAAGTTATGAGCGTGCATAGCAAAATTGCAATGAATGGTCATAACTTTGCCATGTTTACATATTTTCACCCCAAATTTTCAACTTAGCCTTCTTATGACTCCACCTTTTGAACAAGGGCAGGAAAAATGTCCAGATCCTGCCTGAAAGGTGAATTCACCAAGCAACCACAAAAATCACTTTTCAGTTGGGAGTTGCGTAATGACAATCATATTGTTCATGAGGTAGGGTCCCCAAAAGGCTATGTTGAAAATGTGGTGTCAAAATGTCAAAAAAATGGCTGAGTTATGAATGAAGGTTGAAACCCCCTTTGAAATACATTGAACTGCATTTATCTTAGTTTCTCCTATTGCAGTCGTTGGTTCCAGTAGCAAGACATGTCTTCAATTGGAGAATGGATCTTGAACCCGGGACTTGTTCAGGTGAATGAGGGTATGTGGGGTGTACTGGGGGTGTGGGGTGATGGGTGCTGAGTGGGTGGTCGGGTTGGGGGGGCTTATCAGTGAAGGATCATTTTATGCTAAAAAAAACCCCATTGAGGACAGTTTTCTTTATTTCAGGTAGTGGGACAGAGTCAGTGGGTGGGAGGTGCCACTAAACACCAGGAAAAAATGTTTTTTGTAAGAGGGAAGATGATCAGTGGGTGTGGAGGTGTCACTTGACAACAGGGAAATGAGGAGAGATGGGAGGTGCCACTAGACGCCAGATAAACAAAAGCAAAGAGGGGATGGGCATTGGAGGGTGGGTGGTGCCACTAGACACCAGGGAAATGCATGACAGCACAGGAGACAGCAGCATAATTTAATCTGAAAGATTCTCCCTTAGTGAAAAAGGATCAATTTTTGTGACTTGTGATACGAAAAAGGATTCTTTTTTCATATCACGCGGTCATGAAAAAAGATTCCTTATTATAGTGTAACATTTTACTGAAGTCTAAATTTTTACCTAAGTAACCTTTCACTATGTAATCAAATGTCTTGTAGTGACCTTATAATTTCACAACAGTTTATCTTACAACAACATTGAATATCAAATGTCCTATAATGAACTTAACAGGATGGTGTGCTCTTATTAGGATGGTATACACCTGTTAGAGGATGGTGCAACAGAAAGAGTTGTGCAAGAGATGTAGTAAACACCTTGTGATGTTATGTAAGAAATGAAGTCATACCTATGTTTTGACACAAATTCACCAATCCCTAAGATTAATATATTATTTTATTATATGATTGGCTTATACTGAGGAGTTGGCATTTTTCAAGAGAAGAAATATTTATATGTGTATGGAAATTGAATAAGCTAGCTCCAAACAAAGATGAAGATTGAACATGCATGTAAATCTAAATAACCGCAATAAACTCTTGGAAGAGAACTGAAGGCTCGAGTGAATTTATTTTGCAAACACAATGCATACCTTACAATTGGTGCCATGGCTCGGATGTCTGAAGACAGTCCATATGGTTGCTGATGACATTAAATGGACCTAAGGGGCCAAGCTGCGGGGAACGCCTTACTGCACCTGATCTGCTCAATCAAGTACAGAAGGGAGTTGAACAGGTACTCAGTAGGGACTGGTGTGAAGTCAGATGTGATTTGCCAGCCACAGGATAGACATAAGTATGTATACCATTTTACATACGTTTTTGGAAACACACTTAAAGGAAGGTCTGTACCACTCTCCTGAGAAACAGGAAGATGCGTACCTATGTTTTACTAAGCAATGTACAGACAGAAATGAGAAGGTTAAAGTAGACAAACTAAGTTAGGCAACATCTGTCAAATGTATGTACAATATCAGTGTGTAATAACAGCTAGGGTGTGTAATATAAAGAGGCAGATATTAGAAAATGAAAAGAAATGTAATGAAGGTTTAGCCCTCCAAGAAAAAGAATTATAAAAATGTATTACTAATACTAAAGACATGGAGGAGAAGGCAGATAAGGACCTACAAAAGTGTGCCACTGAAGCAAAAGAAATAGAATATAAATTAAGTGTGACACAAAGTTTGTGGGTTAAAAATCAAGAATCTATAGCAAATCTAAGTGTAAACACTTAGGTATGTACAGTTGCTCCTTGCTACTTATTTTAGGAGAAGAACTACGTTTGATTGTAGTATACCATATCTTGTTATGTAGTGCCCAAGGTCACGCTGTTCTCTGTATTTCTGTTATTACTCACTTGGAGAATGTTTAGAAAAATAACTGCAAAAACATTACCGTATTCGGTAATGAATGTTATCAGCTTTATTAACTATAATAATGCCGGAGTGAAGTCTTTGCCTTGAAGCTCATTATTGTTTTTTTATTTTAGGTGAGGCGCTTGGTTTCTTTATTAAAGGTTAATAGATTTTAGTGGTATTGTGTTGTAGGATATGTTTTTGAATGTGCCATTTTTGAAGTTGGGAAACACTGTGCCTAATTCAGCATATGCTATGTCTATTTGTCACTGTTACACTTTATCAGAGTCTTTAACTGTATTTTCTGAAGCTACTATGGTTTATTTTTTATGTTTTATCCAATGACGTTTCGGTTTGCAGTGCTGGCACATTGTCTGCAAACTTTCTATCTTTCAGATAAGTGGTTGGTTTAATGTTGAAATATGTGGTGAGCAAAAAACTGCCAAAACAGTGATAATTTTCACGTTGTTGAAATTGGTGACCTTTTGCAACACAACTTGACCTTCCATGTTTAATCTAAGTTGAGCATATTATTTTGTCAGGATTTTTCAGGTTCTGCTGTATTTTAAGCTGCACAAGTGAACTTTTTCACTCTGACATGGAAAATGTGATTTACTGTCTAGAAATAGAAAAGAAGTAATCAAGATTTATTTAAATCTCACATGTCAACTAGCTTAAAAAGAAGTTTTTTTCTATGATTTTTTCTTGTAACATCTTTTTATGGCTCTTAAACAAACACTAATGATGGCTCCTGCCATCATTAGCCCTTCTGAGTCATTGAATTTTGTGATACCGGCACATGCCACTGATCAAGTGATCAATGCAGTCCTTTTACAAAAGCGATCAGAGATTTTACGTCCAATAGGATATTTTTCCTAGGTATTCACTCCAGTAGAGAAAACCTATGAAAAATGGGTAAAACACTTGTAGCTGTATATTGGGCAATACAAGCTACTGAACATATTGTGGGGTTTAATCACATTGTTTTACAAACTTCACATACACCTGTAAAATTTCTCTTAGAAAGGGATGTAAGGGGAGTATCCTCTCAGAGACTGGTGAAATGGGCATTGGCCCTACAAGGGAAAAATATCACTGGGGTAAAATGTACCTCCCCTATGTTAGTAGAGCTAATGACATGGGAGGGAGATGCGCATGACTGTGGGGGAAGTCATGGGTATTGAATACAAACCAGTTTTTGCTGCTGAACCTAATTTTATTTGTATTGATGGGTATGTGGATGGCTCCCGCTTTTGGGATGATGGCCACTTCCATACCGGTTATGCCATTTGGACCCCTGGAACAAATCAGGAAATATTAGTACGATGTTCATCGTCATTTTCTGCCCCACGAGCGGAATTGGAGGCAGTATGCAAAGATATTACGTATCCACAGGAAGCTTTATGTCTTCTCGGACTATGCTTTTGTTGTCAATTCCTTGTTAGATTTTCTTCCTATTTGGACAAAAAGAGAAATGTGAACAGCCACCAGTGAACCTGTGGCTTTTGCCCCCATATTGCAACACATGTGGGATATAGGAGCTCAAACACTGCTAAGAATAGCAATTTGTAAAGTAAGGGCTCATCAAAAGAATCCAAAAGATATCCATGAACTAAACAATAATTTGGTAGATAATTTGACTCAAATAGCCGCAAAACAATCAAATGTATGGGTAGACCCTCTAGGAGGTGATTCAATCAATCAATCAATCAATCAAAATCTTTATTTATTCAGGCGAACATCATTGAGCGTAGCTCATTTACAAGATGGACCTGAGTGGTCATAACAAAAAAGGTTACAAATTATACACAAAAACATGATACTGAATAAGCACAAATACAATCATTTATGAGAGAGACAGATATACAAATATTTACATATATACAAGGCAAAATGACAATGAACCTAAAACCTACTAAAGGAGAGAAACAAACAGTTTAGTCGGGATAAGGCTTGGGTAATGGGACTTGGGTGTGCATATATGTATGAAGTTTGGTGAAGGCGAGCTAGAGGAATGATAGAAAATAAGGGGAGCTTTAAAAAAGGGTAGTAGAAGGAGAGAGGTGTGGGAGGAGAGAGGGGTGTGGGAGGACTAGGCCTTGTGGAAGCAATTGCATGAATTGGGGAATAGACTGGTGTACAGCTTTTGAAGGATGTTAAAGGAATCAGGGTATCCAGTTTCAATGTCTTTTGAAGAGAATTCCAGGTAAGTGCCAGGAATAGCTGATTGCAGCTCTTCCATATCAGGTGCAGGTGATAGGAATCTTCAGCATGATCAGTTTATTGATCCTCAGAGTATAAGGCCTGGATGTGATCCGTTGAAACAGTCTGAAATGTAGGAAGGGAGTTTGTTTGTCAGAGCTTTGTAGATCCAGATAGCAGCATTTTTTTTCTTCTTTGTTGCAATGATGTCCAACTGACTGCATTGTAGAGAGAGCAATGATGGGTGCTGGAGGAAGGTCTGTAATGAATCTAATTGCTCTATGATACAAGGTGTCTAATTTGTTTAAATGGGAGAGGAGCAGTGGTCATAGAGAAGTCAGCGTAATCAATGAGGGACAGGAATGATGCTAGGATTAATCTTTGTTTGGAATCTCTGGTCAGGTAGTGTTTGATCCTATAGAATAGACCAAGTCTTTGCCTTAACTTTTTCAGGAGCTCTTCAATGTGGGTAGTATAGTCAAGTTTATTGTCTATCCATACTCCAAGATATTTGAATTTGTCTACATATTCCAGATTTTCACCAAGGATGGTAGAGAGTTGTGGGAGGGTGAATGATGGGACAGTGGAAGAGCAGTTCTTGGTGGCAAAGAACATAGCTTTGGTTTTCTTAGCATTTAGTAGTAATTTATTTTCTAATAGGTTGTGCTGAAGGAAGGAGAATTCAGACTGTAGAAGCTCACAGGCTTTTGATGGTGAGGGATTACTGACATAAAGTACAGTGTCATCTGCAAAAAGGTGAATATTAGATTGTGAGAGATTGGAGTCAATATTGTTGATGTAAATGGCAAAAAGGATGGGACCCAGGATGGAGCCTTGCGGTACACCTCTTAGGAGTGGTTTAGAGGTAGATAGGTCACCTTCATTTTTACCAGTTGTAATCTTCGGAGAGATAGCATCTGAACCATTTAAGGAGAGGGTCAAGGCCTATGGAATTCAGGGAGGAGATTAGAAGTTCATGATCCACAGTGTCGAAGGCCTTGCTTAGATCCAGAAACACAGCACAGGTATTATTCTTTTTGTCTAAGGCAGTCTGCCAATCATTTGTGACTTTTGCTAATGCAGAGATGGTGCTGTGCATTGATCTAAACCCAGATTGAGCTGGATTAAGGAGATTGTTGGTATCAAGGTAGGCAGTTAACTGAGAGTTTACCAGCTTCTCAAGCATCTTTGATAGTACTGGTAAGATGGAAATGGGCCTATAATTGTTGAGGTCCATGGGATCACCTGCCTTAAGTAATGGAAACACCTGAGCTGTCTTCCATATTGAGGGGATAGAACCAGTGGCAAGTGACAGATTGAAGAGGTGGGTGAGGGGGGCGGCTAAGGCATGCAGTGCTACTTTTAGAAAGTAGGGATCCAGGGAGTCTGCACCTGCACTTTTAGTTGTGTCTAGCTGGAGTAGAAGGTCTTCTACTTCTTTTAAGAGTATTGATTTGAATGAGAATGTGGAAGCAACCTTTTGTCCCACAGTAGATTGTAAATTTAGTGATGATCTTAATAGGTTTGCAGGTGAGGAGTCGAAAGCCAGGCCAGCTGTAGTGAAATGATCGTTAAAGGCATTCAAGATATTTTGCTTGTCAGTGATTTCAATACTATTTCGGTGAATTTTGGGTGGTAAGACAGGGGTAGAAGTTTGACCTAGGATCCCCTTTATGGTACCCCAGAACTTGGAAGGGTTGTGATAGAGGCATCCAATTCAGCTGTGTAGAAGGCAGCCTTGGCATTTCTTACTTGTTTTGTGTAGGAGTTTCTGGCTTTTCTGAATTGAAGCCAGTCATTTGGATCCTTTGTCTTTCTTGCCCTTTTCCAGAGTTTGTCTCTGGCAAGCAGCATGGATTTAGGTCAGCAGAGAACCAGCGACAGGATTTGAGTTTGGTTCTGACACTGGTGAAGGGTGCATGTACATTGAGGGCACTTATGATTATATCATTTAAGATTTGAAGAGCTGTCTCTATTGAAGCTGTGAGATAGAATTCTTGCCAACGGTGGTGTAGCACAGATCATGGAGATATCCTGAAATATTAAAGTTCTTTTTGACCTTCGTGGGAGGAATTTTGCAGGATTGGGTGGCTTGATTGTTGATCTAATGGCAGCTATGGGACAGTGGTCACTTATGTCACTGAATAGTACTCCAGCATGGGGATAATGATGAGGCTTATTTACCAACATAATATCCAGGAGTGTGCTGTTGAGATTATTCTTTGGGTTAATCCTTGTTGGTTCTTTGATTAATTGAGTGAATCCATAAGTATCACAGAAGGTTACTAGGGGTGCAGATGCATTAGTTAGCCAATTTAAGTTCAGGTCTCCTAAGATGATGGTGTCTTCAGGGCCTAGATTAAGTATAGATCCTAGGTGGGATAGGAGTTTGAGGCCTGCAGAGGGGGGCCTGTAGCAACCAATCAGTTGAAAGGATGATGTGTTGGGAAGAGTTATTTTAATTGATAAGCATTCGAATTCCTTTGGTTGTGATGTAGAATTGAGGCAGGATGCAGAGATGTTTGCTTTGACATAGATGGCTACCCCACCGCCCCTGGATAGATGGTCAGATCTGAAGAGCTGGTAGTTGGAAAGGTGTATTTCACTGTCTTTTGTTGCCGATTTGAGCCATGTTTCAGATATAACCAGAAAGTCAGGTAGGGTGTGTGCAACCCAGGCCTGTATTAATGAGAACTTTTTTAGGAGGCTGCAGGCGTTGATGTGAAGAAAACTCAGGCCGCTTATGGAGGCTAGGTCAGATGAGAGATAGAGCTTCAGTGGGCCAGGGTTGATTTCAACAGTGCCAACACAGATCAGCAGAAAGAAGATTAGCTTGATGAGGGCACCAAGTGATAGGAGTAATGAGTAGTCAGACGTTTTTTCCTCTTCCTTGGGATCCAATGTATAGTGGGTGCTGATCCTGCTGCATGGTTATAGATTTTATCATAGAGTACCAGCTTAATGGACAGGCATAGGAGTAGTTGTAGTACCAGTAAGGTAGCAGGGGGATTGAGGAGTTCCGAACTGGTTGTGAGCCTTTTTGTGGGATTCCCCAAGGATTGTTATGCAGAAGCGGTAATATATGTATGTAGAGTTTAGGGGCATCCACTGGGGACAGTAGAGGGGGACAATGTTGAGTGGTCACCCTAAACACCATGGCATGGGTTCCAACAGTTATCTCTTCTGGATCCAAGGAAGGTGAGAGGCAAAGCAGCATTGTGATTCTACACAATTGTGGGAAGCTGAAGAGTATGATAAAAATCATCCAAAATGGATAGCAGCATTATCACAAGTCCCTAGTTTGGGACGAATCCAAGATACTGATGCTTGGCTTCTTGGTTGTCATAACCAATGGAAAGATACAAGACAGTGTACTACCAAACATGTTACCATATGGGAAGATATGGTAATATGGGAATGACAACCAGGGTTTAGGAAGTGGATACCGCTCACTTCATTCAGGAAAGATATTATCATGGACAGTCATTATATTGGAGGTCATTGTGGACTCCACAAAACATGTAAAATGTTGGCACAAAAATATTGGTGGCCAAAAATGGGAAAAGATGTCAAACAATGCCTGGAGGCTTGTCTCATCTGTGCACAGATAAATTCCCCAGTGCCTGGTAAGAGGGTTCCGTTAGGACGTATACCCCTGGTGGATGGTCCTCGGTCCAGCTTACAAATTGATTATATAGGACCCTTGCCTACTGCAAAAGGGGGGGTTCCGATACTTAATAGTCATTTTTGACATATTTTCCAAGTAGGTAGAAACTCTACCAGCATGCAATGATAGTGCACAATCTACTGCAAAAGCATTGTGGGAACAAGTGTTCTTACGCTGGGGTTTTCCCAGAGTCCTTGAAAGTGATACAGGTACTCACTTTACAGTGAAAATAATGACAGCTTTGTGTGATATCTTAGGTATCACTCAACACTTACATTTACCCTACCATCAGCAATCCTCGGGCATGGTAGAAAGGTTAAATCACACTCTGAAAAATGCAATGAAGAAAGCAGTGTTGGAAACTGGTAAAGGGCGGGTGACACACTTACCAGGAATCCTAATGGGTATTAGAGGTACAGAAAACAAGAGTACTGGCTATAGCCCATATCAATTGATGACTGGACGAGATATGCAGCTATATTATCCATCAGATCCAGATCTATCAGCACCTGTGATAGATCGCATCAAAACTGTTGTATTTCTACAACAAATACAGAAGCAGTTAGCCCGGTATTTACCCCAAGCTGCCAGAAACATGGCACAGACTCATTGGAAAAACAAACAGAGACATGATGAAAAAGTGATACCACCCATTGAAAGGGGTCATCATGTCATGGTGAAAAGTTCTGGCCTAAAGGGACCATGGGATGCTAATTGGATAGGGCCCTATACTGTTATTGATGTTTTGGGGCCATGGGTCATTCAGGTCTGTCAAAATCGACAAGGGTCTACAGAGACCAAATGGGTCCATGTGGACCAATGTAAACTGTATCAGCCTTTAAATGATAACAACTGATACTGCTCTGTTTTTCCCAATAAGTGAAAGACAATGATGTTCCTTTTACTTGTACTGTGTAGTACTTTACTGACCCTGGTAACTTCTGACATAAATGGATGTCCAGGGCATATCTGGAACAGTTTATACACAAAGAACTATGCCAGTCATTCTGCAGGGGGTATTCCAGTATTGCTGGGAGAACAACATGAACATACTGCATATCTTCTTATCAAATGGTACTTTACTTGTTATGGACAGTGTCAAAATGCGACATGGAGATGCTCGCCAGAAGCCTGGCCTGGTATGGCGATGTGTGTAGTGAACACAACAGCCCAGGAAGGGATCCATATTCACTCCACTTTGGGGGATACTACAAATTTGACAAGAAATTAACAAGATTTATTACGAATAAAATTAAGGGACATATTAAAATATCCATCGGATACAATTGTGTCAAATTATTCTTACGGTTCAAGATGTAATATGTGGCATTTTTTATATAATGCATCTATTGTAGCAAATTATACAGTAGGGTTAAAGCAATTTTTCACAGTATTGCCATTAACGAATTAATACTCATTGTTGACGTATTTGCATTTTTTTATAGATGCACAATGGCCAGGTGTGGTACGTAATGTTAATCGAACAGCGTGGTATAATTTCTCTGCAGGGAATATAGTGTATCAAAAACAAGGTATATCAGGGCAAAAATTCTTGCCCCTGTCAGTTGGAATTATTTTGACTCAAAATATATATCCTTTGTATTATCCATGTAAATTGGAGTATTATAATGTGTTGCTGCATTTGCCTTTTCCACGATTACCGCTTTGCTGTAAGGATCGGGCTTCAGTATTATTGTGGCAACAGTATTATAATAATACTTTGAATCAATACCATGATAGACACAAAGTGTGGTCATTTCAAAATCATGTAGAGGCATCACCAAGCTTATCTCATTATAAAAGAGACATGTGGGACTGGTTAGGCTCAGGATTGGGAATTGTCAATGGTATTGATTCCATAGTTTTAAAGGGTCATATTCGCTCTTTGGAAACGACTTCAAAAAATATGGCTACTGAACCTTTATCAGCTACTGTGAGATTATCAGCTGATAATGAAGAGATTGATTGGTTTGCATTTAAAGAAACCTTACAGAATTTAAAAAGTATTGCTCAAATAGCAGTCTGCTTTTATAATTAATTTTCTAATATATCTAAAGATAGCTATATAGAATTGGCTTGCTCTCAATTAGCTGCTGAAACACCTACTTATTTAGTTAATGAACTAAATAGAATTGAGACCAATAGATTACCCTTAGGAATTGGTAAAACCAATGTGACTAAATTATTGGATTATCCCACTGTAATTCTTACCACCCTTAGCTATGGTAAAAGTATGGAACTCACCAAATCAATATGCACATGTGCTGCTGAGACATGTGATTCCCATACGAGTGATAATACCTGTATGTTTTGAACCACCAAAAATATCATGGCAAATCAATAATTTGGGAGTATTACTACATGTAGAAAAAGAAATGGGCAGACTGGATGGGCCTTGCGGTCCTTATCTGCCGTCAACTTCTATGTTTCTATGTTTCTATGACCAGATCATGAGACTCCAAATACCAGGTAACACCATTATCTCAGTACACAATAAATATGTTGTCTTACCCAAGCAACAGTGTGTACAAGAACATGAAACCTTGATATGTGGGGAAGAGACATCAACTGCCCCATGGTTTCCTGAACAATGCAAATTTACCCTAATGTCTGCAAATGAATACCGCCAAGCTATGAGATGGAACCAATCATGCTGTGTAATAGCAGGTCAACCTTGGAATGTATAGGGGTGTAGTGACAAAACCTGGTGGGTTGCAAACTGGACCCTTCGGGAACATCCTGCCTATAGTCGAACAAATGTTACCCATATTGATGGTTCCAGTATGACATTGGGTTTACTCACTGATTTGGCAACTCCACCTCATTTTGAATTACCCAAAATTGATAAAATGACACTTGGGCCCAGATATTCAAACTGCTTCAGGCTGTGGCGCAAGCCTGGGCGCAGCTCAACTTGGCTGTGCAGTGGTGTGGCCTGGGCGATATTCAGTGGAGCTCTGCTATGGTTCAGCAACTTTGAATATCGCACCCTGGCCACCCCCACTGTGCATGGCGCAGTGGCACTGCACCAGCACAAGTGGCCAGAGTGTAGCATGGAGATGTGCTAGTGCAAGTGCCATTGCACCATTCACAGCACCTGCGATATTCAAAAGGGGACATGCAAATGGGGCCATAATTTATGCAAGGCACACATGGGGCCATTTGCATGTCATTATGGCCCCATTTGCATCCCATTAGCATGCAGGTGCACCGATCCCCGACGACTTGCACCCGGCGCACTGCCAGGCAGTAGCCGTTGGGGACCGACGCCCCCTGCAGCCCGATTGTGGGCATTTGTGTAAAATAAAAGATCACTTCCAATATCCTTGGTGGTCCAGTGGATCACTATCTGCCCGATAGCAGGCATCTGTATTAAAAAAGAAGCTCAGTATCCCTGGTGGTCCAGTGGACCACTATCCACCTGATCACGGGCATTTGTGTCACAGAAATATCCCCTCCCAATATCCCTGGTGGTCAAGTGGACCAGCTATCTGCCCGATCGTGGGCATTTGTAAAAAAACAATGAATTCCAATATCCCTGGTGGTCTAGTGGTTCCCCACCCTCCCACTAAGCCGCACCGCCCCGCTTCCCCCCCGGTCAGCTGGCGGGCGGCAGCACCACCACCTGCTGCCCGCCACCCGCGACTGACACCTCGGTAGGGCTGCCCGCCCATTGGTTCACAGCATGAGCCAATGGGCATGCATCCTACACATTCAGATATGTGAATGAATTCGTGTACATGTCTGGAATGTGTATAGTTAGAGCTGCACACCCATTGGCTCACACTGAACCAATGGGCGGCAGCCTATGGTGATGTCAGTTGGCGGGCGGGCGGGCGGCAGGCGGGTGGGCGCCGCCGCCACCGCCTGATCAGGAGGGAGTGGGGCGGTGGGGCTCAGTGGAAGGGTGGGGGGAACAACTAGACCACCAGGAATATTGGAATTCATTGTTTTTTACAAATGCCCGCAATCAGGCAGATAGCTGGTCCACTGGACCACCAGGGATATTGGGAGGGGATCTTTCTGTGACACAAATGCTCGCGATCGGGTGGATAGCGTCCACTGGACCACCAGGATATAGGACAGAATATTATTTTTACAGATGCCCACGATCGGGTATGGGGCGCTTGCCAGGTGCAGCTCGAACGAGGGCTACCCACAGGTGGCAGCTGCCGTATTGTGCCCTGCAATGCAGCAGCTCACCTGTGGGTGGCCATCAGTTGTTCCTTTTTGGGGGCAACTTTGTGCAGGCACAAGTAGGGGTTACGCATGCATGGCTCTGCACATCCTGGGATGAATATCGGGCTGTGCAGGTTATGCATGGGAGCACACCTACCTGTGCCCAGACACTATTGATGTGCTCCAGCACATCGGATTTGTGCGTACACTTTTCTCTTTTTGAATATTGTGTCAGCAAGATTAGTGGTTGCGATGGCATAAACACTGTTGCACCATGCGCAACCCTTTTGAATATCTGGGCCTTGGTGCCTTGTTGTACCGTCTGCAAACAGAAGGATTTATTTTCTCACAGAAGGCCTGTACTAAAGAGGTGAAAAAGCAGTCATCTTATATTACTATTATATCTTGGTGGGATTGGGGCTCGGCATTTTTGGGTACTAGTCCAACCTTGATAGTGGTAATATGTGGTATTGCAGTAATCTGTGTTCTTATTATTATACAAGTGTTATTGTATCATAAAATGAGACACCTGATTCGACAGATACAAATGTTACAGTGGCAACAACATATTATGTGATCTCCAATTAGAGAGTCACAAAGGGGGGATATTGTAGTGTAACATTTTACTGAAGTGTAATTTTTACCTAAGTGACCTTTCACTGTGTAATCAAATGTCTTGTAGTGACCTTATAATTTCACAACAGTTTATCTTACAACAACATTGAATATCAAATGTCCTATAATGAACTTAACAGGATGGTGTGCCCTTATTAGGATGGTATACACCTGTTAGCGGATGGTGTGCAACAGAAAGAGTTGAGAAAGAGTTGTGCAAGGGATATAGTAAACACCTTGTGATGTTATGTATAAAATTAGTCATACCTATGTTTTGACACAAATTCACCACACCCTAAGATTAATATGTTATTTTATTATATGATTGGCTTATACTGAGGAGTTGGCATTTTTCAAGAGAAGAAATATTTATATGTGTATGGAAATTGAATAAGCTAGCTCCAAACAAAGATGAAGACTGAACATGCATGTAAATCTAAACAACCGCAATAAACTCTTGGAACAGAACTGAAGGCTTGAGTGAATTTCTTTTGCAAACACAACACGTACCTTACACTTACAGTAAAAAAAAAACAATTTTTTTAGGGCATGTCTGCCACTTTGAAGTGCAGAGTACACCAAGGGGGGGGGGTCCCAATCACTCAGATAGATGTGTTGATGTCTCTCAATGATGCCAGTTTTATAGCTTTTGAATTTTGTTTTTTGAAAAAATGGAAACAAGATGGTGGCAAATAAAAAATGAATATTCTAATACTAAACAGGATTCCTTTTTCATTTCATACAGCTGTCCTGAAGTGCTTCCTGAGCATGCTCAGAAATGGTTTCCTCAAAATTTTAAAAATTAAATAACTTTGTAACAGATTATTATTCTTTCACCAGACTAGCAAAGGGTACATCTGTGGGCTAGTCCCTTTCTGCAATGAAAATTTCAGACCAAGATTCCAAACCATCTTGGCTGTGGGCAAATTCAAATAAAACCGCAGCAAATTCAATGAGCAAAAAATGCATTTTTCATCTCTCCGGAACTCGGAAACTGCACATCCAACCAAAACATAACTTGCCACATACAGAGATCTACCCTGGGTGACAGTGAGTACAAATGTCCATGCAAATACATTGAATGGTTGCGAAGTTATTAAAGTGCAAAATTTGTGATTTAACATTGAACTGCCTACTCGACTCTAACTATGGGGGCACGGCCGTGCTCCTATATATTCTTTGCAAAAAACTGTGTTAATGCAACATTTAGGGTTTAGACTAATGCTACATAAGTAGGGAAATATGTCTTTATGGTTTCTAATGCTAAAACCCCAATGTCACCCCTAAAGCAAATCAGAAAAGGAATCTTCCTAGGGGTTTTCAACCCTAACAATCACCCTATTAGGTGTGTATAGAATGGGGTGAGCTTTAGGGCTGACAACTCCTAGGAAGACTCTGCTCCTGATTTGCTTTAGGGGTGGTGCTGGGGTTTTAGAGTTGGGAACTCTAAAGCAACATTTCCCTACTTTTATCACTTTAGCCTGAACCCTAAATGTTGCATTAAAACAGTTTTTGCAAAGAATTTTCTTACTTTTTGAGACAGCCCCGTGCATCCATACTTTTTGAGATAGTGTAATTGTATCCTTATTTGTCTGATGGAGCAGCTCCCATGCCTCCATAGATTCATATATGTATATTTATGGGGGCCCTGTGCTTCCATTTGTAGGACAGCAGCAATCAAATTCTCAACATAGCCTTCCTATCACCCCACCTCTTTAACCCGGTAGTACAAAATTGTCAAATCCCCACCAAAACATCATTCTGCAACACCACAGCATAATTCCATGGCATGGGCATGGAAAGACATTTTGGGCAAGATTTCAAAAATGACAGCTGTCACATTCATGAGGTGGTATAAAGAAATGGCTATGTTGATTATTTGGGGTTAAAGTATTGAAAATTAAGCAAGTTACAAGCAAGCATAGCGAAATGTCAACAGATGCACACAACTTTGCCATTTTAGCATATTTTGACTCCAACATTTTAGCATATTTTGACTCCAACATTTTAGCATATTTTGACTCACACACATTCCCTTCTTATGACCCCACCTCATGAACAAGTATGGTGAAAATTTTGAAATCCCACCTGAAAGGTGATTTTGCCAACTGGCTGTCAAATCGCCTTTCAGGCAGGATTTGTGAAATGACACCAACATTGTTCAAAAGGTGGGGTATCAAAAAGGGTATATTGAAAATGTGGTGCCCAAATCTTGAAAAATGACAAAGTTATGCACCAAAGTTGAAAACCCCATTGAAATACATTGATTCTCCATACATAAAAAGATCTTTCTTTGTGAGTCATCTTACGAAACAAGAATCTTGTTTCATATCACGAGTCATGAAACAAGATTTATAATCTTAAAAAAAACAACATTTTAAGGGCATTTCTGCAACAGTTAGTGGAGAATCCAGCTAAGGAGGTCCTGATAAGCAAGCTTCATGTGTTGGTTGCTCTCAGGAATGTTATTTTTGTTTTTGAAATGTGGATTTTTATGGAAAAAGGGAAAACAAGATGGTGGTAAACAAAACAATGATTTTCCTCTCATGAAAAAAGATTGGCCCCATACAAAAAAATATTATTTTTTCATTTCATACAGCTATTTCTCAGTGCTTACTGAGCATGCTCAGAACCAAGTATTAAAAATTTCAAAATTAAATAACTTTGTAACGGATTAATATTTTTTCATCAAACAAGCAAAAGGCATATCTGTGGGCCTGCCCCTTTCTACACAGAAAATTTCAGGCCAGAATTCAAAACCGTCTGCGTTAAGTTGACATAAAACCCATTCAAACCAATGGGAAAAAAATTCTGAAAAATTCATTTTGTATACTGTCTGCACCTAGGAATCTGCACATCTGACCAGAACAAAACTTGGTACATCAAGAGATCTATTGCATGACACCAGGCATGCAAAATTTCATGCAACTCCATTGAACGGTTGCAAAGTTATTAAAGTGCAGATTTGAGGGTTTAACATTGAAGTGCCTGTGCAACCCTAACTAGGGCGACTGCACACCTATAATCAATCTATCTATCTATCTATCTATCTATCTATCTATCTATCTATCTATCTATCTATCTATCTATCTATGTAATAGTGGTGCGGTAGTGCCACTATAGTTAGGGTTGAGGGTATCAAGTTAATATGCTGTATGAAGTATAGCTAAGGATTAATAGTGTGTCAAACATATTTTTTGCATTTATAGTGCACCAATTTTATTGTTGTGTGTCAACTATATAGCATGGGCTGGAGTTGATATATATATATATATATATAATGGGGGTGGAGCCCCCCACATAACATTGTTTGCACTAGCTAAGTTGACATAAAACCCATTCAAACCAAAGGGAAAAAAATTCTGAAAAATTCATTCTGTATCTCAGAACCTGCACATCTGACCAGAACAAAACTTGATATGTCAAGAGATTTGTCGCATGAGACCAGGCATGCAAACTTTCATGCAAATTCATTCAATGGTTGTAGTTATTGAAGTGCAGATTTTGGGGTTTAACTCTGAAGTGCCAGTACAATCCTAACTATAGGGATGCGACTGCATGCCTATTATCTATCTGTCTGTCTGTCTGTCTGTCTATCTATCTATCTATCTATCTATCTATCTATCTATCTATGTATCTATGTAATAGTGGTGCGGTAGTGCCACTATAGTTAGGGTTGAGGGTATCAAGTCAATATGGAACGGATTGATATTTTTTCACCAAACAAGCAAAAGGCACATCTGTAAGTCAGCTCCTTTCTACCCAGAAAATTTCGGGCCAAAATTTAAAACCATCAGTGCTAGCTAAGTTGTCATAAAACCCATTCAAACCAATGGGGAAAAAAATCTAAAAAAATGAATTGAAAATGAATTAATTTTGTGCACTATCTGTATCTTGGAACCTGCACATCTGATCAGAACAAAACTTAGTGCATCGAGATCTGTTGCATGAGACCAGGAATGCAAAAGTTCATGCAAATCCATTGAACAGTTGAAAAGTTATTAAGGTGCAGATTTGGGGGTTTAACATTGAAGTGCCCATACAACCCTAACTATAGGGGTGAGGCTACATGTCTATAATCTATCTAGGGTTATCTATCTATCTATCTATCTATCTATCTATCTATCTATCTATCTATGTAAGCAACAGCTTAATTTGCTTGAAACCTTTGTACCATGCTTGACTCTGGGTTGTTTTACCCTCTGCATTCAGATGAAATACCTTTCAAAGTATTGCTCATTACCTTTGTACCATACTTGACTGGGTTGTTTTACCCTCTGCATTCATTTGTAATATCTTTCATTGTATTGTCCATTTCTCTTGTTTTGTACTTCCATGATGTGGAGCCTTTGCAAAGAAGTCTCTGACTCAAAGGTTTTAATTCTGATCTCTCAATAAATAAAAATAAACTGTAAAAAAATTGCTTCAGCCCTGGTTACAGTTGTTTTCTTTGGCATGGTTCTTTGGCCAACTCAGAGCTTGTTGGTGCTGTTAAGGTTGGAGAGCCACTAGCTAATAGTGACCACAACTCCATCTGGTTCGAGATATCCCTGGATGAAGTTAAATCTCAATCCAGGGCTGTGGTCTTGAACTTCTGGGGAGCAAACTTCGGAAGAATGAAGCAGCTGGTTAAGAAAAAACTGTCAGGAATACAGGAGGTATAAGAAATCTGGGGGCAGGTTAAACAGGCCGTTCTAGAGGCCACCAAGCTCTGCATAAAGTCAGGAATGAAATGGGACAAACACAAGAGATCCATTTATTTCACCACTCAGGTCAAGGAAGCAATTAGACGCAAAAGAAAAGCCTTGCTCACATACAAAATGACCTGAGGGGATAACGAATGGGACGACTACACACAGAAATGCAGGGAAGCAAAGAAAGCAGTGAAACTGGCAAAAGCATCAGCTGAGCTACGGATCGCTTCGGGAATTAAAAAGGGGGACAAACAATTTTTTCGATATATGCAGGAGAACAGGAAAAGGGGGGGGATAGTTCGACTCCAAGAGGGAGAGAGGATCATTGAAGACAACACACAGAAGGCCACTGCGCTGAACAAATTCTTCCATTTGATATTCACAAAGGAAGTTGATGGGCCAGTTCCAGACAGTGGCATGAAGGCTGTCAACAGGGAGATCCTGCAAATGGTTACACCATTGTTTACCATAGTCAGGGTCAGGGAGGCACTGATATACCAGAGCCTGACAGACTGCACCCTAGGGTGCTGCAGAAACTTGCTCAGGAATTGGCAGAACCCTATGCACATTTGTTCAACCGCTCATTGCTAACGGGAACCATGCCATGTGACTGGAGAAGTGCAGACATGATACCCCTCCACAAGGGAGAGAACAGAGTGGAAGCCGACAACTACAGACCGGTAAGCCTTGCATCAATAGTTGGAAAATTAATGGAAACATTAATTAAGCAGGACTTAATGGAATATCTGGAAGGGAACGGTCTTCAGGACATGAGACAGCATGGGTTGTTGCAGGGAGGTCATGCCAAACAAACCTCATTTCATTTTTTGACTGGGTGACTAAGGACGTGGACAGGGGCCACCCAGTGGATCTCCTCTACTTTGACTTTAATAAAGCCATTCATTCAGTACTGCATAGGTTCCTGCTTAGAAAATTGGATGACCTAGGCACTGAAAAGAGCATAGTTAGGTGGGTGGGTAATTGGCTGCAGGACAGACATCAGAGAGTGGTAGTAAATGGGGTGAAGTCAGGGGAGGGGGTCACTAGTGGGATGCCCAGGGCTTGGTCTTGGGTCCCGTCCTTTTTAACATGTTCATTAGTGACATCAGCATAAGCATTCAGAACAAGATTGCCCTCTTTGCAGATGGCACTAAGCTATGGGGTAGGGTTGACAGCATGGAGGCAGTGACTGACTTGCAAAAGGACCTGCAGAGATTAGAAAAATGGTGCAATATCTGGCAGCTTAAGTTTAATGTGAAGAAATGTAAGGTAATGCATCTAGGAAAAGGGAACCCAAGTTCAGAAGAATGGCTTAACGGAGTCCAACTAAGTGTCTCCTATGAGGAAAGGGATCTAGGGGTCATTGTAAGTGACACCCTGAAGCAGGCTAGCTAATGCAACAAGGCTTACAGTAAGGTAAATAAAATGCTGGAGTATATAGGTAGAGGATTTGACAGCACGGACAGGGAAGTGATCCTCCCACTGTAAAGGTCATTGGTGAGGCCCCACTTGGAGTACTGTGTCCAGTTCTGGAGGACTCACCTGAAGCAGGACAGGGATAGACTGGAGGTTGTACAGAGGAGGGTGACTAAGATGGTGCAGAGCCTACAAGGGCTCTCGTATGAGGCATGCCTACAGTCACTGAACTTGTATTCTTTGGAAACTAGGAGGGAGAGAGGGGATATGATTGAGATATTTAAGTTTTTGAGAGGCATTAATAAATACCCTACACTGAATATTTTAACAGGTTTGACAGCTTAGCCACTAGAGGACATGAATGGAAGCTTCAGGATGGAAGCTTCAAAAGGGATCTAAGGAAGCAGTACTCTACTGAGAGGGTCATTGAGTCATGGAACAGATTGTCTGCCAAGGTGGTGGGATCAAGGACCATGGCTGCTTTCAAGATGGGGTAGGATAGTGCTAGAGCCCACATTAGCGTAGAGAATATTGGAATCGGGTTGGGGGTTAGGTCCCTGGACCCATAGAAAGTCTAGAAAACCCAGGGGCAGACTTGATGGACCAGTGATCTCCTTCTACCATCATTTTCTATGTTTCTATGGTTCCTTGGTCTGCTTTGTGAGGTTTTGACTGCTTGACATGTAATCAAGTAGCTGTGTTCGCTGTAGTTGTAGTTTTTTAGCACTTGTTGTTGGAAGCATAGAAATTGTCAGCAGATAAGGACTGCTAAGCCCATCCAGTCTGCCCGTAGGCCCTGTACATTGCTGTATAGGTCTCTGGTGAAGCCCCACTTGGAATACTGTGTCCAGTTCTGGAGGTCTCACCTGAAGAAGGACAGGGATAGACTGGAGGTTGTACAGAGGAGGTACTATGACAGAGTGCCAGGGTGAGTTAGTCACTTTATTGGCACCCCAATTTTTGCACTTTAATAACTTTGTAACTGTTCATCAGATTTGCACGAATGTTTGCATGCACAATTTTGTGGGGTAGATCTCTTGACATGTCAAGTTTTGTTCTGGTCAGATGTGTGGATTCCAAGATGCAGATAGTGAACAAAACACAGAAAATTGCATTTTTGTGCTGTTTTTTTGCCACCGCATAGCACCCTGATGGCTTTGACTTTTGGTCCGAAAATTTCAGAGTAGAAAGGGCTTGGCTTGCCGAAGTGCCTTTCTGTGGTTTGGTGAAAAAATATTACTCCATTCCAAAATAATAACATTTTCAAAATATGGGTTCTGAGCATGCTAAGTCAGCAAATAGCTGAATAATGTTTCATATGGGAACCTTTTTTCATGAGTTTTTTATGAGCTTTTTGTATGCCGCCATTTTGTTTTATATTTTTCTGTAAAAATTCAAATTTGGAAAACCACAAAAATGACATTCTGGATGTGACAGGGAGCTCCTGCCACTCTTGAGGATCGACGTTTTCTTAAATCTGTTGCAATAGTTCTTCTATTTCTTAGCCTAACCTATTCTTTACTATTTCTATTCCATAAGGTTGGCCACATATGAGCACCCCCTTCTCTTTCCTGACTATGCTATAGTGTCCTCTTTAATTTTCCTTTTCCCTCTCAGGTCCCCATACAGGGAGGTTACTGTGGTGACCTCCAATCATATGTAAAACAGGTTGTGTTTATCATTGTTAGATTTAGTATGTAATAGCACTATGTCATAAAATACCTTGATGTATATACCTTATGTTTATGAAACCTGTAAATGTTGAAAATACCATGGCACTAGGTATTTTTGATAATGGTAAAAAATACTAGGTGACTATTATAGAAATTAAGTTAGTTGTGCTATCTAAAATGCATGTAAATTGCTGTAAACTAAACAAGTCTGAAATGTCATGGTGATTTGCATATATCGCATGATACTTTGCATTAGGGAAGTATGTGTGATGTTGTGTTTCTTTGAAACTTGGCTTATTGTCAATGCCCTTTGGGGTAACCCTTGTTTCAGTGCTTCTGCACTGAGATTCTTGGTTTTTAGCTTTTTTTTATTTGAGCCCCCACTACCCAAGCAAGCAAGGTCCACGTGGGGGTGGAGGCTGAATCTCAACTGCTAAGTTAGATCAGAGATCAGTGTCAGTAGGTGCTGGCTAAGTGCAGAGAAAGGACATACATAGTCTGTTGCTGCAAACTGATGCACTGAAGAAGGGATATGCCATTGCTTAAGGTTATCTTCTGTATTTTGAATAAACATCACACAGAGATTGTATGTTGAACTTGAAGTTCAGTGTCTGGTCCATCTGTTATCCCACAACCCCTCCACAGACTTGCCATCAGAAGTGGGATAACTTGCTGGAAGCATCTGGACTTGCTGAAGCAGTATGTTTTCTGGTGGATATTGCCCAGATATCCTAGGTGGACCAATGCAGCAGGAGTTGCCAGAGTAGAAACCTGGAGAAGAAAGTCCATGGAGTTCTGACCAGAACCATGGTTAACAGATGGAGAGAAGCTGCTGCCTGGACTGGACCTGGGAGCTCAGAGGAAGGACAAGCCTGAAGACAATGAAGAGATGCAGGTTGAGGCAGACTGGAGGTGTGAGAGACAACACCCCGGAAGTGGAGACTCTGATGAGGATGCTTCGCTGGATGAGTTGGCAATGGCTGGAGGCAGACCGACTACTCAGAGAGGCGGTACACCAGTGCCAGGTGCTTGAGAGGTTCCTGCCAGAGAGTTTGGATAAAGAATTGGAGGAGAATTTTTCATGGGCTCAATTTGAAGAAGACCCCTGACTGAGCAGGATATTCCTTTGTTTCCTGTGTTCCCAGGATGTTATCTCTTGGAGATCGGAGATGCAAGTATGGAACTTGAACGTGAGACCCCAGGTAAGACTGTGCCTAGTGATATTGTGCTGGGGTTGAAGACTCCAAGAAAGCAAGAAGAAGCCTATGAGGCTTAAGAGAATGTTTCTTGTATTGATGCAGCTAAATCTATTAACAGTATTGACTGGGGTATACTGCAGGTTGAAGATGCTAATATTGCCAAAATGTTACAATATGTTAAGATCAAGGAGGTGGTACATGTGTTTTATTTTTTTGATAAAAAACCTACAAAGGAGGAGGTGGGTGGAAAATGGATAGGAACCTGTGTTGGGGTAACACCTAGAGTGTCTATCCTAAGGAGTCTGTATCAGTAGCAAGTGAAATTAATGAATCAAGAGACATAGTGGGTTTATATAGAGGGGTTGAATCTAAGACTGGGCCCCTGCTTAAAACCGATATGTTTGGTGAGATTGAAGCAGGTAACTACTCACCCCAGAGAAAGTCTTTCTATGGTACTGGACTTTACAGCCGTACAGATTTTTGGTTAAGAAATATGACAGACTTTCCCTAAAAGGAGATAAGGTACCGTTAGTCTCTGTTGAGAAATGTGTTAATGCCTCAGGGTAAAAAATGATGATAACCACTATGTTTAAGATAGAATGTTTATCGTTAATAGGGACCCTGAAACAGAGCTTCTGAAGATGGATGGGTGGAAGCTCTATCCCTTTCTGGGACAGGAAGGTGGTAAGCAGTCTGAAATAACTGCTTCCCTCTTAAGGTGGGGATATGTGGCAGGGAGCTCCTGCCACTCTTGAGGACCAATCTTTTCTTAAATCTGTTGCAACAGTTCTTCTATTTCTTAGCCTAACATATTCTTTACAGTTTCTATGCCATAAAGTTGGCCACCTATGAGCACCCCTTTCTCTTTCTTGACTATGAGATAGAGTCCTCTTTAATTTTCCTTTTCCCTCTCAGGTCCTCATACAGGGAGGTTATTGCGGTGACCTCCAGTCGTATGTAAAACAGGTTGTGTTTATAGTTGTTGGATTTAGTATGTAATAGCACTATGTCATAAAATACCTTGATGTATATACCTTATGTTTATGAAACCTGTAAAGGTTGAAAATACCATGGCACTCAGAAGGCACACAGATTTATAGAGTGATGTACAGCTCAGTGTCACCTAAGAGAAAGTAATCAGAGAACACTGTATTCCAGATTAATAATCAGGAGGGGAAGTGCAATTCCAGAGAGATGTAGTATTATATTTTCCCCTCCAAGACATAAAATAATTGTTATGGTAAAATTGAAATGTGAATGTAGTTACAATAAGTGGAAGCTCTGATGCATTTTATGCAATAAATTCCATGTATGAGCTGTACATTTGATTTCGGAAATCAAGTTTGAGTTTAAAAAAAAGAAAATACCATGGCACTGGGTGTTTTTGATAATGGTAAAAAGTACTAGGTGACTATTATAGAAATTAAGTTAGTTGTGCTATTTAAAAACCCTTTGAGAACTGAATATGTGTGAACGTATATAGATTCTGGATGTATATATACGTTCACAGTCTTCTAAGGGTTAAAATGCATGTAAATTGCTGTAAACTGAACAAGTCTGACATGGCATGGTGATTTGCGTATATTCCATGATGCTTTGTATTAGGGAAGTATGTGTGATGTTGTGTTTCTTTGAAACTTGGCTTGTCAATGCTCTTTGGGGTAACCCTTGTTTCAGTGCTTCTGCACTGAGATTCTTTGTTTTAGCTTGTTTTTTTTTTAAATTTGAGCCCCCACTACTGAAGCAAACAAGGCCTGCATAGGGGTGGAAGCAGAATCTCAATTGCTAAGTTAGATCAGAGATCAGTGTCAGTAGGTGCTGGCTAAGTGCAGAGAATGGGCATGCATAGTCTGTTGCTGCAAACTGATGCACTGAAGAAGGGATATGCTATTGCTCTTAAGGTTATCTCCTGTATTTAACATCACACAGAGATTGTATGTTGAACTTGAAGTTCATTGACTCGTCCATCTGTTATCCCACATCCCCTCCACACTGGAGACTAACCAACACATGTACCTTGCTTATCAGCCCCCCCCCCCCACCAAGCTGGATTCCGCAATTAACTGTTGGAGAAATGCTCTTTCAATGTTGTTTTTTAAGATTATGAATCTTTTTTTGACACTTTTCATATGAAAAAAATTCTTATTTTCCTATTGTGAATGACGAAAAAAGATCCTTTTTCATTGGGGAGAAATCATTTCTGGCTTGCAGGCATGTTTTCCCTGGTATCCAGTGCCACCACCCCCCACACACTCTGGTCTCTGTCCCCATAGTAATAGGATTTTCCCCTGGTGTCTAGTGGTGCCCCCACCCTTCGATTGCCTTCCCTTTTTTTTAATATTTATATTTTATGTTTCTCCCTGGTGTATAGTGACTCCTCCCACCATCCAATCCCTACCCCATATTTGTCATTGTTTCCCTGGTGTCTTCTGGCACCCCTCTGATCGCCATCCCTGTATTTATTTATTGTATCCCTGGGGCTTGATTCTTAAAGAGGGCTGAGATCAGTGCATCAGGGACCCTTCACTAGATTCTGGTACAGGAGGGCCCCAGCACATAAGTCCACACACTTGCCACAACCTCTCCCTTGTAACAAACACACAAGGTGCGCAGGAGGGATTTGTTGCAGGCTCTAAGCAACAAATGCCAGTGGCCCTCATCCCCATTCCCTGACAATGTATATTAATTCCTGTCCCTGTTAGTCTAGTGGCCACCTGATCCCTGATGCTGCTGGTAATAGTAATTAATAAAAACCTTTCCCAGTGGTCTAGTGCCCCCCATTCCTGATGACGCTGGTAATAATATTTAATAAATACCCCTTCCCTGCTGGTCTTGTGGACCCTGGCACCCCAGCAGGTACTGCCCACCACCCTGCTCCCCATCCCAAAACAAAGCCAGTGACTGGCACAGCCCTCCTTTCACCTCTGACTGCAGCCGGCGGATGACTGAACTGTCACTGAGTGCGTACTTTATAGTGTATGTACTCAAATGAGCTCGTATTCTCTGTGTGTGTGTGTGTGTGTGTGTGTGTGTGTGCAAAGTCCTTTTAGTGGCTCTGTGAAGCCTGTTCTGTAAGGCCACAGATTAGATGACAGGACAGTAGATTGGAGAAAAATGCGGCTCCGTCTGTGCCAGTGTGAGGTGGGAGAGACAGCATCTCAGCAGTAAGTGTATTTAAGAAAGAACAAGGTAGTTTGCTTTGAGATTGTCATTTTTTCTTGTTAATTCTGAAATGTTCTGGCAGAGAAGTGAATGAGGCAGATGGGGGGTAGAGCAGGGTGTTCATGGCGCACTGCAGGAAGCGACTGTCAGAACGTGCATTTTTAATTTCATTTGCACTTGCTGGTGGTAAGTGTGATTTCAGTGCTGTATTACTTTTATGCCTCTCAGTGTGAAAAAGCTGAGTCTCCTCTCCATGTGCTGCTTGGATCCTCACAGCAGTTAATTGAATGGGAGTTTCTATATCAACCATAAAAAGACTGGTGGCAGCTCTGGGGATGGGGGAGTGGAGTTCATGCAGAAGAGAAGTTAACAAAAGCACTGCATAATTGCATAACAATTTAAAAGCTTCCACTACCATTTTCTTTTTTTTTCAAAAGAGGTTTGACTATTTGTGGTGGAAATCAGTCAATGTGTTTTTTATTCTTAGGGAATATGTAGTTTGTCTCGGCTGTGGAGAAAATGGTGGCATTTCATAATGTCAAAATTCTATTTGGCTTATTGATATCTGTTTCATGTAGTAGGGCTGTAGGTGCCTGACCTTGTTAACTGTGCATTAGACACTTCTTTTTTGCAGTTGATCTTTTTATTGAAGTATTTAAAAGATAAACAAACAACAAGTATATCCTATAACAATACTATATAAGGTTATATAAATGATAAACTAAGTAGCATAACTTCTAACAAAGGAGGAAAAAAAGACTATTCAATGGTAATAGAATAATTATGGGTTAACTACCTAAACTAGAACAGTTACTATATTATAATGAAAAAGGAAAAAGGCTTAGCACTACATAATATACAGTAAAAATAGAAGTATAAGGTAAAAGAGGAGACATGAATAGTCGTAGTTGTACATTACTACAATGTATATATCGTTAGAGCGCTACTAAAGCTTATATAGAAAAGATTAAGAAAACAAGAGAAGAGGAAGAAATAGCAAAGAGAAGAGAGTATCAAGTAAGTAGAGAAAAAGTGAGACCACAATCTGAGGAAATGGGGGATATCAATAAAAGGAGAGAGAGAGAGAGAGATCTTATATAAAGTATTTCAATCCATACTTTAAGTGCCAGATTGGCTAGATGAATCCAAATATTTAAAATATTCCTGCCAACATTTATTATATATGTTGAGTTGGTCGAGAGAAATGTGTGTCATATGATCCAGGGAGGCATATTGAGATAAATGATTAAGAATATCAGGGAGAGTGGGGATTAAATTAGATATCCAATTCATAAGTATACTACGTTTGGCTAGAAGAAAAAGTATGGTTAACCATCTGTTCAAGGATTGGGGAATATTATTGGGATGAGGGTCAAAAATACCAAGTATACAGTGTTTAGGATCTAATACAAAGGGTTGACCAGTCACTTTCATTGCAAATATATGAATCTGATGCCAAAATTTTCGTATGGAGGGACAATCCCATAAAATATGAAGTAAATCGCCATTAGGCGAGCTACATCACCAGCAGTTGTCATTATCCGTTAATCTCATTTTATGCAACACAGTTGGGGTCCTATACCATAAATGAAGAATTTTAGTCTGAATGAGCGAGCTACGTTTATCATTAAAAGATTTGTGGCAAGAAAGCCAACACCTATGCCATTGCTCATTTGTAATGTTATAGTGTAATAAGTTGCTCCATTTATTTTTGCACTAATGGACTGGTCGGTAGTGATTCTCTAATAACTTTATAGATGACACTATTCAATTTACATGTTGTTTTTATCCATTTGGAGATGTGTTGATCATGTGAGGATTGATTAGTAATAAGTGAGAAATAATAAGTGCATGCTGTGTGACTGTAGATATTTCAAAAATCCTGGCGGGGAAGATTCCATTGAGTGCATAGATCAGAATAGGGTTTTATTCTTAATGTACGGGGTTCAAGTATGTCTCTTAATAAAAGTAAGCCTCTATTTTTCCAGGATCGACAGTAGATTGGATGGTTATCAAGAGATAGTTGGCTATTTCCCCAGATAGGAGCATAAACAAGAGGGGTAGTATTTGATTTGAGATATTTATGAATTATTTTCCAGTAGAACATGGATTGTACTATAGTGGGGTGAGATTTTAATTTGGAGGGGATGGGATTATAAAGAAAAGAAGTAGCAATGTTGTTAGCACAAAGAGAGGCTTCCATATTAACCCATAAAGGTGAATTGGCGTCAGATTGAATAAACCATTTGATAGTCTGGGCTGCACAAAAGCCCAAAAGTAGGCCTGAAACCAAGGGAGGTCAAATCTACCTCTTGACCAATGTGATCTAAGTTTATTACGACTAAATCGGGGGATTTTGCCATCCCAAATAAAATTATCTATTAATTTATCGATTTTAATGATGAAGCAAGAGGGAAGTTTTAGAGGTATATTAGAAAAAAGATACAATATTTTTGGAGCTATTGTCATTTTAATAGCAGACATTTTCCCATTAAAGGTAAGATTAAGCAATTTCCATCTGTCAAATATATTTTTAATGTTAGTTAGTAAAGGAGAGAAATTAGCATCCCAAACTTTATCCAATGTTGGGATGATCCAAATACCTAGATATGAGATACCTTGGGGAGCCCAGTGGAAGCCCAAAGGATCATTCATATAGGATTTACAGAGGGTGTTTAATGGTAGCATTTCAGATTTATTAAGATTTAGAGCTAGTCCCGAGATAAAGGTGAATTCGTTAAGAAGTTTAACTAAAGGTTGCCCTGAAGATTGGAGATTTCCTAGAAGAATAAGAAAATCATCTGAATAAGATAGTGAAGTGTAGCGAGAGTTACCGATAGGGATGCCTTTAATAATGCAGGATTGATGAAGAGCTGCAGAGAGAGGCTCCATGGCAAGTATAAACAAATATGGTGATAAGGGGCAGCCCTGTCTAGTGCCTCTTGCAAGATGAAAGGAGGGGGATATAGTTGTGTTAGTCAGAATTTGAGCAGAAGGGAGAGTGTACAATAATTTGATATAGGCACAAAAGTTATTAGTAAAACCAAAATGTGATAAAACTTGGTATAAATAGTTCCAATTAAGGGAATCAAATGCTTTCTCAAAATCAATGGCTATAGCCGCGACTGGTGTTTTAAGAGTTTTTGCTTTGTAGATTAAATTAAACAAGGAACGAAGATGATCAGAACCAGTTCTATGTTTAATAAATCTGGCTTGAGAAGGATGGATATGTTTTGAAATTAATGAATCTAAGCGGAGGGTTAATAATTTAGAAAATATTTTCCCATCTGTATTGAGTAGTGATATCAGTCTGTAACTTGAGGGAAGAGAAGGATCTGTATCTTTTTTTGGTAAAACAGTAATAATAGCCTCGGTCATAGTTTGGGGTAGTTTACCATTGGAAAATGCTTCCAAATAGACCTTAAGCAGTAAAGGGCAAAAAGTACCAGATAGGGATTTGTAGAAATCGACAGAGAAACCATCACTCCCAGGGGATTCACCATTTTTTAAAGGTGATAGTGCTGTTTGGATCTCTTGTAGGGTAAAGGGTTCATCCAGTATGGCCATATCTTGATGAGAGAGGTGAGGAAGATGCAGTTTATCGAGAAAATCATGTATTTGATTAGAAGAACTGGAATTTGGATGAGAATATAGTAGCTGGTAGAAAGAATGCATAATATGATTTATTGTAAGGTTGTCTGTATAAATTTGGCCTGATGGGTCTTTCAAACCAGCAATATATCTCTCCATCTGCTGAGTTTTAAGCTGATAAGAAAGCAACTTCCCACATCTGTCTCCTTGTTCCCAATAGCGATGTTTAAGCCTTAAAATGGCAAGTTCAGCTTTCCTGGATATTAATTCATTTATTTTAATTCTTAATTGGAGGATTTCAAGATGTAATGGTGAGTCGTGATTGGGTTTTTTTGTTTTATAGTGCTGAGTTTCTTTTACTTTAAGGGAATTCTCTAAATTTGCTAGTTGTTGCTCTCTTAGCCTTTTCCTATGAGCTGCGAAACTAATAATTTTGCCTCTAATTGTTGCTTTTAATGCTTCCCAAACTGTGCCTTGAGATACCTCAGAGGTATCATTAAATGGGAGAAATTCTTGAATCTGGGCTGTAATCCAAGGAATAAATTCTGGGTCCCTCAGTAAAAGTGGATTTAAATGCCAAGAAGGAGATTTAGAGGGGGGTGGACCCCAAAGTAGATGTAAGCTAATAGGAGAGTGGTCTGATATGGTAATTGGAAGGATGTCTGTATTAATAGTTTTTTCTGTAATAAGAGGGGATGAAAGCCAAAAATCAATATGGCTGTAAGATTTGTGTAATGGGGAATAAAATGTATAGTCACGTTGTCTGTGGGAAAGTCTCCAGATGTCAGAAAGGCCCAGATCTTTCATTAGCAATGTCAAGGCATTAATGCTTCGTAGATGAGCATCATATGATTTATTACTTCTATCTAGGTGTGCTTCTAAGGTTAAATTAAAATCACCACCCATAAGAATAGGTGAGTTGTTGTTATTATTAATCATAATTTGTTGAGCCAAGTTATGAAAAAATTCAGGGGAATCAGAGTTAGGGGCATAAACATTAACTAACATAAATGTACCTGTAGTGGAAGATAATTGAATTATAATCCATCTGCCATCTGAGTCCGTAATAATTTTCTTTGGGCTCCAATTAAGAGACTTATGTAATAGAATAGCAACACCTCGTTTTTTAGAGGAGGCAGAGGATGCAAATACTTGACCGACCCAATCCTTTTTTTAACCTGTCAACATCCTCTGACATAAGTTTAGTTTCTTGTAAGAAAGCAATATGTGTTTTATGCTTATTAAGGTAGGTAAGTATTTGTTTTCACTTACAAGGAGAATTGAGTCCCTTAACATTCCATGAGTGTAATATCAAATCACTCATAATGGTAAACAGTAAAATAGGAAGTTACAAATTGGAAGGAGGGACACATAAAAAAATTAAGTCAGAGGGTGTCAAAGGTTCTAAAGGCAGATGAGTAGGTTGTGCAAATGTGAGCAGGATCCTTAGAACATATGGATTCAGAATAATATGATAAATATGCCTATTGAGTCTCACTAAAGAGAGATAGAGGAATAGAATAGTAGAGAGAATATTCCTAGAAACAACGAAAACTTGTATATTACAGTAAGAACATTTGTGAAGTGTAGAGAGATAGGAGTCAGTACACATACCTGAGACTCTCTCGCCACACTACTAGGTGTGTAAACATGTAGAAAACACTTAAGAAAAGGTTACACGCAATATTCCTAAGTTATTAACTATGTGTAACAATATCTTATAAGTAATTATTATGACTAGCACTCAAATATTTAAGCTAGAATCCTGGGAAAACCAATAAGCATCATACCAAAACAATGCATAAAACATTTTTAAAGTAATAATTAAACCAGAAATAATAATCATGTTGAACTATATCAAATTAGTTCAATAAAAAAGAATAATATGCCAAAATAGCATCACATATCCCTGAATAGCATAATCAAAAGATAAAGGCTTATAAGGCATATAAACATCCATATGAGCTTAATAAAGAATGGATATGTGATATGTGTGTGCTATTAGCTTAAAATAGTAGGCGGACTAAAAATATATATATATATATAGACAACCACTATGTAAATATATATATATATATATATATATAGCACATAAAGTAAAAATAAGTCTTTAAATGTAGTAAACATACATGGCAATATATGTTATATTTATGTTTCACTTTTGATTTTACTGATAAACTGATGACTAGTAGCACACCTATGGGCCTGGGAAAAAACCTGAAAGAGAAAAAAAAAAAAAAAAAAAGGGAAATGGTATATATCCGGGTAAATAGGTTTACACATTTAGATAATTTTAGCAAGAATATGCTTATAAATTCAATTGAATGAAAGAAATACAGCCCCTTAGTTTCAAACGCGATTTACAGCCTTAATACTTCCAAACTGGCTGAGTGTGAAAGCTCTAATAGGTTAAGCTAGACAACGCATTTGAGTGAAAGAAAAAGCGAAAAAAAAAGGAGTAGCCAAAAGTGGTACCAAAATGAAGGGCTACACATAAATGTTCATGCACAAAGTCAGAGATACATGGCAATCAATGAACCTTACAGTTCTGCACCCAGTATACAATGATAATTACGTTGATATTCAGTCTCCCCTAGTTTTCTTTTTTCAGGGGGTTTAAGGAATCAGTCACCAGATTTGCCTAGAAGGAAACAGGGGAATTAAATGTAGACCGCAGATTTGTGAGAGCATCAGTCAGTGGCTCCTAGACTTCTTCACGAAGTGCTCCACGAAGGTGGTAGAGAAACATTTTGAAGTGGAGCACACCTGTTAGCGCTAGTGGAGTGAAAGAACCGACCTGTTTACAAATCCCAAGTAATAAACGATAATGAGAGGTTATTCCAACATCGCTAATGACTTGTATATAGAAAGCCAGAAAATTCTTTTCATATTCATAAGCGTCGAAGCTTGGGTAGGAGCGGTTGGATTAGATGTAAACTGTGCAGGTTTCTCTGAATACATGTCATTTACATAGGCGCTAGCGAGAAAAAACGCCGGTCTACCTAGGAGGGATTCGGGGCAATAATTAGATCTAATGCATCACTATTAACAGATGTGATGGGTGCATTTCAAGATCTGTTGGGAAATGCAGATGCACTTCAAGTAAGCAAAGAAAAAAAAGAGAAGCTCTAAATACAGCCCTTGAAATTTTGGTGCGATTTACAGCCTTACTCAGACCAAACCGGCTGGGAGTAATAGTGTTACATATTTTAATATGAGATTACGGGGGCTTAGTATAGATACTAGCAAATACTATCAGGACCTCCTATCAGTCAGTGCTTGTGATGATTATTTATCTGAGAAGCAGTATTATGGATTCTGCTCTTTAGTTTCCCCTTTCTTTTCTTTTTGGGAGGTTCTGCTGATTTGGATGGGGAACTAGATACCAGCTCTGCCCATGAGGAGTCAGGTGAATTGGTATTAGGCAGGGCATTCGCATAGGTATCAGCAGGTGGATCTAAATCATCTTCTCGGCATTCTTCATGAGAAAAGAGTGAATCTTCGCATAGTGGAGTATATTTACTAGACAACACAAGAGGAGTGGAGAAGTCAACATGCTTTTTGATTTGCAGGTCCAACGTAGAAGGAGTATCATTCGAGCAGCATAAATGTTTAGCATGCAGAGATTGAACAGACTTTTTTGCTTGTATGCTCGTTGAAACTCTGGCAGGAGCTGAAGTTTTGATTGCGGTTTGTGCAGGCTTCTCTGTGGTTTTTGGATTAGTTTCAAAGACGTTCACTGGAGATTGACGGACCCCTTGGAAGGAATTCGGATCAATATTTAGGTCGGCTGCAGTACAATCAATAGGTATAGTATGTGTAGTTTGAGGTGTATTGAGGAACGTTGATAAAGCTTCAGGTGTGTGGAAATCTTTAAATGAATCATTCAGAAATAGATGCATTATGGCTGGGTAGCGTAAAGCAAATTTAATACCCCGCTGGTGCAAAACAGTTTTGATAGGATTATAAAGTCTGCGTTTATTAGATAGTTCTTTTGAGAAATCTCTAAAAATTGATATTTTATGATCCTGCCAAATAAGCGTACCCCCTTGCCTTGCTTTTTGGACGATTAATTCTGTGTGAGCATAATTCAGGAATCTGGCGATGATGGGCCTTGGTTTTTGTGTAGGACCAGGCCTTGGGCTTAGAGTATGATGAGATCCCTCAATAGTGAGGTCTTGGTTGGGAGGAAGTTTAAGCAACATTGGAAGTACATGTTTCAGAAGTGCACAGGTATCCTCGAGCTCTGCACCTTCAGGAAATCCCAGAAATCTAAGATTGTTATGTCTGTTTCTGTTTTCAATGTCATCGATTTTGTCCTGAAGATTTGTAATAATTCTATCCTGTTCCCTGATTGTAGCTTTCAGATCCAAAGTAGAGCCTTCATTTTGAATTGTTTTAGATTCTGTATGCATTAGACACTTCTAATGCATGACAAACGACCAGTAAGGACACAGAATTTTCCCTTCCCTTTTTATAATAGAAAATAATGTATAGGGAGAGGTGTATAATACGTTTATACACACATCCTCAGTGTGTGATGCTACATAAACCTCAAGAGCAAAGCTTGAGGGGTTTACAAAAGCATCACATAAGGAGGGTGTGTGTAAAAACCTATTAAACAACCACCTCCACATAGTTTATTTTTTTATAATTGATGAACTTTACCATTTCTGCTTAGCATTTTCTGGCCCCAGTGTGATTTCTGGGTTGTGGTGAGAGTGTGTTGCTGTTGCTGGTTGTGATATTAGGAAGTGAAGGGTGGAGTGGGCTTTTAGTGAAAACTTTGCTGCCTCTGTTGTTGCCTGTTTTCTCTCTGTCTGTCTGTCTGTCTCTCTCTCTCTCTCTGTATCCCGACAAATGGACACAAAGTGAGAGAGAGTTTGGGACAAATTTTTTGTCTCAGCAGTTTAATGTTCAGCAAACCTGCTAGAATGCTCTGATTGACAATGCTGAGTATAGTGACGTCGACAGAGTACAGCATAGCTTTTAGGATGAAATCGCCTTTAGTCAGTAATAACATATAGAACAAAATCTGTTCAGAGCCACTATGGCTGCTAATATATTAAGTTGATAAGGGTATTTCATGGCCTTAAATGTAAAGATGAATTGCCCTAATCAGCTCTGTGTGTAAATTTCATTTTTGGTAAAGGTAGGTCATTTATCTGGTTGATCCTGTTTTTCCCATGTGTTTAAATGTGAGTAGCGAGGGCGTGTTGTACTATATGTGGAAGGAGAGGGAGCGCTGCACCAAGACCTTCAAGTAATGGTAGAAGGAATGGTGCAGGGAGGAAAGGTAAGTCTACATTGGGGACTGTGGGTCAAGCTAGAAGGATAAGGACCTATACTGAGGTGATAGCCTGCCTTCATCCAGGAGGGAACCACAGTCCTCAGTGGACGATTCGAATGTTACTTGGATAGACATTTAAAGTAGCCAAGGGGTGGTGATTGAAGAAATAGGGGCGGCAGAAAGTGGGCCACTACAAGCTGAGATAGAGAGTAGGGAGATCCCAAGGGGAGAGAGTCCCACCAGGATGCAAGTTATTCAAGGAAACAGGGGGTTAGCAAAGGAAGAAGGGGGAAAAGGCGCAGTCAAAGGAGAAAGGTGTGGAAGGGGGAACAATTGGAAAAAGGAGAAAGTGACAAGAAGAGAGGTGAGGGCTGTCAAAATGATGCAAGATCTGCATCAGAAGCCCTATGAAGAGAGCCTGAAAGAGTTCAGTGTGTACACCCCAGAGGAGAGGAGGGAGATTGAGGATGTTATGGAGACCTTTAAATACCTCTTGGGGTTTAATAAGATACAGGAGGGAGATATGTTTCAGAGAAAAAGGTGCTGTAGAACAAGGGTTCTTTGATATGAAACTGGAAGGAGGTAGATTCAGGAGTGATGTGAGGATGTAGTTCTTCACAGAAAGGGTGGTGGATTACTGGAACAGCCTTCTATGGGAGGCAGTGGGGCTGCAACCAGTGGTGGGTTTCAAAAATGCCTGGGACAAGCACAGTGGAAGGGGGTGGAAGGTGGAAGAGACAGTGCTGTAGGGCAAGTTGGGTCTGCAGTAAAAGTAATCGTAACTACGGTAAAAATGGGCAAACTAGATGGGTCCAGCAGTCTTTATCTGCCATCAGTTTCTATGTTTATGTAACCCCCTCCTTTGGGAAATTACTAGTCTATTTGCCTCTCCCTGGGTTTCTGTGGCCTAATTCGTCCCAGTAGGGAAAAGGGTTAATTCTTCTCAGCACTCAGGTGGAGCCTCCTGTGGGTCGGGAGATCACCATGGATGTGTGGGAGGATAAGGCCCAGCAGATTAGGTGGGAGGGGGAGTTCTGATTGGAAGAGTGAGTGGCGAGGGAGTGAGAATGAGTCGGGGTCGGGCGGGGGCGATTTCCTGCTGCAGCCCCCAGCTGGTGGCACTTGAGGGGACACAGAGGAACAAGTGTGAGCCAGAAGCTATAAGCTGCACAGTATTTTGAAGGGTAGCTACTGTCAAGAGGGGAGCTAGCAGCCGCACATTGCAGAGTGCCCTGGTAGCCTTTGCCGATTCATGTAGGGATCCAGTGAGCAAGAAGGCAGCAGGGAGTGTAGTGTCCAGAGAGTGGCGAGTTGCCTTGGAGTGCCACAGGACGTGTTTCCCTTCTTAACTCTGGGACAGTTGCTGACAGTTTTGGGAAAGGATGCAGGGGTCATGAGGGAACCCGCAAATCCCCAAGCCATGAGGATTGCATGTTCTGAGGGGACCCACTGAGCCAGTGTGGAGAGGGGGAGAGAGGGGGGAGAGAGAGATGGGTATCATTGAGAGTTTGGGTGATCATACAATAGTGGTTTTACCTTGGCTAATCCAGACCCACACCAGTTGAACTAGAAATATGTATATAATTTTTTTTAGCTATGCCAGATAACAGTTAGTTATTTGTGTAGGGCTGTGAAACTTCAATACTCTTGTGCATCTCCGTGCTTAGGCAGAGCAGTTTTTTTCAATTAAAATATATTTTGTGTAATATTTTTAGTTCAGTTTAATTTTACAATATAACAGCACACGCTCTACATACAGAAACAATTCAGACTTATGAATAACACTTATCCATCTCATCAATGTGCACCAACAGATATGCAACAACACAAATTAAACAAAACATAATAAAATAAAACAAAGCAACCAGTGCGATCAGAAAGTCAAATTACATGTTCATCCCTTCTCCTATTAATAACAGGACTATTTCATTAATTAAAGTAAAGTGCAGCTGCATACGCCCAAAGCACGTCCACATAAATGATTCACAGTCCTATTCCCCATCTCTTCCCTTCCCCCTCAACTGAGTATACCTTCCCTCAAGATCCAGCTCTCTTCTACAGTAAGGGAGGCCAGGAAGGGGGCCCAATTTCTGTGAAAACTACCCTCTCTTCCCCATAACTCATGGGTCAGCCTCTCCAGTCCCAGGTTTTGCAGTACCATCTGTCTCCAAGATTGTGCAGTGGGAACAACCTGTGAGACCCATGTATTTTGTATGCCGATAGGTGGGCCAACACAAACAGTACTCTAATCCACCTAGGTAACAATACCCATTCCCCATCCTCTTCCACTTCAAGTCCAAACAAGCAACCCAAGGGATTTACTGGCAGCTTCCTACCTGCAACTCTATTCACCTCTGCAACCACTGCTTTCCAGTATTTCTGCAGCACAGGACACGCCCAGAAACAGTGCATATAAGTTCCCCTATCTACTCCACATCTCCCACATAGAGGGGATGTCCCAGGGTGTGCTCTATGCACAATCACAGGTGGATAGTACAATCTATGGAGAAATTTAAAGTACGCCTCTTTGTATTTATTGTAGGCCATAATCCCTGAGTGCATAGGGAGCAACAGTTGCCAATCCTCGTCCGCTATCACCCTTTCTAGGTCCCGTTCCCACAGAGCCTTTGTCCTAGCGGTTCTGTCAGGGTGTACATGTTTCCCTCTCTTCGCTGCCTGGCCAACAAAACTCTTCAGTCCATCCTGGGCTTGGTAGACCATGGTTTCCACAGAGCCCATTTTGTATGCCCCCTTATGCTCCCTTTCTAGGCTACTCATAAACTCCCGCACTTGCAGATATCTAAATATATGTCGGCCACTCCCTCCTACCCTGTCCTGCAGGGCTTGAAATGAGCAGATTTGTCCACCAACCGCAAGGTGCCCCAGACTGCAAATACCCTTTTGTTCCCATTCTCTTAATCCCCTATCCTCCAAACCCAGTAAGAAGAAGGGATTATTTACAAACGGTAAGAGTAGCGTCTCCCCACCCTGTGACCAACCCCTCTTCCTAAGTTGTCTCCAAGCCCTCAGGACCTGCACCATCAGAGGATTCGCCTCACTCCCATGTTATATGCTCTAAGGCCCCTACTATGCAAGTACACCGTGAGATTAGCCTGGGCAGTGTCCTGTTCTAAATTGGTCCAACTGGTGACTTTAGGCCTGTGCACCCAGTCTGCTATATATCTCTGCTGTATAGCCAAATAATAGTCATCCAGATCAGGAAAGTTCAGCCCGCCTTTCTCCCTCTCAGCTTTCAGCCTAGGAAGGTTGATCCTCGGATGTTTCTCTCTCCAGATAAAAGTGGAAAAGGCCCTCTACAGCTTTTTAACATCCTCTCTTCTGAGGCCTATAGGTAGCATCTGCAAGAAATAAAGGATCCTAGGCAGAATATTCATCTTTATGAGGTTAATTCTTCCCAGCCATGACAATGGCAGCTGCAACCACCTCCTTAGATCCGCCTCTATGGTCTTCACCAACTTAGTGTAATTCAAGCGATACAGGGATTCTTGTGACCTACCCACCTGCACTCCAAGGTAGACTAAACTTGCACCTACCATTTTTAGTCCCCATTGTCTCACCTTTCTCCCAGGGCCCTGTTGCCACATTACTTCTGATATACCAAGATTAACCCTATACCCCGAGAAAACACCAAACTCCTCCACCAGTTTTAGCAAGGGGGGCATCGACCTTCCTGGGTCCCTCAGAAACAGCAGCATATCACCAGCATATAATGCCAATTTATGCTGCGTTCCCCCCACACCCTTAATCTCCCCACAATCCCGGATTGCAGCTACAAGAGGTTCTATCGCTAGCACAAACAGAAGGGGGGAGAGCGGACACCCCTGCCGTGTCCCCCGCTCCAGATTGAATTTCTCTGACAGGGAGCCATTCACCATCACCTGTGTCCAAGGCCTTGCATACATCGCCTGTACCCATCCCAGGAAAACTTCACCCAGACCAAACCGCCCAATCACTTTAAACAAGTACTCCCACTCCACCCTATCAAATGCTTTTTTCGCGTCCATAGAAATTATCCCAATTTCCTCTTTGCCCCTATTTGCCCGCCATAAAACGTTAAGTAAATGCCTCATATTATGATATGACTGTCGGCCCTTTATGAACCCACGTTTGGTCTGGGTGAACCAGTCCCGGGAGCACCTCTTCCAATCTAGAAGCCAATATCTTGGCCAGGATTTTAAAATCAGTGTTCAGCAATGAGATTGGCCTATATGAGGCACATTCCTGCAGATCCTTACCCTCCTTGGGTATAAGGCAGATCGTGGCCCCATAACACGTGTCTGGCAGGTCGACGGTTCCCGTCTCCTCTCCCCGCTGATATACATCCCTTAGCAATCCTGCTACCCGGCTCCCCAACAATTTGTAATACTACACAGGGTATCCATCTGGGCCACTGGCCTTACCCTTCTGCAGCATCCACATAGCCCTCAATACCTCCTCTGTAGTTATCGGTTGGTTCGGCCTACTCCTCTGTGCCGGTGTAGCCTCTGGTAACTTAACTTTCCCCAGGAATTCTGTCATTCGCTCCCTAGTGCCTGCACCCTCCATCTTGTACAATTGCTGGTAAAAGGACCTAAAACCTACCTTCATCCCCTGTGTGTCTCCATGCAGCACCCCATTACCATCCTTTATTCTCATGATCTGGCCCACCCTTTTACCTCCTTTCATAAGATTCACCAGCATGGGCCTGGTTTATTTCCCCACTCAAAGATGTGGCACTTATTAAAGAAGCAAACCTTGCCTGCTTCTACCCTCAGGTGAGCATTCAAGGCCTCCCTAACCAGTGCCTGGGACCTAACCGCCTCTACCTGCTCCCCACCAGCCACCCTCTTCTCCAAATCCTTTAGTCACCTCTCCAGGTCTCTCCTTTTTTCTTGTCTTTGTTTCTTAAGTCAGGCCATATACTCAGTAATTATACCCCTCATAATGGCCTTACCCGCCTCCCATAATCCAGTTCTAGTAGTCTCCTCTGAGTCATTCATGCTCAAGTAAAACTCCCATTTCTCTTCCAGGTATTCTTTAAACTCTGGGTTCCCAGCCATGTAAGTTGGAAATTTCCATGGGGGGGGGTGTCCTGCTTTACCCTGCTTTGCCACTTCATAATTACCATGGCGTGGTCCGACACATGTATAGGACTATGTCTAACGTCCTGCACTTGAGTATACCAATCTCTCGTTAAGTAGATCTAGTCCAAGTGGGACCATGTTTTGTGCAGGTTAGAGTAAAAAGTATACTATCTTGTCCCCGGATTGGCTGTATGCCGTACATCCACTAGGTCTAATTCCGACATGCCCACCTGCCATTGTTGCATTCCCCCAGAGTCTCTCCCCTTCCCCTCAGAGTGGTCAAGTTTCGGGTCCATCGTCCAATTTAGGTCTCTCCCCCAGTATTAGACCTGGAAATTGTTCTTTGACCAGTAAATCCAGTAAGGACATATAGAACTGTGGGTCATAGACTGCGGGCGCATAAATCGATCCAAAAGTGATATGCTCCCCATCCAGTGTTCCTGATACAAAAATATACCTTCCCCCCTTGGCATCCTTTAGCACTCTATTTACTTCAAAAGGGAGAGCCCTGTGCACCAAAACAGCCACTCCACTTTTACGCCCCATGGCCGAAGCTGCGTAGCACCTCCTCACCCATCTATGAGCTAGTTTAGCGTGTTCCACATCCCTTAAATGCGTATCTTGTATGAGAGCCACGTGAGTCTCAACTCTTTTTAAGGCAGTTAGCAAAGCAGTCCTTTTCACTGGATTTATGATACCCCGAACATTTCAGGTCACAACATTAACACTTTTTAAGGCAGCCATTTGCACGTATTCTGTTCTTCCGTTTTGGTCCTGCGTCATTAACTAAGAACTCATTCTTACCATGCAGATTAATATACAGCCTTCTGATAGCATTCTTTATAAAACAAAAAGCAACAACAACAATAAACATGAACTTTACATCCCTCTCTGTACCCCCACCCTTTTCCCAGCACTTGCATTTCTCCCCTATGTCATCTTAACTATCGTCCTACCCTCCTCCCTGCAGTATTTTATCACCACTCCCCCATACCTTCTGTATCACCCTCCATATCTTGTATGCTATAGTTCGGTACCTTCGCCCCTCCTCCCTTTATCTCCGCCCCCATAACACTAACTGCCACTCAGGCTCAAGTGTCTGTCACATCCCAATACTTACAAGACAGCCCCCACCCTCCCCCACAGCCCAAAATCACCACAATCACCTGCTCGATTTGCCTAATACCTATTTATAACTCCTCTATGACTCCTCCACTATTTGGTCTAAGCCCCCATCCTCATACAAAGAGTGACCCCTCCCGATCTCCCGATTTCCCTTTCTTCATATCTCCCCCTTTAATTAGGTTACAACAATCCAGCAGGACTCAGGCTGACAGGGAAAGTGGGCCGTGCCACATAATCCATGCGCTAGGCCCTGGTCCCGGCCCTTCCTCATACCTTTACCCACACACTGGGTATGCTGCTACTTCGGCTCCATCCCTGGATTCTTCGCCTTCTCAGCACCAAGAACTCCCTCTTCTCCAGTAAGCCACAACTCAAGTCTAGTACTATGTCTCTCCAACCACAGTCCATAGGCCTATTTTCCTTCTGCTCACCAGTTCCATTAGATATCTCCTTGAGGCCCAATCCATTATCAGAAATGACTACAAGTAACCCACTCAGCCCCAAACGCGAGGCAAGAACCAGCAGTATCTCATCAGCAAATGACATTAACTTTTTATAAATTCGGACACCAAAACACAACTTATTTAACAGTCCCTATGTTCCAGCACATGGGAAACAATGCCTCCAGGGTTCTTCTCAACACAGCTTCTGTTTGAGCAATCTAACAAACTCCTCCACTTTTTATCCACCTCCCAAAATGAGAAGTGACTCCTTCATGCTTTATTTTTAACATAGCCGGGTACACTAGGAAATTCTCCACTTTACAGTCCCTGAGTTGCTGCATAATGCCATTGAACATTTTTCTCTTCTTAAGCAGTTGGGCCGAATAATCCTGCGATATGAAGAGCCGTTGCCCCTCATATGTCAATGGACCCTTCTCTCGATAGGCCTTTAGGACTAATTCCCTGTCCTGGAAATGGTGAAAATGCATGATCAGCTGTCTCGGGGGCTGATCCCCTGGCGGCCTCAGCATCACGGCCCTATGTCCTTGCTCCATCTTAATACGACCTTTTGCAGTCTGAAGCCCAAGCAATTCCGGCAAAACTCTTGCGCAGAAATCCAGGGCAATCTCTCCTTCTCTTCCCTCTGGTGTCCCTCTCAATCTTAGAGTTAGGTGGCTATGATAGTTCTCTTGGTAGTCGAATGCCTCCTTAAGTTCCGCCAGTTCCCTCTGGAGGGTCACCACCTGTCCCAGGGCCACCATCAGCTCATCCTCCATATGGGAAACCCTCTCTTCCACCTCAGTCAGCCTGCCAGCCTGTGCAGCTTGCTGCTCTTGAATTTCCTGCAGCTTTAAGTCGAGCTTCCCCTCCAGCTTGATGATTGGGACTCTCCAAGGCCACCACGACCTGCCCCGTTACTGCTTTGCTCAGCGAGGTCCCCTCTGCTGCAGAGAGAGAGAGAGAGAGAGAGATAGACCAGGCCCGCATTCTCTCCACCTTTCTTGGCATTTTTGGAGGCTAACCGCTGACTCTTCGATGATCCGGACATGAGATATTCATCCATACTGCTTCTAGCCTTCACGAGGTATCCAAAAATATCGAGCAGAGGTATTTTTAAAACCTCGAAAGTACGATTTTTGGCTGTTTAGAGGGAGCAGCGAGGGAACATGCGTCTGTACAGCTAGCTGCTCATTAGCGCCAATTAAAATATTAAAAAAATATATACTTTGGGGGCTGTTCCAGACAATGATAAATTACTTTTGTAGGCTGTGAAACATACCAGTTGGGAGGGCAAATGTAGTCTGTTCAAGATGGCCAAAAAAATAAAAAGAGCTACAAGGCACGCAACCAAAGTAGTTGAGGAGTCAAAACCCCCCACTCTCGCTATAGTATGTTACCATCACCCATCTAAATGTTTTGTACAGGTGCATTTTATTATTATTTGTCAACTAACCCAATTCCTGAATTTGTTAAATTTACTATACTAATAATCATAATAAATGATTTAATATAAAAGCATTGAAAACTACTTTGTTCAGAGTGTCACATTTCTTTCCTGTTTTCTATGCTGATGTAGAGTGTTGTAACAGCAACAGTCCTGTGCCATGGGCAAGACTGCATTACCTCCTTCCAGTTTCCTGGAATATAGAAATATCATTAATTATTGATAAATATTTACAATAATAATATATAAAAAATTATAATAAACCACTTATGACAGCCCTGATGAGGCTAAAATTAGGCAGAATTGCCTAGTCCTCCTTCCAGGTAAAAAAAAAAAAAAAAAACAGAAACAAAACTAAATTACACTACTTTGTTCATTTCTTCACTTTTTTTTTTGTTCTTTGATGATATGTGTGTACAGATAGCAGGGACTTAATGCAGGCTTATGACCCACACTGATAGGGAAAAACAGATGCAACCTGTCCTCATCATTAGGCAGCAAATGATCCAAAAAGAACCAAGAAATGGCTTGTCAAGCCACTCTTCTGGCTTTGTTTCTAATTCAGGATATGGAGCTATTGATAGAAGTACTCACCACAAGTATCTCTCAAGAAACACAACTGGAATGTGCTTGACCATCCATCTTCATAATCACCCCAGTTCCGAAAGCCAACAAAATAGAATGAGAGACTAATCAGTCACATTAAGTACTTTTCATGCATAAGTAACGAAAATTACAACTGTAACAATGACCTCCTCTCCATGTTGGGGAAAAGATGGCCAGATGGGTGGAAAACTGGCTGAGAGACAGAACCCAGAGGGTGGTTGTGGGGGGAGAGTTATCTGGCACCAGAGAGGTAACCAGTGGTGTCCCGCAGGGCTTGGCCCTGGGGCCCATGTTGTTCAATGTCTTCATCAATGACACTGGGGATGGCATTAAGGGCAAAATGTGCCTATTCACGGATTACGTCAAGCTCTGCGGGAGAGTGGACACATCTGAAGGGGCACAGGACATACAGGAAGATCTGTAAAAGCTGTGGAGGTGGTCCAGGATCTGGCAGCTTGGCTTCAATGCCAAGACATGCAAAGTTATGCATATTGGAGCCAAAAATCCCAGAACAGAGTACTACCTTGGTGGAGTCTGAGTATCTGCATTAGAGGGGGAGAAGGACCTGGGAGTGATGATCACTAGTGACCTGAAGCACTCCAAGTAGTGCAGGAAAGCAACAGCAAAGGCAAACAAGATGCTGGGATGCATATCTAGGAGGATCAGTAGTAGGAGAGAGAAGGTTATACTGCCCTTGTACAGGTCACTGGTAAGGCCGCATCTAGAGTACGGAATTCAGTACTGGTGCTCACATCTCAAAAAGGACATTAACCTGCAGGAGAAGGTCCAGAGGAGGGCTACAAAGATGATAGCCGGTCAGCAGGGTAAGGCATACGAGGAGAGGTTGAGGGCACTGAACATGTACTCACTGGAAGACAAGAGACAGAGAGAGAGGGGACATGATTAGGACCTTCAAGTACTTGAAAGAGATAAATAAGGCTGATAAGGGGAGTCTCTTTAAGTTGAGTGGCAACCATAACACGAGGGGGCACAGTCTTATGCTGGATGGTGGTAGGTTTAGGAGGGAGGTCAGGATGCACGTCTTCACAGAGAGGGTGGTGGACACTTGGAATGCATTGCTGGAAGAGGTCATCTTGTTGAAGACAGTGGGCAGCTTTAAGAGAGGCTGGGACAGGCATAGGGGAAGGTAAAGATCATGGGTAGGGAGGATGGGAGGAGTGGGGGAGGAGGGAGGGCAGAGACATTAGCTCAAGCTGTGGACCCTGCAATATGAGCAAACTTGATAGATCAAATGGCCTTCTTCTGCTGACTTCTTTGTATGTTTGTATGTTTGTATGTCACAAGCACACCTACAGTACAGCACTTTGGGGTGGGGTGGGGGGATGATACATTAAGTGATACATGTCACAACAGAATATTGAGCCAATTAGAGAGCAGCTTTAACAGTGCTGATGACATTACAATAGCCATGTGCATCACTGAAGCCAGCAAATGTGAGAAGCTTTGTAGACTTAGTTTCTTTCTAGTTTGCACCTGTATTGATTGTTTTGATGTTTACTGTTTTAATTTGCACTCTATTCATTTGCTTCTGTTGTGCTAAGCAATTGATCAGAGGGGCTCACTTTAGATGTTGTAATTTTTCCTTTTGTAACTTTTTATCATTTCTATAACAAAACCACCTAAACACTTCCGGTACAAATCAAATATGACATGGGTGAGAGTGACATAGTAGAAATATCTTCGCTCGCTGTTCTTGACCTCTTTTGACCTCACTCGTGGCTTTGCCACTTGTGAGGTCAGAAGGTCAAGTATAGCTCATGAAAATAGTTCTACTGTCTTATTCTCATCCATGTCATATCCCACATTTAAAAAAAAATTGTTCACTTCCAAAAGTACAGATATAACGGTCAGTGACCACTCACAATCAGTGGTAAACACAGAGAACATTAGAAGAAAAAACTGTACTCTGCACTGGTAATAAAAAAAAAAATCAAACGTTTCAAACTGTGTAAAACAGCACTGAAACTGAGAGGTGCCACCCCATCCTCCAACAGATTCAGCACAGATGCACTGTTGCCCTCTCAGAATGGCATAGTAAAATCTTATTGAAATATCTGCTGAAACATTCTTTCTCTCTCTGTCTCTCTGTCTCTCTCTCTCTCTCTTTCTCTCTCTCTCAAAATAAACGCTTTTCAAATCCCTTCTACAAAGCCACAGGACTCAAACTGAGCAAAGAGATTTATACTAACTATAATATTTTCAGCCTAAATAAGTAAGCAATAATTAATGAGGGGGCATACATTGAGCTGTTTCAATGTATGCCCTGGTGTGTTGTGAGACATGAGGCCACAAGCTGGGTGCCTTGCAGCATCCGGGAAATGCACTGAAATAGCTCAATGCATGCCCTGGAGTATAGAGATATGGAATGTATATATGGAATATAGGATGGAACTGTCATATAGAGATTAGAGCACTGAACCATAAACAGAGGGTAGTGGAGGCAAATCCCACCTTTAGCTAGCGCTGCTAGCTCACAGTTTAACCTTAAGTAAGTCAGTTTCTTTTTTTTATTTATTTCACAATTTTTTGCCAGGAAAGACACACTAAGCCATGGCTGGTTTCCAGGTATGTCCTGGCAGCACAGGGAAGTTAAGTGACTTGCTCGTGGTCACACAGCATGCAGGTGGATGCTGTGGGATTCAAACCCAGTTCTCCAGGTTTACAGCTCAGTGCTCTTAACCACTATGCTATATTTCCTGCTCAGTAGACATTCCTGTGCCTCAGTCACCTTGGCTGTAAAACTAGGTAGAGGCAGGACCCCTATGAAATTGATATCTTGTATCTCTTTTAGGCAATTTTTGGTAAAAAAAAATTCTAGACAATGCTGTTATGCAATGGAGCTAGCTGTATACTGTCTTCATCAGTATGTTCTAACTGATTTCCATATAGATTTGTTCTCCTTGTGCCCTGTTCCAGTTCCTTTTCACTTTTTTTCAGTTGCTAGAAGCTGTAAAGCAAACATACTGTACAACAGTGAAGTGGTAAACATTTCATAATCTGGTGCAGGACACAAGGAGACCAGCAGTAATATAATCTGTTCCATTTTCACACAGTGGAAATGTTATATTTTAAGGTGCAGTATTTGCACTTTAAAGTTGCACTCACCATGTGATTGGTTTTGCACTGGAGGCCAGTCAAGTGGCAGGTATGAATTGGAGCCACATCATGTAATACTGAATGATGAGGTTGTTTCACGTTGACCTTAACTGTATACGGCACAGATCTGCACCTCAGAGTATGAAGTTATACTGCGGGAAGACAATAGTACTGTTCATTGTTTTGGGGTAGTGTAGGTGTTAGCAAAGCATGAACTGAACATGAACAGGTTTTAATGTATTTAAAAAAATGGCTAGTATTTTTATTTGGTGAGAATAGTCCACATGGAAAATAACAAAACAATACCCAAATCAGAACATTTGAAATGGAAATTAACCATTCTTAGTGAAAAACAATATTACAAGTGTGGACCAGCTAAGTAAAACTTCCCTGGCACCAGTATATTCCTTCCTGTGCACAGTGCACTTGTTCTATTGTGTTTTGATTTTCCCTTGTGCTTCAGGCAAGTGATGACGAGCAAGTTTGTAAATTACATATTTTCAAAAAGTTCCAAATTAATCATGGTAGTTTTCTTCCTCTCAGTGACCTTACTGTCAGAAAGAATGCTTTCGGAGTTCTTAACTTTAATTTGTGCCTTGGAAGAAAAGGATGTTATAAAACAAAACAGCGCACATTTGACAAAGTTTCCTAGCAAATGGAACAAAACATGTCATGTGATCTGCTGGATTCCTTTTGGTTTTTCACCTCCTGTACTTCTAAGCTTGTTATTACCAGGGCCACTGAAAAATTGTGGAAAAGGTTACCCAAAATTGTGGAGTGTTTCGCAAAAATTATGGAAATTGTGGGGTTCTCATAGACTCTTAGTGCCTACAATAAATCTTTAATGTTTTCTGCAGCATATATTAGTCAGTATAAATTGCTAAATGAATATGCTGACACTTGAATGTGTTTAAAATATAGAGAAAAGTTTGTGTTCCTAAAAAGAATACCAAACTGATAAGCTATCATAAGCATTGCCTATCTTCCAAAATTTAAAAGCATTTGCCTCATACAATGCTAAATAGATTCTATACAGTGAGCCACAGCAAACCAATATTAAATAAAGCCAGAAAAAATATTTTTTTGTTTCGTTTCTGGCTGTAGAATAATGTAGCCTAATCAGTAGCTGTTTACAGTGCTGTGCCAGCTATTCACCCACTTTGGTACAAGAACAAAAAATAAGCAGATAGTGGTGAATAATTGAGTTAATTTATAGTAAAATATTGTTAAAGTGTTTAATGGTCATAATTTGTACCATAGGAACCATACACTATTTTTGAAATCTCATATTTAAACTTTAAATCTGAGGGTTATTGGGGCTGGCAGTATAATTTAGAGGTCAGAGTAACAAACTGTGAATGAGTTGACGACATCTAGCAGACCTGGGTTCGATTCCCACAACCTCCACTTGCATACTGTGTGATTCTGAGCAAGTCACTTAATCTCCTCAGTGCTCCTGGGTTGTACATGAAAACAGGCACTTATGCCTAGTGGGCCTCACGCAGTTACCAAAAAATGTTAAAAAAATACCAATATATTTTTTCTGCATCATACAGTAGTCAGGGTACCCTGTAATTTACCATTGTTTTTCTCTGGCTGCAGTGATTTTGTTGAAAGATAAATGTTCAGATACATTTTGTGTTTTATAAGCATGTTTTTAGACTTTAGTCAGGTTTTTATTGTAGTCTTTGCATGTGAACATTTAGATGATAGATTGTTAAGAGTAAGATCACTGTTAGCAACTAGCTTATTCAAGTTTAAAATCTGGCCATCCAAATATCCTCAGCTGTTTGAATCAAAACTAGTGTGAATGAAAGTATGCTCACAAAGAAAAACTTGCCCTGCAACTTACAAAAAGGCTTCATAGTTAGCACCCCATTTAAGTGAATGGGATAATTTGCACCTTTTCTCCCATCTTCTGTTTCAACCTGTGTGGCAACAACATATTTTCTGATAGACTGCTTCAATACAAAACAAATGGCAAGTGTTTAAGTGTACTTATGCTTGGCCAGTGGATTTTGAAACCAAACAAGACAAGGATTCAAAAGAAACTGGTGTCACATAAAACCCTTGTCCTACCTTGCAGTGCATTGTTTCAGCCAAACTCAAGTCTGCATGCAAAATTGTCAATATATTTGAGAGTATTTTATTTAAAATGTTAATACTTTTTTATACAATTCATTATAAAAACTCAAAAACTGCAAGAAATTGCAGAACATGTCAGTTTTTGTGGAGAATGGTGAAAATTGCGGATTCCGCAAAAAAATTGCAGGTGCAATTTTCCAGTGGCCCTGGTTATTGCACTTTCATGGAGAAATAAAGCAGAGTGATTGAAGTGGGTCTCTTCTGAAACTGTGTTCATAACAAGGTAACTTTTTAAGCTACCAACAAAAAACAGCACCAGGCACAAAGCATGAGGTTACACACATGCTTCATTTATTGTGCAAAATACAAAGTGCAATGCATAAAAAGTGCCCATAAATGAGATTTGGGAAGGCGTCCTCACCTAACCCCTCGTCCTGTCGAGGGGTTATGTGAGGATGCCTTCTCAAATCTCGTTAATGGACACTTTTTATATGTTGCACAATAAAGGAGGCGTGTGTGCAATCTCATTCTTTGTGTCTGGTGGTGTTTTTTGTTGCTAGCTTCGCGATTCAGTGGCACAGACACTTTTGGTGTTGGGGCCATAAGTTTGGTTGTTTGTTGACTTTTTTAAGATACCCAACTGCCCCAACCAACTCAGTATGGTCTGTCAGCTGGGTACACGTTTAACAGTATCTTGTGAAAACCTCCGTGCTCAATCACTGACAGACATGACTGAGTCTGTTTGGGCCATATAAGAACTTTCATGTACTTTGCCAGGTGCTTTGTGGCTAGTGCTCTGCAGCAGTTTGCCCCGATTTCTGCGGCAGGGCTCCTAGGCTTCTGTGGCACCATTTTCTAATTTCTGTGGCACAATTTATTAATTTCTGTGGCAGAATGCAGCCCTGATGTTGGCTAAAATATGATGTGATGTCATTGAAGGCATCACATGCCAATATAGAGGAGGGGCTTCAGGATAAATGAGATGGGGAAGCGAGCTAGGCATGTTTGAAAGACTATATTTGAATAAAAATTCACCAAGAACAATGAATTCTGTGGCACTATATATATATATATATATATACAGTATATATATATATATGTATATATATTCTATGGTGTGATGCGAATTCTGCGGAAAATTGTGCTGCCATGGAATTGTAGAATTCCAGGGGCCTTGACTGTAGCTTATAAAGCACCTTGTTATGTAAAAGAGAATGGAAATAAATTAATAATATCCCAGTACTGACACTGCAATGCAGCATGAGAGGGGTGCTGCACTTCTGAGGTGCTGTCTTTCGGATGAGACGTTAAACCGAGGTCCCATCTACCTGTTCTGGTGGTAGTTCAGGTGGATGTTAAAGATTCCATGGCACTCATCGAAAAGAGTAGGGGAATTTTCTCGGTTTCCTGGCTAAATTTCTCTCATTCACTAAAAATACCACCAACAGCTTAATCTGGTTCAAGGTCAGTTGGCATTCATCTGTATCCCCTTCCCCCGGGTTGTGCCTGAAAATAGGCAGGATTTGTCTAGTGCAACAGTTCTCAAACTTTGTCATTGTGAGCCTCCCCTAAGCCATGGAAAAGATCTTGAGCCTCCCCCAGAATACTGAAATATTTTTGGGCCTCCCCATAGAAAAATAGCCTACTTATCACAGTACGTCAGGAATAAATTGAAACCTCTTTGCACAGCTGGCTCTCATGTTATTAAGCTTATTGTAACCCCCACCCCAACAGGACAACCTACTTGCTGCAATATTTTGACTCCGAATAATTGTTACCCTTTACTGCCATACCTTCATGGGTCAGACTGCTTTTTCAGTTTCCCCTCTATCTGGCATAACCTTTCTGCCGACCTCTGCCTCTCCTCCTCTCACCCTGCTCTTAAGCAACTTCTCAAGGATCATTTTTCTCCCTCCTGCTCTTATTCCTAGAACCTGTATGGTTAACTCTTGTATTTGGACAGTTCTGCTGCCAGTGTAATTGATCAATTGTTCCTTGCATTGTTAGTTTATTGTTCTTAATTTGTTTGCATGTTTATTCAGTTTGCATTGCTTGAGTGTTTTGCAATTACATTTTGAATTGTATTCTCTCACTACCCTTCCCTGGGTACACCTGAACTAAGCCATGGTTCTGTCTACAGTACCTTCCCTGGTCACCAACTTGTGAATAAACACATAAATTCACCTACTATTATCCTCTTTCAGTTTGCCTTATCCCTTCACACAAAATCTATAAAGTTCAAAACTGAAAAATAATACTTTTTCAAGACTTGCTTGAGCCTCCCCTGGAACAGGTTGGGGCCTCCCCAGGGAGGCTGGCCTCACCATTTGAGAACCCCTGGTCTAGTGCACTTACCCAGTCAACAAAAACTAAAGTAAAATAAAAATATACATGCAATCAGGATCATCCCCATGATTAAGCCTGTGGCAAAACCTTGAGATGGATGGCCAGCTAAAGTGTCATATAGACATGCCATGAAAAATATTGCCTGTTACTGTGCAGTGTTAAATTTTTTACAGAAGTAGATTTGATGTTTGGGACAACAGCTTTCTCCTGCTACTTTACAAGCACCTGATCCTGAGAGGTCAAGGGATCTCCTGGTACTTTCTGTTGAAAATGATGGTATATATAGCTCACTACTTGGCTTTAAAATTCAAACAGGAAGAAAACAATGATGCCACTTAACAGATTTTATTTGTACAATCACAGTTTACAGGTGTACCAATGAAAAGAGAAGTTCAAACTCTTAGGCTGAAAGTGCTTTCAGAATGGATTCAGCTGCTTGCCATGTTCAATATATTAAAAAGTGCTATTTACATATCTCAATGAATTTCTTTTTGAAAACATATCTTTTTAAATAGTCATATATTCTGAATACTGTCCTACCTTGTCTTTAATTCATACTGCTATGAAATATCTAATGTAATTAATTTTGTTGTCATTTTGTACTAATGTTGCCATATATTTATTATTTATTTATTTAGTTAAAAGTTTGACCAGGAAAGACACACTGAGCTGAGAATGACTAGATTCCAGATGCTTCCTGGGGGAAAGGGGAGACGGAGATAGCTAAACAATGAACTAATGAAACTAAGAAGTCAATTACAGTAATACAGTAATACATGAAGCATAAATATAAATAACTAGAGGCAAATTCATAAATGAATTAAGTCAAAAATAAAACACGCTCATATGTATGGAGAAAGGAAATTAGAAGAGGAGGGTGTCATAGACAATTGCAGGTGGGAGAACAAATTCTCCTACAATTCATGCATTATGTGTTTTATTTATATAGGAATAATACTTGCAGACTTGGTTTTATGCAAGGGGCCTTAGAAATAAAATGTTGTCTTACCTTAATCATGAGTTATTACCTCATCTGGAAGTATATGCTACTTGATAACAGACTAGTTCTTATACATTGGTAATCTGATCTTTAAGGTAATAGCACCAAAACCCATTGGGGAATTAGTTCTCTTTTGCTTACTGAAAGTAAAGGGATGCAGATTGCTTGAAGGTCTAGATTTGTTTAAATTTTAATTGGCAACATCATTCACTCCAAGGGGGAGGCAGGGAGGCCCAACCAAAAGCCCATCTGCTTTTATTTAGTGGCTCTACAGGTGAGGATCCTGTTGTGTTTCCTATGTCAGAGCAGCTAACACATAAATTAAAACTCCTACTGGAAATCAATAGCCTGTAGAGAACAAACATACCAGGCGTGAAAAAAAAAAAGACCTGGCTACAGTCACTGACTGTGATATTATGCTGATATTGTGGAGCAGACATTTTCATATAGATCTTCGGTGTGAAAAAAGCACAGCTAATCAATGGGGTATCAGCCACACTGGGACTTTTACGGGTAGTATGACAGTATCTAGAAATATGTAGTTTGTCTTTTCTGGTTTTGATGGGTCAGACAAGGTGAATCAGAGCCAGAACACAAAACTAAAAACATAAAATATAGGAATAAAACATGATGTACTCAATTTAAAGAATTAAATTGTACATTAGCTCTGGATCTACTGCACTTACAAAGCCAGTGCATACTGACAGCTTCATTCTCTAGCCCTTCTGTACTACTGTGATGGAGACATGGCTCTATGAACCTGGTTATTCAGATCTGAGGCCTATCACCAATATTTGGTTTGGGGGGTGGGCTTCTGATTCCCCTTCCCCAGAGTCCTGACCTGCGCTATGATTGCTGGACCTGACAGGGTGCCCCTATTCATGTGCCATTTTTGTGTGTTGGAGGAGGGGGGAGGCATTTTAGTGCCCCTCAGCAGTGCCCTGATCTGCTGCTGCCTTGCAGTTGCAGGTATACCATGAGCCCTGATTGTGTGTGAGTAACACTCCACCTAATTCCATGGTAGTCAGCCAGATATCAGTAAGAGGTGGGAGAGGACAATCCCCCCCCCCCAATAACTTGGCAATATTTGGCCAGCTGCTTTGCAGTGGGGCAATGTGCTGATTGCCCAAGATCTGGGCTCACTTTAAACCTGCCAATGTAAGCAGTGGGAGGTTGGGGTCATTTCTGTGGGCCATCAGATGGTACCCCTCAAATACAAATGAGGTATCCCCTGCCAGGCAAGCAGCAGTAGGGTAAGTATGGAATCTGAGGGGAAGGTCAGAAACCCTCCCCCCAAAAAAATATTAAGGGACAGTGGGCACACAAACTATTGTGCCCTTCCCCCATGATTGGATCCAAGTTTCTTTATTTTTGGTTTTTGAAATTTAATGAATTTTATTAGTTTTGCATGGATACAAGCAATACAAACGTGACACTAACACAACACAAACTCTACATCATTAAAACATTGCATACTATATACGCTACATAATTACAAACATTACATACTATATACTCTGCAGGAGGGAATTATGCAGATGGGCAGAAGGAAAACCTGTGGAGTGGGGAGTAATAAGGGAGTGGTCCCTATTGGGGTTGTGCAAACCAAGAGATGCCCTGGGGTTAGGAAAGGACTAGAGAGGGATTTATCCTGTCTGGTTCCCATGCCCAGGCAGGGTTTTAAATAATTGATTAGCAGTTTTTTTCTTGGGACTATACTAACTGTACAGAAAGTATTTATATAGATTTTCTAGAAATGCTGTGTTTATTAAACACAGTGATGCAAGAGCTTTGCATTTTCACCAAGATTTAGCACTTTTATGAGCAAAACGCTAATCAATTTTTATAGTTAAATAAATCCCTGCCAGGGATCATGCTGGACTGAGTGGGCAGGCAGGCAGGTGTTGCACCTGCTACCTCCTTCTGTTCATGTCAGGCGGTGCTGTGCAATGCCAGATCAATGAGGAATAAGACCGCAGTTATGGCAGAGCTTATTTCCTCTGTTGATCTGGCATGCATTACCAAGACCTGGCTGGGGGATGACTCTGGCCCAGTGCTGGAGGCATTGGTCCCAGCTGGCTTCTCTGTGGTGCACTTCTTGAGGAGGGATCATGGGGGCGGGGGGGAATGGCCATCTGTTTTAGAAATTAACTGAACCTGATGGCACACCCAGAGGGGGATGCTGGATCTCTTGAGTGCTTGGCTGTGCATGGTGGTCTGGGTGTGGGCTGCAGAATCCTCCTTGTGTTCCAGCCTCCAGATCACAAGGGGGAGTTTTTGCAGGAAATCACATCTTTCATCACTGACTTGGTCTTGGAGTTGCCTAGGTGGTTTATCCTAGGTGACTTCAATCCCTGGGTTGATGATGAAGGTTCACACTTCAGTAGAGATTTCCTCCAGACTATGGAAGCTCTTGCCTAGCACAGGTTATTACCACCACAACTCATCAACATGGCCATGCGTTGAACCAGATATTCTCCCTGGGGCTTGAGGTGGATAGAGTCGAGATTGATCTGGTCAGTTGGTCAGATCATTGTGTCATCAAGTTCTGTTTCAGGGTCCCTCCATGTAGTCCATACCCCGTGGAAGTGGTTCAGTAGTGACTTATGAGAGGGCTAGGACCTGAAAGACTGATGTCAGTAGTGGACTCCTCAGAAATGTTGGCAGCATGCATCAAAGGTGTGTTGGTCTATAATAGGGATGTCACTGGAGCCTCTGACCCTCTTGCACCAGTCCATGTACATCCCCTGGTGTCACATATTGGCTTGCCATGGTTAGACGGAGAGCTGAGAGCACTTAAAACCAAGGGTCAGAGGTTGGAGTGCTGTTGGAGAAAGTCTAAGGCTTGTGACAACAAACTAGTTTTGATTTCCCATTACGAGAACTATCAGAAGGCAGTCACTCAGAAGAAGGCAGAATTTATGTCTCGAGTGATTGCCGCTGGGAGGAACTGACCAGCACAGCTCTTTCAGATTGTAGAGAGTCTGCTCCACCCTGCCTACCTGGAGCCAGTGAGACCAGTGACGCTTGCGAAATGCAAGGAGTTTGCTTATTTTTTCTCAAATAGGGTATCCTCCATTAGGGCTGGTATCACTCCAACTGGGACTTATGAGCCCAGTAATGGTCTGCCTTTGGGCCAAGAGAGTATTAGGTATTCTTGGGGTGAATTTCAGCCAGTAACAATGGAAGAGGTCTGCCAGGTCATCTTGATGCTGTGGCTGACATTTTGTAATCTGGAGCTCGGCCTGATGTGACTCTTAGTGAGCTGTGCCAACTATTTGGGCCAGTTGTTCACCTAAATCATCCAGTGTTCTTTACAGGAGCATCTGGTTCCAGTAACACTTACATGTGCTCTGGTAAAGCCCCTTCTGAAAAAAAAAAAACATTTGGACCTGGATGTCTTCGTGAGCTATTGTCCAGTCTCTAACCTTCCCATTCTAGGGAAGGTTACTGAGAAAGCTGTTGCACTGCAGCTTGAGGAACACTTGCTGGCCTCTAACATCTATGAACCATTCCAGTCTGGTTTCAGAACCAGGCTGAGCATGGAGATGGCACTAGTCAGGGTGCTTAATGATCTGCTTAGGGTGAGGGGTAGAGGAAAGCGATTGATTCTCACCCTTGATCTCTCTTCAGCATGTGAAACCATGGACTATGGTGTACTTTTGGACCATCTCAAGGAGTGCGCTGGACTCACCGGCACTGTGATCCATTGGTTTGAGTCCTTTCTATGGGATACAACGCAGAGGGTAGTTCTAGGAAATTAATCCTCAGACCTGGTGGGTCTATCCTGTGGTGTGCCTCAGGGTTCGGTTCTATCGCCAGTGTTGTTTGCAGTTTATATGCTACTCCTGGGCAAGGTCATTAGACATTTTGGGCTGTGGTTTCACTGCTATGTCGATGATACCCAGCTCTATATATCCTTTACTCCCAGAACTCAGTTTGCCATCGACGTGTTTTATAGGTGCCTGGCCAAGAGCCAGAACTGGGTGGCCTCTAGCTGGCTGAGAATGAACCTTGAGAAGATTGAGGTGTTAATGGTTGAGCCGGGTCAAAAGGGGAGATTGACAGCTGATGCAGGAGTGACTGGGCTTCAGCTTGGTGACTTTGTATTGCTAGCTTGCCCCAGGGTGAAGAATCTGGGAGTCATACTGGATGAAGGTTTGACAATGGAGGCCCAGGTGTCTGCCTTAGCCCAGAATGGCTTTTTCCATCTTCAGAATATATACCAGATCAGATCAGATCCCTTACCCCTACCAAGACCTGGCCACACTGATCCATGCATCCGTGATCTCTAGGTTAGATTGTTGTAATGCTCTGTACCTTGGGGTTAATAGTGAATGTTTTTAAAAAGGGACTCAAAACTTACCTATTTCAGCAAGCTTTTGGAGAAGCTCTATAATGTATGTATACAGCATATCATGGTTTTATTGAGTTTTAGTGTATTTATGTCATTTTATTGGAATAAGGTGGTTATTTTATTTTATTTATTGGAATTGCTATGATTTATTGATGGTATTTATTCTTTTATTGTAATGATGCCCTGAGCTTCTGGGGAAAGGTGCCAAATACAAATAAAGACAATTACTACTACTACATCATTACAAACATTACATACTACATACTCTACATCATTACAAACATTACATACTACATACTCTACATCATTACAAATATTACATACTACATGCTCTACATCATCACAGACATTACATACAACATGCTCTACATCATCACAAACATTACATACTACATACTCTACATCATTACGAACATTACATACTACATACTCTACATCATTACAAACATTACATACAACATACTCCACATCATTACAAACATTACATACTACATACTCTACATCATTACAAATATTACATACTACATACTCTACATCATTACAAACATTACATACTACATACTCTACATCATTACAAACATTACATACTACATACTCTACATCATTACAAACATTATATACAACATACTCTACATCATTACAAATATTACATACTACATACTCTACATCATTACAAACATTACATACTTGCCCCATGACAAAAAAAAAATAAAAATAAAACCCAGAGGTTCAACAGTTAATCAATTTGTTAACAAGGTATATATACCTTTTACATTAGACTGACCATTTGGAATCATCCAATTATGTTTCTACAATATACATAATTTACCATTCTTACAAAGCACGCCAAAGTCCTGGAACCATTGTAGTCTCTACAATGACATTGTATGCCCTCCTCCCCCTCATGGATGTAAGGGGCAGAGAATGGGGAGTTACATAGTCGTAACCCCAAAAATAAAAGTTTTTATGTTAAGGGGACAAGGGCAAAAAGGGGGTTAGGGAGGGCATTGGTTTTCAGTGGGAAGATGATTGAAAAGTAATATTTTTAATTTGTGGAGGATACACATCCGAGCTAAAGCTAGGTTGGACTGGCAAATTTCAGACCCACCCAACTAGATGGAGATAAACTCAGTTAACAAGATTCTCTGGCCTGACATGCTCACACTCTAAGAATTATTCATGTATATGCTGAGCAATATCCCTGAAGAGAACTTACTGGGAGATAAACTCAGTTTTGTGATCTTTATTCTCACCCCCTTTAAACTACTGTAGAATATAAGGCACGGGTAACAGCATATTCTAGTCAATAGCACATCTAGAACCATCTCAACTGTAATATGTTGAAATGTGTTAAAAGAACTGCCACTGGAAATAATGGATTGTAAAAATAAGAATACTGGATGGGAAAAATGCAGCATTATCAAGGGACCATAATAAGGGAAAAAAAAAAACAATTTCAAAACAAGCACACTAAACAATACACTGGGGGTACTAAATTATACTTCACACGTGCCCAAGGTTTCAATTAAACAGTGTAAAAAAACAAACAAACAAGGTTTAGGGTCCTTTGAAAATAACCTAGAAAGGGTATGATCTGCAGTAAGGGAAGGGTGTCATAATATTCTGTGTGTGTTGGGGGGATTAGGGTTAGGGGTCAGACTTTAAAATGAAACTTTATGCTTCAGGGGCTTAATGGTTACTTTCTATGTGAGTGCAAGGGGCTGAGGGTGGGGGCAGATTATAGCATGCACAATATCTGCTGGAACATCCACACAAAGCATGCCTTCTCAAACAATACAAAGTGATATAATAAGGGGTCCTCTTATATAAATTAATGGGTTTATATTCAGCTGAGAGAATGTAACTAGGGCAACAAGATATGGAGAGGCACTAAAAATAGTGAGCTTCACTTCAAGACCTAGAAAGATAAAGACAAGAGGGAATGAGTCATTCAGGCTATACTCTGATAACTCTAATTAGGCTCACAGCTACTGCACAGTACTAACCCAAAGAGTCAAAACATTAAAATATGGATCCCAAACAATCTGGCTTGTTAGACAAGCCAGTAACACGCAGTAGATATATTTCAAAATACAGTGGTGCAGCCATCAGGGTAAATATGTTGAAAACTACCTTGAAAAAATAACAACAGCAGAATGTGTCAACAAAAGATATCCGACTCAGCTTAAAGCAGCAGTGCATGATAGTGGTGGAAATTTTGACCTATACTTTTTTGTTCTGTTTTAGATCGCCCCTTGTCTCCTGACTTGTATGATATCCATTTTTCCCCCAGTGTGAGTTTACCTGAACACTTTTTTTTCATATTTGAAGTAATAAAAGGAGTGGTCCTTTTAATATGGCTCGGACCAGGTTTTTATCAGTAGTCTCAGCTGTTTTTATTTGCTTGTTCCATAAGGTCAGGAAACAGTGTCTGCTGCATGCTAGTTCATTACAGTCCCAAGAAAAATTATCTTAAATAATAGGGGCCGATCCACACAATGTCCAGGAATGTTGTAAGCCTCAGGTGGGCTGAACATAGGGCACACAGGGCTTGCGGCATTTGCCAGCTGGCAACTGAGAGTCTCAATCCTGTGCACCGATTGCCACGAGTTAGACCAGCTTTTCCCTGGTCTAGCTTACAGCAATCTTTTGTACCCTTTTTATGGGCCTTACATCAAATATTTGGCACACCCTGCCCTAAAATGGGACAACTGTCACAGATGCGCCTGATCTGCTTGAATAGGGCGCATGTTGCGGCAAAGTATTTGGTACACCTGGGTTCAGGGTTGGGGGCAGGAATATTTTTTTGTTCCTCTTGTTGTGGGACATCATTTCTTTTAAACCAGGCTGTGCCCACTCCCAGACATGCACCCTCCTGGAGTTAACAATCCTTATCGGGGGGGGGGCACAGCCCCCTGCAAACACACTTAATGTATTGTGTGTGCCCAGTCACTTGCAAGTGTATATCGCCAAATTGCTTTTCGGCGATATACACTCGCCATAATAGTGATCGCCGCAACGCGTTAGCTATTATGACATAGAACCTCCTGGGATATGTTTTTGGTTATTATTTTCACAAATCTGGAATAACCTGAAACCTATCTACAGCATTAAAATCACAGATTATATCCGGAACTTTCATGTTGACATAGTTATTTATCTATTTTTTTCATTATTTATTTATTTTTTGCATGGGTCTGTTTCACTCTGGCAGGTGTCTGGGAGGTTTGTTTCCCTAACAGGAGTTTGCATAGTTTGTCTGTACTCTGAATTGAAGTTTGCTGGGTGTTGTTTCTCTCTAAAATGATTGTTTGGGCTTTACTTATTTGAAATTACTCTAACTGGGATTACCCCATGAAATGTAGCATACCATTTTATGGGGGTACTGGGGAGGATAGCAGCAGCCAACAGGTTAACTTAATCCAGTAGGACTGGTTACATACAGCTTAAAATATACAAAGCAAAAATGAGACCTGTAAAGATAAATACATCCAAACAGTAATCAAAAACCAGTAACAAACTGGGGTCATAGGGCTATGTGAAAAGAGCTGGAAAAAAACCCAGCGTCGCCCAAATGAGCAAAGACAAATGAGCGGGAGCAAATATAGCAAATACCAAAAACAGTGAATGTCAAAACATTGACTTCACTATAAAAAAAACATAACAACAACAACAATCCAAAATCTAGCTCATTATCCAACACACTGATATAATGCAACACTATGTTTTCTGTGGGGGGGGTATGCCCCACCGGCACCTCCCCTGAAGCCCCCCTTACTATAAATAACCATCTCAGAGATTGCACTAATTACAACTACATGGTAAACACTATCCCACCACAAGTCACCCTCACTGAAATGACATTCGCTATAAAGCACAACTCACTCATACAACACATGCTATAATTCTGTCGCTCATATTGAGTTGCTCATTTGACACAATACCGGGTCATAGCACATTAAGAGCAAAAATATTGGTATGCAACATGATCATGGATAGGGAGAGGGGAATACTGGATTGAAACAATTACTTGGGCTTCTAAGATGGCAGAAAGGACCGGACTTGGACACTTGCAAGCTAGAAACATTCCTCAGCTGGTGAGGGAGTTTGCTTCAGGTGTCTGGTGTTGAAAATACGAAGGCCTTTCCATCAAATTCATGCTTCATTCTGAGACCTGAGAAGGTAATTGCAGCTGCTAAACAGAGTTAGTGGATATTGCTAGACTGTGTGAGGTGTGCTAGGGGATAATCAGGGACTTTTCCTTGAGCTCTGTGTGCAGCAAAGAAAGCCAGAGTCTGGCCTGTTTGAGGGACTCTTCAGCTGATCATATGGCAGACTGATTGGATTCAAAGACCATCAAGAGTATAAACCTGCACAACTTGTACAGATGATCCAGGGGCAGAGGAGTAGTTTTGTTTGCACAGCGATACAGTATATGATGTCTCCATAGTTGATGGAAGGGAGCAGTGAGTGAGAGACCACATGATTTTAGATCTGTATAGAAAGTTGAGCTGGGGCCCTATGGTTGTTGAATGTTCCCACTGTATGTAAGAGATACATCAAGCCAGAATCCTAGCTAGCTGAATACTCTGATTTGCTCAAGTGTTGCCATCTGTATTATGATTAAGTGGTCATGAATACATGTTATATTTACAGTTTCTCTATTTGAAGGTCTCAGTGCATTACAAATTTTGCCTGACATAGAAGGTCTGTGCAGTTCTGCCTTCCCAGGCATTTGAGAATTTTATTGTGATGACAATGTATTTGTTGATATTTAAGTGCATCTTTTGTCAGGTCAGACTGTGGTTTACTGTTTATCTTTTATCTCTTTATGTAAGTGTAAACCCCCCAAATGGGCTTGCCTTTATGGACCTGTGGCTCTGGGCACCTCGTAGTGCTGGCCAGTGGCCCCTCATGGGATTCGGACCCACGTTCTTTCTTTTGCTGTTTCGGCCACTGGAACCTGGTACTTGGTCTTTGGTGGCCGAGCCAAGTGCCGGCTGATTGCTTCCACACCTCCGAGCGCATATCAGATCATCGGTCCAGTTTTCTGGGTTGACTGGGCTCGGGGCCATGGGAGAAATAAATAAATAATTTAAATAGCTTCAGTGGCCTGCGCTACTGCGCATGCACGGACACCAAGTAATAAAACTTAAAGGAGTGGCTCTCCATTCAGTAGGGGGTAGTTCAGTGCCAGCTGGTGCCAATAGGGATACAGTTGTAAATAGTTTATTTCAGGACTACAGGTCCCGTAGAGCTTTGGGGGACAGTTGTTTTGGTGGATAGTCCATGATTGGACTCAGTTTGGGGGGGGGGCAATTTTTGGCGCTGTAGAGAGAAAGAAAATAAAAGGGGGAGCAGAGGTAGAAGAGAGGGTGAGAAGAGGTGGAGAGAGGTCTGAGTGGGGGCGATTGCCGCTCAGCCATTGAAGCCATGTTTTTTTTTCCCTGAAGCAGTGCAGTATTTGGTTGAGAGGATATGGCAGTGGCCATTTTGTTAGATAGCCCCTGATGGGGCTGGCTGGGAGTTCAGCCCGTACAGCAAGTAAATAAACTCAGTGGCTGTAAAGGGGATCTGGCAATGGGGGTGGACTCGTCTTCTGCTTTGGCCCTGAGGACTGCTGCTGAGCGATAACCCCCATAAGGAAATCCTGGAGGAGATCAGAGGGACAGCTCTAGATTCTGTAGGAGTTGAGAGGTACAGGGAGAGATGAAGAAGGAGAAGGTGAGTGGTTTAGTGAGATCCCCGTATCGAGAGGGCACAAGTGTTGGAGACTGCCTAGTTTCCAAGGGTAGAACAGGTGGGGACATTCACCCTTTGCTGCTTGGAGGTGAGGTTGCCTGCCCTAGAGTTCTGCTTAGAGGAACTTGACAATGAGGGTGGCCTAGGTCAGGGTGGGTCATCCACCAGTAGGTCTGAGCTCTGTTCAGGAGACTAAAAAAAACTGAGTAGAAAGAGTGAGACTAGTTTCTTCAAAAAACATGAAGTCTAGCTGTATTCTGACAATATGCAGTTAGCTCCAGCGCTTGAACTGCCCCAGAGAGAAAAGAGTCAACTCTATGCAGAAGCATAGAACATTGAGCTCAAGCTCGGTTTTCAAACCTTTGTCTCTGGTACTTACCAGTGTAACCGTCAGATTCTTTACTCTGTCTAACAGTGAAGTCGCTCTGGAGATTTCTCCTTTGCTCAGTTCGGTAGAGTTGAATCAGCGTTCGGTTTCTAACCGTTTTATTATTTTCTGATTTTCCAGCCTCTGTCTATGATACAGGTAGTGTGGTAGAGACGTAGTGACTTATATTTTCATTAAATTCTGTGGAAATTGTTTCTTCTCGGTTTCTCACTGGTCGGTCCGGTTAGGAACCGACCTGTTTGTTTATTTTATTTTATTCTGGGATTTAGTGTGGTGTTCCGGTGCCGATCGGTTTCAAAAGAACCAGACTTTTTTCTGGTTCTTTTACAGAGCCCGTAACACAATTTGTAACTGATCGGCTGTGTATTACATGGCTTGAAAGCTTTTAAGGGTAATTGGTTAGGTTGGCCATGTCTGAGAAACCCAAGAAAAAAAATGGTCCCACTGGGTTTCAACACTGTTCTGAGTGTGGGGAGGCCTTTGCCAAGGCTGACCCCCATCTCATCTGTGTTTATTGTCTGGGGTTTGACCACCTCAAAACAGACTGCCAGATTTGTAAAAACTTCCCTAAAGCCACTCTAGAAAAAAGGTTGAGTAGGCTGAAGGAAAGGAAGGCCGAGAAGTCTGTAGATCCGGATGGCTAGCCCAGTTCAGTCGCGGCTGAACCTGAGGAGGTGCCTACTGACCTAGGCGATACCTCCTCAGACAAAAGGAGGTCCAACTATAAGGGGTCGGTTCCATCAAAAAGAAAGCGTAAGTCAGCTGGTTCAGATCCAGCACCGCATAGTCCAACCGCTGATGAGATAGCCAAAGTGATTAGTATAGTTCAATCGCTTCGCCTGGTTCTGTCTGAACTGGTACCACCGGTTAGGCAGTCAGTTAGGTCAGATCTGACTCCATCGGATTAAGATGCAGATGCTTTCTATCAGGAGTGGGAGGGAGACGAAGAATATCCCAATGATGAAGACGAAGGTAACGACTTTAAAGGTCTGGATGAGCCCATTGAACTGGACATCTCCCCAGAAAGACCCTCCCAATGTCTCCCCTCCCAGGCTTTCTGAGTCACCTTCACACTTCTTGTTTTACAAGAAGGTGGCTGAAACCCTCCAGCTCCCAATGGTTGAAGCTGCTGAGGAGGAGGAAGAGCCTGATTTTGTAGAGATGATGTACATCCCAGAGTCCAAAAGATTGTCTATCCCTCTTCACAAGTCCTTGGGGAAACAGACAAAAAAGATTTTACAAACACCTAACTCCTTACCGCCTGTGGATAAGAGAATGGACAGGAGGTATATGTTATCAGGCTCAGGTACAGAGTTTTTATTCAGTCATTGCAGCCATAGTGGGGTAGTGCAGGCTGCAGATTGTGACAGGAATAACATTCCTTTGGCTTCACACCCCCCAGATAAAGACTCCAGGAAGGTTGATGCCCTGGCCAAAAAACAGCATTTGGCATCTTCTTTGGGACTCTGGCAGGCTAACTATATGGCCTACACAGCCAGGTACCAGAAGTCCAGGTGGGATACGGTTCTGGAACTGGCTAAACAGGCCTCCCCCCAGCTAGCCAAAGAGCTGGAGGAGGTGGCTGCTGATGGAATTGAGGCACCCAAAGTGCAATTTCATGCTGCTGTGGACTCCAATGATGTGGCATCAAGAGTCATGGCTACATCTGTGTCTCTCAGAAGACATGCTCGGCTCAGATGTACTAGCCTTTAGCAGGATACCCAGGCCATGGCTATGGATTTCCCTGTAGTGGGTAACTCTCTGTTTGGGGAGCAGACAGAGGTTTACATGAAGAAAATGAAAGAGTATAGGACCACCTACAGGAGTGCACAGGTCAAAGAGAGGCAAGCCACTCCTCAGAAGCAGCAGTCTAGGGGCAGGGGCAGGCCTTTCCACAGGCCTTTCTACCAAGCTCAGGTTTCCTTCCCACAGAGGGGGTTCTTTCAAGGGAGGGGCAAAAGGGGAATGAGCAGGGCTGCATCCTCTTCCCAGTTCAAGGCTCCTGCCAAGCAGACACCCTGATGTGTCAGCCCGGGTTGACTCCCCCATTCCAGTAGGAGGCAGGCTGGCTTACTACTTCCAGGCCTGGAAGTCTGTTACCTCAGACAGGTGGGTCCTGGAGGTAGTAAGCCAGAGACTGGCCCTCAGTTTCAAAAGGTTTCCAAAACTGAGGGCCAGGTCTTTTCCACCTGCATCCGCATCACAACCCTTGCCTTAGAGGCAGAGGTTTTGTCTCTTCTGGCTCTCAGAGCTGTAGAGAAAGTTCCTACTCAGCACAGGGGCAAAGGTCTGTACTCCAGGTACTTCCTTACCCCAAAAAAGACAGGGGAGTGGCGACCCATCCTAGACCTAAGGTATTTGAACAAACACATCTCAAAACCAAAATTCAAAATGGTGACTCAGGGAATAATTCTTCCCTCTCTAAGGCCAGGGGATTGGCTTGCATCCCTGGACCTCAAGGATGCCTACTTCCAAATTCCTATTAGGTGCTCCCACAGAAAGCACCTCAGGTTCGAGTTGCCTTCAGACCACTATCAGTTCAGAGTCATGCCATTCAGCCTAACATCAGCTCCAAGGGAGTTCACAAAGTGCTTTGCAGTAGTAGTTGCCTTCCTCAGAAGGCAGGGTATTTCCATTTTCCCATATCTGGATGACTGGCTAATTGTAGGTCAGTCGTCCAACCAGGTCAAGTCAGCTCTAAAACTCACTCAAGACTTGCTCAGTTCTCTGGGGTTTCTTCTCAGTCTCCCAAAGTCTGTTCTCGAACAAGTACAACTTCTTACTTTCATAGGGATAGAATTCGATACTATCCAAGCAAAGGCCTTCCTTCCTCTGACAAGGGTAAAGGCCCTAACAGATCTTGCTTCCTCTTTTCGGCTTCAGGCCTCTCGTCCAGCAAAGCAGTTTCTTCAACTCCTGGGCCACATGGCAGCTTCCACTGCAGTGGTGCAAGGAGCCGGATTTCAGATGAGGGACATTCAGTTCCACCTAAGGTCCTTTTGGTCTCAGAAAAGAGACTCTCTCACCAAATTGATTCCAGTAACTCAGACTCTAGTCCAAGCTTTCCAGTGGTGGCTGGACCAGGACAACCTCAGACAAGGACTTCCATTTCTCTCTCAAGTTCCCTCAGTAGTCCTAACTACGGATGCGTCTCTCCTAGGTTGGGAGCCCACCTGGGAACCCTTACGGTTAAAGGGGTCTGGTCTCCACTAGAGTCTCTCCTTTATATCAATCTTCTGGAACTCAGGGCAGTTTTTCTAGCCCTTCAGGTCTTCTCGGAGTCAGTCAAGGGCAAGGTGGTCCAAGTCAGGACAGACAACACCACCACAATGTGGTACATCAACAAGCAAGGGGGCACTCAGTTCATGGCCTTGTGCACAGAAGCCATGAAACTGTGGTCTCTAGCCTATTCTCTTCAGACTTCCCTGATAGCAGTTCACCTTCCAGGGAAAGACAATGTACTAGCAGATGCCCTGAGCAGAATCTCCCAGGGGCATCACAAACGGTCTCTGGACCCTCCCATACTACAGGTCATCTTCTCCAGATGAGGCACTCCAGAGATAGATCTCTTTGCAGCCCTGGACAATCACCAACTTCCTCTGTTTTATTAAAGACCTCCAGTCCTGGGGACTGTTTCTCTGGATGCTCTCATTCTGGATCGGAAGGGCAGGTTTCTTTATGCTTGCCCTCCCTTCCCTCTGTTGTTCAGAGTCCTAATCAAAATCAGATCTCAACCCTGCACAGTGATACTGGTGGCTCCAGATTGGGCCAGACAGACTTGGTATCCTCTGCTGCTGTCTCTGGCAGTGTCACGTCTTCTGTCTCTTCCCAAGAGATACAATCTCCTAGCCTCCCTCTCAGGGGAGGATCCGGTACCCCAATCTCCAGTCTCTCAACCTCAACCTCAAGGCCTAGCTCTTGAAAAGTTAGAATTTGCAGGCCTGCATCTCTCTCAGGGAGTTCTGGATATTCTGAAGGTTTCCAGGAAAACTTCCGCTAGAAAAACCTATACTTCCAAATTGAAAAGGTTCAGCATTTGGTGTTCTCAGAAGGGCATTGTGCCTGATTCTGCAGACACTGCTATAGCCTTAGATTATCTGGTTCATCTTAATGGTCTAGTCCTTAGGCCTGCAACTCTGAAGATTCACCTAGCAGCTGTCTCTGTATTCCTTTCAGCAGGAAAGGGCTCTTCCGTGGCATCTCATCCTGTTTTCAGTAAGTTTTTGAAAGGTCTGGTTCATATTAACCCTCCCTTTCGAGAGCCTACTCCGGCTTGGGATCTTAATGCCTGCATTGCCCAGCTTATGCAGCCACCTTTTGAACCTCTGGCTTCGGCCGAGCTGAAGTACTTGATCTGGAAAACTGTGTTCCTGGTAGCTATTACTTCTGCCAGGCAGATTAGTGAATTACAGGCCCTGTCAGTCGAACTTGGCTTTATCTCCTTCCATAGGGATAAGGTGGTCCTAAGAACCAATAGGAGGTTCTTACCCAAAGTGGTATTAGACTTTCTTCTGAACCAGTCTATGTCTCTTCCTCTGTTTTTCACTGACCATTCTTCTTCAGGAGAAAGATGATTACACAGTTTGGATGTTAAAAGGGCTCTTAGCTACTACATAGAGCATACAAAGGCACACACGCATGACTGTCTTCAATTGTTTCTCACTTATGGTGAAGTGGGGAAAGGTAAGCCTGCTACTAAAATGACTACTGCCAGGTGGATTGTCTCTTGTATACAATTCTGCTATGACAAACTGGGCAAAACATCCCCTCCAGGCCTGAGGGCTCACTCGATTAGGGGTACAGCTGCTACTCTGGCTGTGGCCAGAGAGATACCCTTGCTAGAAATCTGTAAAGCAGCCACCTGGAAAACAGTCCATACATTTACCAAGCATTACACTCTGGACATCCAGGCTAGGAGTGATGCTAGGTTTGGTACAGCAGTACTGCAGATCCTGTTCCCAAAGTAGGTTCTGCATTCCCTCCTCCTGGGGGAACTACTTGGTAGTCTGCATATTGTCAGAATACAGCAAGACATCATGTTGTTTGAAGAAAAAATTACTCACCATAGTAATGTTGTTTCTTCTAATGTAGTCTTTCTGTATTCTGACCTCCCTCCCTCCCTGCCTACCCTCTCAGAACCAAGTTTTTGGGAAGTGGGCTGGCAGGTACAGTGTTGCACCTCAGGGGTGTACCTTGTACCCTCCCTCTTAGAGGTGGGGTAGTTGTATTATTATTATTGTTGTTGTTATGTTTAATATATATATTATATTGTCACTACCTTTTTTCTTGGGTTCTCGACTTTAGTCTTTTGGGACCCAAATTGTTGACCTTTGGCTATATAATAAATATTTTCCATAGTTTAGTACTTACTTAGCTTGCTCGTAAGAATCTGACGGTTACACTGGTAAGTACCAGAGACAGAGGTTTGAAAACCAAGCTTGAGCTTAACGTTCTATGCTTCTGCATAGAGTTAACTCTTTCCTCTCCGGGGCAATTCAAGTGCTGGAGCTAACTGCATATTGTCAGAATACAGCAAGACTCCATTAGAAGAAACAACATTACTGTGGCGAGTAATTTTTTCTTCCTGTAGTTTAAAGGCCTGATTCAGCCACAAGTTAACCTACTGGTGTTTGGACATTGCCTGCCTAGCCCAAAGAGTAGCAGACTGGACTTAAGCTCGGTTTGTGACCTCTACAGTCCACAGCACCTCTTTAGTTTCTGATGTGACCTCTTGGTCCAGAGCAACTAGTGTGTTTTACTGCTCCATGGAGTGACTGTTTCCTGTTCTGAATTAACCATTTATAAAATGGGATCCCCTGTTCCTGCAGTTCTGGTAGTTTGCCTCATTCATTTTGGATGAACTGTTCACTGCTAATAAGAGTTTTTCCTCCACATCCAAGCTCCTAGTTGTGTTCCAGGGTGGCAGCAAAGAGGTCTAGGGTACTATGTCTGATTTTGTCCCCAGGCCAAAGAACCAGAGGACCATCGAGGGAGGTGGCGAGAGGCCCGCCTGATGAAGACTGTCCACAAAGGCCTCGGAGGTGAAGTTGGCAAGGCCAGGCAGGTAAAGAACAGAGTCTTCACTTCCCTGTTACCCAGCTTGGCACCCAGAGGTCTGAGGGTACCTGGTTCCACCAAGGTCTGGTAAACAAGCCGACCAGGTATGTGACTCTTTTCTGCTGTATAGTGCCCCCCAGGACTTTAACCATCATATCTCTAGATATGTGGAGGAGGGCTTACAATGTGAGTGCTTGTCCGGGACGTGATTTCAGGGTGCCCTGGTCTTCGCAGATTCTAACTTGGGGTGCTGGGTGGAACTGTGGAAGTCCCCCCAGCAGTGGACTAATTTGTGCACATTAAAGATGGCACATTCTACTGGAACAGTTCACACCCTTTTCTGGTGGAGCGGCAAGTGCATTGCTTCTGTTGCTGGCCAGGACTGGAGAAAGAGTGGACTTAGTGGGAGCAGAGACTGCACAGTGGGAGACATGCCCCCATTTTTTCTAGGGCCCAGGTATGGTGGGTGGTGTGCCCAATGGCTAGTTAGAGCCCCATGGATATGGACTGGAAAGTGGCCCTCATCAGAGACTTATGAACAGGTTTTAAAAAAGACAATGGGCTTTTGGAAGGAAATGAGGCCACTTTTGGAAAAAAAAAACTGTTATTATGGTTTATGCTGTGCTTTTATAGTATTTTTATCAGCTGTGTAAATGATGTTCTTATTGTGCTTAGTTCTTAAAGGAGATTACACTTTGTTTCAAGTAGTCCACTGTCTTAGAAGAGGGATGTTCTACTGGGGAAAGTGAAAGAAAAATGTTGCTGTGTGAAATGGTTATTGGTAACTAGTGTTTTTTCTAGCTCACAGTCTTCTTATTGGATAACAGAGAGTGAGGAAATGTTTATTGTTTATGTCCGTCGAATGTATTTTGTTATCAATCACTAAAGTTCTCTATCTGCTATATTTCGCCTCCTTCGAATTTCTAGCAGTCCAACGCAGGCAGCTGGCAGCAACCCGTATGGGACTGGGGACATCACCATTCAGGCTGAAAGCAGGGGGTCAGTAGGTTTTGGTGGTGGGTGGCCCAGTAGTAAGAAGTGGTCCTCGGGCAGTTTTGGAGAGCCAGGTTAGTATTATCTAGGTAGTGTTAGTTCAGGTTTAGTGTAAGACATGTGTGACTTGTTTATGGTGGGTTTTAGCTTGTTGACACGGCCAGCAGTTAGTGGGGGGAGTGTGTAAGCCCACCAAGTGGGCTTACCTTTCAGGAGCCATGGCTCTGGGCTCCCCGTGGCGCCAGCCAGTGGTCCCTGGCCCACTAAGTCAAAGGCCTTGGACAGGTCAGCAAATATGGCCTCCAGAATAAGTCTTTGTAACAATAATTTGTTACCCACTATGTCAGAGGCCTTGGTAATGTCAGGAAATGTGGGCTCTGCCATACACTCCTGATATAATTATCCACCAACTGACAGGCAGCCAGTGGAGACAGCGAAGCACAGGTGTGATATGACATAACCTGGATAGGCCAGACAGCAACCTGACCGCTGCATTCTGCACTAGCTGCAGTCAACGAAGATCCACCCTGACAGCCCTAGGTATAGGGCATTACAGTAATCCAGGCAAGAGGTCACAAAAGCATGGACCAGAGTTGGCAGATCACCAGGAGGATCAGGTGTTTAATCCAGGCAATGTTCTTCAGATGGTAAAACAAGGTTTGGAGTATGGCTGACACCTGCAATTTAAGTGTCAAGCAGCAGTCCAAAACAATGCCCAGATTCCTCACCCGATCCGAGGTAAGCAGCTGAGAGTCCCCAAGCCGAAGCCTAGAGACCTGACCAGCCTGCCCCCTGAGTCCCTGGCAGCCAGGTTCCAGCACTAATACCTCAGTCTTGTCTGGATTTAACCTCAACCAGTTGGCCCTCATCCAGACTTGGATCTCAGCCATGCAGCTGTTAAATACCAAGATCATCCCCTGCTGTTTGGGTGCAAAAGACAAGTACAGCTGAGTATAATCTTCATAACAGTGAAAACTCAGCCCATACCATCTTATATTGCTCCCCAGTGGTAGCATATACACTGCAAACAACATGGGGGCTAAGACAGAGCCTTGCAGTACCCCACATGACAGGGGCACGGATGCCGAGGAAAAAAATCCCCAACACTGCCCTCTGTGACCTGCCTGTGGGGAAAGATTTAAACCAGTAGAGGACCATACCAGCCAGTCCACAACAAATCCACAGGCATCCATCAGCACTCCATGGTCCATGGTGTTGAATGCCGCTGAGAGATTGAAAAGAATCAAGATAGAACATCTTCCTTGTTCCCTAGCCAGTAAGCAATCATTTAGCACCCGAACAAGGGCAGTCTCGGTATTATGCCTTTTTCTGAAACCCGACTGGAGAGGATCATAGATGCTATGAGCTGTTAAATGGTTCTCAATTTGTACAACCACCACCTTCTCAATCACCTTACTCACAAAGGGCAGGTTAGAGATAGGTCTGTAGTTTGTCAGGCAGTCTGGATCTAGTGAAGATTTTTTAAGGAGCAGCCTTACAGCCACCTCCTTCAGGGGCTCCAGAAAGACCCCTGTCACTAGCGAACATCGGACTATCCTGGCTAGAACCAGACTGATGACATCAACGCATCCCACTAGGAGACGAGTTAGCCCAGGATCTAAAGTACAGCAGGCTGGCTGCAACCTCTAGACAATCTTCACAACATCCATGACAGCCAATTGGTTGAAGTCAGACCAGACAGGCTGTCTGCAAGCTCATCACCACAAGGCCCGTTTGAGGGTGCTGTTTGGATTTCTGCTCTGATGGAGGCAATCTTTTTTGCAAAGAACAGAGCAAGCTCATTACATCTTAATTGTGAAAAAGCTCCCCCAGAGTGAAGACAGGTTGGATTGCACAACCCATCGGCTGTGCAGAAGAGCTGAGCCAGTCTGCTAGTTGCTGTAGCAATCTCCTTGGACAGGAACTCTGCCTTCTTACAGGAGATTTCTGATTGATAGTCTTTATAATGGGCAATCAATCTAAGTTTGTCCTCCTCCAAACCAGTCTTCCTCCAGCACCTCTCCAACCTTTGGCCCCTCATCCTCATCCCCTTAACAGCCCCATCAAACCAAGGGGACTTCTGGTGAGAGGCGAGGGGTTGAACACGAACAGGTGCAACAGAGTTGAGGGCTTTGGTAATAGCCCTATTACAGGTCAACACCAACTCCCCTGGCTCCTCGCATGAGCTCATCATACCAGATAGGTCCAGTACCTCCATCAGACCTTGTGGGGTCAGTCCCCTTAAAGGGTGAGACTGGACCATCTCTGTAGAGGCAGGTCTATTGGGGGGGTGCCTTGAACCTGAACCTTACAGTATGGTGGTCCGACCAGGTGATTGGCTTCACCATCAAGTCAGAGACCTCCATCCCAAATGGGAAGATGAGGTCCAATGAATGATTTTGAATATGGGTTGCAGAGGTAACAACCTGCATCAGGCCCAATGAACACATTAGTTGGAGGAAGTCTTGTCCAAATTGCAAGAGTTCGTTGTCAACCCAGGCATTGAAGTCTCCCAGGATAATCCATCTGGAAGACTCCAACACCCATTCGACAATGAAGTCCGTGACTTCCTGCAGGAATTCCATCCCATCCCCTGGTGGTTGGTAGAGGAGAACTGTCCTGCAACCTACGCCTGCAAACCCTTGAACGGCTATACATTCAAAGGACCTCATCACTCTGACTGGGAGGGCTGCGAGGCCGAAGTCTGATTTGAAACAAATGGCTACTCCCCCTCCTTATGATCCTTTCTCAGGCAGAGTACTACTGAGTACCTGGCCGGAATAGCTGATTCCAATATAGGACCGGCACTTTCCTCCAGCCAGGTCTTGGTGATGCAAGCCAGATCAAATGTTGCAACAAGATCGGCAATAATTGCTGTTTTGTTCCTAATAGATCTGGCATTGCACAACACTGCCTGAGAAGGATAGGCAGATGAAACTGGCACAGCATCCTGCACACTAACTGCGGAGTCCTTGGGTATGGGCACCAGTAAGGGCAGACCACTTTCCAGGGCCCATTTCACCTCAGGGCACTTCCTTGTCTCCACCACTCCAATCCACCCACCTCCCTCCATTACTAAACTGAGGCTCAGACTCCGCAAATCTCCATTTCCTCCCCCTTCTAACTATCCCCAGCACTCTACAGCACCCACAAACCTCCGATGTTAATGGGGGGCTCTCAAACAGCTGGAGATCACAGAGCCTAGAAGGGGGGGAAATGCCTAACCATAGAAGTTGTTAACCAGCACATCTCCACTAATACACCTCACAACTATAACTATAATATACAGCTATTCACTATCACAAATTAATATTAAAACAAACTAATATATCTTATCTATCACTCACATTCACCTATAACACACTCACACACACAATCACACTCACCCACCAACCCCAAAACGTCCCCAACTCTCCCAACCAACAATTAATAAAACAATTCCTTTCTCAGGGAGTCCATAAACTTATGGAGCAGTCTTTATGGCAGTTCTTCGCTAAATAGCTTCTAATCCAAGGCAGTTTCCTCTCCCACAGGTTTACCTATGGATAACCTGTTCTCCTTTGAAACAAGGTTCAAAGGGGAGTCATAGAAAATGAACTAGCAGCTTTCCCAAATATTTAAAGCCAGTCACTTTGGTCTCACAACCCAGAGGCAACTATCAGGTATTCCAGAAATCCATGGTCCCTTGAGCCCTCTCACAGAATGAGGGTTCCCCTCTGGTCCTGCCTTTAAATACTATCTAGCCCTATCCTGGACAGATAATGCCAAAATAGCAAAGTTCTTCATCGGTAGGGGTTCTCTCACAACTCCTCACACCGTAATATCGTCTTACAGCTCACAGTCTAAGACGAAGTTTCAATGACGCTGTCATCCAGACAAATACCATTCTGTCCAGAAGATGGCTTCCCAAGTACAGCAACTGCACAACAGACCAGCTAAGGCAGTTGTGTCAGGAAAGAGGGGTCCATTATGAGAGGTGAAGCAAAAAGAACCTCATGGAGGCTCTCATGGCAGTCGATGAGCAAGCGGCTACCCAGGACCTTGAATCACGGCCAGTGATTAGAAAGGACCAGGGCTTGGGTGTGGGCATGACAGAGGACATCACAGTGTCCAGTCCCTGGGAGGTGTACAGTGAGACCAGAGGGAACCCAGAGCCACGGCCCCAGGTGATGTCCACCACAGATGGGGAGCTGGAGAAGCTGAAGCTTCAGTTGGAACTGCAGAGAGTGCAGCTTGCCATACAGGACAGGTAGCTTGCCCTACAAGCCCAGCAGCAGAGGGAATCCCAGCAAGAAAGGGAGCAGAGAAAGTTTGAAGCCCAGCAGCAGAGGGAACTCGAGCAGAAAAGACTTGAAATGGCCCAGCAGCAGAGGGACCTCGAGCAGAAAAGACTCAAAATGGAGATGGAGGACAAACGGCACCAAAGAGAGGCCAAGATGGAGGACAAACAGTGCTTCCAAGAGGCTGAGATGGAGCCCTCCCTTTCAGCTGTCATATTCCCTACATATATGACCCACTACCCCTGTTTCTTTCCCACCACCCTGTCGCTACTCAATTGGCCCACTATGACAGCACACATACACATAGCGGGTCCCCACAGAAAGAACAAGCTCCACGGCCCACTACATGTGTTGCTACAGTGTCAGAATGCAGGGCTACCCTCCCCAGGATGGGATGAATTGCCATAGCATTCTTCCAGCACTGGTCACCTGACTGCCAGCATTCTGAGCTTGCTTCTGAGACCATGGCATCAACAAGATAATGTTGGGCCATTGTGCAACCATGTTGAGATTTTGTAGAAAACAGAAGACTGGGCTATTGAGAAATGTATTGTTTAATTGAGGCTGGCCTGCCAGCACAGTGGTAGCATTACTATTTGTGACCCCAGTGAACTGGGTTTGGCAGCAGACCTGTTTGATCAGAGGGCTGGCCTGGGGAGGAGGACTGAAGGTCCAAGGGGCAGTTATCCTACGGAGGGGGGGTATGACTCCCAGTGCTTGCCTGACCCCTAGCAGTGGCTGGGGGTGTAGCGACTGAGTGCCTGAAATCAGGGGGTAGGAGTGGCGGATGCAGACATGCTGCATGTGTAAGAGTGCACAGTGATGGCACGGGTGTCACTGCATGGCTGCTCCTCCAGAGGACCATTGAAACAGGAAAAAAGCCACTGATTGAGACCCTTCCTCCCCTGTTGCACTCTTTACCTGGACTACTGATCACGTCTACCTAGTTGACAAAGTACCTGTATATGCTGCCTGTTTTTACCATTTCCGTACTTCTGACTTAAGTGTTGCTTGACAGTGCCTCGTGGTTTCTACCATTCTCTTTTGGTTGACTTCCTGCTTATGTTCTGCTTGACAATGCTTCATGAGGCTGCCACTTTATTGTTCACTACTAATTGTAAAACATGTTGTGTTTGACTTTACATCATTGTTTCGTTATCTGTTACTGATGAGGAACCTTTGCAAATGATCATGCTTGCTCAAAGGTGTTCATCTGATTACTTTAAATAAATAAATAAATAAATAAAATGATGCCTCACCTGCCCCCCACATGTCCAACATTGGGCATCTCTCCCTGGGCCTGGGGTCAGCTCCAGGACTTGAACACAGCTGGGAGATCGGCAGGACTGTGGGGGAGTACAGCCAAGGAGCAGAAGGGAACCTCATCAGGGTGGGGGACTTTTGGGAGGGGGAGTCCTGTCTCAAGATGTATCAAGGGTGGTCTAGGAGCTCTAGGTCCCAGGTAGAGGGCCTTGATGGATAGGATGGTGGTACAAACGAAAAGCTGAAGGAAGTACCAATCCATCTGCGAGGAAGATAAAGAAAGTCGAAAAAACTAAAATTAAATATTGAACATCAAGACTTTGAATTTCATATATCTGTTGTTTGGATGGCATGTTGACTGTGTACTGACTTCAGGAATGGAACATGGAAGGTAATAATCAAATGTTTGGTTCTATATACTGCCCTAGTCTTTTCTTACACTGGCACACTAGTATTTCTGCAATTTCTTTCAACACATGTCATGTTTTCTTTGTAATTCAGAACTATTAAATCATGAAATAATTAATCAGATCTCAAGAGGGCTGACCCTCTGTGGATCTGCTCATCCTGCACCACCTCCTGCTGTTTGATGGATAGTTTTATAATGCGATAGCGGCCAGAAGTTTATGGATGATTCTCAAATCATGACCTTTGATCAATGAACCTTTATATGTCTCATTAGGTGGAATTAGTCATAGCGTAACAGCGAACAGAAAGGAAATTCTTACCCTTTTTTGCTCAGTATGGATTTTTGAGAGAACACAGAAGTGAAGATCGTTTGGAGTTATTTTTAAAGAAGTCAGCAGAGGCTTCAGGGAGCACTCTATTTTTAAAGTTCTGCTACATGTAGCCCATTTTAATTGTCAAATAAAATTAAAATTACAAGTAAATTGTTTCGCTAAAAAATAAGTATGATTATATATGCTGAAGATATCTGTAGATATATATATATATATATATTCTTTGCAAAAAACTGTGTTAATCCATCACATAGGGTAACAACGCCACAAAAGTAGGGAAATGTGGCATTAGGGTTTCTCACCCTAACACCCCTCCCACCACCCCCCAAGCAGCAAAAGGAAAAAATATTAGGATATTGTGTCTCCAGAGTCTTGTTGAATCAGTGATGGGGTCTTCCTTGGGGATTGTCAACCCTAATGCCCACCCTATTTCGTGAGCAAACAACATCACACATGATCTCCTTTCTTCCCACCGGGGAACATTGGGGTTGACAACCCCCAAGGAGAACTCCACCTCTGACTCGACAAGACTCTGGAGACCCAATGCCCTAATGATTTTCTTTTTGCTGCTTGGGGCACGGGAGGGGGGGTGTTAAAGTGAGAAACCCTAATGCCATATTTCCCTACTTTTCTGGCATTAAGTTACCCTAACTGGTGCATTAATGCAGTTTTTTTTGCAAAGAATGGCCTTACTTTTTGAGATAGTATAATCAAACCCTTATTTGCCTGTGGGAGTGCAGGACCCCCATCCCTTCATAGATGTGTACATGTATGTTGCCATAGAAGCGCAGGGCCCTTTGGGCCCTGTGCTTGCATTTCAGCCAAAACAGCAACCAAATTGTCAGCATAGCCATAACCGCAACATCATTCCACACCACAGGTGCAAAAACACATTTTGGCCAGGATTTGAAAAATGACAGCTGTCACATTCATGGGTTGTTGTGAAAAAATGGATATGTTGAAAATTTTGGGTGAAAATATTTAAAATTACCAAAGTTATGAGCGAGCATAGTATAATTTCAACATATGTGCATAACTTCACCATTTTTACATATTTTGACACCACATTTTCAACATAGCCTTCTTATGACCCTACTTCATGAACAAAGGTGGTAACATTTTTAAAATCCCACACAAAAAGTAATTTTTCCAAGCGACCACAAAATCACTTTTTGGGCCGGATTTGCATAATTCTGCTAACATTGTTCATGAGGTGGGGTCTCAAAAAGGTCACGTTGAAAATTTGGTGTCAAAATATACAAAAATGGCTGAGTTATACATCAAAGCTGAAAAACCCATTAAAATACATTGAACTGCACATACCTTAGTTTCTCATATTGCATTTGACAGTTCCAGCAGCAAGACGTGTCTTCAGTGTGAGAGTGGATGTTCATCCTGTGACCTGTTCAGGTGAGTGAGGGTATGTGGAGGTGTATTGAATGGTATGGGGTGGTGGGTGCTGAGAGGGAGGTGCAGGTGGGGGGAGGAAGATCAGTGAGGGACTGTTTTCTTTTTTGTAGGTTTACAAACAAACAAAAAACATCGAGGGATGGTTTTCTATATTTCAGAGCAGGACAGAGATTAATGTGTGTGTGTGTGTGTGTGTGTGTGTGTGTGTGTGTGTGTGTGGGAGCCACTAGCCACCAGGGAAAATGGAAAACTTCATGGGGACAGCTATCAGAACATGTGTGTGTGTGTGTGGTGCCACTAGCCACCAGGGAAAGTGGAAAACTGTACAGGTACAGCAGTCGGGAGTGCCACTAGTCACCAGTGAAAGATGCAGCCATTATGGGGACAGCAATCGGTGGGTGGGGGTGCCGCTGAAACTCAGGAAAAGTGTAAAACTGTATGGGGACAGCGATCAAATGTGGGGGTGCCACTAGCCATGAGGGAAAGATGCCGCCATTACGGGGATGGCAATGGAGGACACTAACCACCTGGTAAAAGATACAACCATTATAGGGACGGGGGTGCCAGTAGACACCAGGGAAAGATAACATAAGCATGGGGACAGCAATCAGAGGGTGGGGGGGTGTGACTAGACACCAGGGTAACATACTGAAAGGGACAGCAACGGGGGGTGCCACTGGACACCAGGGAAAGGGCATCTCACTGCTCTCACTGCAGCCTACAACATGAGTTCCAGCTGCAGTTGCAGAAGTCAAGAATTTCCCACTGTTTTCATACAGAGAAAGTGGGTCAATGGCTACTCTCACTAAGCTGGGTAGTCTGGGTTTGGGCTGCCCAGAAGATGGATTTCTGTCATTGTTTTTAAAACAAACTGCAGAATCTAGCAACATGGATCCCATTTGTCTAGATTCAGGAGTTTGGTTTTTTAAAAAGACAATTTTTAACGTATTTTACATGTTTTTTACTTCGGGGGGAGGGGAAGGAGATGGCGGTCTTGCAGCACAAAAATATACTTCCTGAAGCAAGAAGCAAGTGTGCGAAACCAAAAAAAAGTCCTCAGCATCAAATTTTTCCTTTCACACCAGAATGTTATCTCAAAACCCCTACTGCACATGCTCAGAATGGAAAACACTAAACTTTAAAGGAAAACTGTGCAAAACAGTGCTGGCAATTACCAGGGCTGTAAAAACACCCAATTAACATAATCTATATAGAGACAAAGAACCTCTGTGTGCAAGCACTGAGGCAATGGTTACCCCAAAGGGCATTTGTCTGGGAAGCCAAGTTTCAAACAAATACAAAAATTGTAAAAACTGTATTTCATAATCTATATAGTTTACCATGACTGCAGCTAACCTTTGATGAGTTAGTTCTTGTTTGCAGATTGGTCCTTGATGCGCCATTTCGAAAGTGCCGCCACACCAGAAGACAGAATGTGACCCTGGTACCTCCTGGATCATCCTGTCCTCTGCCAGAATGGTCGTTTATGATGAGCAAGGCACATTTTCACAGAGTAAAAATAAAGTGTCCCAAGTAGAGGTCTTTGAACTGTACCTCTAAAAGTAATTCCTGTTGAAAACGGAGCAGTGTAAGGTAGTTAAATTTGTTATTAAAGTTCCAGCTCCGAGTTTGGGGATGTGCAGTAGTGCCTAAGCTCTGAGTTCGGACTTGCACAGTAGCTCCTAAGTTCCGAGTTCAGCATGCGAGTAGCACTCAGGTGCTACTGCGCATGCCCGAACCTCGGAGCTGAAACTTTAATAACGAATTTAAATACCTTACACTGCTCTGTTTTCAATGGGAATTTGCTTCTAAGTACAGTTCAAAGTACATCTACATGGGACACTGTTTATTTTGCTCTGTGTAAGCCCCTCACACATCATGAACGAGCATTCCAGCACTGAGACAGGATGCTCTAGGAAAGTACCAGAATACACTCTGTCTTCAGTATAGTGGCACTTTTGAAATGGCATCCAGACCAACATGCAAACAAGAACTAACTAGTCAAAGGTTAGCTGCAGTCATGGTAAACTATATAGGTTATGTTAATAGGGCGTTTTACAGCTCTGGTAATTGCCAGCACTGTTTTGCACAGTTTTCCTTTAAAGCTTTATAGTTCTGGAACCATTTAATATTTTTCACCAGATCTAACAAAAGCAGTACCTTAGGACATGACACATGCCCCCTGCAAGTTTTGGGAAAAAATTCAGTTTCATGTAGGCTGAAGGTGAGAGCGAAAAACAAACAAACAAACAACAAAAAACAACATGTGAAGTATAGGAAAAAAAGTTAGCCTTTTATGAAAAATGACATATACGGATCTCAGAAACTGCACAAGCTGCCATCACAAAAATAGCCACAAATCAAGACCTTGCTGCCTAGACAACACATGCAAAATTTCAGCTCATTTCATCAAATGGTGCCAAATATATTAATATGCAAAATTAAGGGTTAACATTGAACACCCTACTCAACCCTAACTATAGTGGCTTTACTGCTCCACTATAATATATGCTATATAGTGGTACTCATACCTAGAACAAGCACAGCTAAGAAAAGAAGGATAGATCACTGCAATAGCTGGCTATGAGAATGGTATGGGGAGGGTTATTGTTGCAGAGGAGCATGGGAGATGAGAGTGACGAAACCCTATATACCTCAGATAGTCTGCACTTCAGCAGAGAGGGTTCCAAGGTCCTTAGGGACAGGCTGGGGGAGTACATAACCAGGGGCCAGATATTCAAACCTTTGCGCCTAGTGCAAATCCTTCCAGGCTAAAACCAGGCTAGCTCTACTAATGCAGGATGCAGGGGTGGGAGCTAGGGGAGTGGCCAGGAATGCCGGCTGTGCAGCATATTCAAAAGTATAGTGCTGCGCTACAGGCCTAAGCGCGACCTGTAGTGCGGCGCTAAATACCGCTGAGAAAAAGCTGGTGGTAATGCGGCGGTGTCCCCCCCCGCATGATTCCCAACCCCAGTAGCCCATACAGCAAAAGAAGGACCTGGTGGTCTAATAATCCCCCCACCCCAACACAATCACCCGACTCCCAAGTAGCCCGTACATCAAGAAGGACTTGGTGGTCTAGTGGTCCCTCAACCCCCAAGCACAATCCTTGACCCCGGTAGCCCAGTACATCAAAGAGGACCTGGTGGTCTAAGTGCCCCCACCCCCAGCACAATCCCCCAGTAGCCCCAAAGCATAGAAATACCTGATGATCTAGTGGTCCCCCACCCAGAAGTATGCCGCCTGCTAGCAAGTAATTAGCATCTGTACAGCACCGCGACAGTCATGCAGCCATCTCACCACCACGGCTGGCTGCCGGCTACGATATGCATGAGTGCTACTGAAGAACATTTCAGTGCATGCATGCATACACTTGATGGCCAACCCTGAGTGAGTGAGAGGAAGAAACTGAAGCAATCGCCTGCACATGAATGCTGATTGCTGCCTTGAGCACTTTTCCAGTGAGGAACCACTAGATCATCAGGCTATTCTTTGCAAAACTGCTGAAATCAAGACAATGCTGAAAACAGTGATAGGGAAGAGACCACTAGACTGCCAAATAAAAAACTACTATTTATATTGATGTAAACCAGGTCAGGATTCATGCTGGGGGGGGACCACTAGACTACCAGGGAAAAATGACCTTTATTTACATGTAAGGGAGGTTGGGATTCATGTTGGGGGGGACACTAGCCTACCAGAGTAGGGTGTGTAACAGGCACACATGGGAACAGGGACCATGATGGTAGGGAAGGACTGCCCAGCCCAGCCAGTCTGCCTTGTTCCCTATCTAATGGATATGCTGCATATCCTAGTGAACCTGCAGCCTATGGCCTCCTGCCCACACCAGGTTTGCCTTATGCCTGTCCTGTGCATTGAGTCCCCCCACTGTGTTTCACCCACTACTGCAGTGAGGTACTTATATATATATATATATATCTATATATATCTATCTATCTATACAGGTCCTGCTTGCACAGATACATGGGTGTGTTGTATGCACTGACTGTGCCTGACAGCGCACAGTTCCTGTTGCTTCCAGCCTGTGCTTCTATTCCGACCTACAGGGGATGCTGTGGGCATGCTTTGGCCTGCAGCATCTAGACTGTACTTCCATTCCCACCAAAAGGGGGAGCTTTATGTTCCATGCAGTAGCACTGAGCAAACTGCATGGTAATGTATGCTAAGCAGCACTTAATGAGATGCAAATGTACCTGTTTGCCCACAAATTACCTAAGTAGGCTCATTTGCATGGGAGCTTTGAATATAATGTACACAAGGATTACAACAGCCAACAATATAAAGTGTAATTGAGCAGAAACAGATGCCATGAATCTGATAATAGTAGCATGGCATATACAATAGTAATTACAAACATGTAAGATGTCACACCAGTTAAATACTATGTACACAATGGCCTGGAGGAAACCAGAGGAAGGAAGAAGGGGTCAAGGATGTTGTATAAGGTTATTAAGAAGATTTCAACGGGGAGTGGGAGGAGGAGGGAAGTAGCAGAGAGAAGGAAGTCAAGGAGATGAAGGAGGGGGGCCCAAGGGTAATCAGTGGAATATCAGGGACCGTTGCCATAGCCAAATGGATTTCATACAGACTCCATGTTGGGGGTGGTAGGGGAGGTCATTCACAGCTTAAGGGTACAACTGTTGGATATGGTTACAATAACAGATAACAGTAGCAACCGAAGGGAAGGAATGAGAGGGAAGGTGAAATGTAGGTGACATGAAGGTGACATCATCACAGCACGCTCTACAAAATGGATGCCTCCACATCACAATTTTAAATGTATTTTTCTGTCTTACTGAAAACATTTGCTAAATATAACCTAGCAATTTACATACTGGATCCTCATAGTAACCTTCACAATAATTTCATAAGGAAACATATGGATTCCCTTTAAGCACACAAAAATGAATACTGGACTGGGGACAGGATCAGTTGTGTTCCAGGACAGTAGCTGCTGCTTGTTGTTTTCACAGGGTTCTTGTGGATTTTACTTGGTAGAAGGTTAGTTTTTTTTTTCTTACTTCTAAGGGGATAGGAGGGTAATGTTTTGGGGACTGCTGCAAGTTTGAAAACTGATTTGGTGGCTGTAAGTGGGCTCATTTTGTGGATGTTTCACTGTGTAACAGGCTGCGCTGGTGGAGGCCTATTTCTTCTGATTTAAAACCTATTTGGTGGGATTTGCTTGGAGATGGTTATTTGAATTGGAGACCTATATCTGTTAATTTCAAGCCTATTTTGATGTGTTGTTAGTGAAGCTGATTAAATTGGAACCTGTTTCCTTTGGCAGCAAACATATTTTGAGGGCTTTGAGTTGAATTTTGATTCCTTTTGCTGACTCCACTAGCTGCAAGGTTAATGCATAGTGTGGGAAGGTGTTAATGGTCTGGCCAGGTCTCACTCAGCCAATTGACTGGAGGCAGAGCTGTATCAGGTTTGAGGTGTTAGCTGCTTTGTCTTCTCAGAAAGAACTGGAAGGGACAGGATCAGTTGTGTTCCAGGACAGTAGCTGCTGCTTGTTGTTTTCACAGGTTCTTGTGGATTTTACTTGGCAGAAGGTTAGTTCTTTTCTCTTACTTCTAAGGGGCTGGCAGGATTATTGTTTTGGGGGCTGCGGCAAGTTTGAAAACTGAGTTGGTGGCTGTAAGTGGGCTCATTTTGTGGATGTTTCACTGTGTAACAGGCTGCGCTGGTGGAGGCCTATTTCTTCTGATTTAAAACCTATTTGGTGGGATTTGCTTGGAGATGGTTATTTGAATTGGAGACCTATATCTGTTAATTTCAAGCCTATTTTGATGTGTTGTTAGTGAAGCTGATTAAATTGGAGACCTGTTTCCTTTGGCAGCAAACATATTTTGGGGGCTTTGAGTTGAATTTTGATTCCTTTTTACTGACTCCACTAGCTGCAAAGGTTAATGCATAGTGGGGGAAGGGTGTTAATGGTCTGGCCATGTCTCACTCAGCCAATTGACTGGAGGCAGAGCTGAATCAGGTTTGAGGTGTTAGCTGCTTTGTCTTCTCAGAAAGAACTGGAAGGGGACAGGATCAGTTGTGTTCCAGGACAGTAGCTGCTGTTGTTTCACAGGGTTCTTGTGGATTTTACTTGGTAGAGTTAGTTCTTTTCTTTCTTACTTCTAAGGGGCTAGTAGGGTATTGTTTTGGGGATGCTGGAAGTTTGAAACTGGTTTGGTACTGTAAGTGGGCTCATTTTGTGGATGTTTCACTGTGTAACAGGCTGCGCTGGTGGAGCCTATTTCTTCTGATTTAAAACCTATTTGGTAGGATTTGCTTGGGCCTGGTTTCTTTGGCTGCTGGGCTTGGAGGGGAGACACAGGGCTGATACACTCTCTCTCGGGTCAGGTGTCTGCCCAAGACCGCTCTCCCCACCCCTCCTCCCCGACCCTGCTAATTTATAGGGGAACCCTGCCCTGCACTGGACGGTGCTGCAGGTGCAGCTCATGTAGTTCTAGCCACTGGGGTGGACTTAAAGGCTGGGAGAGAGGGTTTAGGAGTTGTTCATTTCCTATAAGTTTAAAGTGTTGTACTGCACCTAGTAACAGGGTTACTTGGTGTACAGTGGGACTGTCTCTAAGATTAGTGGGTGACCTGATTAGGCAGTAGGGTGTATCTTGGACTAGGGGGGAACCTGGTTGCTCACCCAAGGAAACCTATTTGGAAAGGGATGGAACCACACGTCATTAGGGCCAGCATCTTTGGGAGGGTGGTGGGGTGCACAGGGTGTGGAGCAGCCATGATACTGGACTGGGCTTGGAAGTTCGGTGGTTGCCCAGTGTGCTACCAGCTGGCACAGCTTAGGAGGAGATTGGGATTAGAGACAGCGGGGAAGGGGTGGTATGGTTTGGGAAGGGCTGGGGATCTCCCAAGGCTGCACCTACACTGGGGGCGGGGCAGGGGAAAGGAGGCAGGAGAATACTCATAGTCACATAGGGACCCTGGCAGAGGGTCCAAAAGGACAGTACCAAGGAAGCAGGCAGGTAACTGGGGACCTCACAAAGGAGGGACGGAGGGACAACATTTTGAGGGAAGTAGGCAGATGGCCAGGGCTGGACAGAAGGAAGCAAGGTGGGAGGTGGATCAGACCTTACACTCTAGTAACTGCTTCAAATCTCTTCTTCTGCTCAAGGATGAGGGGGTGATGTAGCCACCAGGGGTGGTTAGAGATGGAATGGGAGTGGGGCAGGAGGCAGGGCAGATAGCAGGAAGAACGGGGGACCTGGAATGCAGAGAAAATGGGGGAGCAGTAAATCAGAGCAGGAGGGGCAGGGGAAGAGGGAGGAAAGCGCAAGGAGAAGGACCAGTTGGGAGGAAAGGTAAAGGAGAAGGACCAGAAGTACAAGGAGGATTCGTAAAGGGAGCTGAAGGTTTAGGCCAGGGAGCACGACGAGCAAGGAGAGAACTAAATGGAGACAGGAAGGAAGGGAGGATGAGCCAGGCTAGTTTAGCAGATGGGGAGAAGGACCAGCACGAGCAGTGAGGGGAATTAGCAAGGTACAGAAGGATACTCAGGAGGAGGAGGAGAGGCATAGGATTGGAGGGGAGGTGGGCCATGGTAAATAAGGAGGGGTGGCATGTGGCACCCAGATAGGGAGGAACAAGGAGCCGCTGGGTGGAGGGGCCAGTAGAAAGGATGTGGACATGGAATGGGAAATGGAGGAAAAGAGCGGTCAGAGTGCTCCTGTTGGGGAGTCTATGATCAGGGGTATCAAATGGGATAGGGAGGAGAAGCCTGGCCAGTTAGAACAAGATGCTTCCCTGGACTAATGGTGCACAGGGCTAGCAACAGGAAGTATATCAGCTGGCAAAGGATTGTGGGGTTCCCCGGACATACTGGTCCACCTGGGTACAAATGACATTGCGAAATAGCGAGCTAGAGATACAGGCAAGATTCAGGGAACTTGCAGGGTCTGTCATGACATAGGATGCACAGTTTCCTTCTCAGAAATCCTGCCAGTGCCAAGGGCTGGTGGGGAACACAAAGGAAGATTAGGGAGATAAACCAGTGGCTCAGGGAGTGGTGTGAGGCCAGAGGGTATGGGTTGATGGGGATTGGGGAGACCTGGGAGGATAAGGAGCTGTGTACTGAGATAGACCCATTCCAATTTGGAGGGAGGGAATCATAAGTTGAAAATAGAGGGTTCATTGGTGAAAGTAGGGTTTAAACTTGGAAGGGGAGGATGGGAGGAAAGGCTGTCAGGGGGTGCCGATAAAGGAGGGATTCTGTCACCACCCCCTTGGGAGCTGGAAGATTGCAGGAAAAGGCCATCATGTAGCAAGTGACCAGGGGAAAACAGAATCCCAATGGGAACACGAGCAGGGAAATGGAACTATAGGGAAAGGGTGGAAGGTAGGTCTGTAAATGCCAGGAGCTTGGGCAATAAAATGCCTGAGCTCCAGGCTATGCTAACTGAGGGAGCAGTGGATGTGGCAGCGGTCACTGAGACTTGGGCCACTGCAGGACACGACTGGGACCTGAACCTGGAGGGTTACACTATGTTCAGGAAGGACAGGGGGGAGGGAAGGGGAGGAGGGGTTGCAATGATAGTCAAAAACTGCATTGGCATAGGGGGAGTAGAGGAGGCGGAGGGAACCGTGGAGTGATTTGGGTCACCTTGATAACAAGGGGCAAGAGAGTAAAAATAGGAGTGGTGTATAGACCCCCTGCCCTGGCGGAGGAGCTGGAGGACAGTCTGGTGGCAGATGTTGGGAGACACTGCAGACTGGGCAGAGGAACGGTGGTGGTGTTGGGGGACTTAAACATGCCAGGAACAGACTGGGAGACTATCACATCCTCTGTGACCAGGGAACAGAGGTTGTTGGATGTCTTTCAAGACGCGTTCCTAACTCAGCAGGTGAGGGAACCGACCAGGGAGGCGTGGGTACTGGATGTGGTCCTGGCAGACAGTGACCAGATTGGGGGCCTGGAGGTAAGGGGCCCATTGGCGGGGAGTGACCATGCCACGGTCTGGTTCTGACTGACCTAGAGGGGTAGAAGGCTGCACAAAGACGGAAGTAACTGACTTCAGGGGCGGATTTTAAGGAAATGGGAAGGATCCTTAAGGAGCATTTGGATGGGATTGGAGTCAGACATGGACGCTGATAGTAGGTGGGAAATCATCAGGAGAGGGGTGCAGGATGCTACCAGCACTTGTGCAAGAGTAAGCTAAAATGCGGTAGGGCCCAAAAACTCCTGCTGGTGGAACTAGGGAGTCCAGGAGGTGGTGCGGGAAAGAAGGCAGCCTATAAGCAATCAAGTGCCTGGGCGAGTGAAAGGGATCGAGGGAGTACAGCTGATGGCTGAAGGGCCACTAGGGTGGTGAGGGCGGCTAAGGCAAGGAAGGAGCAGAACCTGGCCAGGGAAATTAGGAGAGGGAACAAGGGGTTCTTTAGATACATTGGGGAAAAACGAAGGGTGAAGGGGCAGATTAGCAGGAAATCAGGGGAGAGATGGGCACAAGACCCGGGGGAGCAGGCTGAGGTACTAAATGAGTACTTCACCTCAGTTTTCACCAAGGAAAATGGGGGTGCTGCATCATACATGGGAGGAGACAGAGATACTGAAGAGGGGGGACCTTACCGATCGAGGCGGGTCTGGGGAGAGGGGAGGCATCACTGGCAGTGGGGGGAGGGCTAAGCAGGAGAAGAGGTACCAGAGTGGAAATCACAGCAGAGAGAGTGAGGAAGCCTCAGCTCCTTTAAGATGGAGAAAGCACCGGGGCGGGATAAATTACATCCCAGAGTGCTGAAGGAACTTATGGATGTCCTGGCGAACCTCGGAGCTTTTCACCATCTTTCTGAGGACAGGGTGGGTGCCCCAGGACTGGAAGGTGGCGATATAGTGCCATCCACAAGGGGGATCAAGGGAGGTGGTAGGGAACTACAGGCCTGTCAGCCTGACATCGGTGGTGGGCAAGGTGATGGAGGGGCATTGCAGGGAGAGGCTGGGGGACCTGGATAAGTTAGGGTGCCTGGATGATAGACAGCATGGATTCTTCCCGGGGAAATCATGTCAGACAAACCTGGTGGAGTTCTATAACTGGGTGACGAGTGCCTTGGACCTGGGTAGACCAGTGGATGTCCTCTTTCTAGACTTCAGCAAGGCATTTGACTCTGTCCCTCACGTGGGCCTGTTGGATAAGCTGGGAGAAATGGGGGTGGGGAACCAGATGATCAGATGGATAGGAAATTGGCTCCAGGACCAGACCCAGGGGGTCATAGTTGGCGGGATAGTCTCATCTCCAAGGAGGGTCATTAGTGGGGTCCCACAGGGATCAGTCCTTGGGCCCCTTCTGTTCAACGCCTATGTCTCTGACATAAGGACAGGAATTAGGAGTGAGATGAGTTTCTTTGCGGATGACTCGAAACTGGGAGCGGTGGTGGATGGGGAGGAGGGGAGGGTGGCCCTAGAGGGGGACCTGGAGGCTCTGGAAAGATGGTCTAGAAAGTGGAAGCTGAGGTTCAATGCAGGGAAATGCAAGGTACTCCACCTGGGGTCCAGAAACCCGGGCCAAGTGTACACCCTGGGGGGGGGAATGCTACAAGTCTTGATGGCTGAGCGGGACCTGGGGTGGTGGTGGATGCCAAGATGAACAACTCTGAGACTTGTAGGAGGGCAGCAGCCAGGCCAACAGGATGCTGGGATGCATCGCTAGGGGATCACCTCCAGAAGGAGGGAAGGATACTCCTCTGTATAACTGCTTGGTGAGGGCCGACCTGAGTACTGCATGCAGCTTTGGAGGCCACACTTAAAGAGGGACATTAACCTCCTGGAGAGGGTCCAGAGGAGGGCAACCAAAATGATTTGGGGCTTGGGGACAGGACCTATGAGGAGAGGCTCAAAGAGCTAAATATGTACACATTGGAAGAGAGAAGGACCAGGGGACATGATAGAGGTCTTCAGGTACATGAAGAGGGTAAATAGGGAGGAACAGTCAGGGTGCTTTGAAGGAAGGAGGAGGGGCCACTAGAGGGCATGGGTGGAAGCTGGAGGGAAGATTCAGGGGAGAAAGGAGGAGGTGCTACTTCACTGAGAGGGTGGTAGAGCCATGGAATGCACTGCCTAGGGGCTGGTGAAGGCAGAGACAGTGGAGGGGTTCAAGAGGGGGTGGGACAGGTACAGGGGAAGGGTTCTGGAAGCAAAATCCAATGCAGCAAGAATATCCGGAACTGGGAAGGGAGAAGCTAGAGAAGGCGAGGGGGGCAGCAAGGTCAGCACCCAGGTTGGGGGCTGACCAAACGAGCAGACACGAAAGACCGTTAGGCCTATTCTGCTGGCATTTTAGTATGTTAGTGTGAATGCAGACAGCCACAGTCAATCAGTGGAGCAAAAAACATTCATGTATAACCAACCATTTGACCAAATTCAACATGTCACACCAATAATCCAATAAATACGTAAAATCATTATAGTGATTGACAGTTAAAAACATATTAAAAATATATTTTAATTTTTTTATTTTAATGGGTTCACCACAATATATCCCAGGCACACTGCCTTAGGGGTAGCTGGTCCATTCCACTGGGGTGTCAAACAGACGAGGCATACTGATGAGTCCTGGTAGGACGAAACACGTGTCTATGTCTTCTGTTAGCACCCTTTGCAAACTGCGTGAGAGGCCTTTTGGCACCATGCAATTCTGCTTAAAGTTGGACCAGCATAACATTCTGTGGTGATTTGCATATGCAGCCCATGATGCTTTGCATTGTGGGGGCATGTGTGATTTTGTATTTTCTTAAAAATATATGCTATTAATTTTTATTTATTTCACAATTTCCCCTAACAGCTACCAGTTTCCTTTCATTGCCATTTGATGCCCAGTATAAATAAATTATTTATGCACCTCAAAGGGAAGGGGAACTTGTTTAACCAGGAAAGGCACACTAAGCTGAAACTTGTTTTCAGGTGTGGCCTGGGAGCACAAGGAAGTTAAGTGACTTGCTCAGGGTCACACAGTATGCAAGTGGGGGCTGTGAGATTCAAACCCAGGTCCCCAGGTTTGTAGCTCAGTGTCCTTAAGTACTACTCTGTACTGCCTCCTTAACCTCTTAGCTCGGGGAGTATGCCAAGTTTTGTTCTTCTTTGCAAGTTCCTTATAGAATAGCCCACACAACTATCCCTCAGGTGTTTGCCATCTGTAAACCTAGCCTTCATTAGTGCTCAGTGGATAAGAGGGGAGTTACTTAAAATCACAGCTTTATTGCTGTAAATGTGACACAAAACCATCATTTGCTGAATAAATGGCCATAAATGCATTACTGTCATAAGGGACAGGAGGTAATGTAGAAAAAAGTAGAGGAATAAAAAATGCAAACATGGAGCTCCTCAGGGGCCATACAACTAGCAGGAAATTAAGACAAAACTCCTAACAGCAAACAAAGGGAAGGACACACTATGACTACATATCAAATTAAAACACTTTGCATATCTTTCTTTGTAAATTTTGGGTGTAGTTTCCTTTTAGTGAAGGGTGGGGTGGGGGTGGGGGCTCTTGCCATGATGCTTAATGCTGATTCTGTTGCTACAGCAGAGCTGTGTTAGCTGCAGTTCAATGGAAAACAACATAATCAAGAGACACAGAGGTGAAGTGACTTATAAATAGGATGCAAATACCACTATAACTTTAGACTGAACTTAGAAAGGGGATAATATTTGACAGTGCAGCACCATGGTCAGGTGATGCCTTTTAATCAGTAAGGTTTCTAGCTTCTATATATCCATTTGATAAAGGTTCTTAAAGCATTGTAAGATCTCAGTTTGCTAATACAAGTGTAACCCCCTTGGGGGGCTTACCTTATTTGCCACCTGATCCTCTGTTTCCCCAGCCATGCCCCCACTGTCTTCTGTGTTCCATTAGTGCCTGTGAATCCTCCGTCTGGCCCCTGCATGGTTTTCAGTGGAAAATGGGGCCAGAGGAGCTAGATCACAGAGTCGCTGCACTGCAAGTTCTCAAATGTGGGGTCTGGCAGCCCGTGCATGCACCGGAGTGCACTGTTTTCTTACTGCAATTGCAGTAAAATGAATACCTCTCTGGTGTTCCCGGTCCCCAAGTCTGGCAAGTTGGAGGCTGGAGACCTGGAGGAGGCACTTCAGGGCCGCACAATGTTTTAGTTAAGGAACACCAATGGCGTTAAGGGCTGCCTCATAAATATTAAAGAGGCAACATGAATATCAATGAGCGAGCCTGCCTGCTGCCTGAGGACACTGTATTTCGGTAGCAGTGATGGGCAGGGGGCTAAAGCAAAATGTATGACTCTGCAATTGGTCACTAGGGCACAGGGAACTGCTCTTGTACTGTGGGGCTATTGTTGAATAAAAATATTTATTCTGGCTGCACCAGAGATTAAAAGTTGGGACATGTATGGACTGCCTCTAAACTGTGTTTTCTACAGTCATATTTACAGCCTTTGATCTCAGCATAGTCAATCAGAAAGCCAGGATTGTTGCTAAGGACTTATGGGACTGTGCAAAGGACTTATGGGGCAAAAAGCTGGGGAAAATCTTGGCACCCATTTGAGGAACCAATCAGGCACTGAAGGAGCCTGATGAATATTAACTTTTCAAAGGGACACTTGTTTCAGCCAATCAGGAGCTGTTTAGAGCTCCCAAAACTCAAGAGACTTTTGGTTCTGAGTTCAGTTCCATGGGAGCCCCTCACTAAGAGAAATGTGGCTGCAAGGATTAATAGTGGCCTGCCTGGGGGTTGCCAGCTACCTGTCTCCCAGGGCCTACAATTGGCTTTCTACATTTAGAGGAATTTGTTTACAGAATTCAGTTCTGCCTCTTCAGCTGTGAAAGAGCTGTAAGAATCCTGTCTGTAGCTGTGAGAGAGCTGCAAGGATCTGCAACTTCAGCGATGAGAGCACTGTAATGACCTGTGACTTCAGCTATGAGAGAGCTGTGAAGAAGCTACACTTCAGTGGTGAGAAGCTCTGCCTATAATATTTCTGAGTGAGGGAAGCCTTCTGTGACTTTCAATTATGATGGAGACCTGCTTGGGAGTTGCATAGCCACTAGTTCAAGGAGGTGTTAAATTCTGTCTGTTACCCTGCACTGACTCAGCGTCACAGAGAGGGGGTGGACATTTGTTGGAAGGAAATGACCGTGGATGGTCCTGGCTTGTGGAAAATGGTATGGGAGTCCTCCTGAGGAAAGGAGCTTGCCAGTGAGTGCCTGTGAGAAGCATCTAGTTTGGTCAGGAGATTTACCTTGATCTCCAGTGTTTGTTTTCAAACGTGAAAAGAGAACCCCTCTTCTGCTTGTGAGCACCTGCATGGTGAGGAAAGTGATGTCTAGTATCATGAGACTGTTTAAGTAAAAGGTGTGTGCCTTCAGTACAAGTTAATGGCATTCAGTGAAACCCATCATACATTCCTGAGTCTCATTGAGACTGTGACTCCAGTGACAATCCAGAGACTGTGTTCCGGATGTGAAAGGACCATGGCTGCTATGCTGACAGTGTGGTTGAAGATGTCAGTAGTATCCAGATGTGTCTAAACTTCCAGAAAGAGTAAAAAAGAGAAAGAGTCTTCTGTCAAGGTCAGCACTGGGAATCAGCCTGGTAGTGTCACCAGCTAGGCACTGCCATTGCGCCTCCCCTTGAGGGGTGCCACATGTGTCAGAAAATTTTGATGCAGGCACCTTGCATCCCTCAAAGGACTTTGAGAATTGGGCTCAAAATGTTTAGACAGCAATAAAGGACATCAGTAAGCAGTCAGCTTGCGTAACCACTGCCAACAACAGAGAACAAAGACAGTATCTGATGATGTATTCTAGTTGTATGCTTGGCACTGAAAATAATGGCTGCTTGAGCTCTAGTGGCTCTCTTACCTGACTATTAATTATTTTTATATTGTCAAAGTCAGTATTTCACATCCAAAATGATAATCCATTAACAGAATTGAAATACTGGGTTTTGTGCAGAAACCCCCTTATCCGAGTGTTTCATTTTTATTCTAAAATTTGTTTCTGTGTGTTAAGCTTGTCGCTGTCACCGCTGACAGCTGAGAAGATTGGCACCACCTGGAAACTTTAAACAACAAGAGATGATTAAAAACATGACTAGGACAGTGACTAAACCAATGAACAGAGAAAACAGGAAGTCTGACTTGCACATTATCAAAAAGATGCCAGCTAAAATCCAACTGGACATAGCAGAACTTAAACGTTCAGCAGTGCAGAATAGCAGAGAAATATCTGAAGTGACAGGCAGAGTTGAGACAGTGGAGACATGCATAGCTGTCCTAGAGGACACCATTTTAAACTTGAAGGACTGACTGAGAATTAAGATGTCAGATCTCTGATTTATTAAATAAAGTGGATAATCTGGAAAATAGTGGGAGGAAAAGCAATTTAACAATTGTAGGACTTACTGAGAACATGGGAAGGTAAATGCTTGAATAGGGTTTCTGTATCAATACAAAGGTTGCTTTTCTTATGACGTAAGACTAAATTTTTAGTACAATACATTTTTTTTTTAAATTGTATTTATTTATTTATATCTCAAAATTAGAAATATCTTTGAGTTAGAGACTCATTTACAAAGGCTCCTCATCAGGGTGTATCAGTTCAAGGTAAGAAAGACAATGCAGCAATACACTGCTCAATGCAGTAACATCATCAGTAGCATTTGAGAATCAAACAATACAGAGTGAATACTAGTAGCAGTGCTGCATACAGATGGTGGTGCACTGGTAGGGGAACACAAAATTTAAGAAGCAAATACACGGCAATTAATACAACCAACAGGTACACAGAACTAGCAGGTAGCAGTTTAAGCAGACATAGTCATCAGAGACATACGGGCAAAAATGGGGGGGGGTGTTGGGAGAGCAGACAGTGCTTGAATAGTGCTTAAACAGAGGGTGGATAAGTGGTAGTAGGATTCTTCCCTTAATAGATTATGCCCCTGTGATTATTTCAGGGACTCATCTTACTTAGTTCTCCAGACCTGATGTAGCTTATTACAAACTTGTAAGGTTCATTCTCCAGCTTCCCAGGTGTACACACCATTGTGAACTGCTAGGGTCCCTTGGTTGGTACAGTCTGGAATAGAAATGTATTTTGTGTATCCTCACTTTGATATGGAAGTGTGTTAAACAGAAAACTCCCCCTTAGCTTAAGAAATTGCTTACTTTTTGATAATTTAAAAACAATCTTGGGGTTAGCACTTGGACTTGAACTTGTTCCTATTGTAAAACATTCTATGGGGCATCAGACCTTTACCTATAATGGTTCAAAATACTAGAAATCTTTGCCCGTGTACTTATGTCCTACTGATGGGCCACTACCCTCATTGCAAAGAATAAAAACTGCTTTAATGATAGGTATTTGGTCCATTGTGACTCTTGTCAATAGCCATCTTACATAGAACATTGAAGATTTAATTTTTCTTTTTATTTATTCAGCCTTGGATTACAATACCTCCAAGCACATAGCAGCTCTTTTACAAAGGTTCCACGTTAGAGGAGAAGGGTGACAAACATACAAAGGAGGCAAAAATACAGACTTTCTAACAAAAACAGTCAAGCAATAATGATATACATTGTATCTAAAAGTAAAACTATAGATTGGAAGGTGAACAAAGTGTAGCAGAGAGAGGAAGGTAATCAGAAGAACCCAGAAAATGGAGGAGGCAGCCAGAAAGGCCTTGTCAAACCTGTATAGCTAGAGGTAGTGTGAGCAGGGTACTGGCAGTAGGGGTGGACAAGGGGTACTGGGAGGGAGAGAGGGGTAGCAGGGGCAGAGGAAGGAGGGGATGGGGATAGGTAGGGGATAGAGGGCTGAGCAAGGATGTGAAAGGTCCTTCTATTATAGTAAGGAAGTGAGAGCACAAAGGTAGGCCATACCCATAGGTGGTGGTATCTTTAGTGTAGCAGTCACATGAACTGTTAGCCGGAGATGCTGATGGAGCATATGTTTGAATGGACCTAATTTTGGTAAGTTCGAAATATCTCTGTGAAGTGCGTTAAACCAAAGAGGTGCTCTGTAGTCAAATGAGCATTAGAAAATGTTGGCAGATAAGGACTGCTAGGCCCATCCAGTCTGCCAATCAACCCTATACTTGGTTTAGGTCTCTGACCCTATCTGGTCAGTGTCCTTCCTGCCCTTAAAGTTGCCATGTAGTTCAAAATTTGTTGTTGTTGTCTATCTTATTTATAAATGCTTTTCTTGTTGTTGCAATCATTTGTATTTATTTATGCACGTTATTATGTTTTAATTTGTAATAGAAACATTTATAGCTCTTGTACTAACTTTATATCAGGAAGCTATTGTAAATGACCACAAGCTCAATTGGTTTGTTCCACCTTTTCCTGTTATTTAAATAAAAATCTTGAATCTTGGTTTCGGAGTGCTGTTTCAGCAGACTGGACCATCTTTCTTGAATCTTTTGAGGGCTTTCTTATTTTTCCTTTATTCCCTTGCCCTCCCCTCCAATTCATTGTTTCGCATTCCCCTCATATCTGCCCCAACCCCCTCCTATCCTTCTGTTCTTTCTACTTGTGTTTTTTTCCCCCTCCACCCTGAAATCAACAGCTGTCTTTTTCTAGCATTAGTTTTAATAGCTTGGTCTTTTTGCACTTTCTGTTTTTTTTTTTTTTAATTCATTTTGATGTCTCACATGTAACACTGTTTGGATTTTCATTTGTTGACAATGGAGCTTGTGAGTTAACGTAGCCTTACAAATGTGCATAACATTGATTGTGCATTTGTAATAGAGCAATGTACCTTTAACTTTGAGATTTTAAAGTGAGTGTCACCAGTGTGTAGCCACACCCCCTGACGAAGCATCACATTTAGGATGAGAGGCGCTGGGGCTCTGTACTTGTACTTTCAAATGGAGTAGGAAAAAATGTTTGGTGGACTACTACCTTATTTGGAGTACACATTTGTTATCTTTAGTATTGCCAGAACTGAGAGCTATATTACTTCGCCAATCTTTTTTTTTCCATTCCTATACTCATTTCTAATACTAATGGACCAGTTCTAGAACCCAGTGACATCAACTGAGTGAAAGCTATGTAGTGAAACTGATTCTGTGAGCTTCTGCTCAAATGATGTCACTGTGTTCCAGAACTAATTAGTAACCATAAAATGGCAGGGAAATCCCTTAAAGGGGAGCAGAAACACTGCTATACACAAAACTTATATTATTGTTCCTCTGTTAGCTTTCTGTACATGTCTCTCTTGTTTTATATATACCTCATAATTGAAACTAGTTCTGTGAATAGCCACCACATTGGGTAAGCAACAGAGCACAACAGGGTGTGGGTAGTTATGTGATAAACACGCACCCAGGTGCTTTGAGGCACAAGAAGTTTATGCCAAGTGCCTTAAGCACCTAGAAGTGTGGTCATCATATAACTACCGACAAACTGACATGTCTTATTGCACTTATAAAATGGGGAAACAGAGAAATCTTTAAAAAAAGTCAACTTTTTATTTTAAAACATATATTTCCTTTTGTTAAATATGACTAGTAAAAAGTAGTCTATCCCCACCTCTCTATCATCTGTCTCACCACACAATTAGTGGGTGGAATGTTTATCATGTAATGCAGGAATTCAAACTTCTGCAGAAGTCTACTGGCAGAATGTTCACTTCTCCCCCAAATAAACACACAATGGCATAAGGCCTTAATAAATTCAGGAAATCAGTTGGGTCTGGGCAGTGTTAAGCAGCAGAGACTTCCCTGGTAGTGGTAGGTGGGTAAGGAAGAAAGGAGTTTTTGATGGTTGGGAAAGGAGGACAAAAAGTAAAACTGTATGAACGTAAGAAAATGCCAGCAGAAAAAGGCCTTACCGTCTATTTAGTCTGCTCAATTGTGCAGGTCCCACTGTGTTATCAGAGGGACCTGTTCCCCCTTCCCATTTCCCTAGTGATCCCCTCTCAAATACCCCCTCACTTTCCCCTCCTCTAAATGCAATTTATTCTTCACTCTGTCCCATCCTCCCTAGAGTAGTACTTCACTTTTTTTTAATTGGTGCTGTGTATAAAAGGGATTATAAAGAGAAAGAACACTCAATTATTATTATTTTTTATATTTTGAGGGAATTTCTGTTTTTAGGGTCAAGCTTACCTTTCTACAAAGAGTGAAGGTGGAGGCCATGTTGGCAATGGCAGTCAGGATTTTTTTTTACAAAAGACATTGATATGTTAGTGTGCTGTGTCCTGATTGTCAGCACTTTCTTTTAAAATCAGTGGTAGTACTCTGACACTGTACAATTACTGATCAATCTGGACACAGTAATTTCCTACTCATTTTATACATTATTATAAACATTCTAACCAGTGACATCATCGGTTAAAAATCAGTCAGTGGCTTCTGTGCTGATATAGCTAGTTGCAATAGGGGCAGAGTGGCTACATGCCATGCATCTTGGGTGCTCAGCCACTCTGCACACATTGCACCCCCCATTTGGTATGCACAATGGGGGGCACGCAAACAGTACATTCCCGATCCTCCAGGGCTGCAGATCCCACAGAGTGGGGTGTGTGCCAGCACTATGCACCTTGCACAAAGGTGTGTAGTGCTGATCACGGGGAAGGGGTGTATGTGGGTGCAGGGTATGCCCAGTAGGACCCTGCCATAAAACCCCTATGCACCACATGCATGCCTGGAAACCCACCCAGCATCAGGGTGATGTGTCCACCCACCCTCCAGGGCCACCCCATAGAGAGGCTGCTGCCTCTTTCCCACCCCAGCACACAGACTGGTGCAACTGCATGCCATGATCATGCCTCCCACCACACACACACATATCACCTCATGAGGGCACCGGCCCTAAGATGCTGCCCATGGTGCCCCCCCCAGCACCCCCAGCACATTTTGCTAATGGCGGGGTATGGTATGTGCCCAACCACCACTGGCGGACAGCCCCCTGGCCCAAACCCAGCCATGTGCACTGCTCCTGTGCCATGAGAGGGCCAGCAGCATTGCCTTCTTCACACCTGTCACAGCCACAGGCCCTTGGACATCCACAGGGTGTGCAGCCAACGCGCGCCCCACCTCAGAAGGGATCCACTGAGCTGCCCGATCTGGGCATCCGATTGGATGCTGACCAGACCCATGATCCTGCCCCTGGCCACACTGCGGAGTCCTGTGCGCTGGGGGCAGGGCCGTGGACAGGTGGCTGGTGGTAGTGAATGCTGCCGGTCTGCACCTGTCCACAGGTGTGGAGCTTCATGGGTGGATAATGCTCCTCTGGTGCGTATTACCCACCTATTAGTGCATAGCACCCAATATGCTTAGATTTTCAGCAGTTTAACCTTCACAGGAACTCAGAGCACCTTCCATGAAGGTAAACAAAAAACTGCATTGACAAAGCCCATTGGGGGCAATGTCAGTTCTTTTTTGTTCACCTTCAAGGAAGGTGCACTGAGTTTCTGTGAAGATTAAGCAGCTGAGAATCTAAGCATATTGTGTGGACAGCAGTATTTTGCTAAGCTTTTTTTTTTTTTAAGTTGTTTAACCAGGAGTAGCACACTAAGCCGAAAGCTTTTTTACAAGAGCGACCTGAGAGCACTTGCTCAGGATCACACAGTATGCAAGTGGAAGCTGTGGGATTCAAACCCAGGTCTGGTCTGTTGGATGTCACCAGATTTGCAGCTCAGAGCCTTAAACCACTGCACTATGCTGCCTCCAGCTGGGTGAGTTCCCTGACTTTGAATACAGGTGCCACTCTTTTTTAACCTGCTTATATAAGATGAAGTCCTACTGTAAAAAAATGTTTCTGTCTCTTTATTGATATTGGCCACCTTCCCCCTAAAAACAGAAATTTATGTGAGATATGAAAAAAACAAAATGAACTAGCCATGGTTGGCCCTCTCCATTAGTATACCGCTTGAAGTGACTGAATTTTGTCACTGCAATTAGGGCGTCGCAATAAGGGCAATGATAGCAGGGTTAATCTTGATTTTAGATCGCCCCTCAGTCATGCCGTCCTTTGTGCCCACAGAATTTCTGCCCCCCCCCCGGGGAATGCCCACCTGAAAAAGGTTATATTTAGTTGTAGGGAGTGTGAGAGGCAAAGCCCCCACAAAACATGAATTTTTCCCCGGGACAGGGCTTTGGTGCTCCATGTCCCAGGAGCCGCAATGCCTGGCGCAGACATGCCAAGTGGCATATTACCTTTGCCCATATCAGTGCTAAGAAAATGACTGTCACTTTGATATGGGTGAACCTTCTCCATTTAACACGTTTCCTAACTTAGTATTGCAGTAGATTTCACAATCACAAGCATTCCAGGGGTGCACGCCTAGAGAGTATAAATGCACCTGTGGAAATTTGGTTGTGGGAGGGGCCTTTTAGATTGGCACAGGTGTATCTTCCCTGGCTGCATATCTCTGTTTGAGGGGTTTCAAATGCCTGCATTCTTGTTTTGGTTAAAAAGGATGTTTGTATATCTTGCGAAGGTTATCGAGGTCGCTATAACTTTTAACTACAAAATGACAGTGAACAAATGAAGAACGTGGTTTTCTACACCACGTCATATGACTGTGCAGTAAGATTTTGTTTCTTGCTTTATTTATTTTATTTATTTATTTATTACATTTTGGTGACCGGGTAGGCCCACTGAGCCCTGAAGGTCTCTTTTCCCGGGGTGGCCCGGACTTGCTTGGAAAGTTGATCAGTTTAGTAGTTGTTTCTTCAAACTTATAAAAACTCTCAGTTCTCAGGTCTCATTTAAGACATTTTTTCCTGTATATACAAACCATTTTGTAAGTGCAGTAACCCACTCAGTGTGTGGGATAAGAACAATCATACTGCACTTCCTAGGCTGTGCCTCACACTTCCAAGTGCACTTGGGATGTGTGATAAAACCTAACTGCAGAGTTTTTTTCTTAAACAATGTGCAGAAATGGCATTAAGTGGTCATGGCTACCCATCAAATGACACTCATGAACACTTGAGCCCTTATAACAACACTGTTTATGCAGTCTTGTCATTGTGCATGTGAGCTGATGAATGTCAGTTTCAGGGGATGTGCATTCCTAGGTTACAACAGAGAAGCTTGGAACAATGTTGTAACAAAGTAAAGTACATGCAGCAGCATCGTTTTACCAGAATCATAGGGACTGCAAATCTCCTCCACTCACTAAGCATTACATAAGAAATTGCTAGGAAAACCTTGTTTTAGGGGTTGTGGTGGACATCACTGGGATTGCAAAAAAAAATCATAGAAGTTGACATCATATGGGTTGCAAAAAAATCACAGGTGTCTCAGCTGCAATCACTAGCTACTACTAAATGAAATCCCTGAGTACACAGGCCCAGATATTCAAAAGGGTTGCGCATGGCGCAAGCAGTATTGCGCCATGCACAACCACTGATGCGCCCAGTGTGATATTTAAAAGGAAAAATGCGCCTGCACAAATCCCGATGCGCGGGGTGCATCAGTAATCATGCAGGTGCAGTTGTGTGGGGGCGTGCCCATGCATTAACTGCACAGCCGATATTCAGCGGGCCATGCAGGGTTACGCAGGCGCCAACCCCACCTAGCGCCTGCACAACTTCACGCAAAAAAGGATCAAGTCGAGGGCCACCCACAGGTGAGCTGCTGCATTGCAGGGTGCAACACAGCAGCTGCCACCTGTGGGTGGCCCTCACTGTTCGGTGCCCCCCATGCCCTGATGGTGGGCATAATGTAATTCCCCAATGGCCCAATCGGCGGGCATAAGCAAATGTCCCCACCCCGGTAGCCCGATCGCGGACATGAAGTCATTCCCCGAGTAGCCCAATCGCGAGCATGAAGTCATCCTACCGGACTGCCTTGTATGGTATGGACTGCACACCCATTGGCTCATGCTCTGAACCAATGGGCGTGCAGCCCTACCGAGCTGTCAGTCGGTGGGCAGCAGGCGGGTGGGGTGCTGCCACCCACCGGCTGATGGGGGGGGAGCGGGGTGGTGGGGCTCTGTGGGCGGAAGAGGGGGCCACTAGATCACCAGGGAGTGTGGACATGGGGGGGGTGTGGATGCCGCCAGCGATCTGGCTTCTCACTGTCCACTGGACCACCAGGGATCTTGGACTTTGGGGATGACTTCATACCCTGATCGGGCTACTGGGGGGAGTTCAATTCATGCCGGCCATCGGGCTACTCGGTGGGGGACATTGCTTATGCCCGCGATGGGGCTAAAGGGGAGGATAACATTATGCCCATGTTCGGCTGCTGGGGGTGGGAAAGACTACTGTGCTGCCCGCGATCAGGCTACGGAGGGGGAATACTGTTATGCCTATCTAGGCTGCAGGGGGCGTTGGTCTCCGATGGTGTCCACCTGGCAGGGCGCCAGGCCCAAGTCCTCAGGGACTGGCGCACCTGCACGCTAATGGTATGCAAATGGGGCCATAATCAGATGCAAATGGCCCTCCCTGCGCCTTGCATAGATTATGCCCCATTTGCATGTCACCCTTTGAATATCGCAGGTGCTGCGCATGGCACAATGGAACTTGCGCCACTGCATCTCTATGCTCCACTCTGACCACTAGCGGTGGCGCAGTTCCCCATCTGCGCTACGTAATGGGGTGTGGATTAGAGGCGATATTCAAAGAAGTTGCTCAATAGCGCAGCTCCGTTGAATATCACCCTGGCCACACCCCTGCACAACTTTTTTGAGCAGCGCAAGGGCTTGCGCCTCACAATGGCGCTGTTTGAATATCTGGGCCACAGAGTTTTGATGAAGTCAAAAGTGTAACTCCTGGCATCTTGGAAACCATATGTGTTGTCCCAAATTTAATGTCTTGCCGTATTATGCTATACACAGACACATAACTTATATGGCAGCGTGATCTCTAGGTTTGGGAGTCAGGAGCTTTAGATTCTACCAGTATAGCATACAGTGTGACCCTGAGCAAGACACTTGAACTCTTAGAGCTTCAGTCCACCAGCTGTGTAATTAGACAAAAGCAGGACCCCACTGAAAAATTAGATGTTGCATCTCAGCTAGGATATCCTAGGTTAAAAAAGTCCCTGCAGTTAGTTCATTACACTTTGCAATATTAGAATAACCAAGCTACTGTTACTATGGTAAAGTGACACCTGTAAATACTTAATGTTAGTCGTTCCCCGGTGGATGTTAAAGAAATTATGTCAGTATGGGGTGATTTTGTAACACCTTCAATGAAAAACATTTCCTGGAGCAGCATAACTCCCATTCCTTGGCATTAATGGTTAACAAGAATAGGAAAAAATAATGCAGAGGCAGTGCTGTCAAAAGCCAGCTGAGCTCATGGAGTCCCTGCTGCTAGGTGGTATGGGCTGTGTTTTGAATATGTTATACACGATCTCAATCAGTGGCCTGCTGTTCATAGGCTGTATTTAATCTGTGAGCTGTGTGTACTTCCCAGCCTGAAAGACAAAATAAAACCCCTGTAATGTTCAGATTCCCTAGCGAGGGCCTGGTTCTCCCTTAACTCTGTTTCTTTATTTGAAACAGACGAAGGATTTGTAGGGTTTCGGTGTGTTTTTATAATAACGCAAAAAACACCCCAAGCAACTTTTAAACATTATAGACAGCATGTTGATCAAAGTTTTGTTGAATGTATAGTGTTTTTCAGTTCTCATTATTAATTGGCCATTTAAAATCCAACCTTTTGATTTGTTGTTCAGGGTTCCAAACTGTACTTTTATCCTAATATAACATGAGTCAAAACTACTGCACTTCTTAGCCACCTCATCACATTATGTAGTGTAATTAAAATAATGTGCCAAGAGGCTTTATGGGCATTAGACGGTGTTGTACAAAAAACATATTAAAAATCTAGCAACCTTCAACTGTTATATAGCTCAGTTTAAAGGGCTGCCTACCCAATATATCAGAATTGTCAGCCAAAATCCAGGTGTCTCCTCTTTACATTTATAAAAATGTTCTTTCTTGTACTTGATAAAAACCACCACAGGAAGGAAACTGAGTTTTAAATAGTTCTTTTCACACAAATTTCACGCAAATTGTATTCCAAGGCTCTTTACAACACAGGGAAGGGAGGCTATGAAATGTTACTGCTATTTTCAGCACACAGAGAAAATCAAAGAAAAAAAAGAGAGAGGTGGTGTTACCGCAGTATAGATCACTGGTGTGACCTCACCTAGAGTACTGTGTCCAGTGCTGGAGACCATGGGCAGGATTCACGAAGCGATTTGGGACTAAGTCCCACTCTGCAACCCCAGTTGCACTTTGAAATCGCCGCAGCTGTGGCACGGCCGATCCACAGCCGCAGCAGTTGCGGAGGGTGCTACGGCGGGTCCCACTGCCCGTAGCAGCCTTCTGCAGCTGTGGTGCTGTCCCTGGCAACAGCACCCACAAGCTACCATAATCCATGGATCTGGTCGTACTCCGGCTCCACCTTAGTGAATACCCGCAGCTGCGGATGACCTGCGGGTTCGCAGGAAACCCACTAGCGCCGAGGTTTTCCTGCAACTGCGGGACCTTCCCCGACATTCATGAATCCTGTCCCATATCTCTGGAAGAACATAGACAAAGTAGAGGTGGTCAGAAGGGAACAATCAAAACGGTGCAGGGTCTGCATCACAAGCCCTATGAGGAGAGACTGAAGGACTTCAATATGTACACACTGGAGGAAAGGAGGGAGAGAGGGATATGATAGAAATATTCAAATACCTAATGGGTATAACGTTCAAGAGGGAAGCATTTTTTGGAAAAAAAGATGCTCAAGAAAAAGGGACATGAAGCTGGAGGGGGGAAACTCAGGGGAGATGTGAGAAAGTACTTCCTCACTGAAAGAGTGGTTGATACCTAGAACAGCATCCCAGAGGATGTGGTGGGGGCAATAGTGGTAACGGGCTTCACGAATGCATGGGATAGGCATAAGGGAAAGGGGAGTGGGGTAAAGCCAGAGATCGAGTAGGGTGTGTGGTGTTAAAGTAGGTAGGGAAAATGGGCAGATTAGGTGGGCCAAGTGGTCCTTATCTGCTGTCAGTATCTAAGTTTCTATGTTAAAGACCATAGAGACAGATTAGAGACAGTGAGAGATAACCCTGTAGTTTTTTTCTTGCCCATATTTTAAAAATGAGCCCTTAGTCATCACAGTTCAACTGAAGTGTGAATATGCTAGGCCACTGCGACAGCGTGACTCCTCACAGGCCAAGTCCTGATTCCCAGCTGGAGTCACAAATCTGATCAAGTCATTGCTTCCTGACACCATTTCATGCTGTACATGGGATACTGTAGCACCTCTGTGCTTCACTGGGTCCCGATTCCCAGTCTATGTCTCTGTTAGAGTTGCAGACAAGTTTCCTGACACTTCATAAATCAAGACCAGCAGTCCTAATTTTGTAAGAGTCACTATTCAAACCTTTGACATGTCTAGGTCCCCAGTGTACTCAGATATCAAGCCTCCTGGAAGTTCAAGGTCCCCACTGGGTTCACAAATCAACCCCCCTGATATTTCTTGGTCCCCCTGGTATCACACACTAAGCCCCTTGGCAGTTCTATAGGGTCACATATCAAGGCTCCTGGTGGCTCTAGACCTCAGCTTCCAAAAAGAAGGGTTGCTGTAGAACTGGATACTGCTCAAAGCTAAACTTATATTTAAAATAGGAAAACTTTGCATCTCATCCCCTCCAACCAAAACGAATCGTAGGCTGATTCAACGCTCAGGTGCAATCTGTTTATTAAAGTGGTTCAAATGGTGCAGAGCTGTGCAGACCAACAGACTTCCCGACGTTTTGCACCCTGGGATGTGCGGTTTATCAATGATGTTTTTGCTTTTGAGCCAAAGCTCTTACTGCCAGTCACAACTCTGCATTCTCCAGCTCGTGCCTTTACCTCATGAAGCAGCCCATATTTTTAAAAATAGTAAAGGAGAAACATTTAATGAGAGCACTTTACTTCTTTTCATGTGTCTGCCTCCATTTCAAAACACAGCCTAATCTTCAAGTAACCTGAATGCAGTGTTGCATTATTTCTTATGCACCTGTCTGCCGCAGTTGATGGGCCAAGGAACTAGTGTTTTGAAAACTTGAAAGAATGCCCTCACACTGCACTTGTCATGTGACCCCCAGGCTCCCCAGTGGCAGACCATTGTTTCTGTTGAAGACGACAGGCACCCTGGATCCAGCTTCTGGTCCTGTAGCTAAGTTTTCTTTATTTTAAATTAAAATTATTTTTATGATAGTTTACAGTTATTGTTCCCCTCACACTGTGTTTCTGTGGTTAAAAAGTAATTTCTTTCACTTTTTCTCTGTTTCCTGTCGGTTCCAAGGAACCTCAACAATGATTCTTTATAAGTTCCTTTCCTTGGTTCCTAGATGCCACAGTTTAAAATCTTGTCATTGGAAATGTCATTTTCAATATACATTTAATGGAACAGAGCTTTTATTATACAAAATTGAAGTGTTTTACTTTCTTGCATTATAACAGATACATAAAAAGAAGAACGTACCTTACAGGATTTAAACATTGTGCTTTCTGCGGCTCGTGGGTGACAAAGGCAGATGGCCATACACTTTGTTTTAACTTTCTAGGCTCTGATAATGACTTTTGAATTTTTGAGTTTTTGATCACTGTAAAAGAGTCAGCCAGAAAACAAAAATGGAAAAATAAGAGCTAGTCTCAGTCTGCTCCAGTTTCAGCATCTTCTTTACTAGAGTGTTCCCCTGTAAAATGGGCTGCATTTGCTTTAATAATGGAGACAGGACAACATATAATTATTAAGGCCCTCCAACTGATATTTAGTGAGGATGACACCTTGAAATGTATCTTCCAAGAACTACCTCTACTGTCTTTCAAACAACCACCTAATCTATCTAACCTGATTGTTTCAGGGGTACCGGGTCATAATGTCGTATGCATAATAGCGCACGACATTATGCCGAATCCCGGACCTGTGTGCTCTCTGTGTTGTACCCCCCGGAGTTAGAATTCTTAGTGGAGGAGTCCAGGAGCACATCCCCACGCAATGGGAGGTGTGGGGGCACAGCCCCCACAGAAAAAAAAGATACCGGAAAGCATGCAACACGCTTGTCAGCATTTATTGTGTCGCATGGTTTTGACCCCGTGCCATTGTCAGGAGCAAACTTATACCTGACATAAACATTGAACACTAGGTGGCATGCAACCCTGCAGTTGTTCTCGATATAAGATATTTGGCCACATTTCCACTTCACATTTTATCGACACCTCCCCCCTCAAAACAGGAAATTCATCATACAGGGGAATTGTACATGTGCATCTCAGAACATTGTTTATTACATTCAATGCAACAAATGTCCACAAACAGGTTATGTGGGGGATACTGGACAACCTCTTTGAACCTGTATGAACTCACACAGACATGATATTAAAATGAAGAAGATTGAAAAACCTCTGGGACAACATTTCTGTCAGTCCAGTCACTCCATCTCTGACTTATGTGTCCTGGTTCTCAAAGGCCATTTTGAAAATACACAAGCGAGACAAGCATCTGAGGTCAAACTGATTTTTCTATTGAATATGGTGCAGGATGGCATGAATGTAGACACTAGTTTCATGTCCCATTACACTGTTTAAAGTGCTCCTGTTTTTGTATTGTTTCAGGTACTAAACATATACAGATATTTGTTTTACATGGTTCTAATATGCTTAAATATAAAATGGTTGTATCTATTCTGTTTAACTGTGAATTTATAAGTTTGTGTCTAAGTGGTAGGCGGGGATTCTGTGGGTTTTTGTTTCACATATGCAGAACTGCTATTTAGTAGTAAAAGATTTTAGTTTTATACAGGCATACATGGGTACATTGACACCATTAGGGCAACAGAGCCCTACCCTATTTACAAAGTGGTCCTGTTTCAGGTTACAGTTTAAATGTTCACAAACAATATTGATGAAAGAACATTAGTTGCAGACAGAACATGTTTAAACAGTGCAAGCTTAAATATTCACAAATAATACTAACAAATGAACACATAGTTGCAGACAGAAACATGTTTACATAGTGCCAGCATTGAAAATATGCAGACAAAATCATTGCTTAGGCTCACTGTCCAGTAGGCCCCCCAAATCCCCCCCCTCCAGCCAAGAAAGACACCACACAGATCTTGGAGAAAACTGGCCGCAGCCATGCTTTAGTTAATTTCCAATTCTTAATATTAATCTTTATTGAATATCTTAATTACTTTATCTTATTAATATTCCAGATTAATACCTATTCACCTTATTTAATATTGAGCAGCAGGCACTGCTGGGAGGAAGTGCATACCCCAGGACCCTGCACCACCCACAACCTGAGAAATCCCTTTCGGTGCTGGCTGAATCATCGCTCTGTGGTAGCAGGATGGGTCACATGGCCAAGGTTCTGGCGGCCAACCCCCCGTCTGGCGGCGCCAACCTTGCAGTCTATGCTGCTGAGGCTGGACCTAGACCCCCCCTTGTGGGTACAGGTCTTGTGATCCCCTGTCCTCACACCAACCAGGGGCCTGACACCTTTGGGAGAACTGGCATCATCCCCTACTTTCCCGCTACTTCCCTCATGCGTACCTCCCACACCTCCCACACCTCCACAGGCCGGACCAGGTCCAACCCCCCCAAGCCACCTGCTCAACCCTATCCTCCAAGATCGATTGAAAATCATGCAGTACGCTATCTAAAACTTTGACTTGCACCTGACCTTCCGAGCCCACTGCTAGGCACTGGTGGGTGTGATAAATGCTATCGTGCCTCGATACAGTGCTCCCCAGGGGTTCCATAACAGCTCTCATCTCCTTGTTGATCCGCATACAAACCCTGTTTTATGCAGGAACCTTGTGTGCATGAGCCCAGTACCCCCTCATCAACAGGTGTGACCAAATGAGCATAATGCCGGGCCACCAGCTCTTGATGGTTCACAAATCATCCTTCATCACCAGCAGCAGATTCACCATCTTTCTGCAGCCCAGGTCTTCTCCGCCCAAGTGAATCAACAAAATGTCCGGTGTGTTACCCCAGTCAGCCTCACCTTGCAATCTCAGAAGCAACCACTCCCAAAGCATACCCTTGGTCCCTAATCAATCACTCCAGGTGGCATGCTGTGGCAGGGACAGGTTGCTTTCACTCGGCTGACCGGCTGCCCTCTTTGCTGCCCACCAGATGAATGAATGGCCACATATCCAGATGCACATAAGGTCCTCCCTAGGGCCTGTAAGAGACAAGAAACAATTACTGCAAGTGTGGTCTCACATAGCACAGGAATGCCTGAGACTTCCACTATCCCAAGGCCTGAATCTCTGAGTCTGATAGGCCCCCACTTCTGGCATTCGTTGCCACCCCAATGCGGAACAAATGGGTCCCATAGTACCTGGCGTGTAGCGTTCTGCAGGATGAGCCTGAATTGGTAAGCTGTCACTGGGCTGCCATCTTGGTGCTGGAAGAAGGCCTCCTCCCACCCAAAATAGTGTGCCCGGTAATCAGGATGTGGGCCACCTGCCACTTGACCCCTGCTGGCGCCTTGACTTCATGCCAGCATCCTGCCCCTCTCTGTTCTGTCTTAGATCTGCGGAGATGCAGGAAGACCCTGTTACCCATCATCACTGCATCCTGTGACAGCAGGCTTGGGGTGCCATGAACCTTGGAGGGTTTCGTCAGCTCTGACTCCCTGAAGACCCCACAGAAAGCTACCAGGAACACTGTGCTAAACAGCCGGGTTTCGAACTCATCCCTACAAACCTTGGGCAAGATCCCCCAAATGGCTTCCAAACTAAGTGGAGTGATGGGCCGTCTGGCATCTGAGGTGGGAATCATCTCTCTCCACCATTCCTCCAGTGTCTACCGCACCTTGAAGGCTCCTGTGGTGTCTGCGATCCCCATGGCTTTGGTCACCCAGGACAAACCCGCCAGGTGTCAGCCATCACCCCTGGGGAGTGTCCCACTGCTGCCCTGCCATAACATACTTACAGAGCTGATCTGCCGGAATGGGCCACACATCCGGCCACCCCGTGGCCTCCTGTGTGGCCATGTAGTGCTCCACCCCCTGGCAGTATGCTTCCTTTGTGCTGGGTGCAATGGAGTTACCTATGCATCTCCAAGTCTGTCAGTCACCACCTCCCACAAGAAGGGAGGCACCCGTCATTGCTCTTTGTCTGCTGCTGGTGCCAACCTGAAGAATCTGTCCCACTGTGAATGAGATAGAGCATCTGCAATTTCATTATCAACTCCCGGGACATGTACTGCCCTGAATGTAATGTTAAGTAAAAACTGGTTACCCACCTGTAACAGTAATTCTAGGAGTGGTATATGTTGTTCATCCACACCCTTTGGCATGTTCCTTTCCCCTTTAAGGATCACTGGAAATCTTCAAGCTGGCTCCTCCCACCCACCCGGGTGGTATATACCCTGACTCTGCCCCATGCCGCCAGATCTTAGCCCGCTGGAAGTCAGATCTTGTGTGTCCACAGCCAGGGAGGTCGGGTGGGTCCGTGTGGATGAACAATATATACCACTCCTAGAACTACTGTTACAGGTGAGTAACCTGTTTTTCTAGGATCGTGGATATGTTGTTCATCCACACTCTTTGGCAGACTCCTAGCAGTTCTCTGGGAGGATGGAGGCAAGGCGCACACCCCCTACTTAGAGAACAGAGATTGGAGAACTGAGGCCCCAAAACTAGCATCCCAAAATGATTCAATGTTGATGGGGTAGTGGGTGATGAAGGTGTTTGCTGACTTCCAGGTGGCAGCCCGACAGATTTCCTGGATAGGGATGTCCCTGGAAACAGCCACCGATGCAGCAGTATGGTGGGTAGAATGAGCTCTTATCCCTCTGGGAGGCTCCTTGCCCACCAACTCATAGCACAGACCTATGAATGATGTAAACCATCTTGCAATAATCTGTTTCACTGCAGGTCTGCCAGAAGCGGCTTCAGCGTAGGTGACAAACAGTTGGCAAACCTGTCTATAAATTTCCACCGTTCTCTCCTTATAATAGGAGAGAGCATGTCTCAGGTCCAAAGTATGGAGCCTGTACTCAGCCTCCGAGGTGTAATTAGGGTAGTATACTGGCAGAGTCAACACCTTGTTCAGATGAAACTCTGACACCGCCTTCGGAAGGAATTTCAGGTGGGGGCGTAGGACAACTTTGTCTCTGTGGAAGACCAGATAAGGGGAGTCCACCGAAAGTGCCTGGAGCTCCCCTGACCTTCTGGCAGATGTGATAGCCACCAAGAAGGCCATCTTCCACGACAAGTGTGACAGCTCACACTTGTGCATGGGTTCGAATGGCTTGTCCATGAGCTTAGCCAGTACCAGTAGTAAATCCCAAGGAGGTGGAAGTTTACGCACCGGAGGGGATATGTGATCCAGGCCTTTGAAAAAGTGCCTGACCACTGTCTCCTGCACCAACATCAGCTGACCGGCCTGCACCCGGTAAGCAGAGATGGCTGCCAGGTGCACCCTAAGGGTCAATGACCATAGACCCCCTTTGGAGAGAGACCAAAGGTAGTCGAGAATGTTAGCCATGGGGCAGGACAGAGGGTCCAGGCCCTTGTCCTGACACCAAATGGAAAACTGCCTCCATTTAAAGGCATAACACTTCCTGATCGATTCCTTTCTAGATGCCTCCACCACAGTGTAGACATCTTTGGAAAGACCCAAAACCTGGAACTCAAGCCGCTCAGGTACCAGGCTGTGAGGTGCAGGAATTGAAGGTCCAGATGGAATACCTTCCCTTGATTGAGTGATATCAGGTCTGGGCGTGTACAAAGCCGCTCTGGGGGCCTGCAGCTGAGGCTGAGGAGATCTGGATACCAGAACTGGCATGGCCAATCTGGGGCTACCAGGATCACCTTCACCTTGTCCCTCCCCACCTTGAGAAGCACCTTGTGGATCAAGGGAAATGGAGGGAAGGCATAGAGGAGACCTAGGGTCCATGGCCTCAAGAAGGCATCCGCCTGCAGCGAGCCCTGCTGAAAGGGGGCAGGCATGAAACAGCCTCTGCTTGGTGTTTTCCCTGGAAGCAAACAGGTCCACCATCGGTTTGCCCCAATGGGAGAACAGGCTGTAAGCTACCTCTGGATCATGAGACCACTTGTGGGATGTCTGGTTTAAGCAGCTGAGAGCATCCACCAGATGAGTTGCGGCTCCTGCCACATGGATGGCTAGGAGATCTGCCTCCAATCGGCTCATGAGGGTCCAGATGTAGAGCACCTCCTTGCATAGCAAACAAGAGTGTGTGCTGCCCTGTTTGTTGAGGTAGTACATGGTCATGGTATTGTCCATCTGGACTTGAACCACTTGACCCCGGAGCTGAGGAGCAAAAGCTGACAATACCAGTCTTACTGCTCTGAGCTCCAATAGGTTGATGTGGTATCGGGACTCCTCGGGGGTCCAAAGGCCGTGGGCCCTTTTGTCCCCAATGTGGGCTCCCCAGCCCATGAGAGAGGCATCAGTCATCAGGACGACCATCGGCTCAGGGCGGACAAATGGGATCCCTTCTTTCAACTGGTCTGGGGCGGTCCACCATTGGAGAGCATCCCATATCTTCTGGGTTACAGTGAGCAGCTGGTCAAATTGACCATGGCGCTGAGTCCACTGGGTGACCAGCTCCCAGTGGAGGGGGCGCATGTGCCATTGGGTCCAATGGACCACCAAGGTGCAAGCTGCCATGTAACCCATAAGGCGCAGAAAGTCCTGGGCAGGGCACAACTGCCCAACCAGAAATGATTGGCAAAGGAGGAAAGAACCTCCCCCCTGTCCACTGGGAGCTGAGCTCTGGCTTGACAAGAGTCAAACTCTGCCCCGATAAAGCCCATCACGTGAGAAGGCATGAGTTCTGACTTGGCCTTGTTGATTAGGAGGCCAAGTTGGGAGCAGGTCTAGAGGGTCAGATCCCTAGCTCTCTCCACCTCCTGTAGGAAGTGACCTGCCAGAAGTCAGTCATCGAGGTAGGGGTAAATTATGAGCCCCCAATGCCATAGATGGGCCACCACCACTGCAATGCATTTGGTGAAGACCCATGGGGCTGATGACAGGCCAAACGGCATGGTTTGGAACTCGTATAGGGTCCCGTCGACCCTGAAGCAGAGGATCCGCTGATGGAAGGGACAGATTGGGACATGAAAGAATGTGTCCTGCAGATCCAGTGAACAAAACCACATGTTGCACTCCAAGGATGGAATGATCTGGGACAGAGTGACCATCCAAAAGGTGCAAGACCTGAGATATTGATTCAAGTCATGGAGATCTAGAATGGGGCACCAGCCACCCATCCACTTGGGCACCAAGAAGTACCTGGAGACAAAGCCTGGGTCTGCTGGAGGATCCACCATGGGAGCTATTGCCTCCTTGAGGAGCAGCTGAGCAACATCATCTCGAAGAGCCGACTGGGTGTGAGCGGAAATCCATTCCTCCCTAGGGGCACAGACTCAGCTGGGAGGGTACTGCTTGAACTCCAGAGGCAGTTCCTGACTGACCACTTTGAGAACCCACCTGTTTGAAGTGACAGTGGACCAGGTGGAAAGGAAGTGGCAGAGCCGGCCCCCATGGGAGGACCCAGAGCTGTTGTGATGGGAGTAGGGGTGGAAGCTCCAACCCCGTCACTGAGCAGGCTTGGAGGAGGAGGAGGAGGAGGGTCCAGGACCTGAGCCTTGGCCTCATTTATAGGCCTGTTGGGGTCCATGCTTAGGCCAAGGGCACAAAGCTTGTGCCTGCTGTTGATGCTGGTGCTGCTGTCCCCCTTGGAAGGAGGACTGCTGAGCCGCAGGGGCAGAATGCCGAAAGGGCTTCTTCTTTTTCTGCTGGTTCTTGCCCGAAGAACCCTTGGCAGAAGTGGCGTCCAAGGTGGCATTGGACTGCTCTACATGCTGAAGGTGACCGGCCACTCCTGGGCTGAACAAGTCAGTCCTAAGGAAGGGCACATCAGCTAATTTGTTCTGAGTATCCACCGGGAAGGAGGAGAGCCTCAGCCAAGCCCTGCGGCGAGAGGCAACTGCGGTGGCCATTGAGCAGGCACAAGAATCCCCAATGTCCAGGGCCATTTGGAGCTGCTGTTTGGCAACAGCTCAGCCCTGGTCTCGGATCTGCTTGACCATGGTCTGCATGACTGTGGGGAGATGTGGGAGGACTTCATCTAATGACCCAAGGAGGGCATAAGAGAAGTGTCCCATGATGATGGCCGAACTTGCCTGACGAAGGCCCAAGGAGGAAGCTGCATAGACCTTCCTCGCTGAATGGTCCAAAAGCTTGGACTCTTTGTTGGGAGGTCGGTCAGTATCAGTAGAACTGCCAGTATGCCTGAACACAGAGGCAGTCACCAGGCTCTCGGCCGAAGGGTGCTCTATGAACCCCACAATGGACCCCATGGGCACTGCGTAGTTGCAGGACATGTGGGCAGATAGAGCGGGACAAGAGACAGGACACTGCCAAAGTTCGACTGCCAGACCAACAATGGCCTTGGCCACTGGAAAGGCCTCTGTTGGGGTATCCACTCTTTTAAGGCTGTCTGTAAGAGGGTACTCCACCTTTTTCTGGATGGGTTCCAGGGGCATTCCTGTGGACTCAGCGATGAGGCGAAGGATCCCTTGGAAGGAGGAAGGACCTTCCTCCATTCCTAGGCCAATGGACGACTCATCATCCCCAGGGTGAGAGTGAAGCCCGGTGATGTCCGAGTTTGAGTAGTCTGGATACAGCGGCCTGCGGCCCAAATCACCCTCAACACACCGAGGGCGGTCAGGGGTGACCATGACCGAAAAACGCTGGGGGAGCCTGGAGCCCAGTCTGTCTTCCTTCGAAGGAGCCCCTCCCATGGACTGCTTAGGTGGCGGTTCCACCACTATGGGTGGAGAATGTGGGGGAACCGAAGATTTCAGCTCCCGGGGGGGGACGGCTTTGGCCTAGGAAGCGAAAGCCAAGTAATGGCTGGGGAGGGGGCCGGTATCAGCTTGTGCCTGGACAAGATCAGCTGTTTCCACATGAGGTCCCCATAGTGCTGACAGAGTTTCCGCTGGAGCTTCTCCTCATCTGAGGAGGATGAGGATGACCGATGGTGCCACTTATGGCTCTTCCTCGGCCAGTCAGTTGAGGAGGTTCTAGACCTCGACTGAGATTGGGCGGGCCGACTCGGTCGCTCCAGAGACACCAGCAGAACTGGTGACTTCTGGGGGTCCAGAACCAGGTCCTCGATGGGAACACCAGCAGGCTGGGTCTCCTCATCGTGGAAGACAAGGACTGGAATCCTTTCCAAGGAGTTGTGGGCTGGAGCCAGCGACAGAGGGTCGATGGGGTTGATAACAATCTCAATTACTCAAACTTTATCTGGGCAATGATTCCTTCTTTTCAAAAACACATATTCCAGACTCCAAAGGGTGAAGAACAATACTCTTCAAAAATATGACTAGGAGTCTCATTCCATCGTATTCTGATTCTTTATTTCTGTATTCATATTCCACAAAGGCGCCCCTACATTTCACTGTATGTCAGCTTGTTCACGGGGCTTCTACAAGTATAAAACATACAGTAATTAATTTTCTTTAAATATATTATATAACTACAAAATTTCTATTAACCCATCTTAAATTAAACTACCTGCTGCCATCATTCTTCTAATTCACTTTTACTATAGATCTTAATCCTTCTCCAAATGACCTAAATCAAAATAATTAATAATAAATATTAAATTCTCCTTCAAGCGTTTATATTACCATAATAGGTACTAATTAGCATTATGTACAAAGGAATCCATTACCAAAAATAAATCAGTCTTTTTTATAATCTTTTTTATATAACAGTCCTTTCAGTAAATGGTTCTCTTTCTGTAAAATAAAAATAAAATCGAAAATAAATAGGGGTGAAACCTCATATATTATATACATTCTTTCTCATCCTTAAATAAATGCTTTCATTATCGTGTTTTTTTTTGCAACATACCTGCTGGGTAATTACCACATTTGAAAAACAATGCTTTTTCACTGAGCGATTTAAATCCAAAGCGATGTGCCTTTATACCTTTGAGAAAGCGCTAATCCGAATAAACATACTTTTACCAAACCAAAATTACAACCGGGCTCCAAATAGCGATATAAATAACTTCGGTATAAATACTCCACCGAAAAATATCTCAAAACTAGATTCAAATGCTCCTAAATGCTTAGTCCTCCAAGAATCCAACTAAGTAAGAGCAACGCCGACAGTCTTCTGTATTTATAGCCCCCTGAGTAACCGAGGCTGTTTGTTAATTTCGCGCGTCTTTTCTAAATGGGCTAATTACTATTGACCTCACTAGATTGGGTCCCCTTGTTTTCTAATCATTAACCAAATCATTCCATTCATGACATAACACTCCCCCATTCACAAAAAGCTCTTAAATGATTAGCATACAGGTGCCTCATTAATATTCATAATAGCGGGTCACATTGACAAGATTCTCTGTCATTGGACTGATGTAAAGCTCATTAATATGGAAGATCTCCCCTTTATGTTAATTGATAAGATTCCAAATCCTATTGCAAAGACTGTGCGTTCGCTGCTCATTTAATCATTTTAAACGCTTTTGAAGCCCACAAACATTTTATCAACCCTAAACAAATAAATATATAATGTTCCTGTCTCTCTCCCAAAACTCAAAATCATAAAATTAACCGGCCCATTTACGAGCAAAATCCTATCTTCATATTCATTTACTTATAAAGCGAAATAGCGCTATCTATCCAGTACTTAAAAATCCTTATTATGAAATTCAAATTTTTATTTTACAGTGGATACTATTTACACAATTTAATAATTACTATCATAACTATTTGGTATACGGATTCCAGTGTACCCTATTCATCTTATTTTTGTATTTTTAAGGCAATAATGTCATGTGACAATTCTTATAAAGTTCCATGCTAATTTATACACTTTGTAACGAAAACACATACAAAGGGACCATAAACTATTCAACCTATTTATTCTATATATCTACAACTACTAAACCATACTTTCTTTTCAATAATAACTAGTATTTATTATGATATCTAATTATCCACTAAGCCATCCAGAAGGAAATAAATCCTAATCATTGCTTTCATTCTAACATAATAGCAAGGTGCATTGCTTAACTAATTTTCAATGAATTATTGTTTTAATTTAATTTTAATTGCATTCAAAACCAAGTTCTTATACTGTTCAAAAAACATATTTATAATACTTTCAATTGACCTTATTTAACTCACATTCTTTTGTTTTGTTGGAAAACACATATAAATAGTACATACAATGAACATTCTTTACATTAACTATACTTTAACTATACTCATATTTATACAACGATTCAATAATAAACTTCATATCAAATTAACAGTAATTAATATAAACCATTTTATATCAAGATTAAATCACACCAATAATCCCAAAATTTCATGTACATGATATCCAATCACTTTCAATATTCATCCCAACTTTCTTATCAAAGAGTATTAAGTCTAAATATCCATTTCATTTCAGTCTTTATTAACAAACGCTTGTAATCACCCTCTAGGTGGAATTTTAACCACTTCTAAACCCCAAAATCTGATGATGCTCCAGTGTGATTCACCTCATTAAAATGTGTAGCAACAGGCGACTTTTCATTTTTATTCCGGATGTCACTTTTGTGTTCTCCAATTCGAATTTTTAACGCTCTCTTGGTCTGTCCAACATATAACTTATCGCATGGACATTGAATTACATAAACTACTCCTTCCGTAGTACAATCTATATGATCTTTAATTTTATACTGTAAATTATAATGAGGATGTTTAAATAACACTTTGTGGAATATGAATACAGAAATAAAGAGTCAGAATACGATGGAATGAGACTCCTAGTCATATTTTTGAAGAGTATTGATAACAATCTCAACCTCGTCAGCTGGATCTTTGGTCATTTGGCCTGTCGGAAGGTCTGAAAAGCATGTGGCCGAAGAAGCGATCTCGACCGACACATGCTCCTGGGACCGAGACCTCTCTTGGTCTCAAGAGCTTCTTCTCCGAGATTAAGACTTACTTGGTTCCTTCTTCCGCTTACGGGATTGGGAGGAGTGCGAGCCCGCAGCGCCTCTCCCTGGGTGGGGAGAGACTGGCACAACTCCCGGAAGGAGCCCGAGAAGGTGGAGCCTAGGTTGAGCAGAATGAAGAAGCTCCGAGAGTCGGCTGCATGAGCCGCAAGGAGTCGTGGGCCAGAGCCGGCAACAGAGAGTCGATGGGGTCGATAACAATCTCGACCTCATCAGCCAGATCTTCGGTCATCTGGCCCGATGGAAGATCTGAATAGCATGCAGCCGAAGAAGCGATCTCGACTGAGGTCGAGACCACATGCTCCTGGGACTGAGACGTTTCTCGGTCCCAAGAGCGTCTTCGCCGAGATGAAGACTTACTCGGTTCCTTCTTCTGCTTATGGGACTGGGAGGAGTGCGAGCCTGCAGGCTCCTATAACCAGGTGGGAAGAGACTGGCACAACTCCCGGAAGGAACCTGAGAAGGTGGAGCCTAGGTTGAGCGGAACGAAGAAGCTCTGAGAGTCGGCTGCACGAGCCGCTTCTTCCTCGAACGCCTGCATGGATTCCAGTTGCTCGGCAGAGCCCACAGCCACAGAAACCACCCACCCAGCCTCCTTGGACTTCACCGGAGGTTCCTTTTCTCCAGTCTCCCCAATTTCAAATGTGCCAGGCGGTCATCCAAAACGTCGGGATGGAAGGCCAAGCAAAAGCTGCAGGATGAGGTGTCATGGCCGACACCTAGTCAGTAGATGCAATGTGAGGTGGGGATCGGTGCGCAACATCTTCTAGCAGCAAAGACATCTGCGAAATCTGGGGGAAGATTTTTCTTCCATAATCGAAGACGCAAAGGCATGATCGCTAACTCGAATGAGTTTTAATTTCGGTAAAACCGAGGTTTTGAAAGCCAGGGCCTACAAAATGCGAGAGCACGAGGGAGGCAACTTGAATCTTCCAGCAGAAAGGAAGATCGGACGTCATGGGGCGGAGCTGAGGTAAATACCACACGGTGGGTGGGAGGAGCCAGCTTGAAGACTTCCGGTGATCCTTAAAGAGGAAAGGGACATGCCAAAGATTGTGGATGAACAACATATCCACAATCCTAGAACATACATTTTAAAACGAATACCCACATCAAGTCTCCCAGTGGTCCCAGTTGACCTAACTATCTATTGATGATATGTACCATGCCCATGTTGTCTGACCTGAAGTGCACTGTTTTGTTTCTTAAGCTGGGACCCCAGACACACAGGACCACTACCATGGGGAAGAACTCCAGCAGTGTGATCTGCTTCCCCACCCTTGCCTCCAGCCAGCTGGTTGGCCATTGCCCTGCACACCATTGCCCCTGAAAATAAGCTCTGAACCCCAGACCACCCGCTGCATCAGTATACAACTCCAAAGGTGTCCCATTCCATGGCACCTGTCACAAAGCCACCCTGTTGAAGTGATCTAGGAACAACTGCCAAACCAGTAAATCCTCCTGGAACTGTTTTGTGACCCATATTCTGTGATGAGGTCTTGTACAACCTGCCCCCCACCTGACAAACCACTGCATGAAAGTCCACCCCACCAGTATGACCTGGCATGCAAAATTGAGGTGACCCACCAACTGCTGCAACTCCCACAGGGTAATTTTCTTACTTCCCAGCACTCTGTGCAAGAGAGTCCGGAGGGTGGTCAGCTTGTCGAGAGGCAAGCGACAGAGCTTGTTCTTGGAATCAATTTATATGCCTAAGAAGGTGAGGGCAGTCCCCAGAGGTTCAGATTTCTCTTTCGCTAAAGGAACTCTGAACACCATACACACTTGGTTGAAAGCCTTGAACAAGTCGGTGCATGCTGAAGAACCGTCTGGGCCCACAAACAAGAAATCATCGAGATACTGTACTATGCTGTTGCTGCCTCCTGCTTGAGCCGTGACCTAATGCAAAAACGTGATTAATTTCTCAAACACCGCACAGGCCACCGAGCAGCCCATTGGAATGCAGTTGTCCACATAGTACTTGTTCTCGATCTTTATGCCCAGCAGCACCCTGTCCTCCTGATGCACTGGCAGTAGCCTGAATGCCGACTCAATGTCTGTCTTCACCATCAGAGCTTTGGGTCCTGCAGCTTGCACCACCTCCACTGCCCAGTTGAAGGACTGGTAGTGCACTGAAGTGTACTGATTATCAATATGATTGTTCACTGAGTCTCCTACCGGGTGTGACAAGTGATTGATCATCTGAAATTCCCCCCTAGTTTTCTTGGGCACTAAGCCAATCGGTGAAACCCTTAGGTTTGGCAGTGGTGGCCTGGGGAAGGGGCCACTCACTCACCCAAGCTGCCTTTCTTTCTCCATTTTTTTCTGGGCAACTTGTGGCCAGTCTCTAGTGGACCTCAGGTTCTCTGCCTCATACGGTCTATGATTACCAGAGTACGGGATCCCGAAGCTCACTGAAAACCCCCTTTCCAACAAGTCGGTGGCTGCTCTGTCTGGGTACTGGTCCCGCCATGGCTTAATCTTTCTTATCCGAACTGGAGTGGGAAAGCTTACCACCCTGAGGCTTCACAAACCTGCCTCGGCCTCCCTTCCCCGTCCCTCTCCCTCCGCACATCGAGGAGCACTAAAGAGAGGGGTGCTGCCTGCCGCAGGCTAAGCATGCGTGCTTGAACCAGCAGCTGGTGCACGTGCAGGCTGTCTGATTATATGCGTAGCACAGTTGAAGGGTCAGGCTGTCCACCGATCGTAGTGCTGGAGCATGGATAGGGAGCCCACTGTTAGTGTGCTGCACACCACTGCCCTGCATCACATCCACCGTCAATGGCATATCAAGCTTGCCCCAGCTTAGGGCAGTGTCCACATGCCATCTGTGATGAAACTCCTCATCATAGTCCAGCCAAGCCATGTCCCCTTTCTCGTGATGCATCAGCGAATTGCGATGCATATAGTTGAGGACTTCTACCCCTTGTTTTTCATCTGCCTGCAGCAGGACGGTGGCATAAATCAAGAAAGCTACCACCCTGTTGTTGTACGTGTGGGGAACCTTGACTTTCTTGTGCTCCTGGTCATCCCCTTTTTCCCTTCTCCTTCTTACTGTCCGTGTATTCCACTGGCTGGTTGAGAAGGGAGATGTCGACATAGTCCCTATTTTTGATCTATTGCCTGACCTTGTCCGTTAAGTGAGTCCCCACCGGGGAATCCAGCCCAGTGTACAGGTTCACAGGTGGTGATGACACAGGCTTGTCTGGTGCCTGCCCCCCAGTGGAGATAGCAAAGATCTCTTCTTAATTTCTGTCACCAGGTCTGCCACCACTCTGACCAACTGCTTTAACTGTTCATTAGTCGCCGCCCACAGGCTGGCATCTGGCTTGGGCTGCTCACTACCTGGTCCATCCTCATCCGATTCATCAGGGGCTCCCATGGACTCGTCCCCTTTGAACTCTTGAGCCCCAGTGTCTAGAGGTCCTTCCAACTCACTGTTGGAGGACTCCCCCCCTAACTGTCCCTAACACATACCTTACCAGACTGGCCCCTACATATGGGCTATCAGTGACCTCCTTACCTGCTGGGTGGTAGAGTTTAGCTGGCAGCATTAACTTCTGGCCTCCTACCCTCTTCTTTCTGGGGGTGTTGTTGACTCCTCCAGCCCTTCCAGACACGCCTCCAGCTAGGCCACCCCATTCCTCTTGTATAGGGTGTGTAGCTTGTCCTCCACTGCTGTCAGTGCCTTGGATGATGGGACATGCTTCCTGGAAGACATCTTCTGTAATGACAGCTTAATGCCCCCCCAACAAACATCATTAGTAGCTGCCACAGAGTGCCCCCTCCAACCATTATTGGGTGTTCCCTCCCCTCAGTTTCCCGGATAGTTAGCCAACATGAGTCCCGACCGTACATTCCCCAGACACGTACCATCCTCTTGGTGCCGAGCTCTACCCTGGGGGGTGTGGGGGAGGGGGGCTGCCCCCCCCCCCCCAGTGCCTAGCTGAGCTTTTGAGGCCACTGGATGTCCTGGTCCACACCATGCTGCCTGCCACCTGTGATAGGCACAATGCCCACAAGGTAAGCTGAGCATGGGCCAAGCTGATAACATAGAGGCCTGAGAGAATTGCCAGGCCTGCTGCCAGTATAGGAACAGTTCAGAGGAAGACCAAAGCCATCCACCTTGATGAGCTTGTCTCCTGCTTATGTACTTATATTATGAGGAATATCTCTCCCTCATTGGAACAATTATTATTTTGTTTTTCAAACTGCCATTGCAGCAGGTAGAACGCCAAACCTCTCACCGATTGTTGCCTAGCAACAGTGCTGCCAAAGAAGCCCCTTGCCAGATTGAGGCACTTGCAACACTCGCGCCTAGAGAACTAGAGCCTGAGGTATCCTGGGATTTGTAGTCCTGAGCTCCAAAATGGCCACCAGATCGCAGCTTGCGTGAGAACACCCCCAGCGCGAGCAGATCCCTGAGTGTGGCCAGCCAGCCCTGACAGCCATTCCCCACAAGTCATGGACTGCCCAGCCATCGATCCAGTGGCCCAGCAGTATGATGCCTGACGTGCCTGGCCAGAGCACATGGTCCGAAGAGCAAGAGGAGGGGGCCACCAGATGGCCATGCCACAGGATTGGGATGACCAAAATGGGACCCTGCTAACAGGATCTGAATCTGCTGGGTGATGAGGAGTCCAACATCTTACCTGCTCAGCCATCATGGCTGCTGAAGAGTACCCGACCATCTAGGCCCAGAGCACGGCCTGATGCCGCGGGGCGAAGAGGCCAGGATAGCAGCCTGATTGCAAGAGAGACCACTGGAAGGGTGAACAGAAGAGCGCCAGTTAAGCTCAGCCTCTGGCTGCCCAAGGAGCTGCAATGTGACCGGAGGGAGGGGTGGATTTTTTAAGCTAGCCCAGGGGATCTGTGCCTGAGAGGGGACCACTGCAGGCTAGAGAAGGCTGCTTAGACACTGTGGAGCACGGCGGTGCAGGGCAAGCCACACGCTAACTGCATGATCATGGAGTCACAAAAAAGCCCCTGGGGACCACGTCACCGCAGGGCGAGACCCAGAAGGCCCACAGGACCCACCCTCCCCAGCCAGAAAACAGCCTCATCTTACAGAAAAAGCCCTGGAAGAGCCACCAGGATGAAATTACTGTGCTAAGGGAAGGGAGAGAACTCTCTCAGCCATTGTGCTTCACTGAGGCCTACCCCAATCGAGACAAGGAGGCCTGCTCTCTCCCCAGGCCCCAGCTACCTTACCTTGTGTAGTATTAGGGAGCTGTTGGTGATTCGAAGGGTAGAGGAGACAGAGGACTGGACTCAGGGCAGCTGTCCAATTTTCCTCTCATCTCCTCCTCCTCCAACCCCCCCCGGAGGGGCTTGGCTGTGCCCTATCACAGGCCGTGTCCCAAGGTTGCTGACCACACCCCTGGTCAGGTATCCTGCAACCTCTGCTTGGCCATTGGGGGGAGGGGCACCCTGAACAAATGGCCAGCTGCTGCAATCCTTGGGCAGCCTCTGTATTTTATGCTAGTGCAGATACAGACCTTTCTCATTATGCTTCCTGGATTTATGGGTTTGATTTTAACTTGGGGGGAGGGGATTTCTTGGACTTTAGTTTTACACATGCAAAACTGCTGTTCCAAATGCATAGAGTGTGCACACACACACACACACTCTTTCTCTAACTTAGTTTCACTGAGACGTTTAACATCAGATAATTTACTACATAACATTCCATTCTGTGACATCTGACCTACTCACTAGCTACTCACTGCTATAGCTATAGTGTATTTTTGTTTCTTTGTGGACTACTTTGTATTATTACTGTCTAAGCTTTTACTGTATTGTATTTTACTGTATTGTATTTGTTTCTACCTCTGTTGATCAAATGTTAATAATCTGTTTTGTCTCTGTAAACTCCAGGGTCATGCCTGAAAATAGTCATTGCTATGGCTAGCGTACCTTACCCAGTCAACAAAAACTAAATAAATAAATAAATAGTCTCAGGGATGTGTGCTTATCTCTGTTTGGGCCTCTGCCTTCTGCTTCTTACTCAAACCTTAGTAAACCTTAGTTTGGTTGTATTTTTTAACTAATTGCTCTCCTAATCTGTCACACTCATGTGCAAAATGTTTGTCTCTGAACTTTTAAAAGGGAGTTTTCTAAAAGAACTGCCATCTCTTCTGAAAAAGGACTGAGTGAGTTCAAAAGCTTAAGGATTTTCTGTAAATCTCTGTTGGTCCAATAAAAGGTATTAAACCACCTAGTTTGTGCATCTTGCTGTACAAGGACCAAAATGGCAACACACGATTTTTTGAGGTCTACATTAGGTGATGACTGCATAATTCTTCAGTCACTGACACTTGCCCCTGCTGTGTTAATTATTGTGTACTCAGCAGCATTCTTCCAGCTGAAGAGGTGGCACAGAAAACAGAAGAACATGCCACAACCATAGATTCATGAATACAGCAGATCTGGTGGAGGAAGGGGAGGTGGATGGTGGTACAGACAGACAGACACAAAAGAGGAGGTATCTCATGTGTACCAATGAGGGGATAAAACCCCACTGTAGAATAAGAAGGTATTATATATCAGTTCCTGTTCCTGAGTGCCTTGCTCCCTCTCCTTTTATTTGCAGTACCTGGTGGGTCATGTGGTAAGATGGCGGCATTGTGTGAGCTGCCTGAGCTGCTTTGAATTCTGAGCTCTGAGTTTCGTTTTTTAGCTTACTTTATTTTAATTGTTTGTTTAAGGTTAGTGTAGTTTAGTTAGTTAGTCAGGGCATGTAAGTGGTTTTACTTAGAATTGTAAGCGTATTTTACGGGATAGTAGTTTAGCGTGCTCTTACAATTTTACTCTTTAATTTTAAGCTGCCAGTGGTTCGAAAAATGTTATAAACGCTATAAACACTACTAACGCTATAAATGCTACATTAAAGCCGCTACTACCCTGTTGATATTTATTTATTTTTTTTATCGTATTGGAGTTCCATGCTTATTTGAATGTTCTATTGCGGCTGTGGATTGCAAATTAAAGCCGCAATTAGTTTGTGTTAAAGCGAGATTGCAGAGCTGCCGTTGGAGTGGTGTTTTGAGAACCCAATGCCATGTACAGTTTGAATTGAGGGAGAACCTTCTGGTTTTGGAGACTTTGTAAATACCTTTAAGTGACCGGGACATTCAGTGTGGCTGTGGAGTGTGGAGTGTGGAGTTTGTTATCTGCACCGCTTGTCTATGGAGTCGGCGCTGGTGCAATGAGAGCACACTTAATTCTCATTGTGCAGCGTACGAAGAAATATCTGAAAGCGGTGCATTTCTCCTGGAGTTGGCGCTGGTGTGGTGAGAGCACACTTAATTTGATTGTGCAGCATATGAAGAAATAGCTGAAAGCAGTGCATTTCTCCTGGAGTTGGCGCTGGTGCGGTGAGAGCGCACTTAATTTGCAGTGTGCAATGTGCAGCATATGAAGGAATAGCTGAAAGTGGTGTATTTTTCCTGGACTTTAGGTATGTGCTCCTTTCACTTGGGAGGGACGACTAGCAGGGTTTGGGTTATTTAGGTGCCCTGGGAGGTAACTGCAGGGGTTTGGACTGAAGGGGTTTCTCCCATCTGTTGTTGTTGGTAAGGGGAACTTATGCGGCCAGTGGGTGGCTGAGTTCTCCAGATTCCCCTCCGATCAGGTCCCTGTTTAGCCTATTAACTATTGTAAGTCTGTTGCTCCTGAGAGGGGAAGGTTGCTACTTACATTTTTGGGCCATGGTACCAAAATAAGGGTTGTTGCTGGGATTGGCCTGTGACCTAGAGGGAACTCGGAGGGGCTTAGGTTGATGGTGGTTTGTCCCTCCAGGGATTCCTAATACTATCTGCAGGGGGGGCAGTTGCTGTCTCCTCGGGGGCCTGTATTTTTTGGTCATGGCCTACGAGTTTTAGCCCTGAGATTGGTGTCTTGGCCTGAGATTCTGAGTGGCTTTTTGAGGAGGAAATCAGAGAGAAGGAAATTTGGAACTGGTTTGGCTATTTGGTGGAATTATTTGGTGGCTCTCTTTCAAAGTGAACTATATGATCAAATTGGATCGGGAAGGGACTGGGAGAGGGTGAGCGCCTCTCCTGCCCAAAAACATATGTGGAACTTTCAGATTCTTATATTTGGACATTTAATTATTTTTGGACTTTTAATATTTGGTTTTGTTTTCTTTAGGACTGGGAGAGGTTGAGAGCCTCTCCTGCTCAAAATCATCTGTTTGAACTTTTGGACTTTTCATATATCTTGACATTGTTCTGTTAATTATTTTTGGATTTTTAATTCTGTTTACTTCTTTTTTTGGGGGGTTGTATTTTATTGTATTATAGATTTGTTTTGGGGGTGGTTTTAGGTTTTGTTTCTCTGATTCTCCCCTGGTGTGAGTGTGTGGGGATTCTCAGAGGAACTATAGGGGTTAAATGTTATTGATTTTAATATGTGTAGAAGGCCTGCCTCCATGGTCGTACGCTATTCGTCCTCCGCGCTTCGTGTCCTCCACCCTTTCTCCCCCTTACTATTACAGTTATCAATGTACCAACGCTGTAGAGCATTGGGTGTTGTGTGAGGGGGAAGAGGGTTTTTGGGGGGGGGGTGAACAGTGGAGGTCGAATGAGCGGGGTCACCATATTGGGGTGGTGAGAACCAGAAGACATCCTGGGGTGAAATGGAATCTGGAACGAGGTCATTCTTGTCTGGTTTCCATACCCAAGAGCACCACCAATATTGATGGGCAAGTGGTCCGTGCAGCTCCAGAGGCCCATCCTACATGGGCAGCATTGTGCAATGCCAGGTCCACAGGGAACAAGACTGCAGTTATTCTGGGTCTTGTTGGGTCTGTGGATCTGGCATGCGTTACCGAGACCTGGCTGGATGAGAATGCGGGTCCTATATTAGAGGCCTCAGTTCCAGCTGGGTACTCAGTGTACACCACCTGAGGTTGGACTGCGGGGGGGGTTGCGGTCTGTTTCAAGACCGAACTGGGCCTCACAAGTGTACCAGTTGAGGGAGCTGAGTCCTTTGAGTGTGCTGTAGTGGCAGGTGTGGGTTGCAGAATCGCCCTCATCTATCGTCCACCAGGTGATGAGAAGTGTTTTCTGCAGGAAGTAGCAGACTTCGTGATCAACATGGCGTTTGATCGCTCAGGCTGATGGTCCTAGGCGACATTAACGCCTGGGTCAATGATGAACTCTCACAGTTTGGACAACACTTCCTCCAATTGATGACATCTTTGGGCCTTACATAAGTGGTTACTTCTGCCACTCATAAAGGTGGTCACTCCATGGACTTAGTCTTTCTCCTGGGGATCGAAGCCTTTGACTTGGGGGTGGAACCTGTCAGTTGGTCTGATCATTACACTGTGGAGGTCAGTTTTTGCACTCCCCTTTATAGGCCTACCCCTGCGGAGATGGTCAGGTACCGCTCTTTGCGAGGTGTAAGCTCTGTGGGCCTGACAGCAGTACTTGACCTATCGGAGCTTTCTGGAGTGAGCAATGATCCTGATGCCTTGGTTGTGGCCTATAATATAAGGCCATTTCCTCGGCTCTAGATTTAATTGCTCCTGTCCGCATTCGTCCTCTCCCCTTCACCCTCGGTCACCATGGTTTGATGGGACTTTGAGAGAAATGCGGCGACAAGGACGAAGATTAGAGCATTGTTGGTGGAGATCCGCCCTTGATACCGACCATCTTAGATTGATGGAACATTATCAACTCTATCATTCAGCAATATCCCGTAAGAAGGCAGAGTTCCTCTTCCGGGGAGATTATGGCCACTCAGAACTGACCAGCTCAGCTCTTTCGAACTGCCAACAGACTGTGCAACCCAGCCTGTCTACAGGTTCGAAGAGCTTTTTCACAAGTTGAGTGTGATGAGCTTGCTCACTTCTTTGCAACTAAAGTGGCTGACATCAGGGCGGCACTCCGGCCTGCATCCTCTATGGGAGAAGCTGTGGATCGGTGCTTGAACGCAGCCTCTAGACCCTCCTGGAGTTCCTTTGACTAGCCTGATTTCATTGATGTCATGAGGATTGTCCAGAGTATGCACCCTACATGCTGTAGTTTGGACACTGGCCCGACTTCCCTGATAAAGGTTTGTCATGATATTATTGGCCCAGTCCTAGCATGGATAGTCTGGTGCTCCCTGGATATGGGTGAGTTTCCTAGCTCCCTGAAGGAGGTGGTGGTAATGCCCCTCCTGAAGAAAGCTTCCTTGGACCCAGACTGCCATGCTAACTACAGACTGATCTCTAATCTTCCCTTTGTAGGGAAGGTTATTGAGAAAGTAGTGGCCGTACAGCTGGAGAACCATTTAACCATCCATGACATCTATGAACCGCTCCAGTCTGGTTTTTGTAAGAGGCATAGTACCGAGACAGCGCTGGTTCGGGTGCTCAATGATCTCCTGATGGCAAGAGATTGGAAAAGCTGCTCCATCTTGGTTCTTCTTGATCTCTCCTCAGCTTTTGACACTGTGGATCATGGGGTACTTCTCAAATGCCTGGAATTCATCTATGGCCTGTCAGGTACAGTCCTCAGTTGGCTTAGATCTTTCTTCACAGACAGAACTCAGAGGGTGGTGTCGGGGATTATTTCTTCCCGTTCAGTCTGTCTGTCTTGTAGGGTTCCCCAGGGTTCAGTGTTGTCCCCCATGTTGATCGCAGTGTACATGCTACCCCTCAGAGACATTGTAAGAAGGTATGGGCTGAGGTTTCATTGCTATACAGATGATACCTAGCTCTACCTATCTTTTGCACCTGACCAGGATAGAGCTCTCTTGGCATTTAACAGCTGCCTCACTGAAATCTAGTGCTGGATGAATTCAAGCTGGTTGAAGTTGAACTCGGAGAAGACTGAGGTAATGGTTTTGGACCTGGGTCACAGGATAGTGGGGACAGGAGTTGGTTTGCCCTCGGGACTTTTCCTGGGAGGTGTCCAGCTCCCTACCTCTGAATGGGTGCGGAACCTGGGGGTGATTTTTGACAATGAGCTGACACTGCGTTTGCAGGTGTCGGCAGTTGTCAAATCATCCTTTTACCATCTGAGGAACATCGTCAGGATTAAGCACCTTGTTCCGTCCAGTGATCTGCCTACATTGGTTCATGCCTTTGTGACCTCACGTCTTGATTATTGCAACTCCCTTTATCTAGGGCTTCCTGGGGTTGATATCCACCACCTGCAGCTCATGCAGAGCGCTGTAGCCTGGTTATTGATGGGTACTTCTCGTACCTGTCATATTTCTCCGGTTCTACGTGATCTGCACTGACTGCCAATACAGATATCAGATCACCTTTAAAGTTGGTCTTCTGACTTATAAAGCCCTACACAGACTGGGCCCGGACTACTTGAAAGAGCTTCTGGTACCTTACCACCCTAAGTGATCGCTCCGCTTGGTGGACAAGGGGTTGCTAGAGATTCCGAGGGTTTCTTTAAAATCTTCAGGGGCTTGGGCTTTTATGTATGCTGCCCCTACCCTCTGGAATTCTCTACCCCATCTGCTTTGACAGTGTGCATCCGTGGAGGAATTTAAAAAGGCCTTAAAGACCTATTTATGGTCTAAGATCTATTACGATTGATATGCTATTGGGATTTTATGAGCTCAGTAATCTTTGTTCTATTTATCTTATTTGTAATTTATTGTAAGGCACCTTGACTGTAAGAAAGGCGCGATATAAATAAAGTTTTATTATTATTATTATGTTGCATTGCTATTACAGTACAGTCATAAACAAACCCCCCACCCAAAAAAAATCAAAAAAAAAAAAAAAAATTTCAGTGAAGCAGGAACTGGGAGATGCACTAGGGTGATGGAAAGAAATGGATAATCTCAGTGATGAGATAGCATTCCTTCCACAACAGACAACAAAGGTATTCCCCACAGATGCATCCCTCATAGGGTGGGGACGGCATGTCAAAGTCAATTCAGTATGTGGACTGTGGTCCCCAAAAGTGAGGCTAGAATACATAAACCTCCTACAACTGAGGGCTGTGTATCTTTTACAGAAAAACATCTCACCTCTAGTTCAAAATCAGTCAGTCAGAATGAGGACAGACAACACTACTAAAACGTATGACATAAGCAAACAAGGTAGGACCGGGTCCTAAAAACTTTGCTAAGAGGCAGTGCTTATTTGGGACCTAGCATACAGTTTGGCTACAAGTCTTACTGCAGTACATTTAGCAGGGAAGGACAACATACATGCAGACTCATTACGTAAAATGGGTCTTGTATGACCCATGAATGGACTTTGAACGGGACTGTTTTTTAGATGATTCTGGAAAGGTGGGAGTCTCAGAGGTAGACCTGTTTGCAGCATGAGGCAGTGACAAATTACTTCTGTTTTGCTGCATACCTCTTTCCATTGGAACTGTCCCCCCAGATGCACTCATTTTTTATTGGGGAAACATATTTCTCTATGCCTTTCCCCCATTCCTGCTACTTCCAAAAGTGATGTTGAAATTGAGGCAGGAAAGGCAACCATGATCCTTATAGCCCTAGACTACAGCTCTGCAGAATTTTCAAATTCTGTTTCTGCTGGCATTCTGTGGACTTTCAGAAATTCATTTGATTCATTAGAATTTAGTCAGAAGCAGAGTTCTGAAATTTTTAAAGTGGAATGTTAACTGCGGAATCATATTCCGAAGCATGGATCCATTTTCCTATAATCCACGTGTAACAATATGATATTGTGCTCAATTGTAAACTGTTATGAACATTGAGATTGTGTTTGCCTTATTGTGCCTACTTGTATATATTTAAATATGTATATGTAATGCCGAATCTGTGAAACTGCTTTTTCACGACTTAGGAAAAATATTGCCTAATTCATGAAATGGACAGTGCTGTTGCCTATTTCATGAAATAATTAAATGTAGCCAGTTTTGGTAATATGCAGATACCCTTGTCTATTTCATGAAATAGGCAGTATTTGAGAATGATATTTCTTATTTCATGAAACAGGCAAGAGTGTTATCAATTTCATGAATTAGCCAATATTTTGCCTAGTTCATGAAAAGAGCAGTTTCACAGATTCAGCGTACCATGCTGTGCTGTATTATTTCTATGGGGGCTGACTCTAAATGGCATATTTATATATTTTAGATTGCCACTGGTTTAGATCAATGCTGCTGCTCAGCTAACAAAATTCTTGTTAGTTGAGCGGCAGAATTGATTTTAACCCAGTGGCAATCTAAAATATATAAATATGCCATTCAGAAATCAGCTCCACTGAATTCAATACAGTGCACCCCCGTGTTCTACACACTGTTACGCCACAACATGTACAAGCGCGGGGCAGCACAGGGGTGGAGCTTCTATTTATTTATTTAGCTTTTGTTGACCAGGAGGTACACAAGACAAGACAATTGCCTATTTCCAGGTGCGACCCGGGAGAGTACAGGAATTACATATTTAAGTACATAGGACAACATGATATGGATTAAAACAGCTTACAGGTCAGGTAAGGCATAATTTTGTACAGTATATACACAACAGAATATCACATGTAGAAACTAAGAGCAGTACAGTAGGTACAAGTTAAGATGCAGCAGATACAAGACTATTTACAACTTAAAGGCCCCAGGCAGTGGAGTCTCAGTTAGAGCAACACTCCTTTATGGTACATTATATACCCAGCAAACAACCCATACTTGTCCAGAACACAACCAAGAGAAAGGAGTGCTGTGAAGGATCAGGATAGATCACGGGGATTTGGGACAACCACAGGCTGAAGAGAGTTTGAGGTGGTTCCATAGGGAGGATCAAAGGCACACCTGTGAGTGGGAGGAGCGAACCTAGTGCACCCCCATGTTCTACACACTCTTACATCACAAAATGCATAAGCTCAGGGCAGCACAGGGGTGGAGCTTTCACTTCAGCATACAAGGGAAGGGATCTGGCTGCCAACTCCTCGATACAAGGATATACGATCCCTTCACCTATAAATCTTTCAAGGTAAAAATTTGGTAACAAGGACTGTTTAAGTCCTTTCTAAGTTAGCTATTAGTGGGGGGCTTTCAGACTGCACTGATACTGCTGCTCTTTAATGTGCATTTGGTTGCTATGTCAGCTTAAAGATCTTTGACAGCCACTGCTAAGGTTGCCTCCAATTCTGTTTTCAGCAGGTTCTCTTTTTCTATATACATTTTGTCCCCTTATTGCCCCTGGCTCACTCCCTTCTGTCTGGGTGTCCCAGCCCTGTCACCTGTTTCTCTGGGATGTATCTTCATGACAACATCCTGTAGTGGGGTGCTTGGTCACTGGTGTGGGGCCCACAAGGGTCTGGACTTCATCCTGTGGCCAGAGGGGTTTTTCCTCCTGGTGTTTGTTTCCCTCTGGGCTCAACTGTGCAATGGCATGACAGATGAGCTCTGCTTCCACAGAGACATCCTGGGAACACTGGATCATGGCCCTTGCTACTGCTAGTTCCTTGTAGTTCCCTCAACAGAACTACATACTGTAAAATATAAAATATGGGTGACCATAAGCAGCTAGCCTTGTTGAGGCTAGTTGCCTTGTTGGGGTTGAGATAACAGCATGGACCTCTTGAACTGTGCCCTTGAGGTCCATATGCTGTTATCTTGACCCCTCGATGGAAATACAGGTTTATTGTTTATGGTCACCGATACATTTTTTCCTTATATTATTATCAATATCATCATCATCATCATCATCATCACCATCATCACAGCCTCGTCAGTTAATGGCCTGCCACTGGGGATCCTGGGGTCATGTGACTAACATAGTCTGAAGGCATTCTTTAAATGTTTTAACTTTGTAAGTTCTGGGTCCCATCTCCTCTGCACTAGTAATGATCAGCATCACATCCATTATAAGAAATAGAATTTCCAGGTGGGTAACTTTTTCTTACTGCCCCCCCCCCCCATGCAGGCTATATTTCAGCTCCTTAAGCTAGATCATTATACAAACAACAAACAACACAGTTGGTTCTACCTTAAATATTTGTTGAAGCTTGTTTTTCAGCCAGTTTCAGTTCCAGGCATTATTTAAATGAGGAACACTTCTTAATTTTAACTATTACAGTATACTGTTTAAAATGAGCTTTTTTCAAAGTTTACAAACTTTGTCAACATCTGGTTATTAAATCATTCATGAAAACCCTCTGTACTGTAAGCAAGTGCCTTGTTATTTTTGTTATCACCACTACAGTTTTGTAACTGGAGCATCTTGGAAGGGCAGTCATTAGATGCTGTCAGTCTGTGACAAAGAACACATTTTTTCCTTTGCATCTCTTCTCACCTCCCCAATATCCAACTATGGGGGTCTGCAGTGCCATCCTGTAGACTGAGGGCAGCCAACACTGTGTGATCACCAACAGTGTCAATGCTGTCCCTGCCTTTCTCTTCAGGATGCGCTCCCAGTATGAGACACCGAGCACCCTCCCCTGGGGTAGGTACACAATGTCTCTGCATCACACTCCATATCCAACTGATCCAGTGTGTGTGTGTGTGTGTGTGTGTGTGTATGTGTGTGTGGGGAGGGGGGTGCTGAGGATCAGAACATATTCTGGTTCTCCAATGTGGTGGTATAGGGCAGCAACAGCTAGCTCAACTGAGCCACAGCAGTTAGTTTTTCCTCACTGTGCCCTGCAAAGTACAGGATAATTGCACTCCATTAATCTTTAAAAAATATTGCCTCTTTCTGTCTCCATGTTGCTGAATGGTGGAGTACCTCATTGGTATGCTGGTGACCCAGATTTGTGACCTGAGCCTGGAATGACAGGAGTGAAGACAGGCAGGGAAGGAGAAGGAGCATCAATGTGGCCACTCTCTTCCTTGGGGATAGTGTTGTGGTGCACTGCTAAGACAGTGACACTTACAGAGGGATTAGAGCTTTGGCTGGCATTGGTGGCCATGCACCCTCCAGTTCTGCCACTTAGGATGTTGACATGATGCCTGCAGCTGGGGTGCTGGGAGAGCCCCAGAAAAGCAAAAAAAAATGCCTGCTCAGTTCATTGGATGATGACCTTCAGTAGTTCCCACCCACACCTTCAGGGCCCTCTCCATCCTGGTGCCACATATGAGCCATTTGCCCTGAAGTTCAAAGGCTCTTCTTTCCTCTGTGTAGAGGTCTTGCAACAGGAGGAGGAGGCCCAATATGGATAAGCAGAAAACCCAGCTTTGGATAGACCCAACTGGGGAGCTTGGAGGTGGGAGTCTAGTGCCAAGAGGTGAGTCTGGTGGGGAAAATGGAGACCATTGAGGGGCCCGAAGGAGAGTGGTGGTGAGGAGCTGCTGGGGCACAAAAAAAAACTTTAGCTCAGACTCATGCATTATTATGGCCACTGAAGCGGGGAAAGGATATGACCCCCAGAAGTTTTCTTTGCTTTTTGGCTATTGTAGTTATTAATGGAAGGTGAAGATGAAAAAATTGGTGATGCTCATTTCTTCTACTGTTAAAGCATTTCAAAGCATTTTGTCTGTACCTATAATGCACCCATATTCAGATGACAAAACAATTATATCTACACAAAATATAGCATAGTGTATGGGTAAGCACATACAGCAAGGCTGTGTTTCCATGGCGAGGTTGAGATGACAACGTGGGACCTTGAGAGCAAAGCTCAAGAGGTCCTGATGTCATCTCAACCCCGAAATTGGAATGCAGTCCTTGTTGTGTGTTGTTGACCATGCACTATTTTATATAGTATATGGTTTAAATTAAATTAGGTTTCTGTTACGGGAGCGATTGGTTTTGTTAGAGCAGCATGTGCTCAGCCAGAAGCTCTCCCCCCTGCTCCTGCCTGCCCACTTGTTCGATATGACATAGTTTAAACTTTAAATAGGTTTCTTTTTACCTTTTTTTTTGCTTTGCTCACCTAAATTGCTGCTTATTTTGAGACAGATGCTGTTTGCTTTACTAAGCAGCTCCATCCATATCTTGGTTAGTGTAGCTTAGCGTAGGTTTCATCTTACAGCTGAGCTAAGGAGGTATGTTGCGTGGGCAGTTCAAAGCCAAAAAGTTGTTGTGGTGTCGCTGTGACATGAGAATGATGCCACAGATTAGAGAGTGCAGGACCGTGGAGAGCTTTAAAACTAGCCTGAAACTGCACCTTTTCCAACAAGCTTTTAATGACTGATACTTTAACTGGGGATGGTTTTTAAACCAGTGCTGTATTTGTGTTTAAATTTTACATTGTTATGATATTTTTTTGTATGTGCAGCACTTTGAAATATGAATTCCGCTATATAAATAAAATATTATTATTATTGCAACTTTTCATGACCTTTGAACTACACCACAACAAGAAAATTGTTTGTATGGAAATCCATACACAATAATGGCTAACCATATACTGTAGTATATATTGTGTATTGTTATTAGGATTTAGTTTACTTGTTACTATTGATTTTTTTGGTTCTTATGCATCACCCAGTCTCGTTCACCTAGGACACATCTATAAATGGGATTCCTGTATATCTCTATGTGTTTCTCCTAGATTATCTAACTAACTAAAACTAACTAACTGAACAATTAAACAGACAGCACAGTTCCTACGTGGTCAGCAGCAAGAAGAGTAAGGCCAAGAAGGATTCTATAGTATCTTCAGGGACAGAAGCAGATCATTTTTTAAACAGTAATACTTAAAGGGGCATGCTATACCATGGGACATCATCCTGCCTTGGGTGTACTGTGAGGCTCCAGAGAATGCAGAATGCCTTCAACCACCCAAGAAATGATATTATCCTATTATATACCACAGCATGGAGTGTATTATTATTATTATGATTATAAAATAGCCCTTAAAGGGGAACTGCAGTCAAAAGTTACAAAAAATATGTTGTGCAGAGTGTTTTTATTTGTAGATGTAGTCCTAGTGTGCCCTGTGCTTTGTTTGCTGTTCGGACTTTTTTTTCTATATTTGCCTGCTAGTTTTATGGCCCCTGTGGCAGTTTTGAATTTTGTATTGCTTTTCCTTTTCCTACAATGCCTCCTGTACCATGTGACAGTGATGCATTCATGAACACTGATTCAGCAAGTGCTGTTTTAATGTCAAGTTTATGGCAGTAGACCTGTGATTTCAGTGCCTTCCCTTTTCCAGCGAGCACTAATAAAAGCTATATTTACAGTTTGGCAAACACCTGAGGGATAAATGGGTGGGCTGTTCTGTAAGGAAACAGCTGGAGTCTTCACTGATTATAGACAGCATTAATTTTTTATTTTATTTATTTATTTTTATTTAGTTTTTGTTGACCGGGTAAGTGCACTAGACAAATCCTACCTATTTTCAGGCACGACCCGGAGGAGGGGGATACAGATGAATGCCAACTGACCTTGAACCAGATTAAACTGTTGGTGGTATTTTTAGTGAATGAGGAAAATTTGGCCAGGACACCGGGGAAGTTCCCCTACTCTTTTCGATAAGTGCCATGGGATCTTTAACATCCACCCGAACTACCACCAATCCAGGCAGATGGGACTTCAGTTTAACGTCTCATCTGAAAGACGGCACCTCAAAAGTGCAGCACCCCTCTCATGCTGCACTACAGTGTCAGTACTGGGATATTAACCCAACTGCCAGATGTGGGAACTGAACCCACAGCCCTCTGATCTCCCTGACCTGGGGTGATTTGTATGTTTTTTCTATGACTGTGTGTAGTGTGACGAAACAAAAAGCTTTAAAAACAAAACATTTAGTCCTACTGGGTAGACTATGAAACAAACCTTGAAAACAAAAAGATTGGATTACAAGAAGTTATTTCGTTGAAGCCTGAACAACAGGCTCCTAACAAAAGATTACTGCTGCAACAGCTATATCAGTCATTGAATCAATGAGCAAAACAAAATGGTTATATTAAATGCACGCTGAAAATAGAAAATAGAGTTAAAAATCTACGTTTCAACCTTAGGTCTTCTTCAGAAAATATCTAAAAGAGAAAAAAAACAAGTTAGTGTAGAGGAGAGGTAAAATGAGAGAGATATATATGTGGAGAAAGAAGAAGAGGGAGGCTAAGGGAGAAGAAGTGATAAATGGTAAGATTAAGAGAGAATCTGTGAAACAAAAAGGTGATGATGGGAAAGATAAAACATAATGGGAGAGAAAGAGCTGGGGAAGTTCCCAGGTAGAGACTGATTAACAGGGCCTTGTAAGAAGGCTGAAAGGTGACAAATGTGTGAGAAGGAGACAGAAATGGAGACATATGGTGAAAATGAAAATAAATCAGTACAAAACAAATTGACTTTAGGGAAAAAGGGGAGGCTGAAAGATGTTAGTGGAAAATAAGTCTATCATTTAAACCAGAGGGCTGCTGGGAGCCAAGGCGGATGATCAGCTTGGCTTCCATGTTTTTTCTATGGTTAGGATCCCGGAAGCCCTGCTGGAGGACACAAACAGAAAGGTCATTGACATTGCGGTCCCTGGAGATAAAGTGGGATACAATGGGTTTAGCAGTTTCACCATTCCTGACCGCTCTGTAATGTTCCCTGAAATGGTCAGCAAGATGCCTACCAGTTTCTCCAATGTACATAGCTGAACACCTCCTGCAAAGAATACAGTACACTACATTAGTGGAGGTGCATGAGAACTCCTTGGTGATGTGAAAAACACCTGTAGGCCCCAGATCTCAGTTACACTGGAAATAAATTTGCAGGTGTAGCAGCGAGCCTGTTGCAAGGTTTGGTACCTGGGGAGGAACTGTTAGGAGTGGGTAGGCTGCTTTTACCAGGAGATTGCAGGTTAGGTGGCCGTGTAGAGGCAACAGGTGGTTCTTAAAGGAAGCACCAATGTTAGGGTCAGTTTGCAAAATGGGAAAGTTACTAGTGATGATCCTGTGAAGAGAAGGTGTGCTCTGATGGAAAGGAAGAACTAGTGGAATACGCCGTTGTTCTTGTGTGACAGTATCCCTCCTGCGGGGGTCAAGGATACGGGGCATGTTACTGACCCGGGAGAGTGCTCTGTCCACTGTGCTTTTAGGGTATCCCCTGTTGATAAAAAAACTATGCATTATTTGGGTCTGCTCAGCAAAATCATCCTCTTCACTGCATAACCTGCGAAGTCTAAGAAACTGTGAATAAGGCAGGCCATTCTTGACATGTTTAGGATGGAAGGAGCTATGGAGGAGGAAACTGTGAGAGTCAGTGGGTTTGTAATAGACTGATGTCTTCAGACCAGTGTTCTGGACTGAGAGCTGGATATCCAGGAAAGGCAGTGTAGAGGAGGATACTTCAACAGTGTACTGAAGGGAAGGATGAGCCGTGGTGAACTTGTCAAGGAAGACTTGGAGGGTCTCCCTGGATCAGGAGGTGGCCCCCACACAGTCATCAATGTAGCGTTTGTAGAGTTCAGGCAGAGTTCCTGTAAATGAGAGAAAAAAACGTTCCTCCAACCAACCCACAAACAGATTAGCAAAGCTGGGACCCATCTTGGTACCCATGGCAACATGGAATCAATGGTATTGGATGCATCACTGTCACATGGGCCAGAGGCACTGTAGGAAAAAGAAAAGCAATAAAACATTCAAACATGGTGATCCACAGGGGCCATAAAACAGTTATGCAAAATTAGAAAAATCTCCTAACAGCATACAAAGGACTGGACACACTAGGACTACACACAAAGCAAAACACTCTGCACAACATGTTTTTGTAAATGTTGACTGTAGTTCCCTTTGTAATCAGTTTTGAACTGTGATGATATACTAAGATATCATCATGGTCAAAGAAAGCTTTAGCTAATCAGCTTCCAGAATTTTTCATAGCCATTTTATTATTAAAAAAATAGAGAATATTAGCTTTTCAAAGTTTGTGAGACACAAATGAATAACAAGGTAGTAGTGCTGTACTGCATTTGAAGCAGCAATATTTGTTAACGAAAAAATTCCATCCCATAGTTGTTGTTTTTTTTTGCAATAATGTATTTCTGGAAAAAGCAGCAATATACTCGTGTTTCTTTCCATTTCACTCCTAAAATGGAGATATGTGGTTTTGAAAAGTTCTAAAAGTTTCTGCTGTCTAGTTACACCCACTAGGAAAAAATTAAACATCTAGGTGTGGCACTGTGCTGTTTACCATTTGGAATTTGTAAATGTGTGCAGAATGGCATTTCTGCTTCCAAGCTGCTTACCAGACTTTCAGTGTAAACTATGAATAATATTCTGTGGATTATGTAATCCATGGAATAATATTCCTCAGTTTGCAGAAAATGAATCCCCAATTTACGTAAACTACCTAAAACTGCTCTGCGGTTGATATAGTCTGCGGAAAACTAATCCTCAGTTTAAAAAAAGTCCCCCATTAGGAATTCTGATTCAGATGGAATTCCTTGTAATTTGGTGGAATTTCTAAAATTCTGCAGAATTCTACACAGCACTAATAAGGAGGCACATGCCTTGGTAAGGTCATTTAGACAAAAAAAAATATATAACAGAATGGAGGGGGGGGGCACCTATGATGGCTGCTTAGGACCTGTCTGTCAGGTAGGAGAGGAACCATTTGATGATAAGATCAGATAATCTAGTACCAGCCAGTCTGTCCAGTTAAAGGGAGTGAGCAGTTGCGTCAGAGGATTTTGCCAGGTCAGCAAAGACAGCAGAAATGTGTTGGCCCTGATCTAGCCCCTTCAGGGTAGAGTCAGTTTAGATCTGTGCAGATTTTTGAAATTCTGCATCCACTGTAATTCCATAGAATATCAGAAAATCTACTTTATTCTGTGGCATGCTGTCAGAAGAAGAATTCTACAATTCTGAAGCAGAATCTTATCTTAATTCCTGTTCCATGTTTTACATAAACCACAGAATAGTATTCAGTGTTTCACATAAACTGTGCATTTATTTTTTGTGAACCATGGAATAATATTCCCAGATTACGTAATCTGAAAAAAATTATTGTTTACATAGAAATACTTTTTGGGATTCTGTGGAATTAAAAAAAGAAATTCCAAGAAACGTTTTGGAAGCAGAACTGCCATTCTGAATGAATTCAACCAGAGGAGTTTCACATCTCACACAGCTCCATGTCATAGAGCCTGAGCAGGGAGTTTCCAGTGAAGTGGGACTTTCTAAAGCCAGACTAAAAAGAGGTAAGGGAAGAGGAGTTAAGGAAGGAGGAGAACTGGGAGAGTCAGAGAACCAGGCACTCCTAGAGTTTAGCCAAAGCAGGGAGAGGGGTGATGCGATGGTAGACTCAGAAACCCCAAACCTTAATTCCTAATTTTAGACTGGGCACTGGTTAAATCTGATGCCGGATTTCAAATTCTGAATTCTGATCACCCTTACTTGGAGCAGAGGGGGCCACCACCATTATAAAGGGGATACTCTTGGTCCTCTTCCAAAGAACAGTAAATTTCCCTTTGAGGGATGAGATGTTAAGTAGGGCAGAGATGGATTAAGCCACAGTGGGAGCAGAGAGACAGGTATGTTTAGGATCCAGCCCACTGAGACTAGGAGTGATCAGCATTACCAAAATCTGATCCGTTTTTGGATTTAGGATTTTGGAATAATCCGACTCCAATTCTGCTTCTGATTCCGGTTCAGAGTTGAAATCGGAATTGGAATCCAAAATCTGATTCCAAGAAGGGTCCCACTGGGGCACATGGAAGGTGCTACCAGCGGTAACGTCAGAGGCCACCGTCAACTGCGAGGCGAGGATGAGCAACATGCAGGAAGCATCCTTCCTGCCTGCAGGATGGAAATGGGAACCAGATTCATCTGATTTCAAAAACACTATTTTCAAATTAAGATTTCCAGACTCAGAAACCCCAAACCTTAATTCCTAATTTTAGACTGGGCACTGGTTAAATCTGATGCCGGATTTCAAATTCTGAATTCTGATCACCCTTAGTTGAGACTGTTACATTGTGGTAAGACTGTTACAATTGTTAAGATCTGTACCACAAGGGCATAGCTACCGATATGCTCTGGCACGCCATGGCTGTAGACCAGCGGCGGTAGGCAGAAGCCGCCGCGACGGCGACATTTGTAAATTTCCACCTTTGTGCAAATTGTTTTCTTTATTTTGCGGGCTTTCCAGTGGCCCAACAGTGCTCTCGGAGAGTCGCAATTAAAGGGAGTAAAAGGAGGGGGTGGCGGGTCTCAGATGACGGCACGCCACACTAACTGGAGCGGACCTGATTGGAGACATGTGTGCTTTGGTCCTCAATCATTTCCGCGATACCGCCAGGAGGAGGCATGCCTAGTAAGGGCGGCCAGGCAGGCTCTTTAAATTCCCCTGGAGCTCTCTTGAAAGCGAGTCAAGCTGTGGATTGGACTGGAACACTAGTTGCTGCCGACTGCCGTTGCCGACTTGCAGACTGCTGTAGAAGCCGAATCGACCGATGGAGCGTTACTCTGCACTTCTCTAGAGGGAGATAGCGAGAGAGAGGATTGTAGGAACCGCCGCGCTGATATGTAGTTCACCTGACCCCCCCCTTAAAACGGTGCATTTCGTTGCTACTGCTGCTCCTGTAGTCTGTTGTCAGTGCTGTGCCCTGTGCTATTCAGTAGCCAAGAGGAATTTTGGACACCAGCACATGAGTCTGACACTGAGTCTGTGGGTGAAAAAATATCATCTGTTTACCAGGTATGTTTTCAGTTGGTTAATGTGTGACACTGCTGCTCTTGTGGTGGATGGGCAAATAATATTGGCAAGGCAGTAAATGTAGGCAGTTCTGCTTCTGGTGGTGTGGTGGTAGGGGTGTGTGTGTGTGTTCATGGTATAATATTTAACATTGGGCTCTATCAGAACAAAAAGGGGCAGATATTCTGGCAGGTAGAATAGACTGATTGATAGTGAGGATTTTGAACCATATATGGTGTGATTAAAGGAAATGAACAGCCAAGCACAAGGAAAATAATTATGAGAGGGTTTAAATAGGAAGGAAATGATTGTGATGGGGAAAAGTGTGGGAAACATTATGGAAGTGAAGGCAGGTTATAACGGACCCATAAGATGCTTAAGATACAAGTTGCACATAAGACAAAAAATATACAAAAATGTTACGTCCCAGCACATTTGCTGGTCTTTTAATTTTTTTTTTCACTTTTTGGGGGAAACTGTTTCCAGTTACCCAGTATGTTTTCATATTTTAAAATTATTTGACACATTTTGAGGGAAAGGGTGGTTAACTCCTCAGCCAGCACAGGCACTGTCGCAGATAACAAGGACAGGTTGAATTGTGGGACCAATTTAAGTGTGTGTGTGTGTGTGTGTGTGTGTCCATGAGAGGGAGGATGATGACATGGGTGACAGGGAGGGTGAGGGGTTAATTTTATGAAATGATCTGAGTGAGGGGAAAGAGGATGGGAAGTACCATTATGCAGTGGGTGGGGGAAGGGTTACTGTAACTCTTGACACTGGGGCTGGAATTCCAGTGTTTTTTGGGGGGGTCCAGAACTGGGACTGGGCACATGGTGTCAGACTCAGGGATGGGGGATACAGGATGAGAAGCCAGTGGTCATGCAAGATGTATTTTATTTTGTTTTGGAAACAAAACAAACAAAAAAGACAACGGATTGGGTACCTAGTTTCTGAATAAATGAGGAACAGTGTATGACACTGGGATTCGACACTCTAGTGTCTGAAAATGAAAATGGGGGTGCGGCCCTTTAAAACCATAAGCTGTGGCACTGAGCAGTGAGGCACCTGCTCAGCAAGCTGGTGACCCGTTTCACACATTGCACCCCAGAGAACTGGAGGGAGATGACTGGGGAGGTATCAGAGTGACCATGCAGACTATCTCCTCTCTGAGGAGGGAATGGCTCACACCACTCCTTGAGCTGCTCCTGGAGGGAGGCAGGTGGAGAAACACTTGATGGCGTGGATGGCCACATACTACTGTCCATCTCTCCAGGATCTGGAGCAATGTGCATCCATAAATGGTGAAGAGGAGGAAAGGGAGAAAATGGGAAACATGGTCCATATCTAGTGCCCCAGATGAAACACAGAAACAGATGTTGATGGCAGATAAGGACCCCATTTTTTTCTACCTTATGAATGTGCCACAGGCCTTTACTCTGTCAATGGCCTATCTATTCATACTCATCTGTATTGCTCCCTTATGCCTATCCCATGCCTGTTTGAAGCCCTGTGCTGTATTCATATCGACCACCTCCTGAGGTGGTTTTACCTCCTTTGCTCTAGTCAAGGTATACATATTGTGGCATATTTTTACTTTAGGGGACTGTCTTAGAATTCGAGTACACCGGCGAGTAATACGGCCGTATGCGCATTCAGGCAATGCTACGTCGATGCTATGTCACGGGACTGTCAAAAGAAACGAAACGGTGATATTTTTTAATGCTTACAACAATTGTGCACTGCAGACCGGGAGTGTGGTGGGTGGAGCGCCCCCCACAGAAGGAATGAAATTTACTATAAAACTGTAGATCACCACTGGGGACCCAGGTGGTGTGGGGGGGGGGAGTGCCCCCACAGAACAAATATCAAAAGGCAACTCTGCAAGGCCACTTTTTCAATCCTGACGACTGTAGTATTGAATTTCAACAGCAGCTGAGTGGACATGGAGAAATCTGATTTGGAGCGTTCTGACTGATTGCAAGGTGTGTGTGTGTGGGGGGAGGAGTGTACAGATGTCGGGGGGAGGACATATTACCATAATCCACTGAATTCTGAAACGGGGGCACTATGTGTCTCCTAATCTAATCGCCCATAGTGTGCTCTAGTCAGGATATACATATTGAACTGTTAATCTGTCACTTGTTGTTTGATGCAGCCCTGCATTATTTTGGGTGCCCTTGTCTGGACTACCTCAATTTTGTTAATGTCTTGTTAATTTCTTCCCTGTGATTGTCAGCATCTCCCCTCCCAACCTATAGGTGGCTTCAGGGTTTCTCTTCCCTATGTGCATGATCTTGCACTTTGCGTTTAAACCCCAGTTGCCACTCTTCTGATCTGCTGCTAAAGCTACTTTTGTAGTGAGAAGCGTGTTCTTTCTCTGCTGTAGTTTTTAGCTCATAAGAGGGATATAATTCATGGAACTACCCAGCTAACAAAAACTAAAGTTATTGGTCAATGTTTAAAATGCACTCTGCAGAAATGTGTGCTTTGGGAACTGCTTTTTTGAGTGGTGTGCTGTTTTTTTTCCACCTAATAAAGGTTTGATAGTGGTTGTATGGCTTTTTCATGTAGTATTACTGTTCCTTGGTCTTGAATGACCACTTAATGCATAATAGTAATACCTAAAGTAACTGCTGCTGTTAATGCTGTTAGAATAAGCGCTGGTCACAAGAAGGGTTATTGGAAGCAGTCACAACTTGACATCAGCAACTGTCTAAGTTTAACCTCCAGTTAAACCTTGAAGGAATCCTAGGTGGATGCTGAAGTGATATCATGGGTGCAGTGAGTTCATTAATTTTTTTTCTTTATTTTAGTCTTTGGTAACTGGGTAAGACCCACTAGGCACAAGTGCCCATTTTCAGGGGCTACCTAGGAGCACTGTTCAGTCACACAGTATGCAAGTGGAGGTTGTGAGAATCAAACTCTGGTCTGCTGAATGTGCCAAGTTCATTCACACCTTGTTCCTCCAACCTCTGTGCTATACTGCCAACCCATAGCAGTCACGGTAGGCAAAGAACCTTTGTCCCAGAGGTGCGACAGCAGTGTACATTAAAAATCTGGCTTGTAGAGCTTCTGATGCAATGACAGTTGATAGCAGAGGTAATAAGTTTTTGCACTCCAAGGGCCTTTTGCCTAAGCTTTTTTGGACAGTAACATGTTTGGTACATGAGTACCTTTGGATTGGAGCCAGTTAGTTGATGGAAAGAGGGTAAGTTCTGAGCCTATCAGGGAGCAGGGAGCAGGAAAATGGCATAGTTAGTCTTGTAATTCATAATTAACTTGTGCATATGGAACCATCTTTCTTCGACTATGAAATTACTCTGTAGCCTGGATTCAAGAACCTTACGGTCTGTATCACTGGTAAACAAGACGGCATCATCGGCATATAAAAGGATGTGACCCTGACAGGAGTAAGGAAGGTTGTTGCGAAATGCTAAATAAAAGAGGGTCCAAGATGCAGAAGTCAACAAGGAACTCCAGATAGGACAGGTCTGCTGTCTGAGTGGGTGTTACAATCTTCACCTACTGTATGGTTGTGCAGGTAACTTTCAAACCAGGCTACACTGTCACGAGCTAGGCCAATGGTGGTAAGCTGTTCGACCAGGAGAGTATGATTCACTGTCGCATGACTTGTTAAATCAATGAAAAGCAGCACCGACCAGGTGTCCTTGATCTGAGGAGTGTTGAATAAAGCCTGTGAACTCCAGAAGGGCAGTAGCAGTATACCATTTCTGAACTCGTGTTATGGAATTGTAGATTTTTCTAAGTATTCAACCAGCTGGTCAGCCACTATATGCTCAAGAGCTTACTGGTGTTTGATATGGGAGCACAGGAAGTTAAGTGTCTTGCTCAGGGTCACACGGTATGCAAGTGATGGCTATGGGATTCAAACCCAGGTCTCAAGATCTGAAGCTTTAAACCACTGTGCTATACTGTCTCCCATGTTTGGAGTCTTGACGGTATGAGCTGCATCGTGCAAGGCAGTCCTGCATGCAGCAATGCAGTCACAGTGCTGCATAGAATAGTACAGCTGTTGCACATCAGAGTGCAGGCAGTAGCTGTCCCATTAGGAAAACACAGTTGTGATCCTGCAGTAACCATCCATGTGGAAGGAACTAGTTGGTCTCTAACAGACTGCGAGCTGTGTGCTCTGTTACAGAGCAGTGTTGCGCGGGCCTGAGCTGTCTAGGTGTTCTCAGATTTAAACAGGAATGTTTCTTTATGCTACTTGAAATCATACAGCCCTGGTATTGTTTCCGTTTATGCTACTTTGGATGGCCCTGTCAACTTTATCTGTACAGGGAAGCAGTTTTTCAATTGCAAAATGGCACATTCTAATTCTAATTTCTATTTTAAATTAAGGGTGCCATCTGCGAGGTTGGGTACAAGGGGCATAAGCTGCGGCGGTGTCTGGGGAAAGTGTGCTACACAGAACAATGGACTCAATTAAGAGAAAGCAGCCATCTGGGTCACAGGTGCGAAAGGCCAAACGGGCCAGAATGGAAGAAAATGCACAAATGTCTCGGCTGATGCAGTCCTTCAGCATCCGACCCACATTCACTGCAGGGTAAGCTTTTTTGATGGTACTGATTCATCCACTTGTGTGTGTAAACAAATATCTAATTAGTCTCAGTTTACAAATTTATTTACTTATTGTTTTAGTGGTAACAATGCAGCTACACCACAGATGAAGGAAGACTTAACACAAGAACCTGTGCAGATTCCAAATGCATCTGCCACTGAAACCGAAGCGACCACAGAATCCCAGACCTCACAAGCTGCATCCCAAGAACCTGATGAGGCTGACCTGCACTCTGTGATGGAGCCTGTCGAGGCCAACATTGTGCCACTGACAGATGTGCAGATACCTACTCTTGTTGGAGAGTTGGAGTTGAACCAGCCAGACACTGAAGACCTTGGCTGTTTGGATCGTGGCCACCTCACTGATGCACAGAAGAAACGCATCCTTGGAATGCCGTGGCAATCACCATCTGGATTTCAGTTTCCTTCCCGGCTAATGGGTTCTGAAATTGCCAATCAACGCTTAAGGAGATTCAATCCACAATACCTGCAAACATACACATTTGCAAGATATTCAAAGTCTTTAGATGGTGTGTTTTGTGCCCATTGTTTTGTGTTTAGTACCACAAGTGGCACTGTGTTGATATCCACGCCAATGAGGACTGGTCAAACAGCAAGAAAACCCTTGAGAGGCACAGCAAATGTAAAGAACACTTGAATGCCACTGCTAAAACAGATGGTTTTCTTGCCATCTGTGATGGCAAGCTGGTTACTGCCTACCAGTCTCTAACTGACCAAAATACAAGGGTGTCCCAGCAGACCAACCACTTCCTGCGAGGATTGTAAAATAATCTTGTTCTGTGGAAGAAACAACGTTGCCCTGCGAGGAAAAATATACAGATGGAGGAAACTTCCAGAATTATTACAGTACACAGCAGAACTGGACCAAGAATTACAAGATCACCCGAGACTAGCTCCCAGAAATGCAGTCTACACATCTCCTCAAATCCAAAACGAGCTGATCCAGCTTATGGGCCTGCAACTGCAGCGAAAATTTTACAAAAAGTCAAACAAGCTAAATGGTTCAGCCTAATTGCAGATGGTAACTGATGTATCAACCAAGGAACAGATATCCCATGCGTCTCGCTTATGTCCACCACAACACCATAGGTGACACTGAGATACGTGAAGATTTTGTAGAGTTCATGGAAGGCTTCACAACACAGGTCGAGGACTGGCAGATCTCTTTGTCGCGACGCCTGTCTGCCTGGGCATTGACATCAACATGATGAGAGGGCAAGGATATGACAAGGGCAGTAATATGAGTGGTAGATTTAATGGGGCCCAAGCAAACATTAAGGCTGTTGTGCCGGAAGCCTTATATACAGTCTGCAAAGCACACAGCCTCAATACTGCAATTGTTCACTCCTGCTCCATGAGGCAAGTATCAAACATGTTTGACACTACAAAAAAAATTATTGCCTCATTAAAGGCATCCGCCAAATGGAATAATATTTTCCTTACAGAACTGAAGGAATTTCACAACATCCCCAACGATTATGATGAACCTGCAGATCACATCAGAACTATTCTGCAGCAGGCAACACAAGATGGATGAGCCAGGCTGACTGTCTGTCAAGGTTTAAGGAGAAATACTTGGTGGTTTGTAGCACACTGGAGAAGATGTTAGAATTTGAGGATGATGCTGAACGGTTTCTTTATTCAATCACCAAATTTGATTTTATCGTGACCCTGAGTTGTGTTGATCACATTATGGCCTTGACAAAACCCTTGCACCTTTATTTACAGCGTGTGGACATAGACCTCATTCAAGCATCCGAGGAGGCTACTACTTTGTGGGAAGTATTGAGGGGCATGAGGGAGTCCTTCGAAACTCATTTTGGGGAACTGTACACAGACATCATGTCACTGGCAGCCTCGGTGTGCACTGAGGAATCTGTTCCTTGCACCTGTGGAAGACAAACGCAACACAGCAACATCAGTGCCACTAGCCCTAAGGAATATTACAGGCTCAACATCTTTATTCCATTTCTGGACCATGTCATTTCGGAGCTACAAGAGCAGCTTATTGAGTGTCGGCCTCGCTTCCTTGCTCAGTACCTTGTCCCACAAAAGTTACATTTGCTAATACATGAGGAGCAAGTGTTGAGCTATATAATGCATACAAGGTGGATTTGGCAGCATGGCAGAATTTAGGATGGAGCTCTAAGGTGCGTGCAAAGTGGTGAATATTCCAGTGAAACAGAGGCCAGAATCTCTAATTATGACATTGCAGCACCTAAATTCAGCACTGTATCCGAACATCAATGCCGCATTATCCATCTTGGCAACCATGCCAGTAAGTGTAGCAACTGCAGAGAGGTCTTTTAGTGCACTGCGACGGTTGAAGACATGGCTGAGAAGCACAATTGGGGAGTCGCGTCTCACAGGATTAGCTCTGCTGCACATCCACAGGGATATGGAAATTGATGTGGAACAATTGTTGAAGGACTTTGACCCATGCCAGGACAGGCGCTTAAAAGATGACCCCTGCTGTGTCTGTTTGTAATGCAATAAGTGTGTCTGGTGTGGGTGGGTGTCAAGCTTTACTGCAGTGAGTTGTGTGGCATGCAAAGTGGGTAAATGTTCAGTAAAGTGGATCTGACTCCCTAGTCAGAGTGTGAATGGTCCTCTGTGGGACTGGCTACCTTGTCGGTACAGAGGCTTGACACAATTGAGAAATTGTAACTAAAAGCCAGTCTTGGTCTGAATGTGAGTGCATTTCATCTTTACATTGTCATATAGAGATGCTGCAAATGATGTGGTGGAGGGGCGGGGCATGGAAAAGTGGTGGGGGGGCAGGGCATGGAAAAGTGTGTGACAGAAAGGCAGTATGGACAACAGTGGTCTGGGGTAGCAAAGGGGCAGCTTGGTGTGCAAAACTGAAATGTCTGGCTACACCCCACAGCTCTCATGGTGAGAGGTAGCTTTCCCTGTTTCAAAAACCTTTGGCTGCTGTTCAACAAAAATGCCGTTCAAACAATTCAAAAGAGCTTCAGTTGTGCTGTTGCCTACAGACTCCTCCTAGGAACTCAAAAGGCGTGCGGCTCCCAGGGTAATTAAGAGACAAAGAAAAAAGCCTGGCCAATCAAGGAATGCTTTGTCAGGTCCTATAAAATTGCCCCAAATGTTTGTCATAGAGAACTGACCAACTGCTAATATCTGACTACATATGATTTCCTGGAGAACTGTAAGCATCTTTGTTGGTGGCATATCTGTCAAGAGCACTTTTATGTCATTTCATTTTGCTGGTGTCTTCTTGCTGTAATTTAATGTAAACTCTTTATCTTCTTGAATATTCATCTCAAGTTGTTTACTACATTGTGGTTCTCAGCATCTCCTCATTAACTTATTCACATTAATGTTGCAAGGGTAGGAAATAAGTTCAAGTTCCGAAGAGAGGGAACCAACTTGAAGTAGCTACTATTTAAATTCTTAGCACTTTTGATCTTTTACTAATGTCATGAAACCACAGACAGACTAAATAATCATCTGTCTTCATTTCTGCTTTTAAACACACTACTTTTCTGGCCATAATGGTAACTGTGAATTGTGAGCAGACATCAGAAGAAGGCACATTTGATCACCCCTGGGGTCTACTTGCTCTGTTGCTAGGATACAATTCCCAGTCTTTATAAGTGCTCTTAGGACAGTTGTTTTCCAACGGTGCCTGTACAATGTTAAAAAAATGACATAATCCATGTAGAAATCTAGATTTAGTATTTGCCGTATTGGTCCTTGTAAGAACAGATCCAGAAACAAATGATTTGATACCTTTTAATGGACCAACATAGATGTAACAACAAGAACAAAGTGCTCTACCTTTTGGACCAACCAGTCCTTCTTCAGAAGTGTAATGGCAGCTATTTAGAAAAAACAATACTTTTAACAACTAGATCATGCAGAAAAAACAGAAAAAAATCCCCATTGGTTTAAAATACTCATTTAAAAAAAACAGAAGTTTAACAGTACCATGTTACCTTAAGTTAAGTTTTGCACATCATACAGTGTGCACTGATGTTTTTAAGACAGTTTTACTGGTAATTTCTTGTCTGTAATACATACATTGAAACTTCTTGGAGTCCTAAGACCATCTTAGTATGTCTTTAATCTGGGTGGGGGTTGTTTTTCAGTAATTACATCCTTATACACATTGTGACACTCATAGTTTGATTTAAGAGGCATCTGCTCGAGTAGTGTTATCCTACGTCAATTAAATTTATATGCAGTAGGAATCTTTGTATGTGTTTTGAACCAAGCACCTTTGACCCTGGGACCCTCCCAGCTTAAGGTAACATGGTACTGTTAAACTTCTTTGCATCATCTTCTGTATTTTTTAAAGGAGTATTTTAAACCATTGAGGGAAGTTTTCTGTTTTTTCTGCATGATCTAGTTGTTAAAAGTATTGTTTTTTTCTAAAAAAAAACTGCCATTAAGCTTCTGAAGAAGGACTGGTTGGTTCGAAAGCTAGAACACTTTGTTCTTGTTGTTACATCTATGTTGGTCCATTAAAAGGTATCAAATCATTTGCTTCTGGAAAGTCCATGTAGAAAAGTTTATGGGAGACATGCAACTGTATTGCAAAATGAAATGGTTTCTGGTTATTATTAGTCATAAAGAACCATGTATGTTGCTTTTGGAGACTGTTGATCATTTTACTGCATACTAAATAGTGTTTTGAACCATATCATGTGACCAGGGGCTGCATTTTCATAAGCAGGTGCAATGCCTGCAGACTAGGTTGTGGCCATGGATATTTGTGTTGTTATTGCCCCTTTCCTTTTGGGCGTACCTGCACCCGAGTTTCCCCACTGCTGGTGAACTTGTAGCACTTGGATGAGCTTTGTGGCAACTTGCATCTCTGTCTGGATGCAGGTGGCCCACAAATGCATGCAAGCAGGCGGCCTCAACAATGATGCCCCATGCTAGACTCCGGAGATAGGGTCTAGCAGGTGTCTCTTTGATACAGTGATGGAAAATTACATTTTTTTAATGCAAGACTCGTGTCAAATATATGGCGCAAATGAAACTTGCATACAAACTATAAATTTCAAAATATTGTCCAGTATTTCAAGTAACAGTGGAAAAGGGTTATGCAGCTGAGGCCCTGTTCACATTATAAGCATGGTTTTAAAAATGTTATTGCAACCATTTTAAGCTTACCATGCTGAAGCATTAGAGCTGTTGGAAAATCATGTTTTAACATGGTACCACTGCATTCCCATTGCAGTCCAGAGTATGTTAATTCTGTGTTAGTCAGTAAGCTGCACTTCCAGTGGATACCAAAGCACACATCTCAGTCAAGCAGTCAATCGTGTTATTGTTAAGCATCCAGTTTTGTAACTAGGAAACCATGTTACACAGAAACGTTTTTTAAAACCATGCTAAAGACTAGACTGTCTCTTCAAGCAGTTGAAAATGCTCCTTCCTCCCCGCAGGAGGCATATGGAAACCTACATTAATCAATCAACTAATCAATCAATCTGGATGCTAGCCATGTTGAAACTGTTTAACTAGCTTAAAGGGGGCAGTGTTAACCCTTTTTGCATCATACTATTTCAAGCTGCAAATCCAAATTTTATGATTAATTTACCTTCTTTCAAATTCCATTGATGTTAAAGGAATAATGCACGACAGGGTGTGTGTCATGCTGGGATAACGCCACACCTGGGGGGGTTGGGCACGAGGCCCCAGGCGTGACATTAACCCAAACGACACACACCCTGGAGTGCATTATTCCTATTATACAATGGCTCATTGTTATACAGAATAAAAACAATAATTTTAAAGATGTTTTCGTGTGTGGAAACATATTTTTGTTTTTTAAGAGAAGATGAAACAATTAAGCAAATGCTCATCTTCATGGGTTCACAGTGCTGAGACTAGACCTGTGGTGACGTACTGGGATAACGCTATGGGTCCAGCCCCAAACTGACCAATCACAGTCCAAGATTCTTCCTTGCCATTGTATAACGCTGGTTGTTTCATTTGCTTCCCTTCTTAGCTGAACCGAAATGCATGCTTATGGTGTAATTATGCCCAACCTTGTTTTGTCTCAGATTCCTATTAAAGTCTCATTGCATAGTTCCTGAACATTAGAAGCATCCCCCAACACAGTCCGGCCACTCATGATGCAATAGTCTCCTCTCCTCCCACCGCATCACAACTGGCTAGACTGTGTTGGGGGGGGTGTTCCCAAGTCCTAGAAACATGCAGTGGAAGTTGATTAAGGAATGCTAACAAAGACATTTTTATGTGGTAACACCAGCATGGTGGACATTGTGTTTTTCACTTTTAAAAAGAAAACAGGAATCAGAATCAAACTAGCAGCAACATCAGGAGTCTCTACAGAATGTGACCAATCATTAAAAGTATTTCTAAACTAGAGACACTTTAAAGCAGCAGTGCAACAAAAAATGTTTTTCCAAAAAATTTTGTTTCAGCTACAGCTAAGAAACATATTAGCATACCTGTCAGATGTACTTGTCTCGGTACCGCCTGTGCTGTGCAGCATGAGTCTTTTTTTATTATTTCAGTCCTAACTCTTTCCAGATCTTCAGTGCTATTTTTATGTAAAATGTGGTGGCCATCTTTTTTTCTTGAGAAAAAATTTAATTAAAGCATTTATAAAATACTCAAATTTTGGTCAAATTAGAAAATTCTACCACCAAATAAAACTGGAAGATGCCTGGAATCTTTTATAGTGAAAAAATTGTAGGGTCAATTTTTTTGCCCAGTTTTGCTGCACTGCTGCTTTAAGGCCTAATGAGGTTGACCGTGCCCCTTTAAACCATTTTTACCTCCCTATTGTGTATAGAGCCTTAGGCATCTCAAGTCCTATTATGTCTGTATCTGCGAAGATGTCAACATACAGTGCTGTGCTGTAGGTGCATCTGCTGTCCAAGACTGTCTCAGACACATGGACGTAAGTGTGGTCCAGAGAAAGTAAATTAGTGATCTGTGCATCACCAGGTTTAAAATCTACCACAGCCAGTGGTTCGCTGTGTGACTTTAAGCAAGCCACTTGACCTCTCCCTGGGCTTCATCTCTCCCAGCGGTAAATTGGGTAGAAGCAGGACCCAACGGAAAATGAGATGTTGCATCTCGATTGAGCAGTTCTTTTTGTGTACTGCACATAGAATAAAAAAGGAGGAGAACAGAGTTATTTTTTTGCTTAGGGAGCTGTGTTCCAAAAGGCATGCTTCAGAAGGAAAAAAAGGCGTTCAGCTTTGTCAACTGAGAAACATGAAGACATGCAAGTCAGGTCTCATTGGTTTTCTATAGGCCATAAAACTATATTTTTTTAATTTTAGAATTTTTGGCCAGGAAATGTACACCACAACAAATCTCATTTACAGGTGTGACCTGGGAGGACAGAGAGGCTGAGTGACTTGTTTAGAGTCACACAGTATGCAAGTGACAGTTCTGGATTTCCAGGTTCATAACTTGGTGCCCTAATCTCTAGAACCTACCTCTCAAGTTTTTGTCACTGAAATTAGGGACACAGGTGCTCAAAATGAGGGATATATTCTTAACTATGAAAATGCAAGCTCCCAGCGCTAAGGATACCAGTACTTTTTGTGACAGGAAGCTCCTGCCACTCTTGAGGACCGACCTTTCCTTAAATCTGTTGCAACAGTTCTTCATTTTCTTAGCCTAATCTATCCATTACAATTTTGTGTTTACCATTGTTGGATTTAATATGTAATAGCACTATGTCATAAAATACCTTGGTGTATTTACCTTGTGTTTATGAAACCTGTAAAAGTTGAAAATACAATGGCACTAGGTGTTTTTGATAACGGTAAAAAGTACTAGGTGACTATTACAGAAATGAAGTTAGTTGTGCCATTTAAAATGCATGTAAATTCTTGTAAACTGAACAAGGCTGAAATGTCATGGTGATTTGCATGTATCCCATGATGCTTTGCATTATGGAAGTATGTATGATGTTGTATTTCTTTGAAACTTGATTTGCTGCCAGTGCCCTTTGGGGTAACCATTTTTTCAGTGATTCTGCACTGAGGTTCTTTGTTTTTAACTTGTTTTTTTTTTCTTTTTGAGCCCCCACTACCTAAGCAAACGGGGCCCACATAGGGATGAAGGGTTTAGTGGTTAGCTCAGAGATCAATGTCAGTAGGTGCTGGCTAAGTGCAAAGAAAGGACATTCCTAGTCTGTTATTGCAAACTGATGTACTGAAGAAGGTATATGGCATTACAGAAGCTTATTTCCTGTATTTTGAATAAACATCACACAGTGATTGTGTGTTGAATCTGAAGTTCGGTGTCTAGTCCATCCGTTATCCCACAACCCCTCTACACTTTTATTTGTTCAAAATGTAATGTTGCTTTAGTATCATAGAATGTTAAGAATATCTGGTTTGAAGTCTGAGTTTATAGCACATTCTCTATGTGGTCAATATCTTTACAATGTGGGATGGATTGGGGACAAAGCACTTAACAAGGGCAAAATGAGGGACATCCCTCATAATGAGAGACAGTTAAGAGTTGAGACGTTCCAAAGGTTTTCCTCCACAGGCAAATTTGTGAAATTTGCCTCCATTGATAAGTACACAAACCTTTCCTGTTCAATGGGAAATTCGCTTATAGCTACTTCGCCTTTCAGTTTCACCTTTTAACTTTACCTTTGCATTAGAAAGGCAAACGTTACCAAAAAAAGTCCTGGTCACATGAGGGATCTTCTGAAGGTCACATGTTATATTGCCGGGACAGGACGTATTGCTTTCAGTTTTTATCAGTTGTAGTGAGTGAGACAGTGTGAGCCTAGCTTGCAGAAGCCAGGACTCAGAGAAAGCCAAACAGTTCAACAGAACTTTTAAGAAACCTCTTATTTCTAAATCTTCTTTTGTTTCTGAACCTTACTTAATAACTTAATATTTGTTTATAATGGTTTTTTCTGTCTTTTTAAGTTTGCACATGTGCATCAAACTTATTGCGATGAGTAACTTTTGAGGGGTGTGACACTGTCTGTCCAATGCAGAGTACTCTACAATAAGCTCAACAGTATCACACCAATCATCAGCCAGGCTAATCATGACACTGTTTTGCCTGAAGTGGTCTGCACTTGAAAAGAAAAAGCCACACCAATCATGTGGTGGCTTTTCCCTTTCATCTGCAAGTCACTGCACAGCAAATGGCTGTTTGTGTCCCGATCAGCCTGGCTGATGTCTCTGCTCCCCCCCTCGCAACCCCACCGGTCCCTTCCCTCTCCAGCCCCTTGCACCCCTGGCTGACACCTTAAGCCCTGTAGAGCATAAATAAATTTACAATAGTGCCACTGGAGCAGCGATTCTGGAAGGTGGGAGGAGACGCTTTCCTTCCCTGCCTCCTCAACTTCCTGCTGACTCCTTTTGCTCCTCTTCTCCCACCCATGCGAAGCAGGCCACAGCCTAAGCTCCATATGCGCTGGGAGTTTACAGTGCCTGAAGGCATTTTCGCTAAAGCATGATTGTGCTAGTTGATCCCCTCCCCAGCCGACATCGGGGTGCTCAATCCATGTGTCAGCATGTATCCCCCTCCACCAATAATGTGACACACTGGGAGCACACCACAGTGTGCCAAAAACTACCTCTTTGATGTTTCCGACACTGGGATAGAAACACAGAAACATAGAAATTGATGGCAGATAAGGACCACAAGCCCCATCCAGTCTGCCCATTTCTTTTTCTACCTTATGAGGTGTATCATCTGCCTTTGGTCTGTCAATGGCCTATCTATTCATACTCATCTGTATTGCTCCCTTATGCCTATCCCATGCCTGTTTGAAGCCCTGCACTGTATTCATATCCACCACTTTCTGAGGTAGGCCATTCCATGCATCCACCACCCTTTCTGTGAAAAAGAACTTCCTCACATTACCCCTTAATCAGCCTCCCTTTAATCTCATGCTGTGTCCTCTTGTCCTGCTATTATCTTATATTTAAACATGTTAGGCTCTTTCACCTTGTTAATGTCCTTAAGGTGTTTGAATGTTTTGATCATATTACCTCTCTCCCTCCTTTGCTCTAGGGTATACATGTTGAACTCTGTTAATCTGTCCTCATATGTTTTCTGATGCAGTCCATGCACCATTTTGTTGCTCTTCTCTGGACTTTCTCAATTTGGTTAGTGTCCTTGTGAAGGTGCGGCCTCCAGTACTGCATGTAGTATTCCAGATGGGGCCTAACCAGTGTCTTGTAAAGAGGGATTATTACCTTCATCTTCCGACTTGTGATATCCCTACTAATACACCCCAACATCCCCCTGGCTTTACCTACTGCTTTAGTGGTCTGCTTGGATGATTTCAGGTCATCGGTGGTGATGATGATGAAGGCCAAGTCTCTTTCTTCCCTTGTGACTGCTAGCAACTCCCTTCCCAGCCTATAGGTGGCTTCAGGGTTTCTCTTCCCTATGTGCAAGATCTTGCACTTCTTTGCATTAAATCCCAGTTGTCACTGTTTCGACCATTTTGCTAGTTTATCCAGATCTCTTCTCATTCTGCCCACCCCATCTGGATCATCTACTCTGTTGCAGATCTTGGTGTCATCTGCAAACAGACAAACCTTACCCTCCAGTCCATCTGCAATGTCACTGATGAAGATATTGAAGAGGACTGGCCCCAGGACTGATCCCTGAGGTACCCCACTTGTGACTTGCATCTCTTCTGACTGTATACTATTTACCACCACTCTCTGTTTTCTGCCCGCCAACCAGTTTGCCAACCAGTTGACCAACTTCTGACCCACCTCGAGCCTACCCAGCTTATTAAACAATCTTCTATGTGGAACAGTATCGAAAGCTTTGCTGAAGTCAAGGTAGGCGACATCAACTGCTCCCCCTTGGTCCACCACTCTGCTTACCCAGTCAAAGATATGTATGAGATTAGTTTGACAGGACCTTCCTTTTGTAAACTCATGCTGTCTTGGATCCTGTGCTCCTATGGATTCCAGGTGTTGCACTACCCTTTCCTTAAGGAGTGCCTCCATAATCTTGCCCACTACTGAGGTATGACTGACTGGTCTGTAATTCCTTCCTCCTCCCTGCTATCACTCTTGTGGAGTGGGATCACATGAGCCCTTCTCCAGTCTTCTGGGACCTCTCCTGTGCTCAGAGACTCACTAAACAGTTCTGCTAATGGCTCTGCTAGTTCCACCCTTAGCTCCTTAAGTACCCTGGGATGTATGCCATCAGGTCCCATTGCCTTGTCCACCCTGAGCTTAGCGAGCTCTTGTAGGACCCTTTCATTTGTGAAGGGACTAGTGCACACCTCCCTCCCCCTGTGTCTATGGTGCTGAGCTGTGGGCCCTGCCCTACCTTCTCTTCAGTAAATACTGAGCAGAAGTATCTATTTAGGATAGATGCTTTTACATGGTCCTCCTCCTCCTCACATGCCCTCTTATCCCCTTGATCTTAGCAATACCCCTCTGGACTTTCTCCTTTCACTAATGTATCTATAGAAAGTCTTGTCACCTTCTTTACTGTTTGTGCTAGTGTTTCCTCGGTTTGGGCCTTTGCCTGCCTTACCGCCTTCCTACTTCCATAGGGAAGTTTGGTATACCTCCTATCTTCATCCTGCTGTATTCCCTTATATTTCCTGAAGGCCAGCCTTTTGGCTCTGACCTTTCTGCTACATTTTTGAGAACCAAGTGGTTTCCTCTTTCTTTTGCACTTCCTTTTCTGTCTAACACAATGGGATGTTGCTTCAAGTATTGCATCCTTAATGCTTGCCCACTTTGCCTATACCCCCTCACCTGTATTTCTTTTTGCCAGGGCTAGCTTAACTCTGTTGGCCATCTTATCATAGTCAGCTCCTCTGAAGTCCCATATGTTTGTCTTGGAATGGGATGATTTAGTTCTAGTGGCCAAATTGAACCATACCATGTGATGGTCACTGGCCCCCAGGTGACCTTTTACCTGGAGATCTGTGACCCTTTTTCTGTTAGGCAGTACTAGATCTAGGATAGCCCTGTCTCTTGTGGGTTGTTGTACCAGTTGTTTGAGGCCCTCCCCCTGCAGGGAATCCACCATGTGTCTAGTTCTGGCAGATGTTCCTGCTGGTATTGATCAATCTGTATCTGGCATGTTGAAGTCTCCCATTATCAGGACCTCCTCTTTAGCTGGCATGTTTTGTATATCTTCTAACAGTAATGTGTCTATGTCCTCCCCCTGGTCTGTAGGCCTGTAGACAATTCCAGTTCGTATGGCTGTCCCATTTCCTGTTTCCAGGGTGACTCACTGTTCTTCTGGCTGATGTCCACTTCCGGTGTCGAATGTACCCCCCCATGCCCCTATGTTCTCTGCTGACTTCGGGGTGCCCAATCCCCAGGTCGGCATTGATCCTCCCTAGTACTCTGGTACACTGGGAGCCCACACCAGTGTGCCAAAATCCATTTTATTAATATTTAACCTGTAAAAAAGAAAACAGTCCCACAAGGGTTTTTTTTTTAAATCTGAAAAAAAAAAAAGAAAAGAAAATGGTCCCTCATTGTTCCCACTGGCCCTCCCCAACCCACACCTCCTCTGCACACCCTCTCCCCACCCATACTTACCTCCAGAGATCGGGAACAGTGACCTTCTGTTGACCGGAAACGCCTGCACTCTTCAAAGACCAACTGGGAACTGAAGAAATGACGGTAATCCATATAATGGCAGTCATGGGAGTTTTATTTTGGAGTTTTGGTCCCAGATTTTCAACATGGGGTTCTCGGAACCCCACTACATGAACACTTTCACTGTTATTTCGTTTCTCGGTCCTGAAAGGTGATTTCGCAGTTGCGTGCGGAATCACCTTTTGGGACCAGTTAATGAAACAACAGTGCCACTGTTCATGAGGTAGGGTCTCATAAAGCCCTTGTTGCAAATTTGCTGAAAAAATCCAAAAAATGACTGCGTTATGAATGTCCATTGCGCAGTTTCTACGCATGCTCACAGCATCATCAATTTTTAATATTTCTACTCCAAACTTCTAACATTGCCATTTTTTCACACCCCCTTATGAACAGTACAGCTGTCATTTTTTGCATCCTTCCCAAAATGTGTTTTTGCACCTGTGGCACAGAATGGTGCGGTCGCTGTGTGAAATCAACTTTCGGGACAGATTAACAAAATCCCAGTGCCACTGTTCATGAGGGAGGTTCAAAGGCCATGTTGAAAAATTTGGTGAAAAAACATTCAAAAATGACTGCAAGCATTGCGTTTTGTGTTAGCAGTTTTACGCACACTCGTGAATTACACCACTTTTTCATATTTTCACCCAGATTTCCAACATTGCCATTTCTTCACACTCCTCATGAACAGTGCAGCTGTCATCTTCAAACCTGCCTGAAGTGTGTTTTTGCACCTGTGGCACCAAATGGCACACCCCAGTTAGGGGCACACAACAAAATGGGGACTCGTCCCCCCGACATGGGATTTTCCTTCTTCCTTGTCCCCCTACCTTCCAGTCCCTTGCCTGTGGTCCCACAGATCCCCTCCGCTGTCTCTTTGTTCAATTTTGTGCCATTCAGTGCTGAGAAAGGGGGCCATAGGCAAGACACCCTCCCTCCCAAGTCATGGAGCCCGATCCTCGGGGCTGCCTAATGGGACCTCTCCTGCCCTGCAAAAGAGCCGGGGAGAGACTACAATGAGGAGTCAGTGCCTAAGCATGGAGGGTTGAGTATGTAGGGAGCATGAACAATAGAAAGTTACCTGGGGAAAAAATAAGAACCTTATATTGTTGGGGAGAAATGGTGCTGCTCAATGGCATGTAAATAAGTCTGTGCTGGGACCTGTAGCCCTGCTCACCCAGTACAATACTAATACATGTACCAATAGCAAACTTTGGCATTGACAAATGCCTGTTTCCTTTACTGTTTGCTTTCTGTCTATCTCGCTTCTTTCTTTTTTTTTTTTTTATTAAAGTGCCCCACCTTTCCACTGATGGAGCGTAGGGTCAGTACACCTGGCCATTGTGGTGTCTGGATCCATGGCAGTTCCAGAACCATCCACCTGAATTGGGAGCAGTTCCTTGAGGAGTGCTCTGGCCCCAACATACCTAATGCTCCAGGAGAAGAAGTAGCAGCAGTATCAACCCCCGCCACTTGAGCACCATGAGGACAGGAGTGTTGCCCCCAACCAGTCCTGGAGCATGAGGAGGAGGAGCAGGAGCAGCAGGACTAGCCTGAGAGTGAAGAAGCACTGTAGGAAACCTTACCTCTCCCGTGGTTGCAGCACCATCACCATCACCGCCAACACCTCCCCCGCCCACCCTGTAGACGAGTCCACCAGTCCAACAGCAGCAGCCTGCCATTGCCACCCTTACCCCATGTCATCACTTGTGTGGACCTTTTTTACAAATGACTCAAGTGAGCTGAGTGTGATCAGTTGCAATCTTTGCAGCAAATAGGTCCCCCCAGGGGAAATATGGTAGTCATCTTGGCATGGGGGTGGACAGAGGACCCACTTGTTGTTACACCACTCGGTGGAGTGGGAGGCCAGTCTTTGGGGGAAGGAGAAAGTGGGGGTGGCAATGGTGGCCTACCCGTGTGGGTAGGCAGACCCATGTTAAGACTTGGCACGCAATCTGCACATTGCCATGGTGGGGCTGCACCAGGCAGAAGAATCAGTTCCTCCTGTTCTGGCTCCACCTCCTCCTCGCCATCCTCTGGAAGTAGCAGCACCACCTGCACCACCAGCACCCTCAGGAACAACAGCAGAGCTGGCCTCAGTGAGGCAAGTAGTGGCCGACCTCTGCCACCAGCTCACTAAGGTCCAGCAGGGCATTAAAGTTATTCTTTGCAACCAGGAGAAGGTGCTGGTGGTGATGGAGGAGCTCTGCCATGGTGGTGCAGGTGGGAGTGGGGGTGGGGGTGGGGCTGTATGAAGTGATCTGTTTTTAATTTTTTTCTATCTTTGTCCTGTTCCCGTTTAAGTCTGTCCTATCCTCTTATAGTGTTTCCTTCCAAGTTTTATACTCCTGTGTTCCCTTTTAAACAAAAAGTACCCCCAAAATGTTTAAAAATACCAAAAACATCTGTCCTATGCTCTTTCTCTTTATTGTCTTTAGTCTACTATTTTTCTCTTTCCCAAACCTTGTAGTCCTTCATTACCCTCCAAAAAGAAAAAAGTGTAAAAATAGCAAAAATAATTGTCCTGTCCTTTCTCTTTATCGTCTTTAGTCTATAGCCTTTCTTTTTCCAAGTTTTGTAGTCCTTTGTTATCCCCAAAACAAAAAGTTGAAAAATGGCAAAAAATTGCTCCGCTTTATTGTTCCTTTTCTACTGTCTTAAAAAAAAGTTATATTTTCTAAATCCTTTATTCTTACCCATATGTCTTGTCTAACTTTTACATCTCTATCTGCCTATCTCTTTCCTTAATTTTTCTTAACTACCAGAATAAAGTTGTCACAGTGTGCTACAGGCACCGCTGCATAGTACTATGCTGCGTGTGGTAGAGTGCCCCACCACTACTGTTGTTCTGCTCAGTTCTGAAGTGTGGCAGAATCACAATTTACATAATTTCTCTTCTCCCTGATATGTTCTTGAGTGCGTTAAAAAATTGTGCAGGCTGCTTCATCATGCTGTCGCACAGTTGTACATAAAGTGGTCGAGAAACAAAAGTTCCTTGTCATCCTGACCTGTAAAATACTCCTGATGCCCAGAAACGAGGAGTGCTCCAAGAAGTTAAAAATACTTTGCTACTGCTGCTCACTGATACCTGGTGTGGGTGTGGCCACTGACATACCAGCAAAGGTAAGTATGTTTTTCCTTTTTTGCAGGGGTTCTGTTGGTGTGAGATGGTGAAACCACTGTCTTTATAAACATCTTTTGTCACTGTGTCTTTCCTTGCAGGTCTGTATCAGGGTGGTTCAGTGGTGCTGCTGCATGGGTTTCACCCATTTCTTTTGATTTTGGACACTTGCATAGCCTGGGAAGGTAAGTATTTCTTCTTTTTTTTTTCTAAAATCATAGGACTATAGGCATATGGCAGGATAACTGTTGTCTTCTCTTATTTCTCTTGTTTCAGGCATTTCCCATATGCCCAATGAACCGGAAATCACACAATGAGGCAGGAGAGTCAATGGGAGCCTGGAGGACTGCTTTGCATGATGATTGATGGACAGCAGATGACACGCGTGTACACAATGTACAGTGCCGTAGGACGAGAAGCTGTTCATCTTGCTGGCATGATGTATCACTGTCAGACCTGATATGAAGACAAAACACAAATTATTTAGGTGCTGTAGTATGCTCCATACTGGGTTGCAATAGAACTATGAAAGGAATACATAACTGAAAAATTAGAACAGAAAATAGCTTTCTAAAAGGATACCTGCCATCACAGAGGTGATAGTCTGGCCCTGCCATGGAATGAAGGTTCCCCAGAAGATGGATGAGAAACTGTCTCCTGTGTCGAAGGAAAGAGACATTATTTAGCATGACTTGGCATGGCCTCTGTGTCACTGTTCACCTGAGAAAGGGAAAAAATAAGATTAATAATTAGGGACAGTAAAAATCATGTCATATACTTACCATCAGATTATTGATGGCCGTGCCATTGGTGGCACAATGGTGCCACAGCACGTGGTGCTGCCGGAACAGTCAGTGACTTGTGTGTGCTGTCTAAAGTGAGAGGGAGAAAAAAGGAAAATAAAAACACATTTAAAGGAGAACTACCAGTTACAATATGGGAGCCACTGCTACATACTTCATGGCTCAAGCTCTCCATTCCCCCCTGTGATCCCAGAACCCATCCACACGGTATATAGTCAACTTTTGTAAAAATATCACCGGGCATACAAAATACGGAGATTTTATTATCCCCGTGCATAAGAGAAATGCACAAGAAGAGGCAAAATCACAACATCATATTGCGTGGCTGCCCAGCGGGCTCTCTTAGGAGGCTCCACAGCATGTTCATTATGCCGGCTGCACCAGATCTCCACACTAAAATGATGAGTGATCAGGTATTTTTACCACTAAGTATATTCTGGGATCACAGGGGAGAATGGGGAGCTTGAGCCATGAAATATGCAGCAGTGGCTCCCAGATTTTAACTGGTAGTTCTCCTTCAAAGCAACAGTATGTGTTCCTAACTATATAGTTTTCTTCAGCAGCAATATTTGTCTGCCAGAAATATTAAAATCCCAATTTTGTTTGTCGATTTATTTCATTCCTGAGACAATGTACAGAATTTTCCATTTTTAAAATTACCTAGTCCCGTGCCTCACATGCCATGAAAAAATTAAATATCGTGGCACAGTGCCAACTGCTCTTTACCAGAGCAGAAACATGTTAACACTATCCTGCTATATGGGGTATCCTCTGTAGAACTCATTAAAAAAAAAAACTGTGAATGGCAGCCATCTTTAATGACATGAACCATTAATTACAACATTAGCTGTAAAAGCACTTTTTTTTTTTGTGTGTTTATTTATCCTCCTGGGCCACCTCTCTGCCCCCGTTACTCCTTGCATCCTATCCGGGGATCCGGCCGCCGTCCATCTCGACCGGGACCGCTGGCACCATGAAACCCCTGCGGCTTGCCCCCTGCAGTGGGGCGGCAGGGAGCCCCCTAACTCCCTTCCCTCACGGATCCAGTTCAGGTGCCAGCTCCCGATGAACACTTGTGGACAGCCATCAAGCCGCATGAGAGGTGCCTCCCCTTTTTCCTTGCTCGTTCCTCCCCTTCCTTTACTGGAGCTGTGGGTGTACAATGATGCCAGTGGGGGCAGAGGTGCATGCGTCCACACGCCTCTCCCCCAGGCATCTGCCCAGACTCCTCCCGATGCTGTCACCTATTGCCCTGACCCCCAGCCTCCGCCAGGGCAATCGGGCATCGGGAAGTGAACCCCCCCGGAGAAGGACAGCAGTCCAAGGGACACTCTATCCTTCTCCTCCCCACCAATCCCCGGTGATTCGTGCTCATTCCTGAACACGGGTTGCGGGTGCAGCGCGAGGTAAGACATCCAGCACCTCAGCCCTCAGCGCCACCTGACCAGCTGTAAAAGCACTTTTAACATTATCTGCACAAAGTAAGAATAAACACAGCATGATGGTAAAATAGGATGTCAGAAATATATATTTTTTTTAAAGTACAGGATGACATTTTTGGTCGACTAATAAATACTGCTGCTTTAAATGAAATGTACTTAGCATCACAACATACAGTGTTAGCCTTTGCTGTAGTTCAGGTAGCTGATGGGATTACTAGCATCACCGACAGGATGGCTAACAGCAGACTAGCTGACTGGTGGGATTACTGGTGGCACTAGCAGGATGGCTAAAAGCAGACTGGTTGGCTGGTGGGATTACTGGTGGCACTGGCAGGATGGCTAAAAGGGTATTCACCCCCCACAGTGACATGTCGACAGCAAATGACATTACAGCGACAACAGAGCCAGGTCGCTGAAGTGTCAGCGCTGGACCCCGGCACTGTTTTCTGGGGTCTTGCACCTCTACCCTAATCAGCTGTGACTTGGAGTTGATTATTTTCATTGGGGGGTGCGGGGGCACAGCCCCCCACTAGGGGGTATGGGGGTGAAGCCCCTGAAGAAAATATGGGAGACAGTGACCACCTTTATGCCGACTGCAAATGTGGTTGACATAAAGGTTTCGCTGTAACGTTGGTCAACAAACCTTTTGTCGCTCTACTGTCGTAGATCCAGCTAAAAGCAGGCTGGCTGGCTACTCAGATGTATTTTTATGACTATACAGAAGTGCGGCATAACTTGGGGAAAATGTTGACTGGGAAAAAATTCAATAATAAAGGAAAAGGTTACATTTATATGGAGGAAAGGAGGGATATAAAAACATTGTTTTCTTTATGCACTGCTACTGTCATCATCCTCATCAAGGAAGTAGCCCTCCCAGTCTTCCAGACTGGAGTTGTCCCCACTTGGGAATTCTTTCTCCATGAGTGCTTCGTCCACCTCAATGGAATGCAGTTTGCCACTACCACCATGCTGTTCTGCTTCCTCCTCATCACCACTCCATGATCCTGGGGCACAAACACAGATGTACTTGTCCTAGGTGGAATGTGCTCTTCATTCACTTTAATAAATGTTAGCATGGCAGCACTTCTAGGTGATAGATTAGCATGCTTGTCCCGCACAATAGCCCCTGCTGAAGCAAATATCCTCTCCATGCTTACACTAGAGGGTGGACAGCTCAGATATTTCACTGCTATAGAGGTCAGTGCTGGCCACTCAGTCACCTTCCTACTCCAGTAGAGCAGAGGCTCTTCCAATATGTTCAGGTGCCTGGGGCCTCCCAAATGTGCATCCTCATGTGCTGTGCTACATGCAATCCTACCAACTCATAAGCCTGCTTTCTCCATGTCCACAATTCCCACCTGTGACAAAGCATCCCAAAGTGGATTTATGGTCAGTTGTTCTCCTGCGAACAGTCCTGTTTTCCCAGCCTGCTAAAATGAGGTGGTAGCAACACCTTGTCTGTCATCACTGCCATGTTGTGGCTGGCAGAACTGTGCCCGTGACATCTGTGCACCTTGAACCCATCTTACGAGCTGATCAGTTAGATGTTCTACTTGATCACACCCACCTTCAAGTATGGATGACAGGCCCCTTTTATATTGTAGGTCCAGCACTGTGGAAATTCCAAATTCGGGAGACTGCACAATGGTTGAAATATAGGTATTGCAGTCTAATATTTGTAGTATTGGTTCCATTAACACACAGCTTAAAGAGCAGGTTCCTACTATGACCCCCACCCAGTGTGGTCAATAACTGGCCTGAAGAGTAGTCCGCAGGCAAAATATGGCATTTAAATTCCTTCTGGTAAGGCTGGCACGTCGGTGCAGTGGTTGGGTTTCGCTTCGCGGCCGGGCGACCGGTTTGTTAACTGCTGTCGGGCCAGCTGGGGGAGAAGGACTGAGCATCCCTTGGCTGCTCTCCTTCTCCAGGGAAGGGAGGGTACATGCAGTCGGCGCAGTAGTGACACCCAGTGGAGACTGGGTTCGCCACATGCACTGATACCCACTTGAATCAGGGGTGGGGCGGATGCTGGCCATCATTGCATGTCCCTGCCCCTGCTTACAGGGGAAAAAACACTGTGTCCACGGCCGTCTACATGAAGGCCTGCCCCCGGGCCTTGATTAGCCTCCACCGACGGCTCCCCAACCAGTTACTAGTGTTGCGGCACTGAAGGGGCCACAGTGCCATGATCCCTGCCCTCTGGGGTGCAAGACTGGGGTGACTGGGGAGTGCAGGCACTAGGCAAAGGTGCAGGCGAGGGGTGCCATAACCAGGATGGACACTGATGGCTGGAGGGCACACAAAAAAGTAGTTAAAAAAAATTCCTTTGGGTGAAAAAGTTATTTCCCTAAATGGTTCAGCATAAGCTGTAAAGGACTGATCTTCCAGTCCGAAAACGCCTCACGCAGCCCTGTTTGTGATGTCACAAAATGAAGGCTGCATGATCGTTTTATTGACTTCTATGGAGTGATATTTCCAGACTTTTTTTATACTACTTACTGTTGCGATTTCCGTTAATCAAAGTGACCGATCGACTAATAGAGACCCTATTATTCAATCAGTCGCTTTGATTAATGAAAGTCACAACAATAAGTAGTATAAAAATGTCTGGAAAGATCGCCCCCATAGAAGTCAATGGGGTGTGTTCACACAGTCTTCGTTTTGTTACATCATAAAATGGGCTGCGTGAGTCGGCGTGAGGGGTGTGGTTTTCGGACCGGGAAGTCAGTCCTTTTTTCGGTGCTATGCTGAAAAGTAATTTTACAAGGGAAATTACTTTTTCACCAGAAGGAATTTAACTGCCACATTTTGCCTGCGGTCTCTTCTTCAGGTCAATTATCGACCATGCTGGGGGGGTGTCATAGTAGGAACCTGCTCTTTAACCTATCTCCACCTGCCTCCAGCACCTGCTGTACATTTAACAAGATCTGCCTTAGCACCCTTAGCAGTAGGCTAGCCTGACTTACAGAGGCAGTGTCCCCACTCACTGCCTGTGTAGAAAGGCTCATATGGCCCCAGAATCATGATCAGGCCGTCCATGAGTTGTCATTGCTCGGTTGTCAGAGAAGAAAAAATGACTTACCGCAGTACTCTTCTTTCTTCCAAGGGGTCCTTTAGCATCAGTAACTATAGCAGTTAGCTGGTTAGGTGTAACTGCCCTGGAGGTATGCCTTTAGGAGAATTTTATTTAAGTGAGCTTTGGGCATTAGCCAATCAAAAAACAGGAGGGGGAGAGCGAGCTGAGTGAGAGCCGCCTGAAAGCTTCAGAATTTTTTTGAAGTAAAAAGAGGACACATGTCCCGAAAATGAATCAACAGGATTAAAAAAACATGTAAATTTCCAAAAAAGTGGAAACGGAAAATCAACAACATGAGTTAGAAACTCATCAATGAAAAACCTCAAATTTGGTAAGAGATCTGATAACAGATCCCTTCTCCTGACAGGTGAACTAGGGAGGAAGGGTGGGCACTTATTGGTGCTAAAGGACCCCTTGGAAGAAAGAGGGAGGCAGTATAGTGCAGTGGTTTAAGGCTCTAAGCTGCAAATCTGGAGACCTGGGTTTGAATCCCACAGCCCCCACTTGCATACTATGTGACCCTGAGCAAGTCACTTAACTTCCCTGTGCTCCCAGGTTGCACCTGTAAACAAGCTTTCAGCTTAGTGTGTCTCACCTGGTTAAACAATTTGGGGGGGGGGAGAAGATTACCGCAGTAAGTAATTTTTATTCTTCTTACCCCAGGAGTCCTTTAGTATCAGTAACTATAGCAAACTACCGAGCAGTACCAGGAGGGAGGTGGGAAGAGAACCTACTTAGGAAAGAGGCTATGCAGAACTGCCCTGCCAAATCTGGCGTTAGATCTGGTCTGCACATCCAAACTGTAGTGTTTCATAAAGGTGTACACAGATTTCCAGGTAGCTGCTTTGCAGACATCCAGAAGGGGAATGTCCCTTGCTGTTGCCACTGAGGCTGCAGTGCCCCTGGTGGAGTGGGTCTTGAGCGCCACCAGAGGTTGGTGACCAGCTTTTTCATAGCAGAATCTAATACAAGAGATCAACCAGCGAGAAATGGTTCTCTTAGTAGCTGGTCTTCATCTGCTTACATCCCTGTAGGTGAGGAGCGACTGAGTGGAAGAGCCTCTGGACTGCCTAGTATGCTCTAGGTAGTGAAAGATGGCTCTTTTGACATCCAAGCTGTGGAGTGTTTGCACACCAGGAGTGGATTTCTCAGTGAAAAAGACAGGCAGAATAATGGACTGGTTTAAGTGGAACTTTGGAACCACCTTTGTCAGAAATTTCCTATTTGTTCTGAGCTCAACTTTATCGTTGTGAGAAATGATGTAATTTGGCTTAGTGCACAGGGCCTGTTGCTCTGAAATCCTCTTGGCAGAGGTAAAGGCTACCAGGAAGAGTGTCTTCCAAGTCACAAACTTGATATGAGCAATAGACATAGGCCCAAAAGGTGGTTTCATGAGCCTGTCTGTGCAGAGATTTAGACTCCGAGGGGGAACCGTCTCCTTGACTGGAGGCTGAAGATGCAAAAGGCCTTTGAAAAACTGTTTAAATATGTTGTGGGAAAAAATTTATTTTTTCTTTCCCACCGAAAGTGCCACCAGGTGTAGCTTGAGCGAAGATGGTTTCACTCCTGACGCCTGCAAGTGTACCAGGAAATCCAGCAGCTGAGGGTCTGAAGCTGAAAGGGGGTCAACCTTTTTGCTCTTGCACCAGAGGGAAAAGGAAAACCTTTTCCATTTGGTTGCATAAGTTTTCTTAGTGTTCAGACTTTTAGCCTTCCTCAGGATCTTAAGGACCTGTTCAGAGTACTGCGAGGATGGAAACTAACTCCTCAAGAACCAGGCCTTGAAGTGAAGGGAGTGTATGTTTGGATAATGCACTCCCGTCTGAGGTAGGTTCAGCAGAAAGTGAGTTGGTGGCAGGCGAATGGGCCTGTTGCAGGACAGTGAGAGAAGGAGGGGGTACCAGGCTTGACTGGGCCAATCCGGAGCCACCAGGATCATTGATACAGGCCGTTGCCTGAGTTTCAGCAATACCCTGAGTATCATGGGGAAGGGAGGGAATGCGTATAGGAACCTCCCTGACCAATCCAGGATCAAGGCATCCAGAGGAAGCATTCCCGGGACTGGGAGCCTGCAACAGTACTGAGGAAGCTGAAAGTTGAGGGGAGAGGCAAACAGATCCACTTCTGGTGTGCCTCACCACCTGAACACTGTGGCAAGTTCTTGCTTGTTCAGAGTCTATTTGCTCTGGCCTTGACTGATGTGACTCAGAGTACCTGCCAGGGTATTGTGTTTGCCTGGGAGGTAAATAGCTGAAAGGCTGACTCCCAGGGAGAAGGTTAGAAACCAGAGCTTCAGAGCTTCTGAACAGAGCATTCCTGATCTGGTACCACCCTGCTTGTTTATGTAAAACATTGCAGTGGTATTGTCTGTTTGAATTTGAACTGCCTGCCCTTTTATGCTAGAAGCAAATGCTTTGAGAGCTAGAAAGATTACTCTGCGTTCCAAAAGATTTATATAAATCCAGAACAAATGGTTTGATACCTTTTAAAAGGTATCAAACCATTTGTTCTGGATTTGTTCTTACTAGGACCAGTATGACATTCTACAGTTTGTTTGTCAAAAGATTTATATGTAACTGTGACACTTTGAGAGTCCAGGTGGCACTTACTGAGGCACTGTCCAGATGTGCTCATCACCCCAGGAGGGAGGTGTCTGTGGTGGTCACCTTTGTGGGTAGCGGAGCTTAGAAGGGTACCCCTGCTTGCAGATTTGCAGGGTTCTTCCACCAAAGCAGGTTCTGGAGGAACAGCTCCATTATGGGTATCAGCTCTGAAAAATTGTTGCTTCTCTGAGACCAGCAAGCTCTGAGGTAGGCTTGCAGGAGTCGCATCCTGTACCTGACTCTTGGGACTACTGCAGTCATTAAAGCCATGTGTCCCAGGAGTCTGAGAAAATGTCTGGCTGGTCTTGGCTGTCCCCGGATGAATGAATCTGCCACTGAAAGGAAACTTTGAATTCTTTCCTGTGGGAGGAAGGCATATCCTTTCTGAGTGTCCAGCTGGGCTCCTGTGAATGTGAGCAGTTGAATAGGTTCCGGATGAGATTTCTTTAGATTTACCAGGAATCCCAGAGACTCCAAAGTGCATTTTATAAGGGAAAGGAACTCCTTGACCTGACAGTGAGACTTTACCACTACGAGCCAGTCATCCAGATAGGGATAGAGAGCGACACCCAATCTCCTGAGGTGTGTTGCTACTTCTGAGAGACACTTGGTAAAGACTCTTGGAGCCAAGGACAGGCCGAAGGGCATTGCGGTGAACTGATAGTGGCCCAAAGGGAGTTTGAATCTGAGAAACTTCCTGTGAGACCTCCTTATGGGTATGTGGAAGTAAGCGTTCTTTAAGTCCAGGGAGGCTAGCCAGTCTCCCTGCTGTAAGGACTGTATGACTAGTGACAGAGTGACTATTTTGAATTTGGTTTTTTTTCAGATGTTTGCTTAAATATCTGAGATCTAAGATAGGTCACCTCTCCCCAGTTTTCTTTTGTATCAGAAAGTACCTGGAGTAGAGGCCTTTGCCACTGCTCATAGAGTTAGAAGGTTTTGTACCTCCAATTCCAACAGTAGAACCTGTGTTGGGGTCAGAGGTCTTGACACCTGGGTACACTTGAGGTCTGGCATCTGCTTGAACTATAGTGGCAGACCCTTCTCCACTATCTCCAGAACCCACTTGTCCAATGTAATGAGGGACCAGTTCTGAAGATAGTGGGAGAGTCTGCCTCCCACCAGAAGCGGGGAGGTGACCTGGACACTCACATCAGGATTTAGACTGCGAGGCTGCATGCAGGGTAGAAGTGACCCTTCTCTGGCCCCTTCTGCCCCTTCCTCTGAAAGATCCCCTATACTGAACGATATAGCTCATAGAGTTAGAAGGTTTTGTACCTCCAATTCCAACCTGTGTTGGGGTCAGAGGTCTTGACACCTGGGTACACTTGAGGTCTGGCATCTGCTTGAACTATAGTGGCAGACCCTTCTCCACTATCTCCAGAACCCACTTGTCCAATGTAATGAGGGACCAGTTCTGAAGATAGTGGGAGAGTCTGCCTCCCACCAGAAGCGGGGAGGTGACCTGGACATATATGGTATATGTTATGTTTTTCTTTATGCTTTAAGCTGCCTGTTGTCTCACTATTGGCTTTCCCAGGAGGAACAGAATCATTTTTTTTCTTGCCAGAGTTTTTTTTAGCCACTTCATATGCAGTTTGATTGAGCTTCCTTTTTTCATCACTTTTATTATTTTTTAATTTGTAAGGAATTTCATCAGCCCCTTTGGCAGCTTTATTTTTTGGCTGGGATCTGGAGGCTTCATCAGTACCCCTGCTTACATTTTTATTGTTATTACTTTTAGATGGCCATTCATCTGTATCCTTTGATTTATCCTCCACAATAATACTTATTAGGTTTCTTTGCTATGTGCCAGTTTAATGAAAACCCAAGATCTGGACCATAAACAACTGAGTACAGGTTTCTGTGGAATGCTGCGAGGCAAGTCCTGCCTCAGTTTAATAAACTCTGTCTATTTTAAAATACTTTTTTTTTTTTGTAGTACTGGGATCTATACCAGTGCCAATCTAATAGAAAACCCAGTAATACCAGTCGACTGTGCACAGGTTTCTGTTGATGCTGTGAAGCCAGTCCTGTGACAAATGACACCATTAGGTCCAGTTTTGTTTAAATATGGGTTTCTCTGATAATGCCAATCCTCAGAGAACCCTGAGGCAACTGTCAAAGTTTGAAATCCAGTTGGTTGCCTCACGGTAAAACCTGTGAGGTCTGAGGCAAAAAAACAAGGCAACAGACAAAAACTCAATGGTTCCTTCATGAAATAAGTTAAAAAAGTGAAGAGCCATCGAAGCATCTGCAGTAAAAATGTAATATAATTTAATCAGATGCGGTAAAAATAGTGCAGTCACACTAAAATTAGTGCGATAGCACGGCGCTAACAAAAACGTAAAACTTTCACTCAGCACACTAAAGAAATAGATTTATGAGGAAACTTTACCATGATAAGTGATTAGGAGGCTGTCAACAAGGCATGTTGAGAGGCACGTTGAGAGGCACCTCAGAGGCAATGTTGCTCAGTCAGCGGAGAAAAAATTCTGAAGCCTTCAGGCTGCACTCACTCAGCTCACCCCCTCCTGTTTTTTTGATTGGCTAATGCCCAAAGCTCATTTAAATAAAATTCTCTTAAAGGTATACTTCCAGGGCAATTACACCTAGCCAGCTAACTGCTATAGTTACTGATGCTAAGGGACTCCTGGAGTACGAAATGGATGCTCCTGAACTGTAATAGCTTGTGTGCAGTACTGGGTATTCCAAGATGGCTTTGTACTGCTAGTACAAGTGCTCAAGCATGTACAGTGTTGAGTTCCATCTCACGACAACTTCCAGCTTGAGACAGTGCTGAAGCAGCTTGGTTTGGATCTGCAGCTACCTAAGATGGTCATAGGCCTTTCCAGAATGAGCAATGTGGGCACAGATGTGGTGGGCTGTGGTCCACATTGCCTTGGTTTCAGGATATGCCAGAAACTCCAGCACTACAAGATTAAGACAGTTTGCCATGCAGGGAACCCTGAGAAATCCACCATCGGTGATGCATTTCACCACATTCAAGCCATTGTTGCGTGCAATGAAACCTGCTTTCAGGGACAGTGGGTGCAGCCATTCAAGTCAGAAGCAATTCTAACATTTTTTGACTTGTGTGTGAGCCCTCGTACACACCTCATTGCCAGCATGGTATGCTAGTGAATAGCCAGAATGTTGCTACAACCACAGTTGGGCTGCATACAGTTTCTTCCCATCCAAGTGTCAAATACTACCCTGAGTACCTGTGCTCAGTGGGCTGCAATACTTAGATAATAGCTACTAGCTGTTTGGCTACCAGTCCACGTATCCATACTAAGGTGGATGTGTGGTGATGTGGAATGCAGCAGGGCATGTCTTACTATGTGTCTTACAGTCCTATAGAGCTCTGGAATAACACAGGTGGAGAAATACGCACATGACAGGATGTTCCATATTGTGCAGGCACATGCCATCAACCTGCGAAACCCTGTTTTCTCCACAAAAGAGAATGGCAACAGATCAATTGCCAATATTTCTGCAGTTGCTGCATTAAGTTCAAGTGCAACAGCATAATTTTGTGGGTATTTGGTGTGATGCTCAAACTGTGCAGTGTAAGTGGCACCATTTGGAGTTTGGGTCTGGAGACACCAAACAGCTGGGCTCTGTGCACTGGCGGCATGGGTGATGGGTAGCTTTGGACTTGGGGAGAGCACAGATACTGAACAAATGAATGATGTAATTTTGGATGTTTTGGGGGGCAAGGGCTGATGTGCATTACTGACTCTGGCTGCCAATACTCATACCATCACTGCTTCTCTGCCCACTACTAGGAAATCATGTCTGTAGCAATCCTCCATGGTTACTTCAGAATTCCACTCTGGATCTGTTCTGTATCTATGACACTTTGGGATGCCTTACTGAATTAGGTCAATAAGGGAGATGGACCCCTGCAGTAGCTTCCCTTTGGTGCTGAGTCCAGTGTACCAGGTGCTGGACTTCAGGTATGTGTGTTGCCCACCAGTGCTGATGTGGCTACCCTTTTTCCCATGGTGCACACGTGCTTGGCATAGCTGGAAGAGAGCCACTGTTTCATCTTTTGGGTCAAGAATGTAAAAATCCCAAGCTCGGGATTTTGTACCCTTTGCTTTGACATGATGGCAGTGGGCTGGGTACTGGGACATTTTTGGAGGGCTAGAAATGAGTGTTCTGGTGCATGATTTCTGCTCTGCAGCAGCTGTTGATTCATCCTGTTATTACTACTGGCTCAACAGAGTCAACAGCTGGAAAACCGGGAAGGGGACCTTTACTGATACCATGTCCCTTACTTTTCTTTTTCTGTGGTTCCCATAGAGGGTCCATATCATCATCCCCATCTATGATGCTAACCTCCTGAGATATGTCCTTCTCACTTCCATCACCCTGTATTTCCTTCTCAGCAGCATCTGATTCCCTAACACTCAGATCTGCAACATCACACTGTGACTAAGGCTCAGGCTCTTGTACAACACTTTTGGGGACATCAACCACCTCTGAGTCCTTGGCTTCAACCACATTCCCAGAGGAAAACTTTTTTGGGGTTCTTGCAATGCTCCTGTTATCCCTGCCTGCAATGCCAGCACCAACAGCACCCACCAGCATTGATGCCACAGATTTTGTGGATAAAAATTTGGCCACACTAATGCCTCCACTTGCAGCAGTTACTTCTTGTTGATTAGTAATAGCAGCAGTACCAGTACCAGCCCCTGATAAACCTGCGTCATCACAACTGGGAGTGGTTACAGTACCCTTCGGAAACACAGAAGCTAAGCTCTTCTTGGCGGCAGCGCCGTTAGCAAAGCATCTCTTTATGGACATTTTCTTACATATGTAGATTTCGGAACACAACAGTTTAAAACTCCTTACTGACGTAGACAGACAGTAAACAGCAACACCACCATTTTTTTTTTAACAAAAACTATACACAACAGGGATTTAAGGATTAAGGTACTGTGGGAAACACACAAGACTATACAAGACTTTACACAGAAACAAGAACAGCACCAGAAATATTTTTTCCTTTTCTTGTCTCTTTTTTTTTTTTGCAAAACAATACACAACAGGGATTATTTAAGGCACTGGGGGACCCACGCAAAACTACACAACACATTACAAGACTTTACACAGACAGTAAACAACAACAACAGAAATTGTTTTTTCTTTTTTTGGTTTTTAAGAAAAACAATACACAACAAGGATTTCAGACTATGGGTTGGACTTGGAGACACATGCAAGATGCTATAGGTACACGAACTAACGCTAACTTCTATCAAGCAATAGAAATTAAATTAATACAGTTGAACTATAGTGAGAAAAATAATTCAGTAAAACAAACTTCATTTTTCTAAAGAAGTAAAGTAACAAACTACAGGAAACAGGAAAACAAATCATCAAAAACACTAACTAGAACAGCACTAGACACTGCCTAGACTAGACTATAAGGCAAGTCTGCCTTTTTGTTGCTGGAGCTACAGATAAATTCCCTTCCCCCAAAGCACACTACACTGTCTGCAATACAGAAACTGTAAATACTACTTTAAACTAGATAAATCAGGCTGGCCCACACATGCAGCGGTAGCGCTACTGCTTGCAATGCCAGTGACCCAAGTTCGGTAGCAAGCCTAGGCTGATGGAGGGCTGGCTGGGGGGAGAAGGATCGAGTGCCTGGAGGGCTGCTCTCCTTCTCTGAGGAAAGTGGACTGCAGCCCTCACTGCTATATCGCCACCTGAGTGACCACAGTTGGAGGTGTAGTTGGGAAGGCAGAAGATGTAGGGAGGGGTGGATGCCGGCCAAAGGTCCGGAGTGAAGGCATGTCTCAGCATGCCTTTGTCTCCTTGGTCCCTCCTTGTGTGCCAGTGTCTGCAGTGGTGGGACCAGAAAATGTGGAAACCCCCCACATCGGCTCCTGGAGATGGGCCGCCAGCTCCGGTGACCTATGACCTGGGCAGAAGCTCCTCAGTGTCTGCCCCACATTGGATGAAGGATGGAGGGGTTCTGAGTCCCCCTTCACCCCACTTGGGGGGGTAATCTGAGGGCTTGAAGGAGGGAGGACACGTGGAAGTCCTCACGATCTTCACTGCAGAATGGGCAGTCGCCATGGGAGTCCCTGAGTGAGGGAGCAGGCGTAGTGAGGAGGATGCATAAACAGGAAGTAAAAAAATATATAAACTAGGTAAATCACAACAACATTAAAACATAATCACTGATCTACAGGCACAAGGCACAGTACACACTTAATAGGTGATTTTGGATAAAAGACTGTATTTCAAGTGGTTTTATAAGGTTTGTTTTGGCACACAGCTTCAGAGTGCAGCTAACTTCAACTCTCTCTTCTTCACACTGCACTGAATTCAGCTTATACATGGAAAAACAGCCCATGTGACCTCCTATCCCACGAATCCTTGCTAACATTGCCTAGAACCATAATTTGAAGGTGAAGTTAGGCGAAGCTGCCAGATTTCACCATTTGTGAATTTCTACTTTAACATAAAGCAGAATTTCACCGTGCAGAGCAAATTTGCGAATTTTGAAAAATTTGCTAAATTCTCCATGAAGCAAATTTTTCTAACTTTACCCACCACTAGTTGAGAGGTATGCTCTAGAAAAGTGTTTCTCAAATGAGGCCACAGTGGCTGTATGCGGCCACCAGCACAATGTTCTATAGAGCTCCAAGTACAAAGGTAAATGAAAGGACAATTTCTGACCTTTAAATAACATGAATGATACATTTCAAGTGTAAATAAATGAGTTACTTAATTTAATGTATACAGTTGTAAAATAAATTTTTTGTTTATCAGGGAGTTTGGGGCATATCAGGGGTTTTGAGCAGAACAAAAGAAGAAGTGAGGCCACCAGTAAGTTTTGGTGGCCGTACTTTGAGACCTTTTGAGGCCACCAAAATTTGGGGCTCGAGAACCACTGCTGCTCGAGACTATACTGCCTCCCCAAGTAGGAACAGGCAAGGAGTGACAGCGCCACCTGTATCAGGCATAGCTGTACCAGAGCGAACACACAGTCAGCTGTACTTTCTGAAGAAATTGTCAGATGGTGCTAGCACTTGTTCACAGTTTCTTTTAAATTGCATATAGTGGAGCTGTTCAGAATGTGAAATTGTGCTGGCAGAATTCATGTGGAATGGCAAATCTGCTTCCAAAATGCTGTTTTTTACTTATTTTTTGCATTCTGAAGAATTCTGAAAAGCATCTGTATGTAAACCATGGAAAAACTGTTTGTGGATTATGTAAACTGTGAAATAACTTTCTGTGGATATGAAAAAGAAATCTATGGATTATGTAAATCGTAGATTACTATTCCATGAAAAACATTCCATTTTCTACATTTTGGAATTCTGGTACTGACAGAATTATACAGAATTAGGTGGAATTTTCTGAAATTCCATGGATTTCCATTCTGTTAGAATCTGAAAATTCCACCCATCAGTAGAATTTAGTTAGGATAACACAGATGAAAGATGCATTATCTCATTATGATTGGGTTCTGCTTTTTACCCAGTTTCACAGAGGGAAGGGGAGGACTGAATCCAGGGAGGTTAAGTGGTTTGCTTGTGTTTACACAGTGAGTAATTTACAGTGGTAAGATTCAAATCTAAGTCTACTAGTTTCCAAGTCTTAATTTAACCACTAGAACACACTGCCTCCCTTTTCTTGTTGTCTGCTAATGCACCAGGTGTCTGTAAACCTTTTCTTGGCCCACTGCACTAAACGCTAAGAGTCTCACTTCCCAGTGTGGGGTTGGTCCAAATGTGCGCTTTGTGTGCAAAAACATTTACTTTTACTTACTGTTCATTGCAGTATAATAGATTGTATCAGACTGATTTTGATGATTTGCAGGCTGACATATTCTGTAACTACAAACCCCAGAATCCCCTGCAGCTGGCATCAGTGGAAAGCTGCAGCAGTGGGCAATTCAATAGCCTGCAAAGCATGTTAGACCTTTTATAAGTGCCGATCAGATGTTTGCCAGTCCCACTGTTCTCCTGAGGCTATGTACAGTCCTCTATGACTGTGTCTAGCCCAGGGAGGACAGCAGAACCAGCAAACAAAAGATCAGAGAGTATATAAAAACTCTAACATGCACTGCAGGCTATTGAATCTCCTACTGCTGCAGCCCTCCTCTGATGTCAGTTGCAGGGGATTCTGGGATTTGCAGTTACAGCAAATGTGAGCTTGCAAGTCATCAGAATCAGTCTGATACAATAATTTAATATACTGCAGTGAACAGTAAGTAAAACAAAGTATGTGCACACAAAGGACAAACTGGGACCGGCCCCACACTTGGGCGTGAGGCTCTTAGGGCTGATTGGTCCCCTTTAAAACAAAGGTTTGTGGTTATAGTAACTTCAGAAAATACAGCTGAAAAGGTGTCTAAAAGCATTTGCAACTTTTTCTTCTAAAGCAGCTCAGACCAGACACAAGTATTTTACCACGGATGACTCTGAACAGCCGCTACTGATGTTTTGTTCTCTGAGTTTCACCTTATGAAAGCATCGTTTGCGCAGGTCACTAGAACCTTTCATTTTTCCACTGCATTTCTAATATCTTTGTCTGACTCTGACTGAAACCACTGAGTGAATAACGTGATAACAGCTGTCCACTCCAGTCATAAGTCCTAATACAAAAGAAGTGTTCTAAGATTGTACTCACCATAGCCTTGTACTGATGATGGCTGTTATTATTATTAAGCTACACAAGGTAGGTCCAAATGGATTTTCATAGGGAACCACAATTTTTTTATATTTATATATTGACTCATTAATATTAATATTTATATTAGGAATAAAATGTTTTGTTAATTTCCTTAAAAACACAGGCAATAAAGAACATAAAAGGTTACAAAATAATAGGCACACATCATTTATGTTTGCAATAGTCGAATTTAGAAAGAAGGATTTTGGTAAAATTGTTAACTAGATTTTTTATGGCAGGAAAATATTCCCCTAAGTGAAGAGTTAATTTGATATTGCCTGCTTTAGACAAAGTAACAGATTACAGATTTTCCAACATAGTTTGAAACCAGATTTTCACTTTTTTGGTTTGCTTGTGCACATGCACGAAGTGAACATGTTGTGGCTTGTCGGGAGAGTAGAGGCTGCAGAGGCATACCAGTATAGCATCCAATGCAGCTCAGGATGCAGGAGGCACAACACTGACAGCCCAATAAGGAGTTGATGGTGACGGTGTTCAGCCTGCCTGATGGGCAGAAAAGTGCGTCATTGAAAAGAGGCAGAGGCACCTATCAGCGTGCAGCCACATCTCTCCATTTGCAAGATGTCACCCAGGAGCCTCATGCTCAGCCTTCTCCTTGTCCTGCCCCTCAAATGATCATGTTCCCCCACATACACTGTGACACCAAGGTGCCCATCCCCGGTGCTGCCAAACAATGGGGACACCACCAGGCACTCCCCAGCCACGGAGGCCCTAATCTAAGCAGTGCAGCCTGGTGCGGCTCTACTGGGTGCTCACCAGCCACAGGAGCCCTGATCCAAACAGTGTCACCAGATGCAGCTCTGTCAGGTGCTCCCCAGCCACAAAAGCCCTGGTTTAAATAGTGCTGGCTGGCATGGCTCTACCGGTGCTCCCCCTTTTTTTTTTCTCTGTGCTGTTTCCCCCTGCCCCCGAATTAGATGCAGACTGGGGTACCCATCCCCACACCACTGTACATGACCATCCCCCCTCCCCGTAGTTCAAGCCACCACCCCCATAGCTGGTGACACTGCAATGCCCACTCCCAGTGCCGCTGAACAGTCCACCGACGCTGAGGTGCCTAATCCCGAGTGTCAGTCCACCTGAAAAAAAAAGGAAACAGTCCCTTGAAGATCTTTTTTTAATGTATAAACCCTAAAAAGAAGAAAATGATCCCTCATCAGTCTGACACCCCAACCCACAACTCAGCACCCACTACCCTCACACACCCCCACACCTCTCACTCACCTACAGAATGTCCAGCACTGAAGATTCACTTTCTGCAAAGAAAGATGTCCTCCTCCTGAAATGCTTACTGTGAAATGAGAGAAAGGTAAGTGCAGTCTATGTATTTTCAATGTGTTTTGAACTTTTACTCATTCCTTTTGTCATTTTTTAATATCTTTTCACCAGAATTTCAACATGGCCTTTTTGGGACCCCACCTCATAAAAAAGGGAGATCTTTGTAGTTACGTCACAAAAATCACCTTTTGGGCAGGATTTGAAAAATGTCATCTACCAGATTCATAAGGTGGGGTCAGATTCATGAGGTTGGGTCATAAGAACACTATGTTAAAAATTTGGTGAAAATATATGTTAAAATGACTAAGTTATGAGTGAACTTTAATAATTATTCAATGTTCACTCGTAACTTTGGAAATTTTCAATATTTCGAACCCAAATTTTCAACATAGCCATTTTTTCACACCACCATTTGAACATGACAGGTGTAATTTTTCAGATCCTCCCCAAATTGTGATTTCACACTTGTAGTACAAAATGATGTTTCAGCTAGTATTTTATAAGTGACACATGCCATGTTCAAAAGAGGGTCATAAAAATACTATGTTGAAAATATGGGGTCAAAATGTCAAAAAAAAAGTTATGAAGAAACATTGTGTTCAGGACTGTCCCATCAGCCCATTGGACAGCACATTATGATCCAGTACCAGTTAGTTGAGTTTGGGGGCCAGATCAGTGAGCCAGCTGGATAGGCAGAGGCTGGGGAGGGAGGTGCTGCCACGTGGTGCCACTCCCAGCCTGGCGAAGAACATTAAAGTGTTGACTGCATGAGTTAATATATTAATATGGCCGATGAGACCACTCTCACAGTTGTTGACAGTGGTCTCACGTACATTCTTAGGGTATCAGAACCGCTCACCTTTGGTTCATGGTTCTCATGCCCTAAGAATGCACCTGAGACCACTCTTAACAACCGTAAGACTGGTCTCATCAGCCATATTAACATACAACTCAGGTGTCTTGTGGGGCACAATATGACAAACTCTAAGTTACATATCCACAGGTCTGGATGTCCAGGCTATGCCTTCCCCTGGGGTTGTTAATGGAGAGGCAGCAGAAATGAAAGAAAATGAATTTGTTGCAGTGCAAGAAAACATTCAGCATTGACAAATGTTTGTTTCAATTTAGGGGTGTTCCTATGTAGTATTTTTTTTTTTGCTGAACATTTTTATTAAAATTGCATATATTACACCATGACACTAAATACATTGGCATCCTTACATATTCATTAATGTGTGCAACCTAATTTTTTTCATACAGTAATTTATAATGTAGACAGTAACTATGTACATTAACCATGCCCCATGGCTATAGTGTACCCCCCCCTCAACTTTTTAATGGCCAGCTTGTTTACTCCCACTTCTTCATCAATCTACTCCAAGTGATCTCTCGTTTGTAGTTGTTCTACTTCCGCTATCCCCATGGGTTCTTCATTAAATCTACTATAGACTTTCCGTCCATCCTCTCTAGGTATAGGTACAATAGGAAAGGAAGCTACTCCACTGTATGTTCATCTTTCTGCAGTCTCAACAGGGAGGAGATACATTCCATTCTACTGATCCCTTTGTATGTGATTCTCCCTTTGATATCTCCAGGACATCGATCGGTTCCAGGATGTTTTCTTCATATAGCTTTTTCTCCTGATCAGCATGGGTGGCTCTCAACCCTGTCTCTACCTCCTCTCACCCAGTGTCTCATCTCTCCAATGCTCCAGGCCCTGGATCTCCCATGGATTGCCTCCCCGTGATGGGGGCAGGAAGGGGAGGCCCATCCTTCCCTCATCCAGAGACCCACATCTAGATTTGGGCTGGGGAATGGGCAATGGCATGGGGGCAGAGGTAGGCATGCAGGGTTTCATGTATCCCATGCTAACCATTTTCTGTTTTCTCCCTTTCCCCATCACTGGGGCATGCATGTCAGTATGCACACATGGAGGTGTGTGCATGCTGCGGAGTCCCACAGCACCCTCCCATCTTTGGCACCCCTGAATCTGCACTACCCTCCGGCCTCCACCTGGTGGCAGTCATTAAGCGGGAATGCCAATCCACCCTCCCTGGCAGAGGAGAGCTGTCCTCTGGATGCTCAATCCTCTCCCTCCCTGACTGACCCCCAGCAACCTGTGTTCACCACCGAACACAGGTCACCAGTGTGGCAGGAGGTAAGGTGCCAGTGCCTCAGCCCTCCATGCCACTGGGCTGGCCTGCTCCAGGTTGTTTTTTATGCACAATAGGGAAAATGCATGAACGTGTGCTGGATACGCGCAATCTGTGTGTACCTGGCCAGTATAGCTACGTGCCTGCTGACAGCTGCAGGGTACACAGTATGCATAACAGCATGCACCCACAGGACACCTGTCTATGCCCTACCACCACAGCGCACATGATTGTGGGGGGACATAGAAACATAGAAACAGAATTTGACAGCAGATAAGGACCGCTTGGCCCACCTAGTCTGCCCGTTTTCCTACCCCTTCTGTGAATGCCACTGGGGGTCCACTGGACCACCGCTGTGTGTCATTCTGACTTAGGGTCGCCTACGTGCCGCAGATACATGGTTTGTGCATAGGCCCCAGTATTAGCAAGGAACAGATTTTATTTTAGAATTTGTTTTGAGACATTCTAAAGGTAGGAAATGTTCAAGGGGCAGATGTTGGATGATTTCACTTCCCCAATCAACATATTTAGTGTTGAAGACTTTCCTGAATTGGGGTATTTAATTATGGGGCCACAACATACATCATTTTTTTTTTATTTATTTAAAATTGGTGACTGGGAAAGGCACACTGAGCCGAGGCTTGTTTTCAGGTGTGACCCGGGTACAAGGTGTACACAGAAAACTAAGCAGAGAAATACAACAAGTTCTTATTACAGATGTTTAGTGCAACAGCAGTATGCAGGACAGCGCAGCTGACTTCTATTCGGACCTGGGTTACAGCATCCGGGATAGTTCATGTCTAATGATTGAGTAGTCAGCATAGGTCAGAGTTTGTATATACAGCTTCAACAAATGGTATCATGATAGAGTGGACTAGCACAGAGATTGGACAGTAAAATTATCGGTGAAACAAAAGGAGGCCACAACATACATAAGGAGGCCACAACATACATAAGGACCTTTCCTGAAGGCTTGTATGCCCCTAACAATTGCTCTCATGTAAGAGGAAGTTTATATGTGGCATGTTTTTGTTGTTGTTGTTGAAATGGTGTGCTCTGACTTTAGCTGTCCTCCAAAGTGACTGGTTGCAGCATAAAAGGTAAATGGACATAACACCATGCATTATTTGTGTATTTATTTGGCTACAAAAAGCCCACTGAAATAATTTTATTTATTTATTTCTATTTATTGAAATGTTTCACCAGGAAGGCACACTGTGTAACAAGTTGCCCATCTGGGGGGAAGGGGTACAATGGGAATGAGACAGTAAACATTCAAGTTATAAGATCAACATTAACAAACAGTTGTATGGCAGGTGTTGCAAACAGTGTTACAACAATTTTGCGCATAACATGTAGAAAGAGTGGACAATAATAAGTGCCAGGTTAATAAGTAAACAAGTGCTTACATGAAAGAAAGGGGAAAAGGGAGGAGGGTGAGGTGGGGGAGGGGGAAGAGTTGTGTCCCTGGAGACCTCTTCAGGATGCGAGGAACCCTGCAAGGGGACTGGGGGGACCAGAGAGAAGAGGATAAGGCAGTGTCCCAGAGAGACCCCTTTAAGATGGCAGGGGAAGGGAGTAGATGAGAGATAGAAGCCCCTTGGGGGTAGGAGAGGGACTCATGGAGAGCATTTGGGGTCCTTTACACTCTGTGAGAGATCAAGGGAGGCCAGTAAGGGGGAGCAATTTGGGGGAAGGGGAGGAGGGCTAGAGATTTGGGGGGGTGGGTGTGCACAGGGTAAAATGAAGGTGAGGGTAGAGGGGTAGGGTTTTTCCAGGGCTTGAAGGGAATTAGGGAGGGACATGGCAGGAGCTGTTAGGTGCAAGGTAATTATTGAAGGCAGAGTTGATGGAGTAGGTGGAGGATAAGTGCCAGATTTGAGGGGGGAAGGGAATTCCAAATTTGTGGGAAGTGGTGAGAGTAACTGGATTGGCTGATTTGGATGGGTCTGCAGAGGACAACCTTGGTACGGGAGGCAGTTGTTCTAAGGGAATGGGAGGGTGGGGGGTGATATAAAGGAGGAGGTGAGGTAGGAAGGGAGCTCACCCAACCAGTGAATGGAGGCAAACTTAACACAGTGGGAGAGTTGCCTATTTGTAAGAGAGTGGAAGGATAGGGTACAATAAAGATTGCAGTGATCGGTGCGAGGGGGGGGCATCCAGGGCAGAGTGGCAGAAGGAATTGAAGAAGGTGTCCAGTCTGACCAGGGAGGACTTAGTGGCAGCACCATAGACTACATCACAGTTGTTGAAAATGGGCAGTACCATCTTCTGAACAAGTTCACGCCTAGCCGTAGGAGGGATGTAACTATGGTTCCTGAACAGGGCCCCAAGCTTGGGGCGCAGTTTTTTCTAGGTGGTGTGAATATGTCCAGTAAAGTTTAGGTGTTGTAATTTATCTATAGAAAGCATGTATGGCAGTTACACCTACAATTTTTATTCATTTATTTGTTTATTTATTCTTTTGAAGTGCTTGTCTGTACGGTGCACTGAGCCCCAGGATAAAGGAGTAAAAGAAATGGGATTGCCTTGCTTCACCATGGCCTACGTACATCTTCTGATTCCTTTTGGCAAAGTTAATATGACATTGCTACCAAAGTTGGGGGTTATGCACATAGGAAGAAAAAGTGAGGGAAGAATTTAAGTAAAAGAAAGTTGATGAGGAAGAAAACATTGCCACGGCCACTGCCATTGAGAGATCTTTCAAATATGGCATTGGCTTACCTGAAGGTGTCAGGAATTCTGAGATTTTAATATATAAATCCCCTTTAAATTAAATCAAGGCAGCAGCCATTTCATGGAATCTTGAAACAGAATATGATGTCACTGAAGAGTGAGTTGTAATTAACAACATACACCTAGCTCCTCCATGACAAGTCTCAAAGATTCCATGAAATGGCTGTTGCCTTGATTTAAGTATTGATGATTTAGGACTCTATCCACAAAGCAGACTGGGATAAGTATGATTCAGCTACCAGCATGCCAACTGAAAAGGCTGGAGGCAGGTTGAGGGGAGGCTGATTGGACTTCTGATATACCACTCAGAGCATCACTTGATAAAACCACTAACAAATAAGGGCTATATTAATTAAAAGTTCTCAAAGAACATAATTTCAGAATAAGCAACAGTTGATTTCCTGAAGATAATATGGGCATTTGGACTTTTCACAATAAGAAAGAGGGTAGCCTGTTAGATTTCTTAATAATTGATATTTTTTTTCATTTCATAAAATAAAGAATCTAGAAGTCTTACAGATATGGGATAGTGATCTCATGCCTGTCACACTTAAATTAAAACATCAGTTGTATGTCAATCCAGAAAAATTAAAAAATAGACTTGATTCAGATATTAACATGGTACTGATAAATCAAAAATGGATAAGATGGGATCCATATATGGAAGAAATTGTGACTAGAGTATTAAAATCTGAAGAAATAAATAAGAAAAAAAAAAAGAATCCACAATAAATTTATCCACAATAAATATAAAAAGTCCTTTTTGGTAGGCAAACATAAGAAAACATGTAATTGTTTTAATGCAGCCAATTAAATTTTCATTATGTAAAAAGACATAATAAATAATCTTGATACAGGGAGTCATAAAAACAACCAGGTTTTTATAGCTAAGGCTAAATGGTTTGATGGGGAATGTAACGTGCAGAAAATTGGTGAATAAAGAAGAAAGGAGAATGAAGAAATCTTCAAAATTTCAGAATAGAGTGGCATTTGTTAATTTAAGAAAAGAATATAGAACATTGTTAGATAAAAAAGGCAGCATACAAAACCTTGTTATGGGAAACCTTACAGAATGCAATAATTGCTGAAGATGATAAACTGTTTTTGAACCTAACTGCACATGGTGAAAACAAATTAAGAAATAACGTGAAAGCTCAAATATGTTCTGCGGATTGGCAAAACCATTCTTGCAAGATTTTCAAAACAGCTAATAGTGGTATAGGACATATGGAAATTAATTTTAATAAGGAAAAAACAAGAACATGTAATATAGATACCGATTGGGTAGATTTTTCCATACAGGAGATTAGCAGTGCTATATAAACACACATACACACAAAAAACAAAGCTCCTTGGGTTGATAATATCCCTACTGAAATCTATCAAACAGACATAGCCTGGTGGGCTGAACTTCTAACACCCTTTTACAACTTTTTAGTAAATGCAGAATTTATTCATGAAATGTGGCTTACTCGATAATAATACCTATACATAAAAAGGGCCCAAAGAACGATCCCATGAATTATAGGCCAATTTTACTTTTATGTACAAGTCTTAAGATTTTTTCTAGACTCCTATTAAGTAAGTTACAGATTTGAGTTGATAAAAATAAAATGTTATCTATATACTGTACCAAGCCGGCTTTAGACAGGGTTGTTCTACTTTAGACCAGATATTTACTTTGAGATATATTCTTGAATGATATGTGTTAGTTAAAACTAGAAAAATCTATGCAGAATTTGTGGATAGTAGAGCTGCATTTGACAGCATAAATAGAGACAAATTATGGAATATTTTAGAATCCAAAAATATTGATAAGACACTACTTACCTTTATTAAAAAAATGCATATCAATACCCAATACCAGGTCCGATTTGGGAAAGATGGTACATTAACACCCCCAGCTTCAGCTGGCTTTGGTGTAAAGCAAAGATGGATCTTAGCCCCAGTTTTAGTCAACATTTACACTGAAACAATAGTTGAGGATCTTATGTCAAGTGATACATTTCCTCCAGTTATTAATGGAATTCCAATAAAAATACTTTCATACGCAGACAATGCTGTGTTCTTTCACAAATGCCAATTGGTCTCAGGAGAGGTATAAAAACTATAAAGACTGCATTAAAGAATATAGATTTAGAGATTAACCCACAAAAGGCTAAGATAGTTATCTTTGGATCCTGTAATAAAAGAAATATATCCAAGTCTGGAAAATAGATGACACAGCTGGAGGAGGTTGATGAGTATTGCTATCTTGGTGTTTTATTTAACAAGAATCTTAGTTTGAAAGTCAAATAAAATCCTTCAAAACTACAGCTAAGAAAACAATCCTTGCCTTAAATAGATTTGCATGTTCTTTTGGGGGGGGCACTCCTTTGTAGCTCAAAAACAGTACTTTGAAGCTAGAGTAAGTGCTCAAAGTGTATATGCTTCTGAGATCTGGGGCATAAAAGAAGAGATGAAGGAACTTGCAATAATACAAAATCTATACTTGAAATTGATTTTGGGACTTCCAAACTATATAACCAGTGCAGTGCTTAGGGAAGAAACAGGTGCTCTAGATATTAAAACTAAAACCCTAAAAAGAGGCATCAATTTTTGGGCAAAAATCAGATCTGCCCCAATGGATAGTTTAATTAATAATTGTTGGAAAGATGCACAAAAGTACTGAAAAGAGAATACTTGGTTTTATGTATTAAATCAGTCTCTTAATAGGATTGGTCCAGAAAGAAATGTTTTCTTTGAAGCAATAGGTGACCAGGAACAATTTATAAATATTGCAACACAAAGGATAGTTGATACAGCGGTGCAAAGGGATCTAGCTTCAATACACGATGCTTCTGAATATAAATTACTAAAGTCAGTTAAAAAAACTTCATTGTGGAACAATATTTGATATTCTGTGACAATGTACAGCTTAGGAAAGCAGTTACAAGATTTAGGTTGGAATTGTTCTGGTACAGCTGGAAATCATTCCATGTTCGAAAAACAACAGCATGTATTTGCGATCCAAACCTGAGATTGGCGGTACCTCATATAATTTTTGAATATGATACTTTTATAAATGAAAGAAGTAGATGGCTTATAACCTTACTAACAGATGTCAAAGGAAGAGATAAGGATGAAAGAACTATTGTTTTAGTGTCAGAATGAAAGGCCTGTCTATATGCACTTAGGAATTTTGCACGAATTGTGCTTACAATTAATAGCACCCATTTTCAGAACCATTATTCTTAGCACTCCGAATAGTGACATATTTCTATGTGTTTTTATAGATAATAATTTTTATGAATTTTGGTGTGTTCTTCTTGTATTTTGTAGTAAGTGTCCTATATGATATGTGTATTATTTGTATGTGACAAAAATGTTATACATACTTTTCAATAAACTTGACTTGTCTTAGCGTAGTGGCAACAGCAGGTCTTTGAGCCATGTAGCCTGTGCCCCATCTGCTGGGTCTCTGCTCTGAAGGGCACAGTATTTAGATGGCATGATATTGCGCCCATGTCCCCATGCCCACCTCATCCTGGACATGAGCGAAGTCCAGTGTTTGGCACAGGGATTGGACACTGTAGGTTCATGTTCCCATCCAACATACAGAAGGATGCCCTACAGGAGTGTATCCTACATGGATAGGGCACTCTATGAGTTTTCCCAGCCTCCACATATGTGGAGGGATCAGGAACCCTTTGAGGACTGAGCCTAATGACATTTATATCTTAGGCCTGACACACACAGGTAAACCCTATAATTTATTTCAAAGACTTCTTCTTAGGCTTTTACAATTAGAGTGACTCTGGCAATGTTTCCTTCCCCTTTAATAGACTCACCCAAGGTTAAACCATGATTAAGCAGTGCTGGTGGAATTCAATCATTGGTTCTTAGCTCTGCACTCTAACCTCAAGGCTATACTGCCTTCCACAAAAAGCAAGTTGTACTGCCTCCTTTTGAAAACACAAAAGGAGGGCATGCGCCGAAATGGTACCAGGCCAAAAGAGCACACCAAGAAGAGCGCTGCAAGAAACATGCTGTGCAAAGCATGAAGGGATTTAGAGCGACAGGGGTATAATAGCAGTAAAGTATTACTGCTCCCCCTGTCACTCTGTGTGTTTCCTGCAGAGGGCTGAAGTTGCCCAGTGCTAGGGTAGATTGCTTAGCTGCTCCCATGGTGAAGTGGTTAGGGCACCAGCACATGGTGTGGTAGGAGGCCTAGGATCATGGTTTAGTTCCCGCCAGGTCTCCTTCCTGCTACAATTTTTTTTTTCATGGAAACAAGTAATTTCCACCCCTCCCAAAATTCTCCCCATCCTCGAAGTCCATGATCTCCATGGAGTTGATTATATTACGTCTGGGGGGTGCGGGGGAGGGTAGAGCCCCCTGCATAAAACAACAACTCCAATTTGTTTTGCTGGGGTGCACTGTTGCTGACGGGTCGCTGCATTTCCTGACTGTCTTTCAGATAGCGCTCTTTTGCTTGCGGCATTTATTGCTGCGGGGTTTTTGCATGTGGCACCATGACCCCACGCCTCAGAAATCAGCGGTGTTCACAGAGGCTCAGGGCAAAAAACAAAACAAAACCAACCTTTACAGCAAACAAAACAAAGAAAATATAGTGTATAGTAACATCATTCTTTCTTGGCAGATTTTTTGACAAGAAGTAAAGGTTAGATCAAACTATGATATTAATTAAATACAAAAATGCAAAGTAGAAAAAGGGGAAGGCGATCACAATGTCTCTGTGAGTTGTTCCTGTTTTCTTTTTCCTTTCCTATCTTTAGTAGATAGCGCACAGGGACCTTGTGATTTCTGTGTAGTCTGATATTCTGCACAGGCAGTATAGCCTAGAAGTTAGAATTAGAGTAACGAGCTATAAATGAACTCAGTGCATCCAGCAGACCTGTGTTTAATCCCCACAACCTCCACTTGCATACTATGTGACCCTGAGCAAGTATCTTAACCTCCCAGTGCTTCTAGGACACACCTACAAATGAACCATTGGAAACCATTATAAATGAGTCCCTGACTCAGTGGTGTATCTGCTTCTCATGAATAAAATTATTGTCTTCTGAGTTGTATTTTTCGACATTCGACTGTAATAATGAATAAATAACAACAGTGGTGGTGGTCAGGAGGACCTGAGTGCGGATGCAGGAGTTGCCAGAGTAGTTACAGGTAGAGACACTGGTGGTGATTGGGACCCAAGTACAGATGCATGAGGTGCCAGGGTAGGTATAGGAATGGACAGTGGTGGTGGTAGGGACCTGAGTGCAGATGCAGGAGTTGCCAGAGTAGTTACAGGAGGAGACACTGGTGGTGATCGGGACCCAAGTACAGAGGCATGAGGTGCCAGGGTAGGTATAGGAATCGACAGTGGTGGTGGTTAAGCACCTGAGTGCAGAGGCAGGAGTTGCTTGGGTAGGTATAGGAGCAGACATTGGCAGCAGTCGGGACCTGAGTACGGGGGCAGGAATTGTCAGAGTAGGTATAGCAGTGGACAGTGGCATTGGTCAGGACCTGAGTACAGAGGCAGGAGTTGCCAGGGTAGGTATAGGAATTGACAGTGGCGGTGGTAGGGACCTGAGTGCAGAGGCAGGAGTTGCCAGAATAGGTATGGGTGCAGACAGCGATGGTGATCGGGACCTGAGTACAGAGGCAGGAGTTGCCAGGGTAGGTACAGGAGTAGACAGTTGTGGTGGTCAGGACCTGGGTGCAGAGGCAGGAGTTGCCAGGGTAGGCATAGGAGTGAACGGTGTCAGTGGTTGGGACCTGAGTAAGGAGGCAGGAGTTGCCAGGGAAGGTATGGGAACATACAGTGGTGGAAGGTCAGGACCTGAGTTCAGATGCAGGAGTTGCCAGGGTAGGTATCGCAGCAGATTGTGGCATTGGTCAGGACCTGAGTACAGAGGCGGGAGTTGCCAGGGTAGGTATAGGAATTAACAGTGGCGGTGGTAGGACCTGAGTGCAGAGGCAGGAGTTGCCAGAATAGGTATGGGTGCAGACAGCGATGGTGATCGGGACCTGAGTACAGAGGCAGGAGTTGTCAGGGTAGGTACAGGAGTAGACAGTTGTGGTGGTCAGGACCTGGGTGCAGAGGCAGGAGCTAGGGTAGGCATAGGAGTGAACGGTGTCAGTGGTTGGGACCTGAGTAAGGAGGCAGGAGTTGCCAGGGAAGGTATGGGAACATACAGTGGTGGAAGGTCAGGACCTGAGTTCAGATGCAGGAGTTGCCAGGGTAGGTATCGCAGCAGATTGTGGCATTGGTCAGGACCTGAGTACAGAGGCAGGAGTTGCCAGGGTAGGTATAGGAAAAGACAATGGCGGTGGTAGGGACCTGAGTGCCGAGGCAGGAATTGCCAGAGTAGGTATATGTGCAGATAGTGATGGTGATTGGGACCTGAATACAGAGGCAGGAGTTGCCAGGGTGGGTACAGGAGTGGACAGTTATGTTGATTGGGACCTGAGTACAGAGGCGGAGTTGCCAGGGTAAATATTGCAGTGGACAGTGGTGGTGGTGGTCAGTATCTGAGTGTAGAGGCAGAAGTTACCAGGGTATCAATCTATCAATTAATCACTTTATTTAATTAGGCATAAACACCATTGAGCAAGCTCATTTTCAAGGTGGTCCTGGGCATTAATACAATACAGTACACTTCATAAGATTACAATTACGGTGGACAGCGGTGCAAAAAAACCCAAAAAAAAACATTGTGAAGGTGCCGGTCCATATGGGCCTATACGTACCGGTCAACATAATTAACATGCAAAGGTACATAATGATAAGCTTTACTGGAATGAGAAGAGACAACAATCCCATGTAGTCTCCGCTAAGTAAGAGCTCATACCTAAATGATAAAAAATAAGGCGGTATTAAGGAATAGGGTAGAAATTAGGGTGAAAGAGTAGGCAGCCAAGAGGGAGACCAGAATAGGTAAAAGGTAGAGAATAGGCAGGGCCATCTCGGGTTAAGGGAACTAGGCTTGTAGATCCTAGGTTTCTGTTGTTAGGAATGTGGGGTGGATGAGATACTTAGGCGAAGGATTTGAGAGTGGCACCCTGGGCTTAGGGGTCATAGGCATCTGAAACAGTTGCATGATTCCTTCAGATATTCCGTTAATAGAGTTTTGAATGTGAAAATGCTCGGAAGTGAGGATAATTTTAATGAGTCTTGCACAGTGTTCCAAAGTGATGGAAGTGAGAAGTTGATTGCTGCCGAGCCAAGGGTAGTTTTCACTCTAGGAATCTGGAAGCAGACTATGGAGAAGCGTCTCAGGCCATAGGAACCTTTAGCCCATTTGAAGAGGTTCGACATGTATGCAAGGAGGTTATCAGATAATGCTCTAAAAAATCAGAGGAGAGCATTCCTTTTTCTCCTAGTTGAGAGTGAGGTCCATCCCAAAACCTGGTATAGATGACAGTGATGTGTACCACGGGGTAGATGTAGGATAAATCTTAAAGCCCGGTGGTAAAGGGTGTCCAGTTTGTTTAGCATCGTTGATGGGCAATGACTGTAAAGGAAGTCAACGTAGTCCAGTATAGGTAGGAATGTAGTTTGTACTAGTCTCATTCTGGCTTCTAATGTAGGTAAGTGTTTAATGTGATAGAACAAACCTAATCACTATCTTAGTTTCTTCGAGTTTTCATTTAAGTGGCACAGAAAGTTGAGCTTGTTATCCAGCCAGAACCCTAGGTATTTAAAGGTATCAACTACTTCAAGGGTATGTAAAGGAGTGGACAGTGGCGGTGGCTGGGTCCTGAGTGCAGAAGCAGGAGTGCCAGAGTAGGTAGAGGAGCAGATAGTGGCGGTGCCTGGGACCTAAGTGCAGAGGCAGAAATTACCAGGGTAAGTACAGGAGTGGATAGTGGTGGTGGTCAGAACCTGAGTGTGACCAGGATCATATTGCATAAACAGGATGTTTCCTTGTTCTTTGTCCCCAGCCCCTAGAATGTGGCGCACAAGAACATCAATGCTTGAACGTACAGAGGGCAGCCTAACCATCCATCCCCTTGCTGCTGTACTATGGCTATACTGCCATCCATGGTCTATCAGAGGTGATGTTAGCTCTTGGCACAGTAGCCAGTCCATCAGTGCAGTGGTAGTGCCACCGCTTACGATGCTGGTGACCCATGTTCAGAAGCAAGCCCGGGTGGGCATGGGCAGGCCAGGGGTAGGAGGCTTGAGCATCCCAGAGGATGGTCTCCTCCTCCAGTGAGGAGGAACGCTTGCTCCACTATGACACTGCCACCAGGGTGACCCTAGGTGGCAGTACAGTGGAGCTATGATGGTTGGGAGGGTGCTCTTAGCTAGCACATCTGAACACTTGCATGCAGATGTCCACTTGGCCCTAGCCCATGGAGTGCTCAGGGAAGGGAAATGGGGAAGAGAACACCTTGGCTTCAAGCAGCATGATGACCGCCACTCCTTCATAGACTCTGCACTGCTCACTGGGCCCACGACCACAATCCAGTTCTAAAAAACACCTCCTGGGCTTGGGGAACCTGGGAGGCTCTGCCACAGGGGGCAGTCTGTGGGGCACTGAGTAGTTGGAAGGTAAGTCTCAGGGACAGCTGGTGATGGGGCTTGGAGGAGAGGATGGCCAAAGTCAGCAAAGCAAGATGGCAGAAAAGTGAAGTAGATTAAAAAAAGCTCTTGGCACAGTGGCAGGGGATCAGCAGTTGTTTTTCTTTTTTACATCAGTGGTGTTTGGAAAAATGGCGGAAGGCTGGAGACAACTAAGGTGGGTGAGGGATTGACCACAGGATGAGCACTGGCCACCCAGGAGGGTCCGAGTTTTTATTTATTTATTTACTTTTTTATGTTTTTAGTCCTTGAAGTCGATTACACCCAAATAATGAAAAATACTTGTATTCGGTACTGAATACCCCATTGTTCGGGGTATCCAAAAATTAATGTTCATTACTAGAACAAATAGAAAGGAGTGCTCAGGATTACCAGCAGTGCTCAGTGGAATTGATAAATGAGCACCAGGAAGCACGACACCCACAACCCCCCAAACAAATGTGGCTACGAAAAACAGACTTTCAGTGCAGTTTTATTAGCCAAAATACATAAAAAACAAGCCAGAGTACTATAAGTAGTTGCAGTGATGACTCCCTTATATCCAAGTCATTCTGCACCTTCGGGGAAAATGGATCCACGACAGGAGTCCGACAGAAATTCTGTTGAACGCCCTGTCAGCGACACTGGCAGGTCGACCGCATTCTGCAGTCGGCTGCCGGTTCGCTATGGATTTCCTTGTTTTCTTCGGGGGGGCTTTTCCCCTGAACACCCTATGTGGGGGGCTGTGCCCGCACCCCTACTTAAAGATTCTCAACCCAGTCGGAACTGATCGGGGGTTCAGGCCCCGGACAGGCAGCGCTGGGTTCCAGTGGGTCTCCCACCGCGCTAGGTGCTGTAGAATTCTGTGGGGACTCCGCTGGCTTAAATGTCGCCATAAGGGGGGAAAATGGGGGAAAAATCATATTTAACAAAACTGTATGACTTTTTTTTTAAGTTACAAGCTGGCTAAATCATCTTTTATAAAATGCAGTTGTACAGTAATTGTAATTAAGTCCAAGGTTTTGGGGACAAGAGCTTGATGATCTCCCAGTTGTGGTTTGATGAATCCTCACAAATAATTATACTGCCATCAGACTTGAATCACCTGGACCTAATATTTTATTTTAAAATTGTTGATACAGAAAGGCACACTAAGCTGGGATTCTTGTTTCCTGGTTGCGGTGCCCCCCTCCAGACACCTACACTCGAAAAAAGACCATTACGGCGACCGTCGCTGTAACGGTGTGTTTTCGAGTAATGCTTTCCCCCAGTGTTCTGCCCTCTCCCTGGGAACAACTCTGACCTACAGTTGATAATCTAACAATCCGGGGTGTGTGTGGGGGGTATGGGGGCACATCCCCCCACAGAAAACACTAGTGTTTTGGATGGCACAATACCAGCGTCGGTATTGTGCCATCGTGCGGGAGGTCGGCATTTTCACTGTCGATCTCCCTTGGTGCTTCCTCCAGGTTGGCATACCCCATCATTTTTTAAAGCTTTATGTTCCTCGGGTGTCTAATGCCTGGCTTCAGCACAGCTGCATTTACCCTTGCTGCTGCCACCTTATAAGCCTTGCTGCTGTTTAATTTCTGTACTGTTTTGTATCTTCTCTCTGACTTTCTACCCCCCCCCCCCGCCGGGTCACACCTGGAAATGAGCCTTGGCTCAGTGTGCATCTCCCAGTAATTAATTTCTAAGTAAATAAATAAACAAAATAATAATGACCATCTAAAAAGCCATTTGTTTGTTTCTTGTGCATCTCTCTACCACACATGTGCATGAAGTCTCAATCCCTGTGCAAGGGACCATGGGTATGCAAGTCCTTGTGCATAGCAGGCTGGCAGTGTTTTGCCAGAACAGACATCACCTTTTCAATAGGCTGCAAGGAAGCCATGTGGCAATGGGAGGAGCCTTGGAGCCCCTCATTGAGAAATTCATATGAGAAAATGTGGAATTTTTTTTATTGAAGCAGGAGGACCTGAAACATGGAGTGTCAGATCTCGGTTGATGGAGTTTTCTTGATGTGGTGCTGAGCTTCCAGAGACTCCGGGAAATGAATGTCCTATTCTGACTTGTTACACTACCTATCCCAGTTTCTTTTTTTATTTATTTATTTAATTTTATCTAATTAGTATTGTGGTTTTATGATTACCTTATTTATTGATGTTGTGTTGTGTTGGTTTTATGTGCGGTGCCCAGAGCCTCCGGGATTGGGCGTCTTTTAAGTAAAATTTGCCTTGCCATTTTGCCTTGACTTTTTGATTCACTGTCATTAGACTTGGCAATACATACATAAACTCAGCCCAATAACAGTAGCAAAGAGGAAACAGTTTCTTTACTCTTGTGTTTTGTGAGCTGGCTCTCTGCTGCTTCTCTGGAAGAATAGGGGAGCAAGTCTGGACTTGTAAACTTGTGAAGTAACCTTGTCAGTATCCTTCGATTTGGACTTTGTCCCTTGACCAAGCTGATGCCAAGAGAATAACATTTTTCAACACATTTGTCACATAACTTATTCATAGTATTGGATATTCAGTGTACATTACAGGGGATGGGTTTAGGTAGATGCTGCCAAAACATTTCAGAACTAATAATGATAGTTCATTCCATTTTGCTGATAATAATTTAAGTTTAACAGCCATTCTTTAAAGAGCTACTGATGCCTCAAAGAAAACTTTAAAAAAGCATAATAATTAGGTACAATTCTGTTTGCATTCCATTTATATTTTATATATTTCTCCTTGTCGTAATTTATTACTATAGAAAGGCATACAAATATATGATTGTTGTCCCTTACAGTTCATTTTGAGTTCATCTGCCTCTATAGATTACGCCCTACTTCGTTATAATCCTTTGTTGTGACATCACAATCTGTTGCCATGGGAGTAACTGTGATGTCACAAGCAGTGCTCTATTACTTCAGGTAGGGAGAAAGCAACAGGAATAGCTGAACTCTTCAGGAGCAAAGATCCTGTTTTCATGCAGATGACCTCACTACTAAACAAGCATTTGTCAATGCCGAATGTTGATTGCGTTGGTCTGTTGAGCTCGCTCAGTGGACCTCTGTCACTGGCTCAGTCTGTTTGTCCCAGTGCTGCAGGCTGCTCTTTTGTACTGGGCTGCTACCTGCGTTGGCACCTTGTTCGGCCGAGGAAGAAATCCACAGCTGTCCCGACAGAGCTCCATTGAGGTGGCTCACTCCCCCTCTCTCACTCGCTCATTCTGTTTCTCCTGGCGCTGCAGGCTACCCTTTTGTACTGGGCTTCTGCCTGTGTTGGTGGCTTTTTCTGCCCATAAAGAAATCCACAGCTGTCCCGACAGAGCTCCGTTGAGGTCGCTCACTCCCCCTGTCTCACTCACTCATTCTGGTTCTCCCGGCGCTTCAGGCTGCCCTTTTGTACTGGGCTCCTGCCACTGTTGGCGCCTTTTTCTGCCCACAGAGAAATCTGCAGCAGTCCCGACAAAGCTCCATTGAGCTCGCTCACTCCCCTTCTCTCACTCACTCATTCTGTTTCTGCTGGCGCTGCAGGCTGCCCTTTTCTACTGGGCTCCTGCCTGCGTTGCTGCCTTCTTATGCCCGCAAAGAAACTTGCAGCAGTTACAATAAAGCTCCATTGAGCTCGCTCACTCGCTCATTCTGGTTTTTCTGCCACTGCAGGCTGCCCTTTTGTACTGGGGCCCCTGCATGCATTGCTGCCTTTTTCTGTCCACAAACAAATCTGCAGCAGTCCCAACCGAGTCTGCTGGAGCTCATTGGCCCCTCCTCACTCGCTGCTTTGTGTCTCCTGGCGCCTGCAGGCTGCCCTTTGTACTGGGCCCTGCCTGCATTGGTGGCTTTTCTGGCCAGAAGGAAATCTGAAGGAGTTCCGACAGCTCCATTGAGCTCGCTCACTCCCCTCTGTCACTCACGCATCCCGCTTCTGCCGCGTGCAAGCTGGACTTTGTACTGGCTCCTGCCTCATGCTGCCGCATTTTCTGCCCACAAAGAAATCCACAGCAGTCACAATAGAGTCTGCTGAGCTCCACTACTACGCTCTGTCACTCGCTCATTCTGTTTCTCTGATGCTCCAGACTGCGCCTTTGTATGGGGCTCCTGGCTGCTTGGCACCTTTGTCTGTCCACAAAGAAATCGAGCTGTCCCGACAGAGCTCCATTGAGGTCACTCAGTCTCCTCTCTCATGCACTCATTCTGTTTGTCCTGGCGCTGCAAGCTGCCCTTTGTATGGGGCTCCTGCCTGCATTGGCGCTTTTTCTGCCCACAAAGAAATCTGCAGCAGTCCTGATAGAGCTCGCTGAGCTCTACTAAGTCCCCTGTCTCACCTCCAGATTGTTTCTCCCACCGCTGCAGGCTGGCCTTTGTACTGGGCCCTGCCTGCATTGATGCCTTTTTCTGCCCACAAAGAAACTGCAGCAGTCCTGACAGCGTCGTGAGTTCGCCACCTCCCTCAGTCGCCTTGTTCTGTTTCTCCTGTGCTGCAGGCTGCCCTTGTATTGGGCTCTTGTGTTGGGGCCTTTGTCTGCCCACAAACAAATCTGCAGCAGTCCAGACAGAGCTCAGTTGAGCTTGGTCACTCCCCTCTCACTCAGTCAATCTTAATCTGTCCCAAACATTGATTTCCCAGAGTGACCGTGTTATTCACCGGCAGGGTGCAAAACATATTTTACACAGGATGAAAATGACAGCTTTAGTGTTCATAAGGAGGTGTGAAAAAATGCCACTGTTGAAAATGTGGCGTGACAATATTACAAATTTGGGGAGTTACAAGGGTGTGTGGAAACAGTTCAACGCACGCTTGTAACACAGTCATGTTATGGAGTTTCATCACCAAATCTTCAACATAGGGAATTTAAGACCTCTACTCATGAACAGTGCCACTGTCATTTTCTTAATCTGTCCCGAACACTGATTTCCCACAGTGACCACGTTATTCTGCACCGGAACTGTGAAAACACATTTCGGTCAGGATGTGAAAAATAACAGCTGTACTGCTTATGAGGAGGTGTGAAAAAATGCCACTGTTGAAAATCTGGTGTGACAATATTACAAATCTGTGAAGTTACAAGGGTGCGTGGAAAGTGCGCAATGCACACTTGTAACACTGTCAATTGATGGTCTGTCATCACCAAATTTTCAACATAGGCATTTTAGGACCTCTGCTCATGAACAATATCATTGCCATTTTCTTAATCTGTCCCGGACAGTGATTTTCCACAGCGACCGCTCTATTCTGTGCTGTAAGTGCGAAAACACATTTCGGCCAGGATGGGAAAAATGACAGCTATACTGTTCATAAGTAGGTCTGGGAAAATGGCAATGTTGAAAATCTGGGTGAAAATATTATAAATTTGGTTACGAAGCGATGCGTACAACTGTACAACGACGCTCATAACACAGTCATTTTATGGAGTATCGTTACCAAATTTTCAATATAGGCATTTTAGGACCTCTACTCATGAACAGTGTCACTGTCATTTTCTTAATCTGTCCTGAACACTGATTTCCCACAGTGACTGCGCTATTCTGCGCCGGAAGTGCGAAAACACATTTCGGCCAGCATGTGAACAATGACAGCTATACTGCTCACAAGAAGATGTGACAAAATGGCAATTTTGAAAATCTGGCATGAAAATATTGCAAATTTGCAAGGTTACGAGCGTACGTAGCAACTGCACAATGCACGCTCGTAAAACAGTCATCTTTTGGATTTTTTCCACCAAATTTGCAATATAGGCTTTTTGAGAGCCCACCTCATGAACACTGGCACTGTCATTTTGTTAATCAGCCCTGAAGGGTGATTCTGCACAGTGACTGCGAAACCACCTTTTGGGGTCGATTAACGCCATGAGAGTTCAAGAATTCATGAGGAGGGGTCCCAAAAACCCCATGTTGAACATTTGGTGAAAAAATTCCCAAAAATGCCCGAGATATGCACTAAAGTTTAAAAAACCCTATTTATTACATTATACAGCTTACCGGCATTTCCTCAGTTCGTGGTCGGCTTTGAAGAGTGCAGACGTGTTCCCGGTCCACCGAAGATCGTCGCCGAGCTCCAAGAGGTATGGGGTGAGGAGGGGTGGGGAGGCAGGGTGCCCAGTGGGTAGGTGCAGGTTGTGGGAGGGGGCAGGGAGACTACGAGGGACCGTTTCCTTTTTTTCAGCTAAAAAAAAAAACAAAAAAAGTCATGGGACTGTTTTTAACTTTACAGGGGCATGTGACACGCTGGGGTGGGCTCCCAGTGTCCCACCGGAGTCTTGCTTTGGGGGGGGCAGCTGTAGTCGACAGGGGATTGGGCACCCCCGTCAGCAAACAACAAAAGGGCCATGTGGCACGCTGGGTGGGTCCCAGTGCCACCAGAATTTGCTTTGGGAAGAAGTTGTAGCCGATGGGGATTGGTCACCCCATCAGCAAACAACAAAAGGGGATTCTTCGCCAACGGGATTGGGGCACCCCGTCGGCAGACAATAAAACTGGGGTTACATTATGCCGCCGGGAGGGCTCCCTGTCGGCAAATAAACATGGTGGGGTAAATATTGTTTAGAATACGGCGAAGCGCTGCCATGTTCACAAACAATATCAGGGATCCTACATCCCGCCCTGCAATGATGGGTCGCTCCTCATTGCAGCAGATGGCCGATGCTGCAATGATGAGGTGACCCCTGATTGCAGCGGCTGATTTTTCAGAAGGTTGTGGCACGCTGACTGAACTACTGTCAGCAGCGGCGTGCCACAGCATTGGGGGACGGGGGACAAGTCTTTGTAGGCTGTGGGGGCATTGGACACAACAGTGCTGCACCTCCACAACCTGCCTGTGGAGAAAGCTGCCACAACATGTTTCTTGCGCATGCGCGCAATCAACATAAAATTGGGGAACAGGAATACAGACCTAATGGGAAATACGAGCTGGACAGTGCCTAAATATTATGTTTTGTTAAAGTTCTCCTGAACATGTCACCAGCTCTTTAATCTCTTCATTAATTGCAGTTTGTTAGCATAGCTTTGAAAACACAGATGGGAGGCTAAGGGGGAGGGATTTTCAGAACCTGGCGTCCATTTTTTTGGGACACAGGTGTTGAAATCTGCCTGGGAAGTGAGAGCAAGAAAAGTTGGTCAAACGTCCTGGATGGAATCCAATAGTTGTGTCTGACAAACGGGCATGTTTCCCGCAGTTGTGGCAGAAATTGCCATAAACCACGGGTATCACTGCAAATCAGTCCACATGTCTGTGAATGGAATGCAGACATCTAGATGCATCTGCATGAATGCATAATGCATCTGAAATATGGATGTAAGTGCTGCGTCTAGGTGGCTTAAACTCCCGCCCTGAAAGTTTCTGTCTTTCAATTTCAGTTTTCTTTCTTTTTTCCCCTCTAGACCTCCTAGCTCACCACTTCTTTGGGCTTGCCAAGGGCTCCTGCCACCAGACCTCCCCATTGCCATCCGCCACCCCCCTCAGATAATGCAGCATGGTTGACCCGACATATCCCTTTGTTGGGGGGGGCCCTCCTGTGGCGCTACTGGGAGAGGAGATGGGTCCAATGGGTACATCCTTCGATGCCAGGCTTGGCAGGGGCAGCTCAGACACGTCCGGGCTTTGTGGTCAATGGGGATAAGCAACCTTCATCCTGCTGGCCAGCTAACCCATTGGCTGTTTTTTTTGCCCACCCCACCCACTACCCACTGTGCGGCTGCATGCGGCACCCTGGGCAACATGCACAGGTGGCGCGTGTTCACCCATGCTGCATCATGTGTTTCCCCAATGGGCTGCTGGGAGCTGCTTCAGGGTGGTGCAGACTTGCACCCTCCCCCCCCAGGAGTATAGTGTCCAGCCGGACACTCTGAGCCCTCCCTACCGGCCTCGGCTATTTCAGTTTTCAGTTTCATTTTTTATTCAGAGAAAATCCATTGAGCGAACACTTATTTATAATGGAGAACCAAAAGAGCACGCAATACATGTTGTTATAAAATACATCGCACAACATGCAAATTGCATGGAATTATACAATAAATCACTCAAGGATGTGGGCTATGTTGGGATTTACCCACACCTGGTGTGGTTCGTTCACAAGGCTACAGGCCAAGTGACCAAGTCATACCTCTCCAGGGTGTGGGTTATGTTTGGATTTACCCATGCCTGGTGTGGTTCGGCCGAGTGAGCAAACCACACCAGAAGTGGGTAAAACCCAGCATAAACCACACTCTAAGTGATTTATTGCTATTATACAATGTCCCCCTTCACTTTTTGTAAGAAAAAATAAAGTACAAATAAAGTATTTTGCTATTTTAAATAATTGTTATTGAATTTATTCTTGTACCAGAAAAAATAATTCCCTGTTGCTAGGTACAATAATCACCCCCTTATGTTTACATGGGCAGACAACGTTGAAGGTTTCAGTTTTGTGTTATTCCCCCTGCAAGTGAGTCACTCTTATGTTTAAAACAAGACAGAGGTTCAGTTTCTTTTAATTAACAGATGGCCTGACAGTTCATAGTACTTCTTTAGAGAGCACAGTGTGAGTGGTGAGGTTGCCGGTATATGTTTCCGGGTTTGCTATGGCTTTAGCAGTTCCGGTTTCAGTTTGGATTTTGCTGTTGGGAGGATGTCCTGGTTTCCATCAAGTAATGTTTTTCTTTTTATCGTGCAGTTATTAGTTGCTGCATTTATACTTGGATTCCCTAGCTGCCAGCTGACGGTATCGTGGGGAATGGGAAAAGCAGTCCACAGCAGTAAACATATGGAGAAAGGTGAGCCAGGTGCTCCATGTGACTTGTCAAGGAGGAAAGATGTTAAAAAAAAAGGGTTTTGTGTTACGTAGAGTGGGTTTGGTGACTGTTGAACTTGGTGAGGTGAATAATGCAGTCTGCTTGAAACTCGAGTTTTTGTGTCCGTTTACCAAGTGCGTTTTGAAACTGGCGCTTCAGCATAGCAGTATGCCGACTGCTTAGCAGGGATTCAAGATGGCAGTATTTCGCTTTTGATGTTTGGGGTGGTTGAGTGATTTTAAAAGGGGAGATTGCAGATGCGGCTGACTGGCACCTATTGCATGGGTAATGCCAGGATTTACCACAATAGAGAAGTGCCAGTCAGTCAGAGTGTGGGATTCTTGGACCCCATTGTATAATGAAGCAATAATGCACGACAGGGTGTGTGTCAGGCTGAGATAACATCATGCCTCAAGTGGCTGGGCACGAGGCCGCAGACCAAGTGCATCCAACACCCAAGAAGTGACGTGATCCCGGAATGACACACCCTGGAGTGCATTATTGCTATTATATAATGGCTCGTTATGGTAAAAAATACTGAAAAGATTAAAAAAAGACAATTTAAGTCAGTTTTACTATATTTTTTGGACTGTGGAAGCATACTCGTTAAACAGGTCCTTTTTTTTCCCTTTGTCTACTACATGCTGCTGTTGTGTAGCACTAAGTTCCCACTTTAGCCTGCTTCCTTAGTAGGTCGTCATCTGCCCCTACCCTCCCATCCCTCCACCAGCTCTCTATGTCCCTCTGGCCTTAGTGTTTGTGGCTGCCTACCCTGGAACAAAGAAAAAAAAAAGCCTGCTTTGCAATTTTAATGGCCAGGACTACTGCCAACAGAGAAGTGCAGGGACTCAGTGGACGTTTAGCACATGCAGTGACCTGTGTGCCTAGACATTATACAGTGATATTGTGCTGGGATAACTTCACTGTTTATTTTTTTTTTTTTAAGAGATTCACCAGAATGAAATACTGAGCAACAATGCTTGTTTCCAGGTACATCCGGGGATAGGGAAATAAGGGTAAGATACAGAGAGAATATAGGATGGCAATAGGCAATATCACAAAATAAGTATATAAAAATTTCATTTCATTTTCATTTCATTTATTATACTGGAAAGGCATGTGAGCATAACTGCCCAATTTCACAAGCATCAAGTTTAAAAGAAAAAAAAAGGAAAAAGTAAAGAAAAATTTCCAGAGATAATGTAAGAGAATAAACAGTAAGCACAAATGATAAAGGTGGACAATTAATAACATAAAAGAGATATCACAGATTATAAATTAGTGCGGATAAGTGCTCAGGAGAAAGTGCATGGCTGGAGGACAATTACCTTTTTTTTTAAGATTTTATTTACTACGAGAACAAACTGTGTGTGAGAGATTAGAAGAGGAAAGGAAGAAAGAACAGTCAGGCCAGGGAACAGCTGCAGGAGAAGGCAGAGAGGGAGAGTTAAATCCTAATGTTGTGTTTGAAGGAGGTGTTGGAGGGACAGAGTTTGAGTTCAGGGGGAGAGAGTTAAAGAGTTTGGGGCCCAGGAAGGAGAGAGTTTTTTGGCAAAGAGAGGTGCAGCAGAAGGGGACAGAAAAGAATAGGGAGGAGGACCATCTCGAGGCCCTGGGGTGAGCTGCTGTTTGGAAGAGGAAACTGATGCAGTCAGGGAGGAGACCATTGGAGAGTTTATAGAAGAAGGTGACAATTTTGCAGTAGAGTCGGGTCTCCAAAGAGGGCCAGCCGGAGATTCTGTAAAGGTCACAGTGGTGAATGAATTTGGGGAGGCCAGAGGAAAAATGGATTGCATTGTGATAGGAGTTACGTAGCTTAGAGACATTTTTAATGAGAGGTGGAGGAAACAGACAAGATCACCATAAATAAAAATAAAATAGCGTAACATGAAATGTTTTCAACTGTATTGTAATTGTATGTATATATGTCAGGACCTGGACTACCCTTGTCCTCTTTTCCACTGTACCCCCTCCCCCCAGGTCGCACCGGGAGATGAGCGGTTCTTGCTCAGTGTGCTTTTCCTGGTGAAACAATTTCAATAAATAAATAAATAAGCAGACAAGAGCATCATGAATAAAAACAAAAATAAAATAGCATTACATGAAATAAGCAAAAGATACATTGAAGACAATAATGCAGAAATGCAAGCTGAGGGACAGTAATTACAGTAATGCATGACGATGTCTGCTTAGTAAATTGTAGAGACTATAAGTGCTTAAATGACCGGGAGTATTTGTACTCATAGAGCAAGGCAAGCAGAGGAGCCTGCATGGGATTATAAGGGTGTAGAGTAGCTGAATAAAGCAAGGTTTAGGTAGGTTAGAGAGGGAATAGGGCAGGAGGGGGTAGAAGGGAAGGCAGGGGTTAGATACAGTTGCAGGTGGGGAGGTATAAGTTCGCAGGAGGGAGGAGAGGGTGCGAGGAGAGGGGGCACCGTTGAAGGAGGGCACGGACCAATAAGAGCCCAGGAAACTTTTCTTGCCATTGTATAATTGTCGATTTATAATATAGAGGATAATGGATGGACAACAGTTAACAACAACCCTGTTGTTAACTTTGAGAGGTTTTCATGACAACCAAGTAAACCTCAAGAGTGAACCTTGAGAGGTTTATGGTTGGCAGACAACCTCGAGAAGTTAATGCAGGGTTGTTGTTTACTGATGCCCATCCTTTATCTTGTATAGTGTATGGGCATCAGTTAAACATTTCTTGATCGTGACCCCCCCCACTGGCGCCACCGCTGCCGCAAACACGACAAGAAGCCCCACTCACTCTACGTTCTCACAATGTTCCAGACTCAAGTTTCTTAAATAAAAATGAATCTACCCACCAATTCAGAACATCGGGGACTGTCCTTTCAACAGCGCTGCTGTATTTTTTTGCATGGATCTCACCGTTGCTGGCCGTTTACCCATGATCTGTCCTCCATGCTCACATTTTCATGGAGTTGAGCATCGCTGGATGCTGCGCAATGAGGATCGATGCTGTTGTACCATTGTGGTGACATCCTCAGGATGGTACAACACCTTCCTGACATCGCCACGATGGTACAACAGCTGTGTCTTTCTACTGAATTTAGCCAACAACAACGTTCCACCATACACTATACACATACTATCACTCCATATCAAGTTACACCATTATCTGTAGTTTGTTTTTATTCTTTGTTAACCGGGTAAGATCCACTAGGCACAAGTGCCCACTTTCAGGGGCAACCAGGGAGTAATGGGGAAGTTAAGTGACTTGCTTAGAGTCACACAGTATGCAAAAGGGAGATTGTGGGACTCAAACCCAGGTCTGTTGGATGTACCAAGCTCATTCACTGCTTATTACTCTAACTTTTACTGCCAGCCATCTGATAATGATTTAAAGTAAACTTAGGGCAGCAACAGATGGGAAAGGGGGTAAGGGGAGGAGGGGGATGAGGTGATCACTCAACATCTAAGGTTACCATTGATCTTGCAACCTTTTGCTTTACAGTTTGTCAGAAATCAACAATTCTGTGACTCAGTTATTGATTTTGATAAAAAAAACTACTTTTCCATTTAGTTTAACATGCTCAGAGGTAGGCTTAGGAAAGTGTCTCCTGAGGTTTCCAGTATAAAGTTCTATGAAGTTCTTCGAACACATGTCCTTTTGAACACAATCTAGATGCTCATCTTATGTGGGTCGAGGATAGCCTCAGCCTATTCCAGAAAATGAACTTTAGCATTTCCTTCCCTGTACGCCCATCAAAGTATAAACATCACTGATAAAAACTGTATACCGAATCAAATAAAAGCTATGTACCACACCAATGACATATCTCACCAGACCTATTAAAACCTATAGTACAGTAAAACAAAAATGAAGACCCTGACGCAGACCTTAAAGGGGCATTGTCAGTCCTCTTTGCATCATATTATTTCTGGTTGAAAGCCAGCATTTTACGATTGCTTACCTTCTCTAAAATGTATTTGTGTTGTTGTTTCCTTTATCCGCTTCCTTTCTTAGTAGAACTGAAGTGTTTGTTAATGGTGTAATTATACCCTACCTTGTTTGGTTTCTAAACCTTGATCAGCTCATATTGCTTACTTTCTGAACCTTACAAACACCCAAATACAGTGCAGCCACGCATGACGCAATGGTCTCCTCTTGTCACACTGCATTATGAGTGGCTAGACTGTGCTGGGGAGTGTTCGTAAGTCCAGAAAAGATGCAGTGGAAGTTGATCAAGGAATGTAAACAAACCCATTTTTGTGTGGCATCACCAGTATGGTTGGCAGTCGGATTTTCTCTTTTAAAAACGAAAAAGGAATCAGAATAAAAACCAGTTACATCAGCAATCTTTACAGAATGTGAGCAATCATAAAATATGCATTTGTGTAAACTAGGGACAGTCTGAGGCCAGAGGGGTTGACAGTGTTCCTTTAAACACCAAAACTGCCTAAAACTCTCATAACACAAAAACAAATCCCTACAAAAAAATGCTAAAACACACATTCTGAACAAACTATTGCCAGACCCTAAAACACATTACAAAATGCTACAAACAACATTCCTTCAGGCACACACTCTAAAACCACAGCCATTTCTGTACAAAACAAGCACAACTAAATAATAAAAAAAAAACTACAAATTTACCCTACCCTAAAATGCCTGTCACTTAACAAGCACCTCGCTGCCAGCCCGCTGGTGCAGCAGTAGTGTTTCCACCTGCGGTGCTGCTGACCTATGTTTTGGAATGAGCATGGGCAGCAGAGGGTCGGTTGGGGGGAGGTACAAAGAGCCTCCCAGGTACCCCATCATATGGGTGAAGCAAACTGAGTGACTCATATGTCAGTCATTTTTGCACCTGATGGACTAGCTACCACTCCAGTATAGTGAGGGGAGGGAATAGTGAGGAGTAGAGCATGGAAGAGTGACAGTGAATAATGAGGGAGGGTATGATCATGTGGGTTAAATGCAGAAATTAAGCTTGCTGCTGCGGAGCTGGTTGCCTGGAGTGGTGGACACAGCCACTGCTTGGGATATCGATGGTGCTGGGTTCGGGAGTGCCTGTGGGTATGTGTTTTTTTGTGTCTTGTGATGGCTGATAGGTTTGTTGCCTGTCCCCTGGTTCCTCTGACTGTGGTGCTCCAGCTGTGGTAGCCCCCCTCCCGTGTATGCCCCTTTTCCCAGTGTCCACCGACCTGGAGTTGATTGTAATAATTTGGGGGATGCGGGGGGCTTGTCCCCCACATTAAATGTTAGATTCTGTTGTGTGCCAAAGTATTGTGTTTTGCAGTCACTGTAATAGGGAGTGATATGGTGGGTTTGTAGTGGATGTTTGATTTGGCGATATGTGCTCGCTGTAATGCGAGTCGCCCTTACATTTTCACTGTTATGACATGGAATCAGCATCCCATGGACTGCTCTCCTCCTCCGGGGGTGGAGTGGGCTATGACTTCCTAGCATAGAGTGACACCCAGTGGAGACCAGGTGTACACCAGCCAGGGACGACATGGTGCAGGGAGGAGGTGTCGACAGACATCTGCAGGATGTGTGCAAAAGTGCACCGGTCTTGTGCTGATGTCATTGCACATCTGTGCCTTTGGGGGGATCCTAAATGTGAAAATCTCTGTGGCTGAGGAGTGTAGCCAGAAATTTCCATTTTGTACACAATTTCCAAGAGTTACACCCCCCCCAATCAAAAAATGTACGCATCCTTTCCAAATAGCACCCCCTTCCAAACAAGTCAGATTGTTGTCAGATGACTCCTCTAATCTCTAAAGAGGTTATACATGTATTGGACACTCCTCAGTGGCCTACACTATCCCAAATACTACAGATTAGAATAATAATATTAACAGAGTGGCTTATGGTTTGTGACAGGCACTCAACAAAACTGTACACAAATGTGTACAGTGAGTATGCCTGTCTACACCCTTGTGGTGGCTGACTGCACTGTGACACCTGTGGACCTCCACCCAAGTAATGCCCCAGGTGTAAGCCTCAGCTGGGGCCTCAGCTGGATTTTGGTCTGTCCCTTTGGGGAGCCTCATGGCAGAGGGTAAGCTGTAGGCCTTCCAGAATGGGCAGCCTAGGGGAGATGCTGGGTTGAAGCTCCAGGCAATGATAGGGAGTCTATCCTCCACACAAGCCCAAGTGGCAAAAAGAAAGCCTAAAAAAACAAAAAAACAAACAAACAAAAAAATAAGCTCCTCACTTCAGGCTGTCCCCACCTCACTTAACCAAGCACTCATGTGCCTCACTGCTGCTAAAGGCTTCTCTCACCAAAGGCGGAGCTGTGTGCTGCTGCCATGCATTCCAGTTACTGCTCCACACCATCCCTGCAAATGCCAACATTCTAAAGAACCCACCCACCCTGGCTGCCCCTCTTCCTACAGGATTTTTGAATCCAAAAGAGATACATGTGACCTCCCCTCCCCCCTCTTACAACGTGAAAAAATTGGCCCTTTTAAAAAAGACCTTCGAATCCTCCTGGCCGAAACCAACCACTATGACTGCTACTCATGAATGCAGGCTATCATTCCACACTCCGGATATACTATACCCGTCTCCCCCTACTCTCTTCCCACCTCCCATCCCCCATCAGCCCATGTGCCCCCCTCCCTTGACCAAACTTTTCTTGGCTGCTACCTCCACACTTCTTGCACTTGCACTTAGTAACTGGTATATTTGACAAAAGCTTATTACTGAAAATTGTTGATCTTTTTGCACATCTGTTTTTGTCTAACCTAATCCATCCTGAGTTAATGTAACTGCCTTCTTTGTCATACTCCTTACTGTATGTTTTGTATCATTGTGTTTTGCATCTATTGACTTGGAGTCTTTTTAAAAGAGCCATTCTGGCTGGCCCAGTGGCGTAGAGGGTTGAGGAGCTGGTGCCTTACCTCGACCCACGCCGGCAACCTGGGTTTGAGAACGAACTTGGAGTGCCGGGGGTCGGAAGGGGATGGAGAGGATTGAGCATCCAGTGGACTGCTCTCCTCTCTGGGGTGGGATCCAGGGATGCATCACTCAGCAGCAGCCCCCAGTGGAGACTGGGGGCACTGTCTGAGCATGGGCAAAAAAGAAAAGGGAAAACGGCGACTGAAGTGAGCCGCTGATGGCCGCTCTGGCAGGTTTCTCAGCCAAGGCCCGCCTGATCTGTGCCCGCGAGGGAGTACACAGGAGCCCCCCAATGTGGGGGGGAAGCCACAGAGTCCAGCCTCCGAGGCAGAGGCAGGTGGCAGCTGGATGTCCCCAATGGGGGGGAGCAGCTCAGGTGGCCAGGAGGGAAAAATCATCAGAAAAAAAAAAGAGCCATTCTGGCTCAAAGGTTGTAATTATGAATCTGAAATAAATAAAAAAAATAATAATGAAAAAATGCTGCTATACTATATATTAATAGTGTTTAAAAGGTGTCTGCAGCCCCACACAATTACTATTATTTTACCAGAGTCATTTCTGTTTGTTAGTACAGTGTATTAAGGCTTGAGTACAAATGTTATTTAATAGGCAGACAACACATACTGTACTTTGAGAAACAGTGCACAATTAAGTGCTGGAAATGTCTGAAAGCAGAGCATACAAAAGACCACCATGATGAACTAATTATGCAAAATGTGTGCAATTATTAAACTATTTGACGGATACTATACTACTGTAGTTAAGAAATACATAAATAATGTCTTCCAAATGCCTTATACTGATGCACACTTTAAGGGGACAGGACGTTGTTGTGACTTGGTAGTTGCTTGCAATGTTAATATTTTGCTAAAATGAATGTCATACCTCTAAACAAGGATTGATATTTAACTGTGCCTCAACAAAGCTGATGTGGGAAACTTGTGCATTGCTTTCTTTTTTTTTTCATGAGCTGTTTTGTTTTGCCAGCCACCACCTATACCTTTCATTGGGAGTCCCCGATGTCCCCAATCCCAACTGCCACTATTCCCACTGTCGCACCAGCGGCAGTCTTTATGGGGAGATGTTCGAGGGCTCAGGGCATCATATACAGTGACCGGGACACATTCCCTTCTCCCCATTTTTCCTTCACCCATTCTCAGGCTGCTAGATGTACCATGGTGCTCACCACTGTGTGCACCATTACGATGCTGCACGTACTGAGTACATTCCCCCAATCAGTCATGAGGCTCTTCCTGCCTCTCCACCCAGCCTCCCCAGGTGGCAGTCAAGCAGCATCTTGTGTTGTCCCCCATTTCCTGAAGGAGGAGAGCCATCAATGGATACTCAATCCTCCTTCCCCTGGCTGACCCCAGAGTTTATTTATTTTATTTATTTAGTTTTGGTTTTTGTTGACCGGGTAAGTGCACTAGACAAATCAGAGTGACCTTGGTCCGCTCCAAAACCTGCATCACTGGTGTGGCGGCAGGTGAGGAGACCAGCGTCTCAGCTCTCTGTACCACTGGGTTGGCCTGTATTGCATTATTTTTGTGCAGTTCTCTACATGGAACCAGGGACTTGGAGTACTGGCTGTCAGCGCATGGATTCAGAACTCTGAGTGCTGCTCTGATAGGTCAGTGGTAGACCAGGGCCCAGATATTCAAAAGGGTTGCGCCATGCGCAAGTCCAAAATCACGCCATTCGATATTCAGCAGGAGGCAGTTACGCCACTGGCACCAGGTTGCGCTGAGAGCAATGCAAATGAATGCATGCTCAACAGGAGGGGAGATCCATGAACCCGCGCAACCCGATATTCAGTCGGTTTGCAGAGTTGTGCACAAGAACCCCCAACCTGCGCCTCAGACAAGCTTGAGCCAAAAAAAAAGGCTTAAGTCGAGGGCCACCCACAGGTGAGCTGCCGTACTGCAGGGCGCAACACAGCAGCTGCCACCCTGGCTGGCCCCAACTCACTCCCTGTGCCCCCACCAGCCCGATCGCGGGCAGTACAGGTACATGTCTCCCCCACACTCCCACAGCCCGATTGCGGCAGAACCACGCATAAACCCCCAGTGCCCGATCGCTGGGCAGAACCTCATAAACCTCCCCCAGTGCTGCCCGATCGCGGGCAGAACCTGCGCAAACCCCAAGTGCCCGATCGCGGGCAGAACCTGCATAAACCCCAGTGCCCGATCGCGGGCAGAATGTAACCCTCCCCCAACCCGAATAACTCCCTGGTGGTCCAGTGGACCGTAAAGCCCGATCGCGGGCAGAATGTCACAACAGAACCCCCAAACATCTCCCTGGTGTCTAGTGTCCCCCCCCCACCCGCAAGCCCCTCACCCGCTCCCCCGCAGCCAGCGAGGCGGCAGCATCCACCCGCCTGCCGCCCGCCCGCCCGCCGACGCTGACTGTCTGGTAGGGCTGCCGCCCATTAGTGCAGAGCTAAGCCAATAGTGCAGCCCATACCATACATGACATCAGATTTGAATGATCATTCACAATCTGGACTGTCATGCACGATGGAGCTACCGCCAATAGTGGGTCCCTCCATGGAGACCAATAAAGTGAATGGAGGTCACAAGAGCTTTATTAGACAGTGGCTCCCAAGGACATTATGTTCCAGATTGTATTGAAGATTTGTCGACGACTTACAACCATTGAAGGACTGCATGTATGGGGGTTATGAGAAGGTCACCCCTATTCCGGTATATCCAATTTGCTGTCTTTCCCACCTCCTCGTGGCTGAGTGGCCATCAAGTAGAGACCCCAGCCCTTAGTGTGTCCCCCCCCCACTGACCCCGTAAGGATGAAGTCCCTTGTTGATTGAACAAATGCCTATATGTTCGAAGGCTGGTACAGTTGTGTTATGAAAAATAGGGTCAAAGACTAGTAGAGCTTTAAGGTTCGGGTTTAATTGTTGGGGCCATGAGGCACAGAGAGATGCTGAAAAACAGAACCAGAGGAACCGTCGGAATTGTATGGAAGAAGGATCCTGAGTCTCGATCCTGGCCAAATGCCCATGTGTATCTTGCAGGAGAGGTCCGTATCAGAAAGGATGTTAAGAATAGCCAATGTTGGATGCACCAGGCGATGGAAAATTGCTGAGGGACTGCTGGTCGCTCTAGTATTTTGCCCTTAGAGCCCATGCTTGTTGCATGGGTAATGGTCCAAGTTCATAATGGTCTGAGAGATATCTGGCAAACAGAGGTTGCATCCTGGCTAATGTGCATTGTGCATACTGCAGTGCTACCCAGCAGCAAGAGTTCGAAGAATGACAGAGAACGCCGACTTGTTTGATTTCGCACTTCGCCAGCTGAATGGAAAGTGAGGATCAGTGAGAAGCTGCCCCAGAGAGACCAGGTGTTTTCTTTTAAAGGAATGGGATGTAGGATGCGGTAAGGAGCTGCAATTACAATGTCCGCTGCATGACTTAAAGACCATTTCGTGAGAGGTCTCGACTTCTGGCACCTGCTGACATAGATGATGTGAGACGGCATTCGCAAGAGATGTTAGCTGCTGGTGTAATACAAGAATCCAGAAGCTCTTATGCTTCCCTATTGTGGTAGTGAGAAAAGAATGGAACAGTAAGGATGTGTGTGGATTATCGCACCTTAAACCGCGGACTATCCCTGATCAGTACACAATGCCCCGCATTCAGGATGCTTTTGACTGCCTAAACGGGAGCAAGTGGTTCTCTGTGCTGGATCTCCGCAGTGGGTACTATCAGATCCCGGCTGTCTCCAGAGGATCGCGTGGGAGAAGACCCGCCTTTATCTGTCCGCTTGGCTTCTCTATGAATTCATGAGGATGTGCTCTCAAGGATTTCAGGTGCCCCAGCCACTTCTTCAACTATTGATGGAGCGCAGTGGGGACATGAACTTACTAGAGTGCCTGTATACCTAGATGATGTTATTGTGTTTGGCAGCTCACTGGAGGAACATGAGAGCAGATTATTTAAGGTATTGGACCACTGGAGGACTTTGGCCTTTAAACTGTCCATTGATAAGTGTCAATTCTTTCAAACATCAGTAAAGTATGTGGGACATAGTATCCACGAGGAATAGAGACTCGACTCCAAGTAAAGTTGAGGCCTTGACTACTTGGCCACAGCCCAAAAATCTAAAAGAACTGCAAAGATTCCTGGGATTCTGTGGTTATTATCAGCGCTCATCAAGGACTATTCAAGAGGATCCGCCTTTACTTAACCTTACTCATGGTATCCCCAACCCACAAAAATACTCAAAAGTCAGCGCCCTCAAGACTGAAAGAGTGTATTTTCATCCTGAAAGGAAGTATTTGGGCCCGCTGGACTCCTGATTGTGAGACTGCTTTTCATGAGATCATATATCAACTTACCCATGCTCCAGTGCTGGCCTATGTCGATCCAAGAAAACCTTACGTCCTGCACACTGATGCTAGCTACAAGGTTGGGGGCTGTGTTGTACCAAGAGCACGAGAATGGCCTGAGACCAGTGGCCTTTGCCAGTAAGCCTGACCCCATCCGAAAAGAACTATCCTGTACATAAGTTAGAGTTCCTAGCTTTGAAGTGGGCTATTGTTGACCAATTCCATGAGTACTTGTATGGGGCTAAAATACTAGTAAAAACTGACAATAACTTTGACCTATGTGCAGACCTCAGCTGTTGGATGCCACTGGCCATAGGTGGCTTTCTGCATTATCTACATATGACTATGCTCGAATCGAGCAGGTCTGAACCACATAGATGCTGATGCTCTCTCCCGGAGGCCTGTTCCCCAGAATGATTGGGTCCGATTGGCAGAACCTGACATTCGCAACTCTGCCGGAAGTTTGACAGGAGGAACAAATGTCCATGGATGCAGTGGACTGCATGGTGGATTGCTTGGGAGCCTCTGAGAATTGCATACCTGCTGCTTATTGCAACTTTTTCTGCAATAGTCATTGGTGCACTGCCTCAGCTGGACAATGACAGTATTCGGGCGGCTCAATCTCGCTGATCCCATGATCAAAGCAGCTTAGAGCCCTCTATGCAGGAAAAGATGTGTCCAAATTACGCCTCCACTGATTTGAGAACTGCACTGTTATACAAAGAAGGTCCTAAGTTGAAACTGACTATAAACTGTTATACAGAGAAACAGTAGACAGAGGGGGACAAGTAAACAAACAACAACTAGTGCTGCCCACTGCCTTTCGAGACTCAGTACTGAGGTCCTTGCACAACCACATGGGGCACCTTGGTATAGACAGAACACTTGACTTGGTGAGATCCAGATTCTATTGGCCTAAGATGGGGGCTGATGTGGAGCAACACATTCGAACTTGTAGTCGCTGCTTACAGAGGAAAGCTTTTCCCCAGAGGGTCGCCCCTTGTTAACATCACCACCAGTGCACCCATGGAGCTGGTCTGTATTGATTTTCTGAGTTTGAGTCAGATCAAAGAAATATCAGTAATGTGCTGGTGGTCACTGACCATTTCATGAGATATGCCCAAGCTTTCCCCACCAAAGACCAGAAAGCATCCACTGTGGCCAAAGTACTTGTAGAAAACTTTTTGTTCACTATGGGGCTCCACAAAGAATCCATTCTGATCAAGGGGAGACTTAGAGTCGCCTGATCAAAGAGATGCTTTCTCTGTGGATGCTAAAGTTCAGAACCACTCCTTACCACCCCAGGGGACCCACAGCCTGAACGTTTCAACCGCGACTTTGCTAGATATGCTAGGCACCCTGCACCCAAAGGACAAGCCTAGATGGAGCCAACAAATTAGCACCCTGGTACATGCTTATAACTGCACCAAAAGTGATGCCACTGGATTCTCCCCACCGCCTGATGTTTGGAAGAGAAGCTCGACTACCAGTAGATGTGTGTTTTGGGGTCTCTCCTGATGGGGTTCAAGCTGACAACTATTTACAGTATGTGCAAAAGTTAAAGGCCCAGCTAACTCATGCACTAACTGGTTCAAACCATGGCTGCCAAAAGAAATCTGGCCAACAAAGAAAGGTATGATAAAAGGTGAAAGCACAGGAACTCCAGGAGGAGATCGGTATTGCTAAGAAATCTGGGACTGCATGGCAAGCACAAGATTGTTGGACAGATGGCACCATCTCCCTCACATTGTAGTGGGCAAACTAGATGATCTGCCAGTGTACAAAGTAAGGCTTGAGAATAATTCAAAAGATGTAAAACAATGCATAGAAATCATTTACTGCCCATTGGACAAATCTTAATTGAGTCTGAGCCCCTAGAAGATGCCCCTCTGGACCAGTGACTAGAGCTGCTGCTAAGAAAAGATCAAGAAAGTCTGCACCTACAGAAGCAAAGTTAAAGTGTTCCCTCCACAAGTCCCAGTTGAGCATGACTGTCAGTCCATATCGGAAGAAAGTGAGAGTGACTTTGAATACTATCCTTCTTACTAACTGAGTCAATTGTTTGGGCAATCCCCTAGTCAATACTGGAGACAAAGCTGGGCCTTCTGGACTGTCTAAGCCCCTAGCTTCATCCTGGAGCCAATGCTCCCAGAAAGTGGAGTGCAAAGCATCAGATCAGATGAAATGGAATCATTGTGCATGGTTGAACTGTTTGAGCTTTCAGGGAGGAAAATGATAGATTGGGGCAGACTGGTGATACACCTGAACAAGAAGAGTATTTTGAGTGCCCTGACAGTCCACTGCCAGTGTCCCAAAGCTTCCATGCGAGCCAAATGTTGTGGACTCAGAAACTGTAACTCCTGGAGCTGAAAGTGCCCCAAGTTCTAGCCTCTCACCCCATGGAGACTCCCCTGACAAGTGAGGACAATGCTGAAAATGAGGCTCAGAGTGCAGAGACTATAACAGTTCCCCTAGAAAGACTGGTCGAGCTGTAAAGCCTGTGGTGCACCTCAGTTATGATTCACTTGGGAGGCCTGTGGACTTGCCTCTCAATGTTGTCCATAAAGGAGTGTATGTGTCCCCGAGCTCATTGCCCAAACTGAGCATCAGTGCTAACTCAAGTTACTTGTGTTGCTCTCTAAGTATGGTGCCCTTGCCCCATCCAGCCCCAAGGTAACTGATAGGAAGGGCCCCTCTCTTCAGGTTTCATGTACAAGAGGTAATAACTTAAGTTATGGTACAATGTGTGTGTAATACTGTGTAAAGAGTCACGTACTGCAATGTTTCAGAAATGTGTTCTTGGTAAAATGATATATTGACATGATTACATGTGTGAGCCTAATGCAAATGTACATGGTTGCAGTTAAAACTTATGGGGGTACTTGCTTGACGCGGACGTCAAGCTTTCCCAGGCCAGGAAGGGTGTAACCCCCCTGCAAATGGGGGTTCCCAAAAGACTTCCAGGAGGTTGCTTGAATGCTCCAAGCCTGAATGGTGTTTGGCATTTAAGCCATTTATCAGTGAGTGTTTTTAGAGCCTCTGGTACTGTCTCTTAAGAGCTGTCTGCTTGCAGACATAATTAGTTTATATGGGGGACTGTGTGCTTCTGAGTACCACCTGAGCTGCTGCCAATTCACTTCATTTTTGCAGTCACTAGGAGTGCAAAGGAACCTATCTGAAAGATGTAACTGTTTGCCAGAAATTATTTAGAGTAATAATGAAATTACAGTTTGTCTAACCTGCTTTCTTTGCAGTCAGAACTGTGTCTGCTAGTTCCCATTCTAGTTTTGAACTGCTGAACTGGACCAATCAGTGTGGGGTAAGCTAGCTCTAAAATGGTGCCTTGGACGAATCAGAACTTGGACTCATAATCTGAGCCAGCCACAAGAGGATTGTATGGGCAGTGACTCTGGGAGATGTAGTTTAGACTTCAGTGCCTTTTGGACCAACAGCAGCAGTCTTTGTGAGTGACAGCCAATCCAGTCAAGAACTGGGAGGAACTCAAAGGAAGTGCCCGTTTTGTGTGGTTGGAGTTTCAGTTGAGCTTGGCAGTAGAAGAAGGAAGGAGCCCTGTGCTTTTTCAGTGTGCAGTTTTAGACAAAAATGTGTAAGGCCCAGAGTTCCGTCTGCAGTTTGTGTAACAGCTTGTTAGACTGAATCGTCCTGTGAAAAGAATCAAAGGATCTCTGAAGAGTAGAAACCAGGCTCACCTGTAGAAGACTGGAGGAATTGCTGAAAATTGCAATCGGTCTGTCAGGAACTGAATCTGCTGTGTGTTCTCCCGGTGTTGTGCAGTAATTGCGATCGGGATACAGATGCAGCCTGCCTGTTATAGTGCTTTCTTTTATATGGATGTGTGAAGAGGCTTGTGTACCTCAAGTGAGCCCTGCTGACATTGAAGGACCCTATCTTATTTGGAGGTTGTGAGTACTAATTCAGGGTCGCCTCCCTGTTGAATTGCCACATTAAATCCAAATGGAATTACTCTACTGCTGACTGTTTAATTCTCCTTTTCTCTGTGAAAGGGCCCCTACCAGCTGCCACGGTTTGACTAGCCACTAGGGCTTGGGTACCCAGGGACAGTAACTGATAGGATAGGCCTGCACAGAGCCATAGGTAGATTATTAGAGTGATAAGCTAATTAACCTGATTTCCTATCCTTGTTATATCCCCAAATAAATCAGAGCTGCTTGTTTCAGCAAAGTTATACTGCCTGAGGTATTTGTCTATGTTAAAGTACTGTACTGTGATTGTTGCACTGTATCTCATTTCACAGGAGGTCCCAGTGCCGGAACCAGACCTAAGGGTAAGTGTATACTGTGAAGGTAATTCTGATATCTTGTGTGGGCCACTAGTGGGAAGAAAGGGGGGTTGCAGTGTCCCAGAGGGCTGTGACCAAGTTAGTTTAACTATTGCAAACCCTGACCTCTGGGTGGAGGCACCCGCCATTGGATCCAGGCCCCTCAACCTGTTAGTGGCAAATCAGGCAGGGGTAGTAGCCCCTGGGATAGCGCCATCTAGGGGTTACACACACACTACTGATAACGTTTGCTCAAACTGCACAAACTTGCACTGTTCTTTTTCTAGTACATTTACATGATTTTCCACAGACTTTTCACTTGCTGGAAACATTTCTTTAACTCACAGTCCCATAAAGCTTCAGTTTTTTTAAGCACAGGATTGCCTGTAAACTAGTGCTGCACATTTGACTACAACTCACAGTCTCTCTCTGGCTTTAAACTTTAAACTGAGGCTGAACTCATAATCATGCACACAGTCAATGGCCTAGCTACTTGCACTTGCTGGTGGAACTTGACACAGTCGTTACTTGCAAAGCGACTACACTGCTGCACACATACTTGGCTGGCTTTTGGCAGAAAATCACTGTCTGAGCAACTTTTACTGTTGGTACTTACTGTTATCAGTAGCTGTTTGCTGCAATGGGAAAATGGCCTGCAGCCAGTCTTGGAGGCCTCAGAAAGAGAATGGGTGGGCAGTCCTGCCAATCTTCTCCTCAACCACCACACTCGCAATTCAGATGATCGATATGTGGGTTGAGCCTGATTTTAAACAAAACAGTCTATTTTTTGAAGGTTTACAGTGCTTTTTATACTCCGTGATGCTCCTCCGCAAGCCAGTACATGCACTCCACTCACACTCCCTCTCGAATGCTGGGGCAATCACTGTAGAGCTGACTGAGGGGGCAGGACTGATTGCAACCTCACCAATCACACGATGCCATGCAAATTATCCTCTTCTTCTTCGCGAGTGCTCTTCTTCTCATGGCGATCGTCGAGCAGGCAAATTTAAACTGCAGAAAGCATTTTTTTTTCTTCAACTGACTCCACAGCGGGAGCCCATTTCAGCCATTTAGCATGGCCATTTACACTGCAAGTCTCTCAGTTCATTCAAAAAGCATTTCCAACGTCCCGGGCACAATTTTCCTGTTGCTACCCCTAGTCTTCCACACTTTTCTTAATCACACAGTTCTTTTAAAAGCAGGCAAAAATGCTGTAAACATTTGATGCAGGACAAGGGCACACTCTTTTAGCTTTACTGCTCCTTGGTAAACAGTTGGCATTTTAACAGCAGCATAAGATCCACAGCACACAGCGACACACTAGTTAAATTGCTTCAGCTTTTGGGCTACCTACTGCCAGATAGCCCCCTGCCCGAGCACCTTCCTCCCAGAATTAAATCCAAAGTGGTGCCTCCATTTTTGTAACCCCCGGACCCCTGCCTTTTTGCAAAATGACAGGTGGCATGCTGTTGAAGCTGACAGCAGTACCTGGTGGGGACTGGGTTCGGGGAGGATGAGGTTACTCGGCACAGGGGGCCTAGGTTTGGCTACTCTGCACAGGGTCACCCAAGTAAATCCGAACACAGGAAGCAATAACTGTAATGTCCAAAACCAGGAATGGGATTCTACAGTGTGGCTTTTATTCACATCCAAACTGAACAAACAAAGCATAGATGAACCCCCATGGGGCTACATTCCTGGTAATGCAGATTAGAGACAACAGAACACTTCTTCACATTTCCAGCCCTCAGGCTCTAAACCCACCAGGCACACAGCCCAGGCTTGCATGCAGCTTTGGGTACACACCCCTACTTGTACACTACTTGGGTTTTCCCCACTGGCCCGGCTCCCCCGCCGGACACTTGATCCGTGGTCCATTATGGGAATGAACCAGTTTTCCTCTTGGTGGCTCCTCAAATCACCTTAGAGCCTTCTACTCCTAGAGGGAATTTTCCTTCCAATCCCACGTCTGGGTACTTCCCTCATCACTGGCCAAGTGCACGAGGCAAAGTAGAAATCCACCGAGCAAATCCGTAGAGGTGGACCTGGTTACTAAAGATGGGGGGTCTCCCACCTCCAGCTCCCACAATCCATACCTGGCCATTTCTCTGGAAACTAAACAACTCTTTTCAGAAAGCTTGGCAATGTAGATTACTGGATAGATGTATGTCACATCTCCTGTACATGTCTTGACTTCCCCTATGTGCTGGACTCGAACATACTTTTACTTTTGGCTAAGCCTATTACTCTAGGCCTCCCACTGGTTCAGTAGTCCAATCCCCATTTTTACACAAATCCAAGGGTGAAAACATGGGCCCTTTAGAAAGAGCAGAACTCACCCTCTGGTTGCAGGTGCCCCACAGGCGAATAACAAAATCTTCTTGTTTCCCATACTCTGGGACAAAATAAGGCAGCTTCTTCACTAGCAGTAGCCAGGGGGTTGCCCCTGGAAATGCAGGTAAACCTTCCTGCCCCATCCCCTCAAGGATGGGGCACTGAGACCCGATTCAGCGGTCTCCACCACTTTAAAAATAGCACACTGTGTCTCTCTTTAGGTGGAAACACACACCTTTCCCCTGAATGTAGCCCTATGTCAGGGCTGAGGCTCCAAGAGCCTAACACAGAGCTGCTGTGCTCCTCTCACAGCAAGCTCCAAACTCCAAATGACTACAGACTACTGTTCAAACCTCTCAACATTCTACTCCAACTCCCTGCTGCAGATTCCATTGTGGCTCATGCAGCTGTGACAGTTCTATAGTGATGTCATCCCTCAGTCTCAGCTGAGACTGAGAACAGAGTGAGACAGCGTGAAATCCATTTAACTGGAGTTTCATAAGCTGCCTTCCCTGCCTACCACTAGGTCTTACTGGGATTCTAGTAACCCCGGGTAACAAGGGAGTTACAATTATATAATTACAACAACGGTCTGGCAGATCATACTAACAGGTGACTGAGCAGGCCAGGTACAAAGAGTAGCATTCGTAAAACATGTACAGACATTTGCAATAGTAAATCATGTTTAAGGGGAGAAAACATGTCAGTGATGGCAGGTACATTGGCTACACTCCAGTAATAATGTCATTAGTCCTTTCTTGAAGCCCCCTAGGGAGGAGTAGTCTTGGAGTGTGGTTGGGAGGTTGTTCCATAAAGATGGAGCAGTGGTGGCAAAGGACCTTTGCCCCATACTGGGCCTCACCCTAGGTACTTCTAGGAGTGTACAGTTTGAGGACTGGAGAGTCCTTTCGTGAGGCTTAGCAGTCAATACATCCTTTAAACTAGGAGGAGTATTGCCTTTTATTAATTTAAATGTCAAGTTGAGCAGGGGGTGCTGTAGACTACCCTCAAGTGCGGGCCAGTTTAGTGATTTTAGAACATTGCAATGATGCTCACTGAGTGGGGCCCCAGCTGCAAAGCAAGCAATTATGTGGTACAATACTTGAGCTTTTGCATTTCAGAGATTCAGACAGCTCTGAAGCTGGGACATCACACAACAAGACAGGGAGTAGCGTGCAATTTGCAGTTCTTAACCAAGATTCTTTTGTGAATAAGTTATTCAAGAAGTAAAGGAGCCCATTTTATTTTAGAGCAGGGATGATGTTATCTATTCATCATGGGTTTTAGGGTCAATGCTTGGTCCAGGTGTACCCCCAAGTATTTTATAGACTCCACTACCTCAACAGGAGATTCAAACAGTGTATTAATGGATAGCAAGTTCTGTCTGGCTGAGCCCATGTGTCTGGGTCCAAACAGGATACCCTTGATTTTTTCAGCATTTAGGACCAGTTTGCTAGTCATGGAACATGTTTCAGGCACTCAGAAATCATTTGAGAGCTGACAGTTTATACTGTTTATGTCCTTGAAACTTGTACCACGTCATCAGTGTAAAACAATAGGTTTGCCCCTCCACAGTTCCTCGGCATGTCATTAACAAAGATGGAAAAAGAGACTGCGACCAAGGATGGATCCTTGAGGAACACCATCTGTAAACGGATGCAGCCTCAATTGGGCTCCCTTCCACTTTATTAATTGCATCCTGTTAGACAGATAATCAGAGACCCATCAATATGACAAGATGTCAAGGCCCAGTTGTTTCAGCTTATTAAGAAGCAATGACTGACCAGATCAAAGGCTTTAGTGAGGTCTGTGAAGACTGTCATCTGCCCCTTATCTATGGTGCTTAAGATAGCTGGTGTCCATCTTACCAAGGCTGTGTCTGTTCCATGGTTCTTTCTAAACCTATGTTGTTTGTCAGTAGACCTTGCTGCTCAGTGTAGTCCTGCATCTGATTGTATACTAATCTCTCCTAGACTTGACCCAGTGAGCAGAGGAGATAAACTGGGTGGTAGTTTTCAGTAGGTTCTCTAGGGTTGTCCTTATATACTAGTACCACCAGGGCCACCTTCCATCTCAAAGAGATGTTTCCTTCTAAGAGGGATCTATTAAAGAGCATTACAAGTGAGGAGGCAAATACAGGGCAGTCAACTTTAATAGTTTTGGTCAAGCTTATCATACCCGACTGAGCTGTCTACTTGAGTTTCTTTAGCAGTTTGAGCACTTCTTTGTGAGTCATCAGCCTAAAATGGAATTCATGAACTATGGTTGTGGGAACTCATAGGGCTAGGGGGGTGCTGCAGGGATATAGGTGATTGGTTTTTGAATCTTTTTAGGTCAGTGAAAAAGGCATTTAGTGCATTTCCCAAAGCTAGTGGGTTGCAATAGCGCTGACCCTCTGTCACAATATTACCCCCAGAAGAGCTGGAACCATCCTTTAGGATGGCATTTATCTGCACCCAGAATTTTTTAGGGTTAGAGAAATTCTTTACTTGCCTACTGGTTCAGTATCTTATACCCTTAATAGTGTATGTTAAAACCGTGCAACAGGAACAGCGCAGTAGGGTAGCGCTAGAGGGTGCAAAACTGTGAAAGGGTGTATACATGGTAGTGCACCTTCTTATCTTCCTAAGTAGGGGATGAGGCCTGTGCTAGGAGGTGGGGCTAGTAAGCAGCTGCCATGGCTCAACGGGAAGAGCCACAGGCAGCAAAGGAGGGGAACGGTGCATTTGGGAACAGGTTTTGATTCCTGGTCCCATATGCAAGGAATTTTTTTACTTTTCGCACTTTGCGCAAAGTTAAGTGTTAACCCCACTGGAGTTGGTTATTTTAGTTGAGAAGGGTTCGGGGGTGCAGCCCCCCAAAATGGGGGGGGTGCGGGGGCAGAGCTGCCCGCAAAAGAAAGACATATGTCGCTTGCAATATATTGCGCTGTATTGGCAGCATGGTACATTGCTGTGGCATAATGTCTTGTGACATTATGACCCCGTGCCCTTAACTTGAAGGGTTCTGAGGCACTTCTTCTTTGCTGCTTTACAGTCTTTTTACAGGCATTTCTCAGTTCCCTGTACCATTGCCAATCGACCTTGAGCCCAGTGGTTTTACAGTGCCCCCATGCCCTGTCTTTCAGCTTCATGAGCTTCTTTAGTCCCTCAGTCATTCATTTTGAGTATTGCCGTTTGACTCTGAGCTGCCTAAGGGGGTGGGGGCATGTTTATTGGTTGCTGAGAGGAAGCTATTTATTAAGAAATCAAGGGTAGAATCTATGCTGGGGAATTCCCTGATCATGGACTAATTCACTTCAGGTAATGTGGAGAGAATGGAGTCTGTGAAACATTTGGGGAAGTCCCAAGCCCAAAAAACACCGGAGGGGGTTTGGGAAAGTTATTTTCAAGTATACAGAAAATTGGGGCATAGTCACTGAAGGAGTCAGCAAAGATACTAGCTGCTCTGATTCTATCCAGTTTTGATACCAGAACCCAGTCAAGTTGGGTTTTGACCAAGGTCACCTTTAAGGCCACCCAACTCAGGGGTCCAGTTAATATTAAAATCCCCAAAGAGTATAAATTCCCCAAGGGGTAGATCAGCAAGCAGCTTAGTAAGGATATCAGTTGCCACTGATGACACTTTGGGGGGGTTATAAATGCAGCCCATGTGGAGAGACTTCATATCACCGAGAAACAACTTACCCCTTGGTCCCTCATTTCCCCCACCCCTCACCACTTAGCCCTCCTAACCCTCCACACACACCCCTACCTCCACACCTGCTTAGCTCCCCTGACCCTTAAGCTATCACCCACCATTGTGCTCTTCCCCTCATCTGTCTAGCATGTAGCCTACTCTCCCTTAATGGCTGTACTTGTTGCTGATCACATTAATTGTTCCATCCAGGAACCTATCTAAGCTCTATAGCTACATTCTGGGAATTCCCATATGTTGTACATAGTTGGAATCTGCACTTTATTCACCTAATCTGTTATGGGACTATTTTCCTCTGTATTATGTAATTAAGTGATGGGTTTTGCAATGTATTCTGCCTCTCCCCATCCTTCTATTTGTAATGCTGTTTAGCCTTTTTAACGATGTGTAACTGACAATGCCTTCTAGCTGCTTCTGTTTTTCTTTACTGTCCATGTACTTGATGTTCACCCACCCTCTGTTCGACGAGGATCCTTTGTAAATGAGCTTTTAGCTCAAAGGTTGTAAGTCCGATTTTACAATGAATAAATAAATGAAAAAATTAGAAAGTAACTATTATAGCACCACATTCAGAGTTGACAAGAGCAGGCATTGGCATATTATGTCTGTGACAAAACAAAGCTTTCATTTTATTGCTGTCAGACTATATCCTGCTGTTAAACTATCTGCTCAACTTCATTTTTATTACTTTCACATGTGCTTTGAAAAAGCTGCTTTGTTTAAGCTGTAATAAAGATAAAATAAATTGGTAATCATATCCTAAATTAAAGGAATCCCTTCATATGTTTATAAATGGTTAAAAGTAACCATGAGATATTTGCTGTAAATGACATCTTTCACGCTATTTAAACTTTCTCATCTGCTCCTGTTATGGGAGTGCCTCACTTCATCACTGTCTCCCGTGGGCTCTACGATGCCAGTTTGACAAGAAACACGTCAACCAGCTTCACAGCACTAGGCTCCATGTCGACAGTGATTTGCATGGCACTGCACACATTGGTGTATGTTTTTACTTCCGGGGAGGCTTTGTCCCTCTGAACCACCCACGCAGGGGCTCTGCCCCCCACACTCCCCTGTACTTTAGAATTCTAACTACAGGTCGGAGTTAGTTTGGGGGAGGGGTACAGGTCGGGGGAAGGGGTTGCCTGGTTCCAGCGGCACTTTTACGGTGGCATGGTGCTGTTGTTGATATTGACGCATGTCGCTGTAGAAATTTCGCTGTTCGGGGGCATACCTCTCCGGTGCTGTAAACAACTTAACACTCGGTTTTATATTCCTGAACTCAAATTGTTTCTTATAAGATATCAAGCTTTGAGGTATCAACTGCTTACATATACTCAAATTTTACTGTTTGGTTTTATTGACAATATCTGCTGTTGTGATTCCTCAAGTCCTAATGGCTGAAAAGGCTAACAAGCTTGTGAGCTGCCCTTTTGAACTGTGGTGCTGCCAGACTGGGGATCATGCAATGACATCAGCATAAGTGACGTCACGACATCTGTCATGACTAAGTCATGCTGCTGTATCTCATGCTTCCCTCCCAGCTTCCCTAAGCAACACTGAGATGCTGGCTGAGCACCTCCTGGTGCCTCGAATGTAACCTTGTACCCCTCTCTCTTCCTTGTCCTCAACCCTCTTGTCTCCCTCATCGCCATATCTCTCTCTCTTTCCACAGCTTATAGATTTTCTCACATTTGACTCCCACATCATTGTAGGTTGCTGGAGAGAATGTATGAAATAGGGGTCCAAGAAGAGCCATTAAGGTGGTTTAAGTCCTATCTAGCAGATTGACAACAATGTGTGTCCAATGGAACTGTGTTATCTGAACTTGGTGAACTTAGTCGAGGGGTCCCACAGGGTTCTATTCTGGGTCCCTTGATGTTTAACATCTATGTCAATAGTCTTCCATCTAAAATAGTAAGTAGCGAAATCTGCCTTTTTGCCAATGACACCGTGTTGGTGACATCGGCTGATAGCTATGAACAAATGGAGCTTCAACTTCAGATAGACTTGCTTAACATGGCGGGGTGGTTTAAGGAATCAGCTTTACAGATTAATGTTAAAAAAAACAGTCTGTACTTTTTTCTGCAAATAAAGCAAGACATATCCCATTTCAGTTAAAACTTAACTTGGAGGATGGTAACCAAATAATTAATGTGAGAAGTTATAAATACTTAAGAGTCTTAGTAGATTCTGGAGTTACTTACTCCGATCATATTTCCTCTCAAGTAAAAAAGGTACATCGGAGGTTGGGGGCTTTAAGAAGAGTGTCAGGCTGCTTGCCAATTGAAGCTAGAGTAAAAATAGTAACTCAATTGCTACTTCCAATTTTGGAATACGGTTCGTGTCTCTATATGAATTCCAATCAGGTTTCTCTTAACAAGATAGATCAAGCATATTACAGGTTAGGTAGATTTGCAGTAGGTGCCAAATATGGCATTCATCATTGCAACGTTTATAAAGAGTTGGGATGGTTGCAACCAAACACTAAAAGAATATTTTTGTGGCTAACATGGTGCCACAAATTAATTTACAAAATAAAACCCCATGCTTTAAGCCACATGGTTATCTTGACCCCAATAAGTACTACAAAGACCTCTTTTAGGTTTAAAAAGACTCTTATTGCAAGAACGAAATATACAAATAGGCTTGGTGACACTAATCTACAAAACAATCTAGCAATACATTGGAATAGTATACCAATAGAAATCAGACAGATCCAGGGACACACATTGTTTAAAAAACTCCTGAAAGATGCTATACACATTGAATGTAATTGTTTTGGGTGAGGGAAAGTATGTAAATGCTCTATCTGAAAGTCGTTTGTGTAATTTAAAAATTAATGATTATTTGAATAATTGTTAGTGTGAATGGAATCTTGATTGTGAATGGATATGTAGGAATTCATATGTTGTTTATAAGATCTATATATATTGTATTGTTTGTCTTTTTATAATACTCATCACAGGACATTGTTGAAAAGGGGGTGTTAACTCCAACAATATGTATCCTGTATAAAAATACAATTTTAACAAACATACCTATTTATCTGTTAGCATTCAATGTTACTGCTGGTATCAATACTTGTACATAGTATGTATTATAATTCTATATATGGTTTAACTAATCTGGTACTGTATATGTATGTCATTATGTTGCTCCTGTAATCTGCCACCCACTGAATTGTTGTTTAATTCATTGTATTCATATTTTCTTGTCTCTCCCAGGTTGACCTTGAAAAAGGGGACTGCAGTTGTCTCAGTGGTCCTACCTGGTTACCAAAATTCAAATAAATAAACACCATACAGCCAGACGCTGTTATAATGGCAGTACCCTTACTGGTGCCAGCAGATGGAAACTGAACATGGGGGTGCACTAAGTACTGCAGCTTTTTTTGACCTGCCCCAACATTTCTACTTCATAGCTGTCAAATGCACCAAGATTTAACCTTCTATGAATTAACAAGGTTACTTATTTAAATGCTGATAACATCTATACAAATGTTATAAGTTTTTACTATGCCCTAGTTGTGTTTCTAGTAATATATACAATTACCTCCCAGATGACTTTTGTTGACTGATATACATTACGGATATATGAATATAACATGTTCAACCATATTTATACAAAGGCATAAAGGTTGTGGAGAAGGGGGGGATATCATATAACCAGTTTCTGCTGGCAACAATTGTGCTGGAAATACATATCAAGTCACATTATACTCTACCAGTCTTTGTGTTAATGTTGATAACTCATGTATATGATGCTCTTTGCAAGTAACTAGTGTATAGAAACATAGAATTTGATGGCAGATAAGGACCGCTTGGCCCACCTAGTCTGCCCATTTCCCTACCTAATGGATAAGCTGCAGACCCTAGTTAACCAACAGCCTACTTCCTCCTACCCCCCCCCGAATTGCCTTATGTCTGTCCCATGCATTCTTGAATTCTTCCACTGTTTTTGACTCCACAACTTCCTCAGGAAGGCTGTTCCATGCATCCACAACCCTCTCCATGAAAAAATACATCCTCACATTACCTCTAAGCCATCCCCCCTCTGTCTTTAAATTGTGTCCCCTTGATCTTGCACATCTCTTTTTCTGAAAGATGCTACCCTCTTGGACTTTGTTGATTCCCTTGAGGTACTTGAAAGTTTCTGTCATGTCCCCCTTTCTTTGAGGGTATACATATTAAGCTCTTTTAGTCTCTCTCTTCATATGCCTTCTGGTGCAGACCCTGCACCATTTTAGTTGCCCTCCTCTGGACAGCCTCCATCCTGTCAATGTCCTTGCAGAGATGGGGTCTCCAAAACTGCATGCAGCACTCCAGATGGGATCTCACCAACTGTATGTACAGAGGGATAACAACTTCCTGTTTTCTACTGGTGATGCCTCTCCCTATGCATCCCAGTATCCCCCAGCCCTCCTTACTAGCTTCTCAAATTGCTTGCCCACCTTTAGGTCATCTGATATGACTACCCCCAGGTCCCTTTCCATTTTTGTTGTTGTTAGTATCTCACCCCCCATTGTGTACTCTTCCCCTGGGTTTGTGTTTCCCAGGTGCATTACTTTGCATTACTTTGTGTTGACTCTAAGCTGCCATACATTTGACCATTCCTCCAACCTTGCCAAGTCCCTTGTCATATATTCCACCCCACTCTGTGTATCAACCCTGTTACAGATCTTTGTGTCATCAGAAAAGGGACATATTTTTCCTTCCAGTCCCTCTGCAATGTCACTTATAAAGACATTAAAGAGGACTGGTGCCAGTTCTGAGTACTAGCTGTCTGAAGCATGCCCTCTATAGGGCATCAAGAATGACCCCGCTCTTGGATGTGGCTGCTGTAATGGTGCACCAGTTAACATCTGGCATATTCGGGTCCCCCATCAACAATATCTCTCCTTTTTTCTGCCATTCTAAGGGTTTCTTCTATCATTTCCTTGTCCATTGCCTCCCCCTGAGATGGGGGTCTGTAAACAACACCTGTGCAGATTGTGGTGCCATTTCCTGTCTCCAGGGTGGCCCACAGTGCCTCCTCCCCTTCCTGTTTACCTTTTAGTTCTGTTGCTTTGATTCCTTCCCTTATTAGAGAGCTACTCCTCCTCTTTTACCCTGCTTGTCTCTCCTGTAGATTGTTTATGCCTACATGTTGACATCTCAGTCATGGTTCTCTGTGTACCATGTTTTTGTGACTGCCACAGTATCCAGGCATCCCTCTTCCATCAAGGCCACTAGTTCAGGGAGCTTGTTACACAGACTATGGGCATTGGTACTCATAGCCCTCCAATTCCTCATGGCGTTACCCCTTTTAGGCCCATCCCTGTCCTTACTGTCTTTGCCTTTTTCTGGATTTACCCCTATCGACTTCTCTACCTTTGTGTCTACTTCACTAACTACCCTGTTTTTGTTGGGGGGGGCCAGGATTTCCCTGCTTCTCTTCAGTGCCTCCTCCCCTTGGTTAGTTTAAATGCTTGCCAATGAAGCATTTAAACCTGTCACCTAGGATTCTGGTTCCCCTCCCAGATAGATGCAGACCATCACACCATTATAGGCCTGCATCCCACCAGGTGGACCCCCAGTCCACAATGAAACCAAATCCCTGAGCTCCGCACCAGTTTTTCAACCAGTCATTGAATCCCATGGTGTGGAGTACCTATCCTCTCCCATGCCATACACAGGCAGCACTTTCCAGAAAATTACTGTGCATGCTACTTGTCTAAGGCCCCACCTCAACTCCACAAACTCCTGCTGCACTGCTCTGATACCATTCCCAACTAGGTCATTTGTCCCTAGGTGAACAATGGCATCCAGCTCCCTTCCCTGTGCAGCTGCTCCCAGGATCCTGAGGATTTGCTTCCTGTCTCTCCAAGCCATGACACTGGGCAGGCACCTTACCTCCTTCTCCCCTCCCTCCCCCAGTTCTACCCTCCTAATGATTGAGTCCCCCTGTGGGGCCCTGTGCTACCATCCTGTGAGTCTCCTTTGTGGAGGTTCCCAGCATCCTCCTTGGTCTCCACTGTGGGTGCCTCCATAGATGAACCACGCTCCACCAGAATGGCTAATGAATTGTGAAGAGGCACAACTGGAGGGATGCACCTCTGTTCCACCACCCTCACCCTCCCTGAGCCCACCATGGTCCAACCACTCCTTTTTCTTGGCAAACTCTGAGGCAGTGGTGGTGGTGGTGGCCTGGGTGGTCCCTGGGTAGAGGAGGAGGTTTCTTGAATCCTCACCAGGTCAGCATGGAGACGGGCAACCTCCTCCCTCAGACCAGAGAGGTGCCTGCAAATAGGGCAACAACACAGCCTCCAGAATGTCTCCCGGAAGACTGCCACTCCACAGCCAGTGCAATGCACCACTCCCCACATGTATGTCTCCCTTCCTGTTTAAGGCTTTTTTGGTTTTTGTTTTTAATGCATGTAAGTGTGTTTACCCTCTATCCAGTTTGCTGTACTGGTAAGGATATGAACTGGTGCATCTCCTTTGCAGTTTTGGGGAAGTGATGTCAGAACCCTGATATAAAGGAAATGTGCTTGGGCGGGTGGGGTGTGGGGCAGGGTGGGTGGGACCAAGCCCGTGCCCTCCAGAAACAATCAACTACAACTCTGACCCACCACCTCAGTGAGTGTCTTCTTTCCTTTCAGACACCTATTGCACAGAGGTTAAGCAACAGGTCTAGTCACAAATGACTGCAAATATTCTCCCAGCTAGATTTCCTCCGTAGAAATTGAAAGTTTCACTAAGTAAAGTCAACCCCAAAAACAGAGAACCAAAAAACTGACTTCTACTTACTGACACAGGCCCCAAAATTAAGAATTCAATTCAGTGTACTCTAGTAAATCACCTCCTTGTGTTAGGAAGCACTACTGCCAGAGAGGAATATCCATTAGAGACCCTCTGCTTGCAATAATTGGTCTCCCTGGAGGTTTCTTGTTATCTTTATGCAGTTTAGGGAGCATACAGAACACTGGCATTACAGGTGTAGGATTTATCAGCACTTTTTTTTTATTCTGAAATATGTCCATTCTTATTTAAAAAATATCTTATTTCTACTGTTAATGCCTACATTGGATTCTTCCATAACCCATTGAGGGTGACTGTATTTTCGAACTGTCTCAGACATTCATTTTTGTACTTCCTGTAATCTTGGACAACTACTGCACTGCTTTTAGCTGCCTTCTTTATTATTACATTACTGTCATTCTCTAATGACCTTAAAGCAGCAAACTGATTGGTTGTAGGCTAGAATGTTTTTATTCTCTCTTGCCTTTTTTTTTTTACATATTTTAACATATTTGTTATGTTTTTATTCACCATTTCTACATAAGTTTCAACTCTTGAAGGGATATTTTCTGGTGGTAAAAACTTTGATTTTATATTTGAAACCTTTTTTTTTATTTCTTGTCTCTTAGTTTTTTCAGCTGAAGGTGGTTGTACAGTCTCCAGGTTATTAAAATAATGCCTCAGTCTTATTTTTCTATGACATTTCTGCAAATCTAGTAGCAGTTTAAAAATGTTAAGTTTATTATGAGGGCTTATGTTAGCCCTTTGTTCAATACTTGTAATTATTCCTCTGTGAGTGTACAGTTTGATGAATTACACATTATTTGTAGCTTCTCGATTGCAGGAGCATTTGTTGTGCCTGTTCTTTGTCCTTTCCTTTTTGACTCTTCCTAATCTTGTTTCTCCTGTTGCTCCTGCACTTCCTGACTTTCTTGGTATATCTTCTCCTGCTTCTTCTCTTTCTCTATTATCCTGTCTTTGTTCTTCCTGGGTTCTCCCATGCATATGTCTCCCCTGCATACGTCTCCCTCTCCTCTGGAACCTTTGTCTGCCTCCATGTCCTAAAAAAAACCTCTATTATATTGTGGTTCATACTCTTTTTTTCTGTAGTATCAGATGAATAAAGAGTACTATATGAGTCTGGGTTGTAGACTTTATGAAACTGAGGTCTATTTGTACAACATTTCCCTTTTGACAATGTGTAGACCTTGTCTTCTTAACAGTCAATCAGGTCCATCCTAAACTTTCTGATCGTCTCTGTCTTTATATTCTCTTTTAATTTTTCAATTCTTTTGGTAATTCTTTCTAATGTTGTTTTTGTTTCTGATCTTTCTAACCTATCCACTAGTTGTCTCTCAATATCTCTTATTTCGTTCACAACCTTATCCCCTTCTCTAGTTAGAGATGCTATAATTGCTAACATGAAATCATGCGCTGACATGTTCCTTGTACCATCCCATTGTTTATCTAAAGAAAACAAAAAATGCAGCACTCACCAGAAATGAAGTATAATTTTTTTTATTGCAACATAGCCGTTCCTTAAAGGACACAGTGCAAGACCCTACATAGTGCCCTACATGTGGGGCTTCATCAGGTGGAGTTCCTCTGATGGAAGCCTGTATGTGGGTGCTATGTAAGTCTTACACTAATCACTTTAATGATGGTTATGTTACAGTAAAAAAAAATGATACTTCATTTTGGTGAGTGCTGCATTTGTTTTCTGCAGTGAAGTTCGGCATCGGGTTATGGCTTTGTCGGCACAAGCACCCCCTCAGAGGTGGGATTGCTCTGGTGTTTTTTTTTCCATCATTCATCTAAGACTAGAGCCTTGTACCCTAAATTAAGCTTTAACATGATACATAGGCCTCTTAGAGATCTTTTTTGTTTCACATATTCTACTGGGGTAATATAGTGCCACTCATATTTACACTCCCTAATTTTCAGTTGTTCCAGTAATGTTAAAGCCATCTTAGAGATGTTAGATGTAAACTGTCTCTTAGGTTTTTCTTTTCCACAAACTGAGGAATAAAATTCTGTGGATTACATAATGCACTGAATATTATTCAGTGGCTTACATAGGAATACCTTATGGAATTCTGTGGCATTAAAAAACAATTCTGAGAAGCCTTTCGCAAGAGGAATTGCCATTCTGTATAAATTTCACTGGCAGAATTTCACATGTTGCACAGCTCTAGTTCCATGCACATGTCTGTGGGGTCTGCAGTATTTTTAGTTGCCCAATGTGGCCTGTTACTATAACATATAGAATAGTGTATGGGGGACAGTGAATAACAGGGCTGTGTTTCTACTGAGGGCGGGAGTACCATGATGACAGAGTAACCTAGAGAACGAAGCTCATGAGCAGGGCCACTGGAAAATTGCGGGTGCAATTTTTCCGCAGTTTCCGCAATTTTCACCCTTCTCCACACAAAATCTGCAATTTCTTACATTTATGGAATTGTTGACTGAAATTGTATAAAAATATTTAAATTCTCAAGGAAATCTACTCAGATATACTAACAATTTAGTACACAGTCTTGTATTTGACAAAAACAGTACAGTGTGAGGTGAGAAGGGGTCAAATGTGACACTGTTTTCATGTGATTCACGTCCCTGCTTTGGTTTCAGAATCCTCTGATCATGCAGATGTAGACTTGAACTCTCAAAATCTGTATTAAAGAAGACTGTCAGAGAACTTTTTGCTGACACAGAGACTGAAACAATAGTTGTGAGAAGAGGTGCAAAGTGCCCCATTCACCTAAATGAAGCCTTGACCACAATGCTTGTTTTTGAATGGTAGGGTAGATTTTCCTTGTATAAATACTTTCAATCTGAAAGGATTTTGATTCAAATGTGTCAAGAGTTTGGATGGCCTTGCTAACTATAAACTTGAATATGCTTCTGAGGGGGTTGGTGAGAGCGATTCCTTTCATTTCAGTCTGCCGCAACTGCATACTCACATACAAAACCTACAAAAGGAAACATTTCTGAAAACATGCTGAACAGGTCAAGTATAGTTAAACAGTTACCTTCAAATAGACAAAGTAATTGCAACCCAAGTAAAATCACTGAAAACCGAGTAGAACAAAAGTAGAATGTGTTGATAACTATTGTATGATGTAATGAAAAGCTATTGGTATGATTTGATACTTTTAGCATGTGATTTTAAAATGCATTTACAGTGCTGATTAAGAACAGTAATTATTTTAACAAAATAAATATTTTTCTTACTAGACCTTTATTAGGCACCCTGCTTATCTGTTTATTTTGTTCTTGCACCACAGCAAGTAGTTTAAACATGCATCATTATTTAACATCTAGAAACTGGCAAAATATGTTGTTTCAGGATATATTCAGTACAGACTAACTGTAAATTACTGAATACAATCTAGTTAGCACTGCATGATTTAGATGTATTGATTTTTAGAAGATATGTTACATAATGATTAGTTTACAGTGCATTTCAAAAACACACATCTTTCTTCATATTAAAAGCATTTACAAGTGGCAATACATTTATCTAACAATTTATGTGATCAGTACATGCTGCAGCAAACAATAAAATATTTATTAGTGAGCAGTTGGGATGTATAGTGAACCCCCCACAATTTTCCTGCAATTTTTGCAAGAAAATCCCCGCGTTTTTGGGTAAAATTTTCCACAATTTTCCAGTGGCCCTGCTCATGAGGTCCCTGTCATGGTAACCCTCGAGGTGGAAACTCAGCCTTGTTGTGCACTGTTCCCCATACACTTTTCTGTGTAGTGTACAGAGTCAAACTACCATGGCACTCAATGAAAAGCAACAACAACAACAACAACAAACAAGAATCAGGCCGCATTTTGAGTGTAAACTCATCTCACTGTTTTTGGTTCTTCTATAAGTCCCCTCCCTGTCTTCATCTCAGCACTGTCTTCATTACCAGAGATGCAGTAACTGTCTTGCGTGATGTCTATTCAGACCCATGTCTAATTCATGATCTTTATATATTCACTGTACATGGATTCCACACCCTTTCTCTGCAGCAGCGTTTTCTGAAGAGAGCTGTCAGTTTGCAGCACGAGCTGTTCTGAACAGCTGATTTCATGAGGAGCTGATGCGACAGTCTGCTGGCACAGATCAAAGAACTATAGTGCATTTCTGCATGATGTACCTACTGTACTACTGCAGCACAGCTACTCATTGTGTTGCAGTAGGTATGTCACCACTACAGCAGAATGACATTTTCAGGTGTATGGATTTCCATGCACAACAAGGTTTTGCTATACACTACAATAAAAGAATCCTTCCACTCTCTTGTAACCAGTATTGAATATTCTGCATTTTACAGAAATTGCAGTAGAAATAATGGGGCGAATGGTACAATATCCCATTTAAGCCTACGAGGCCTGGTTGCAGAGCTGCTGGGTTTAATACAATTCTAGTGACAACCTGCCACAATAATATAAAGAAGGTTTAATAAATCCTGCCCCCTTGTTGGTTGGGACTAGGTCTCATGTACACCCCACCCTTTTGTAAAGCAAGATGCCTGCATCGGGAGACTTTGTGTGGTTTTTAAAATTTTTAATTAAATCAATTTAAAATGCCTTCATAGTAGTGGTAAGCAAATCCTACCCTATTGGTAATCCCACCCCATGGCAAACTACACTTGCATTTGTCTTGTGTGATTTTGAGCATGGGGGGGCTGGATTACCATGAGGTAACCCCCCCATGTCATGCCTTACCACTTAATTAAATAATCCTATATATACTGCAGGTGGAGGCTGCTTCTAACTGAAAGGTGAAAGAAGGAATTTACAATTATCAGGAAAAGACAGACTTGTTACAATTCTTAAGATTTTCAGTGCAGGAAGAGTTCAAAGCACAGCTGACTTATTTTGGGGCTGACTGCTTTCAGAGCACAAACCACCAGGCTGTTTTGGGGCTGGGGAGGTTTACCTGTGTCTGACTTGGATGTCTGGATTTTTCTCTGTTTGATTAGCAGGGATTTTCTCTGTCAAATTGTTGTGTATAGTATCTTGCAGACAGTAAGGCACTCATCGCGGTGGGTCAGAGCTCTTAGCTGATTGTTTTGTGAGGGCACAGTTTAGGCCCAACCCCTTCCCACCTCACTCCCACCCACTCTGGAAATAGTTCCTTTATACCTGGGGTTCTGACATCATTTCTCAAGAGTGCAAGGTGCATATCAATGTCATATCCTCTCTAGCACACACACTGAAAATATACATACACATTGTATAATATATATATATTTCTATATAACAAACCAATCACTCACACAAGCACACACACACAAAAAAAGTACATAGTCATGTGGGAGTAGTGCAATGTAATCTGTGGGGCAGCAGTCTCCGGGAGTCTTTCTGAGGCTGAGATGCTGCCCTATTTGCAGACAACTCTCTGCCCTGAGGAAGGAAGTTGCCCGTCTTCAGGCCACACTGGACAGCAGTAAGAAAACCTTCCCCAGGCCAGACTGGATGGTAGGAAGGAACCCCCCATTCAGGGAGCACCAGAGCCACCACCACTACCTCAGAGGTTGCAAAGAGCACAGCAGTTGGACCACAGTGGGCTCAGGGAGGGTGAGGAGGGTGGAACAGAGGCACACCAGTCAGTTGTTCACTCCACAATCCATACACCATTCTGGGGGAGCACAGCTCCCCTATGGATGCACCCATGGAGGAGATTAAGGAGGCTGAGGACACCTGTCACAAGGGAGGCCCACAAGAAGGAGGCAGCGGATGCCACAAGGAAAGGAAGTGGCTCCTGGTGGGGGACTCAATTATTAGGGGGATAGAACTGGGGGGAGCAGGGAAAACTGAAGTAAAGTGCCTGCCTGGTGCCATGGCTTGTAGGGACAGGAAGCGCATCCTCAAGATCACGAGAACAATTGCACAAGAGTCTGAGCTGGATGTCATTGTCCACCTAGGGACAAATGACTTGGCTCAACATGAGCTTAGAGCAGTGCAGAAGGACTTTGCAGAACTGGGGAGAGGCCTAAGACAAGTAGCACACACAGTATCCTTCTCAGAGGTGCTGCCTGTAAATGGCATGAGTGAGGCAAGGGTACTTTACATCATGCAGTTTAATGAGTGGTTGAAAAAATGGTGTGGAGCACAGGGGTTTGGCTTCATTGGGGACTGGGGTTCCACCTGGAGGGACACCAGCCTATACTGGCAGTATGGTCTGCATCTGTCCAGGAAGGGAACAAGTCTTTTGAGCAATCGGTTTAAATGCTTCATTGGCAAGCTTTTAAACTAGTCAAGGGGGGAGGCACTGATAAGCAGCAGAAAAATCCCAGCCTCTCCCTACAAAACAGGGTACTAAATGGGAAAAAGACCGAGGTAGAAAGGTCAGTGGGGGGATGCTGCAACAGAAAGTAAAGCCATCAAAAAATGGAGAGCAATGAGTACCAATGCCCGTAGTCTGAGTAACAAGCTTCCTGAATTAGTGGCCTTGATGGAGGAGGAACATCTGGATATCGTGGCAGTCACAGAAACATGGTACACACAAAACCATGACTGGGATGTAAACATACCAGGATACACTATCTACAGGAGGGACAGGGAGGGTAAAAGAGGAGGAGGAGTAGCTCTTTACATAAGGGAAGGAATCAAAGCAACAGAACAAAAGGGTAAACAGGGATGAGAAGAAGCACTGTGGGTAAATTTGGAGACCGGCAATGGCACCACAATCTGCACAGGGGTTGTATACAGACCCCCTTCTCAGGGGGAGGAAATGGACAAGGAAATGATAGAAAGTATACTTAGTATGGCAGAAAAAGGGGATATATTGCTGATGGGTGATCTGAATATGCCAGATGTTAACTGGAGTGCAGTTGCAGCAGCCACTTCTAAGAGTGGGGTTATTCTAGATGCCCTGCAGGGGCATGCCTTAGACAACTAGTATTGGAGCCCACTCAAGAGGAACAATCTTAGACCTGGTTCTCTCAAATGGAGATGAAGAGAGGATCACAGATGTAGAAGTGGGTAGCCATCTGGGAACTAGTGACCATCGAACAGTATGGTTCACAATAAACACACAGCAATAGAGTCAAGCCATACAAAGACAAAGGTACTGGATTTTAGGCGCTGACTTTGTCAAATGGGTGAGTGCCTAAGGAATGCACTAGCAAATGGGCAGGAAGGAGGGTGGAAGAACAATGGGGAATAATAAAACTGCCATCACAGAAGTAACAAGCCTTTGTGTAAAGCAAATAAACAAATGAAACGAGGTAAGAAACCACTATGGTTCTCAAAGGAAGTGGCAGTGAAGGTTCAAGAGAAAAGAAAGCATTCAGGAAGTACAAGGAATCACAGAAGGAACAGGACAGAGAACTGTATCAGTTAAAGCAAAGGAAGCTGGGAAGGCAGTCAGAACAGCAAAGGCCCAAACCGAGGAAAAGATAGCCAACTCAGTTAAGAAGGGGATAAAACCTTTATAGGTACATCAGGAGCGAGGGAAGACCAAGGGAGGGATAGTGAGGCTTAATAAAGGGAGGAGGGTGGGCAGAGGGTGACTGTGAAAAGGCAGAGATACTAAACAAATATTTTTGCTCAGTATTTACAAAGGAAGAGGGGAGGTACCTAAAACAAACAGTAGAAACACTCTGGATACAAAAGTTGATACCAGCCCATTTACAGAAGAAAGGGTTCTGAAAGAACTCTTAAAACTGAAGGTGGACAAAGCAATGGGGTCTGATGGGATTCATCCCAGAATTCTAAAAGAACTAAGGGTAGAACTAGTGACACCACTGACTACCCTCTTTAACAAATCATGGGAGGATGGGTGGTACCGAGGACTGGAGGAGGACAGATGTGATTCCCTTCACAAAAGTGGGAGCAAGGCAGAAGCAGGAAACTACAGACCTGTTAGTTTAACCTCAGTGGTAGGGAAATGATGGAATCACTTCTGAAGGAAAGAATTGTTGAGTATCTAGAGGCCAGAGGGCACAGGACCCAAGGCAGCATGGATTCACAGCGGAAGGTCATGCCAGACAAATCTGATAGATTTCTTTGACTGGGTGACCAAAGTAGTTGATCAGGGAGGGCTGTGGACATGGCCTACCTAGACTTTAGCAAGGCATTTGACACAGTCCCACACAAAAGATTAATATACAAGTTAGCCAGCCTGGGAGTGGGTCCCAAGATGACAGCCTGGGTAAAGAATTGGCTGAAGAACAGGACACAGAGAGTAATAGTAAATGGAGTCCACTCTGAAAAAAGGGGTTAGTAGTGGGGTACCCAGGGTTCAGTATTAGACCTGTCCTCTTCAATGTCTTTATGTTACATTGCAGAGGGACTGGAAGGAAAAGTATGTCTCTTTGCAGATGACACAAAGATCTGCAACAGAGTTGATGCACAAGGTGGAGTGGAGGATGAGAAGGGACTTGGCAAGGTTAGAGGAATGGTCAAATGTATGGCAGCTTAGATTCAATGCTAAGGTTGCAAGTAATGCACCTGGGAAACAAAACCCAGGGAAGAGTACACAATGGGGGTGAGCTACTAACAACAACAAAATGGAAAGGGACCTGGGGTAGTCATATCAGATGACCTAAAGGTGGGCAAGCAATGTGAGAGGGCAGCAAGGAGGGTTGGGGGATACTGGGATGCATAGGAAGAGGCATCACCAGTAGAAAACAGGAAGTTATTCCTCTGTACAGACAGCTAGTGAGACCCCATCTGGAGTACTGCGTGCAGTTCTGGAGACCAATCTCCATAAAGACATAGACAGGATGGAAGCTGTCCAGAGGAGGGCAACTAAAATGGTGCAGGGTCTGCACGGAAGATATATGAAGAGAGACTTAAGGAGCTTAATATGTATAGCCTCGAGGAAAGGAGGGAGAGGGGAGACATGATAGAAACTTTCAAGTACCTCAAGGGAATCAACAAAGTCCAAGAGGGTAGCATCTTTCAAAAAAAGAGGTGTGCAAGAACAAGGGGCACAATTTGAAGATAGAAGGGGACTGCTCCAGAGTAATTTAAGAAGTATTTTTCACAGAGAGGGTTGTGGATGTATGGAGCGGCCTTCCAGAGGAGGTTGTGGAGTCAAAAACAGTGGTGGAATTCAAGCATGTATGGGACAGTCATAAGGCAATTCTATGGGGTGGGGGTAGGAAGAAGTAGGCTGCTGGTTAACTAGGACCTGCAGCTTATCCATCAGGTAGGGAAATGGGCAGACTGGGTGGGCCAAGCTGTCCTTATCTGCCGTCAAATTCTATGTTCTATGTTTCTATGTTAATCCTTTTTGTTTCAAATTTTTTTTTGTTATAATAAACAATACAGAATAGAAGAAACATGAATGCACAACTGGCAAGAAATTAATTCAGCATCATGACTAACACATCAGTAAGTACATGGTGGAAGGTAACCTGACCTTTAACTGGTTAAATAAACAACCTGCTGTACCAGATCACTTTCCCCAATCCCTATAGTGTGAGCTACCTAACGTCAGATTGGGCAAAAGTAGATATGTGAATTCTTCTCTAAACTACAATTTCTTTTTACTTCTGTATTCAATTTTGAATTAACAGGGTGGTTAACAACACCTCATAATTTGATATTTACCAACAACAAATTTGATTTCGATATCTCTGAGCTTGCTGCTTCTTTTGTTGATCATATAAGTCATGCAGTAGTAGATACAGCTAAAGAAGAGATAAGGAGAAGAAACAAAAAGGAGGGGGTATGATATGAGGGCAGTGTTGGAAATACATTTTATGAGCTTTGGGAACTAATGTGACCTATAAGGGCCCTACCTTTAAATTGAGCCACCCTTCCAATTATAAGTCAATGGCAGTGATGTGTGAGCTACTGGGGCTCACTTCAGAGGTGGGGGAGGATGAGCTCTGGCAAGACCCCCTGTAATTCCTACACTGTATGAGGTATTAACAGGTAACTGTTGATCCCACTCCAGCTATTGCCCAATTGCGTCCCTACCCTAGGGCTGATCTTTCTCAGGCTAATCCAATGCCCTGCAGTGCAGAAAAAGTAGCAACTGCTAAACCAGGAGTGACACATACTGTCTGCTCAGTTTTGCCTCATTGCAAATCAAGGGTCACAATCCGTTGTTAAGAAAAAAAGTCATAAACTAGGTTTCATTTCTGCAGCACTTTGTCTGGTAAGGATTGATTGTCATCTCCTGTGGAAATCCAGTCCTTTCCCTGCCACCCACACATGCCCTTGGCATCTGGAGTAATTCAGAGAATTGATTAATCAAAAGCACATGCCAGATCAAGGCGAAGAAAACTGAAACAGAGAGAGGACTCAGGTGTCTTAAATAGGGATTGATATTACCGGTTTGCATTAATCATTATGTATGTTTATTTTTATAATTGTATGTATTTATTATGTATGTAGTTAAAACATTTATGTGTGAAAGATCTGATGAAACACAGCACCATAGAAATAGAGCACGGTGGCAGAAAAAGTCCTGCTGGCCCATCCAGTGTGCCCAGCCCTTTACCTAATTTTAATTATTTATTTTGAAGAGTTTCACCAGGAAAGGCATGCTGAGCTACAATAGCTTGTTTCCAGATGCATCCTGGGGAAAAAGGGGAAGAGGGGATACAATAATGAATACAGAATCTAATAAAAAATATGCATAGAGCTAAGTATGTACATAAAACCTAAACATTTAATGCAATACTAAACATTTTTTTTCATTTACACATGCACTTGTTAAGTAGTCATATATATAATCATATGTATACATACAAAACACTTAAACACAGATATATTCTGCTTCTAACACTTGGGGGTAGTAAGTGAGGACTTTGTCAGAACAGTGGGATGGGGGAGATGGTTTGATAGCCAGATGGGCCTGCGCCCCTCTGGGATGTAAACCCCACAAGGGGAAGGCAGAGGATAAGGGGGAAGCAATAAGGGATAGATTAGGGGACAAAATACTGGCACAGAAGAAGTGGGTGAGGCTAAGTTGAGGCAAGGGTGGGAGGTGTGTGGGATAAAGGAGGGTGGATGGAGAAGGTAGGAAATAGCAAAGGGAAGAAATTGAAGAGAAGTGAGGAGGTGGGGGGGGGGCAAGCCTTACTCACAGGAATGGAACTCCAGGGGTATGAACACTATCTGATGTAAACCCAGCTAGTGCTACAAGCTAGCAGCATGCCTGGGGAGTGGGGGGAGAAGGGGGTTGAGCGGTGGAAACATGAAATGGAGGAAAGGGAAGAGATTGGAATAAAGAAGGGGAGGCGGGTCAGGTACAATTGCAGGAAGGGGAAATGTAGAGTTGAAGAAGATGGGACAACGAACGATTGTGATGGCCCTGATAACTGTTTCTTCCCTTTTCCCCATCCCACTGCCCCCTCCTCCTGCTCCTATCAAGCCCTTGTACCTGTACCAACCATGTCTGAAACTGCTCACTATATTGGTGCAGACCGCCTCCTCTGGCAGTCCTTCTATTTGTTCACAACTCTTCCTGTGGAAAGGTACTTGTGGATGTCCCTTCTGAACCTTCCCCCCCAGCCAGCTTTAGTGGGTCCCTCTTTGCTTGGATTAAAGATAAACAGTTCATTGCATTTCACCCTGTTAATCCCATTTAAATATTTATGTTTCAGTCATGTCCCACTCTCCCTTCTTGTCTCCAAGGTGGACATCTTAAGGTCACTCAGTCTTTCTTTGCATGCTTTCCCCCCATGCCCTGGATCATCTTGGTCGCCCTTTTCTGTACAGCCTCCACCCTATCACAGTCCTTCCACAAGTGTGGGTCCCAGAACTTCACACAGTACTCCGGGTGAGGATGAACCAGAGACCTATGCAGGGGAAGGATCATCTCTCTGTTGCTGCTACTGATCCCCCTTCCTATACACCCCAACATCTTGTTTACCATCTCCACTGCCCTGTTGCACTGTGCCATAGATTTCAGACTTTCAAATAGTATCACATTTTTTTGCCCTTGTGTTTACAAATACATGTACATTTATATATTTATTATGTTAAATATGTTTGTTTAAATGCCTTGTACGGCGTCCAGAGCCTCTGGGATTGGGCATCTTTTAAATAAATTTTGCCTTGCCTTGCCTACAATGCTCCCCTCTCACTTTGTTCCAGCTACACTGCTGACACATGCCTCAGCCATGATGAGGGGGTTGGGGAGCATTCTCTCCTACGACTGATGCTAAATGCCACTCAGGACCTCATTTACAAATGAGTTTTCAGACTTCCACAATTAAAATGACTGTCTGAAGTTAGTTTTCTTTCATTTCAAATGCTTATAAATGCCTTCAAACACAGTCTGCAGGGATGCTCCTGTAATTTGTACTTCATTATTCTCATGACTTACAGATATATCCTTGCAGACTATGGAGATGCCGATTTCCTTCAAAAACGGTATTGTGTTTGTAAAGTTTTGACAGTTTTTAAACAGCTGGGGCAGTGCAAAATGTGTGGATAGCGGCCACACTGTTGTGCCATTTCATCACTTGATATCACTGTACACAAAAGCAGGTGAATGTCACTGTGGAGAGGACCCCCTCCCCAACAGAGATGCAATGCAAATTACAAACCAAACTGTTTGCACCCATTAACTGACCAGATTGCTCCTGTAACCTGGTTTCAGCATGGTTTTGTGCTAGACACATGGTGCAGTGTCATGCTGTTACCCTGTCCCGGTGCCCAGCACACAAGTGCTACATCTGGAATGGGTATATTCATTCCCAAGTTCACCCTCAGAGAAAAGGCCCCGATCATCCAGTGTTCCCACCTCAAAGGGGAGAGGACATGTTTTCCAATTGGCAGCTGTTAATAATGTGCCTGTTTACAGAAATGAAATCCATACCTCTAAATGGAACATAGTTAAATGTTCTTAAATAAACAGTGAAGTGAAAAGCTGTGTTCTCAATAGTTTTCTTTTGATGGACAACATATTTAAAAAAAAATCTTCTACTCAAAGATCGGTTTTGTATTGGGCCCCCCAATTTGATAATCTGTTGCCAAAAAAACTTGTTGGTTGTCCCACCCTGGCCTTGTTTAAAGTCCATTTAAAACGATGGCATCTACAACGGAGTATTTGCACATGTTTTTAATAATGCATGTTTTATCCATTTTTATGTTTGCTTGCGCGCATGCACAAGAAACATTATGCGGCAGCTTAGGAGAGAAGCGGGTTGTGGAGGTGCAGCACTGTGGCAGCCAACGGAGGTACTGCATTTGGGGGCTTGGCACTGGTGGACCAATGGAGGCACAGTGTGCCAATGACACTGGTCTCCAAAAGTGCCACCAAGTGGAAATATTTTCACCGCTGCAATGAGGGGCCGCCTCGTCATTGCAGCAACAGCCATTCTGCTGCAATGAGGGAGCAACCCATTATTGCAGGGCGGTACCTTCCCAAGTCTAACAATTAAGTAAACATGGCGGCCGATTGCCGCCACCTCTCAGCCCCAAGAAAGCCAAATGGGAGTGGCCAGTCCCCCTATTGGCAGCCCCCAACCCAGTCAATTTGCCATTGGGGGAGCCCACTCTCAGTCGGCATGATGTAACCCCCTCCCCATTTGTTGTGTGCCAAGAGGTGCCCAATCCCCCTTGGCATTATGGCCCCCACAAACAGTCATTCTTTGTCTACAGGGGGCCCAATCCCCATCAGCTTCAGTACCCCACCCCAAAAAAGGCTGGTGGTATACTGGGAGCCCACCCCAGTGTGCTGGAAACAAGCCTGGAAAAAAAAAAAACCTTCCCGTGATGTCTTTTTCTTTTTTTTATCTCCCTGAAACAAAGGAAATGGTCCCATGCCGTCGCCATCCTCTCGCCCCAACCCAAGACTCCACCCACTGCACACCCAACCTCCCCACACATCCCCAATTTACACTTACCTCTGGACCCTGGTGTGATGATCTTCGGTGGACCGGAAAGGGTCTGCACTCTTCAAAGCCGACCGCGAACGGAAGAAATGGCAGTAAGCTGTATAATGGCATCAATAGTTTTTTTTCAACTTCGGTGCATATCTCAGGCATTTTTAGGAATTTTTGCACCAAATTTTCAACATGAGGTTATTGGGACCCCTCCTCATAAATTCAGGCACTGTCATGGCATTATTCGGTCCCAAAAGGTGATTTTGTGGTCACTGCACGGAATCAACTTCGGGGACTGAGTAACAAACGACAGTGCCGGTGTTCATGAGGTGGGCTCTCAAAAAGCCTATGTTGCAAATTTGGTGAAAAAAATAAAAAAAATGACTGTTTTACAAGTGTACATTGTGAAGTTTCCACGCACACTTGTAACTTCGTGAATTTGTGATATTTTCACTCCAGATTTTCAACATTGGCATTTTTCCACACCTCCTTATGAACAGTATAGCTGTCATTTTTCACATCCTGCCCAAAACATGTTTCCACCCATGTAGCGCACAATGGTGCAGTTGGTGTGTAAACTCAATATATGGGACACATTAAGAAAATCACAGTGACACTGTTCATGAGCAGAGGTCCTAAAATGCCTATGTTGAAAATTTGGTGACGAAAGCCCATAAAATGACTGTGTTATGAGCATGCATTGCACAGTTTCCACATATGCTCGTAACTTTGCGAATTTGTAATATTTTCACTCCAGATTTTCAACGTTGGCATTTTTCCACACCTGCTTATGAACAGTACAGCTGTCATTTTTCACATCCTGGCCAAAATGTGTTTTCGTGCTGCTGGCGCAGAATAGCATGGTCACTGTGGGAAGTCAGTGTTCAGGACAGATTAAAAACAAATCACAGTGACACTGTTCATGAGCAGAGGTGCTAAAATGCCTATGTTGAAAATTTAGTGACAAAAGTCCATGAAATGACTGTGTTACGAGTGTGCATTGCGCAGTTTCCATGCGCATTTGTAATACTCTGTTGTAGATGTCATCATTTTAAACGGACTTTAAACGAGTTCAAGGTGGGACAGCCAACAAGTACTTCTGGCAACAGATTATCAAATTGGGGGGCCCAATATAAACCTTCATAATTACGCACATTTGTAATATTTTCACTCCACATTTTTCACATTGGCATTTTTTCACACTTCCTTATGAACAGTACAGCTGTCATTTTTCGTTCGCTTGCGCGCATGCGCAAGGAACGTTTTGGGAGAGTAGCACACTTTGGAGGTGTGCCTCTCCCTTTCAATCCACTGCTCCATTGAGCAGGCATGGCAGTCCTGCACCAATGGGTGCGGGAGCTGTGTATGACAGCGGTGGTCTTCGCTTCAAGAAACCACCTCTGTCATGCAGGCTAGCAATCACACGCCGCCCCAGCGTCCGCGCCGCCCCTCAAATCTTTGCTGCCACGCTGGGAGCCCACCCCAGCATGGCAAACATCCTGTGTTGTCTGCCGACAGGGTGCCCAATCCCCGTCAGCTCCACGGCCCCAAGCTATCCTTCTGCCACGCTGGGAACCCACCCCAGCGTGGCAAATGTCCCGGTTGTCTGCCGATCGGGTGCCCAATCCTCCGCCGCTCTCGCCCCCCAGCCATCCTTCTGCCACCGCCAGAGCCCACCCCAGTGTGGCAAACATCCCATGTAGTCTTGTTTTTTTTTTCACCTGTAAAGCAAAACAGTCCCACTGCGCTTCTCCCAGTCCCCCCTCCCACAAACTGCACCCACCCACTGCGCACCCAGCCTCCCCACACCTCCCCTCACCCCATACCTACCTCTGGAGCTTGGCGCGATGATCTTCGGTGGACCGGGAACACGTCTGCACTCTTCAAAGCCGACCGCGAACTGAGGAAATGTCGGTAAGCTGTATAATGGGCTAGATAAGGGGTTTTCAACTTTATTGCATATCTCAGGCATTTCTGGGAATTTTTGCACCAAATTTTCAACTTGGGGTTTTTGGGACCCCTTTTCATGAATGATGTCACTGTCATGGCGTTATTCAGGCCCGAAGGGTGATTTCGCAGTCACTGCGCAGTCACTGCATGAAATCACCCTTCGGGCCTGAATAACACCATGACAGTGACATCATTCATGAGAAGGGGTCCCAAAAACCCCATGTTGAAAATTTGGTGCAAAATTCCAAAGACTGTTTTAATAGCGCATGCTATGCAGTTCCTACCGACGCCAGGGTTTGTGAATTTTCAATATTTCCACTCCAGATTTTCAACATTGCCATTTTGCCAAACCTCCTCATGAGCAGTACAGCTGTCATTTTTCACATCCTACCCAAAATGTGTTTCTGCTCATGTAGCGCAAATGGCGCATAGTCGTGCTTAACTCAATGTATGGGACACATTAAGAAAATCACAGTGACACTGTTCATGAGCAGAGGTCTTAAAATGACTGTGTTGAAAATTTGGTGAAAAAATTCTAAAAATGACTGTTTACGAGTGTTCATTGCGCAGCTCTATGCACGCTCGTAAGTTTGCGAATTTTCAATATTTTCACTCCAGATTTTCAACATTGCCATTTTACCACACCTTCTTATGAGCAGTACAGCTGTCATTTTTCACATCCTGCCCAAAATGTCTTTCCGCCCATGTAGTGCACAATGGCGCAGTCGGTGTGCGAAATCAATGTATGGGACACTGTAAGAAAATCACAGTGACACTGTTCATTAGCAGAGGTTTTAAAATGGCAATGTTGAAAATTAGGTGAAAAAATTCCTAAAAATGACTGTTTTACGAGCGTCCGTTGCACAGTTCCCACGCACACTCGTAGGTTTGCGAATTTTCAATATTTCCACTCCAGATTTTCAACATTGGCATTTTACTACACCTTCTCATGAGCAGTACAGCTGTCATTTTTTACATCCTGCCCAAAATGTGTTTCCGCCCATGTAGCGCACAATGGCGCAGTCGGTGCACGAACTCAATGTATGGGACACATTAAGAAAATCACAGTGACACTGTTCATGAGCAATGGTCTTAAAATGGCTGTGTTGAAAATTTGGTGACAAAATTCCTAAAAATGACTGTTTTACAAGTGTGCGTTGTGCAGTTCCTACGCACGCTCGCAAGTTTGCACATTTTCAATATTTTCACTCTAGATTTTCAATATTGCCATTTTACCACACCTCCTTATGACCAGTACAGCTGTCATTTTTCACATCCTGCCCAAAACGTGTTTCTGCCCATGTAGTGCACAATGGTGCAGTCGGTGTGTGAAATCAATGTATGGGACACAGTAAGAAAATCACAGTGACACTGTTCATTAGCAGAGGTTTTAAAATGCAAATGTTGAAAATTTGGTGAAAAAATTACTAACAATGACTGTTTTACGAGCGTGCATTGCACAGTTCCCATGCACGCTCGTAGGTTTGCGAATTTTCAATATTTCCACTCCAGATTTTCAACATTGCCATTTTACCACACTTCCTTATGAGCAGTACAGCTGTCATTTTTCACATCCTGCCCAAAACGTGTTTCCGCCTATGTAGTGCACAATGGGGGTAACAAAAAGGTCATGCTGAAAATTTATTGTGCAAATACCAGCAATCGCACAGGGCATTACGGTAAAGCACCATACGTGCCAAACACCACTGCAAATACCTGAAAGCGAACGTTCGGCATTGACAAATGCTTGTTCATATCCTGCCCGAAATATGCATTTACACATCTGGCGCAGAATAGCATGGTAGCTGTGGGAAATCAATGTTCAGGACAGTTTAGGAAAATCATAGTGACACTGTTCATGAGTAGAGGTCACAAAATGCCTATGTTGAAAATTTTATGAAAAAATTCCACTAAATGACTGTGTTATGCAAGTGCGTTGTGTAGTTTCCACACAAGCCCGGAAGTTCAAGTATTTTTAATATTTTCACTGCAGATTTTCAACATTGCTATCTCTTCACAGCTCCCTAGGAATGGTACAGCTGTCAGTCTTCACATCTTGCCCGATCTATGTTTTCGTACATCTGGTGAAGAATGGCACGGTCACTGTGGGAACTCAAAGTTCGGGACACATTGACAAAATCACAGTGCCACTGTTCATGAGAAGAGGTCCTAAATACTTTCATGAGGTGGGGGTCACAAAAAAGGCAATGTTGAAAATTTGCAATGTAAATACCAACAAACGCCCAGGGCGTTAGGGTGTCTAACCATAATGGCCCACCCTGTACAGACTGACAGGCATCAAGGGTGTGCCTTTGGATTGCTGACTATAATGCTTATGCTATTCCACACCCCCCCCCCACCCTGCTGTCAGTGACAGGCATTGAGGTGTGCCTTGAACTCTTCGGCCCCACAGTTCACCCTGTTCTCCTATACTGCACCCATTTCAGCGTATGTCCTTATGGAATGCAGTGACTGTACAGCCGAACACCCCAAGGCACACCTCAACACATGCTGGTGTCTGCAGGATAGAGTGAAGTGAAGCGAAATGGCATGAACGTTATGGGCGATGACCCAAACGCATACCCCAGTGCCTGTCCATCTCTGCAGGGTGGAGGTGGGGTTGGAGTGAAGTTCCAATGCTTATACCAGCAAGCAAACATTTGGCATTGACAAATGCTTGTTTGTTGTTCATTTTGTACTGTTTTGTGTTGTGTTGTATAGTGTTATTAACACATTTGTATGTATTTGAGTTATGATCGTGTCACTAATGAACACGGGCAGTGATGCGCATTATCTTACAAGTATATAAAAAAAACAGTTTAAAGCAGCAGTGAAATGAAAAAAGTTATTCCATAAAGATAATTTTCTGCTATGATTATGAAAAATATTGGCAGAACTGTTGATTTGGGTATTCTGGATGCTTCCTACGCTATGTACTGTACACTTTCATCTGGATTTTTACCCTTCTCAGATCCTCAGTATTAGTTCTATGCAAAAATGAGGCAACCATCTTTTTTTCTCTTGAAAAATAATTGTTTTAAAACTTCCATAAAATTCTTAAATGATAATGGAAACTGAGCATTTTAACACCAAAATAAACTGGAAGACATCTGGCATCGATTAGGAATAAAAAAGGTGGGGTCAAATTTTAGCCCATTTTCATTGCACTGCTGCTTTAAAAGGTTTGTGTCCACATTGTAGCATGGTTAAACCATGCTACAGTCTGTGTTACAAAACTGTATTAAAACTCTGCTCGGAGCAAGGCTTTAGCATGGTTTTAACTCAAAACAGTTCTCTTAAACCATGTTAACAACTGTATGGATGCGATCTGTGTTATAACACCATTAAGGGCAACTATGTTAACACTTCACTCTTTTTTTGTGACTGTAGAAGCAAAAGAAATAAATGTACTGGCATTCTGGAACTTGGAGTGAGGTCCTGATTTCAATACCATCTTTTCCCCTGAATAGGTTACTGGACCCGGTAGTGAGTATCCCTGCATGCTTTGCAGTACTGCCACAATCATGCCTGGGAGCTCGCAGGGGCAAGCAGAGTGTTGGAGCACAATCTGGCCGTTCTGACAGCTGTGCTCAAGAACTGAAATGAAAACACTGTTTAAAACATTTTCAAAAACTGATGCCAGTGTGGACAGGGTCTTAGAGTTCTCTGCACAATGTGCAACATACAGTAGTCAAAACTTCAAATCGCAGCTTCCATGAAGAGAACTGTAACGGAATGTTATCCATAAATACAAAACAATGCAAAAGATAGTTTTTCACATAACTTTTTATTCTGATTCAGTTAAATATGGATCATATAGGGGTATGAATAGCATATCTGAAAACAGGATCATTATAAACAGTCAAATATGAGAAATAATTTCTGTTCCTCTTTAATAGCCTAATAGTCAGTTGCTGTGATTGCCCTGGGGAGCTACATGTTCCCATTGCCATATTAAACCCAGGTGGACAGTGGCACCTCCTACCCTAGCACAACATTCTGAAATATCTGGGGGTCTAGTGGTGTCTCCTTCATCATTGGCCATGTGCCGTGTTTCTACCAGTGGTCAGTGTGTTGTGCCCCCCATTACTGCCTGCTTTTACAAGGTGGTACGGGGTTGGGGGAGCTGTGACCAGGCTTGCAAGGAAGGCAAGGGCCCTGAAGATTATTTGCATGGTGGTTCCCATCCTGTTTTCAGACTAGAGGTGGGCAAGTGAAAGCAGGCATGAGCGTACTGCTTGTCTTAGTTCGGCTCAACCTCTATAAGCAATTGCGAGCCCAGGTCAAGCAAAACCATATATATCAACACAAGCATTTTTGTCTGCCTGAGCAGTTGGTGCAGTGGCTGAAACATTCAACTCCTCTTGTGCAACTCGTGAGTGACGCTGCCAGTAGCCACGGTAGGACTCGGGCTTTGGCTAGCAGAGGAAAGCCAGACCCCTGGCTTGGCTCTGGCTTCGCCCTAGGTAACAGATTCCTGGCTTGCCCACTACTATTCCCGACTGCTGTCAAAGAGATTTGCATTTGTTGAGTTAGGGGTTTCAAGCTGACCCCTGTTGAGCCTAGTTAGCTGGAGTTGCAGTGTCAGTAGAAGTGCTAAGTAGAAGTCGTGCAGCATGGCAGTTCCACTTCTGAAATGCCTTTCAGAATTTCTCTTTTAATTCTTCAGAATTCCAAAAAAGCATTTCTAAACCACAAAATAGGATTCTGCGTAATACGTAAAAGTTGAATAGTATCTAATATGTCACTGTGCCTATCCAATGCATTCTTATTAAAGCTCCCAACAGTCTTTGCCCCCACTATCTCCCCTGGCAGGCTGCTCCAGTCATCCACCATCCTTTCCCTGAAAAAGTATTTCTGCATGTCTCTCCTAAACTTCTCCCCTTAGCTTCTTTGCATGCCTCCATATGCTAGTGCCTTCCTTTCTCTGAAACAGACCCTCCACTTGCACCTTGTTCACCCCTGTGAGGTACTTGTAGGTTTCAATCATGTCCCCTCTCACTGTCCTCTTCCAGGGAGTACATGTTGGCAGAAGGTAAAAGGCAGAAAGGAACACAGTTAATTTAACTGGCACCTTTGACTTCAAACACATTTCTGACTCCGCAGAAATGACAGACATAAATCGGGTTTTTCAGATAGTGCGCTGCTGATTTAGTGTTATGTGTGTAACATTTGAAGACCAGCATAACTTTTATTTTGCACTAGAGCTTGTCTACTCCTAAAATTTCTGGCAAGGTTATTATCAAATAATTTACAGTTTATTCTTTGCCCAAATTATCCCAGTTCTCTTAACAAGGATTTACATCTTTAATAGCTGTTGTGAGCCAAACTGATACTGTGAACTCATTAAAATGAAAAATAAACACAGCATAATGTTTTTTAGTATCTTGGAAACAAGTCTCTTTTTGGCTAACTATACAGAACAAACAACAGTGACAGGAAATATTTCAAATACGAAACTAGTTGCCAAGGCATGTCAGCATCCTTACAATCTATTGATGCATAATGCTTCGTCTCTGAATGACCTCACTATTTATGTTTTAGGTGCCGAATGCTTGGCACACAAACTGACAAGGAGCTAATTTCCATAACGCTCTAGCCCAGTAAAATATTCAGTATTATTCATCAGTCTGAAAGAGTGAGTCTCATATGATAGCAATAATTCATGAAGCCTGGCTCAGCACTACATGGGTGCATAGGGCTCCGATGTGCCATAGAGACCCCCACTCACATCTGGGAGTAGGTCCAGCAGCATTCACCAACCCCCTCTCCATGTTGTACAGAGGTTGCCCCCAACCCAATTCTGCTCAGTCAGATGAACTGTGTGGATGACAGAATCAAAAGGCATGCAAGGGGCGGGGCTCCTTTCTTCAACATTTGCATAAGCCAGTTCCAACTGACTTAGGCACCAGGCGGGTCAAAAATATATGTTTTGTTGATCTCTGCCACAAATTATTCCAAGTCTCCCTTGCCATGACCTGCGTCAATCACTGGGGTCCCTATTGGTCCCTACTCACTCAAATTCCCAGCCCTCCTCAGTAAAATGGAGGGCTGGGAAGGAGACATGGGCTACAAGGTAGTAAAAAAAAAAACTATTTTTCTGCTAAGGGAATATGGGCTGATTAAAGGGACACTGTCATGCCCCTTTAGGCCTGAAACAGGCCTTAGTTTAAAACTCACATTTTATGATTGTCTATGTTCTGTAGAATTTGCTGATGTAGATATTAGTTTGATTCTGATTCCTTTTTTCTTTTTTAAAAGTGAAAAAACAGACAGTCCTACCATACTGGTCTTACCACATAAAAATATGTGTCAGCAGGAAATTTGCCCATGATTACTTTGAAGGCCTGTACTGTCTTCATGTTCATTGTTTCTACTGATAGGCAGTTTCATAGGTTCACTACCCTCTTGGAGAAATTAGAGCATCTCCTAATGTTACCCCAGACTTTCCCACAAGTGAGCTTCAGGGCACGTGCCCTCATCCTGCCACAGGATAGCACCTCAAACATCTCCTACTTTTCTGTCTTTTTTGATATCCCTGAGTACATGGAAGCATGAGATCACGTCCCCTCACAGCCTCCTTGTCACCAGAGTGAACATGTTAAGAGCCTCTAACATCTCCTCAAAGCTTTTGTCCTCCATATCCCTGATCATTTAGGTGGCCTCGTGTTGCACCCTCATAACTACTTCAGTGTCTGCTTTGTATTGAGGTGACCAGAACTACACGTAGTACTCCAAGTGAGGCCAGTCTAGAGCCTTGTAGTATGGCAGGATTACTTACATATGAACATATGTAAATTGCCAGCAGAAGAAGGCCTAATGGTTTATCAAGTCTGCTCATATTGTGAAGTTCCAACAATCAGCTAAGGACTCTGTCCCCCTCACAAGTTTCTGCCTACTCACTTTTTGGGCCTGACCTTACCCTTTCCCTTGTCCCACCCCATTTTGAAGCCCTCCAGTGTCTCCAGTGAGACGACCTCTTCAACATAGAAACATAAACTTTGACAACAGATAAGGACTGCTTGGCCCACCCAGTCTGCTTATTTCCTTACCTATTGGATAAGCTGCAGATCCTAGTCACCCCTCCAGCTTAAGTCAATGTCCCTTCATATTTTTATTGCGTTCTTCTTCTTCTCCTCCTCCTCCTCCCTCCCCTTCTTCTTCTGCTGTGCTTGCTCTACTGCTCTTCTTTCCTTTTGATGCGCCCTAGCATTTTGCTGGCTCTCTTTTTTTTTTGTTATTGTAATTTTTATTCAGATTTTCACAATAATGGGGGGGGGGGATACAGGTTATTATCAGTCACAAATTCATTTTTATATAGAAATTTGAAATTAGAAATGGAGCCATACAGCAAGACAGTCCGTTTAAAATGCACCTTAATACTTTGATCCCACTGGTGGATAAATTATATAAGCTCATGCTATATTTTCTATGAGACACAAGAATAACTTTAAAACAGACAAGCACAAAATACAATGTTCATTCCAGGGACACCATTTCCCCACCTCCCAGACCGCACATTCCATACCCATATCCCCACTCTTCCTAGCAGGTTTAACAACCTATGCAGTTTCCTGAATGAGGATTAAGGAATAAAAGTTACATTTTTCAAGCTAATGTGGAAAATCCATCTAGACCATTTCATAGTACATAGGTCTGACTTATCATTCAAATGGTAAGAGATCTTTTCTGACCTGTAGATACGGGTCATTATTTCCTCCATTCTAATAATGTAGGAACTCTGGAAGTTAGCCAGCAATGAGTCAAGGCTTTCTTGGCTGCTATTAAGGCTATTCCCAACAAGTAACGTGTGTGAGTGTCTGAGTCCATGGGGGAGAATATGTAATATAAATAAGTCAGCAGTAAGGGTGATCGGGAGACTGAACAATTCACTTAATTCAGACTGTAGGGAGTCTTTAAAGGGTTGTATCTTTGGGCATAGCCAAAATATATGAGTATGATGTGCTAAAGGTTCACCACACTGACGCTAGCAGACACCTGATTGAGCTGTTGCAAAGTGGGCTGTTACAGCTGGGGTTCGGAAGTATCTGGTCAGTATTTGCCAGGAGAACAGTCTCCAGGTATGGGAGTAAGTGAGTTTAGATATTGACAGGCACCCCTATTCCACTGTTGTGGAGGAATGTCAAAGCCAAATTCCTGGACCCACTTTGTACATATCCCCTCAGTACTTAATCCTTTTGTTTCCCCTAGTGCCTCATACAGGACAGAGACAATATGGGGCACCCTGCCATTTTCAATGCCCTGCTTAAGACAGGTGACCAAGGGAGGGGTATTCTCAGTGCAACGTACTTCCAATGGGAGGGAATAATTGAAGTGTCTCAGTTGTAGGTATCGATAGAAGTCTAGTTGTCTTAGACCATGGGATTGACACAGCTCCTGGAAGGATTTAAACTCTCTACCGGTTAGGAGTTGTGAGAGGCTGGAAATTTGCAGGCAATCCCAAGGGTCAAATGTGTGACCAAAAATGGCTGGGAGAAAATTCTCAAGAAGGGCTATGGGGGCCAGGAACAGTAGGTATGGAGTAAGAGAAAAATGCCTACCTATTACATACCAGGTTTTTAACTGATGTATAATCCATGGGTTTTGAGGTGTCTGTTCCCGGGGGTGGGAGGGAGAGCGGTATAATGCAGTCCTTATTAGGTTCTGAAAAGGCATCAGACCTTCCTTGATCTCTCTCTCTCTAGAGGACAGGACTAACCCTTGCAATTTGGCACAGGAGAAATGACAAATGGGAGGCCCAATTATAGTATTTAAGATTAGGGAGGGTCAATCCTCCTAATTTTCTAGGGAAGGACAGAATAGAGAGTTTTATTCTGGGGCGTTTCCCAGACCATATAAATCCACTAATAGATTTGTTCCATAATCGGAATGTTTTCACTGGAATATGTATAGGGACATTCTGGAACAAATATAAAGCTCGGGGTAGAACTACCATCCTAATGACCTTGACTCTCTGAAGGAGATTCAATGGGAGTATATTCCATCGTGCAAGATCAGATTGAAGTTGAGTGAAGAATGGGATGTAGTTATTTCTTTCTGCATCTCCTGCCCGATGCGAAAGATAGATGTCCAGCTATTGCAACTTACCCAAATCCCAGCGGAAAGGAAACATTTGCGCCAGTGATAAAGGAGGGATAAAATTAAAGGTCAATGCTTCCATTTTGGTAGTATTAAGTTTATATCCTGAACATCTGCCAAATTGGTCTAATATGTTAAAGATGGCTGGGGTGGATTGGGAGGGGTTAGATAAAAAGAGCAAAGCATCGTCCGCATATAGGGCTATATGATGTTCCATCCCTTCAGTCTGTACCCCGTCTATCAGAGGGGAACCCCTGATGGCCTGTGTCAATGGTTCAATAAAAATAGCAAATGGGCCAGGAGAGAGGGGACACCCCTGACAGGTTCCTCTGTACAGAGGAAAATAGGAGGAGTGATGTCCAGAGACTTTAACACAAGCTTTGGGGGAGGAATAAAGCATTTTAATCAGGGAAGTAAAGGGAGAGGGGAAGCCCATCTTTGGCGTGGTTGCAAACAGTAAGGGCCATGAGACCCTGTCAAATGCCTTCTCAGCATCTAAGCTGAGAAGGACAGAGGGTGTTATATGGGACTGCATCTCGTGCACCAAATGTAGTGCTCTTCTTGTGTTATCTGTGGTAGATCTAGCACTGACGAATCCAGTCTGGTCTAAGTTAATTATAGCAGGTAAAACTGTGTCTAAACGTTTGGCCAAAATAGACATAAAGAACTTATAATCCACATTTAAAACTGAAATTGGGCGGTATGATGTACAAAATTATGGGTCTTTGTCAGGTTTGGGATTTGGGGAAACTACCGCATATGACCTGCTGGGTGGGGGGGTCAACCAACCCCTGCAACACTTCATTATATACCTGTAAGAGAAGTGAGGCAACCCTTTGTAGTGAATTCTTGTAAAATTCTGTGCCATATCCATCCGGGCCAGGGGCCTTCATGGTTTTGTATCGAGAAACTGCAGCTATTAGTTCAGTGTGTGATATTGGGGAAACCAAAGAATTCTGCTGGTCCCTGTTTAGCCTTGGGAGGCATAGAGGAGAAAGAAATGCACTAATATCTATATGTTCTGAGGGGTGGTCCAGCGTATATAGTTTTTTATAATAGTCACAAAAGGCCTGGGTTATGTGACACACTCTTGTACAGGGGGTACCAGAATTAGGGTCCCTAACAACAGCTATGGTTGAAAGACGTCTCTGCTTGTGCAGCCAGAAGGCCAGAAGATGAGAGGCCCTCGGGCCTATTTCGCCATATCTTTGCCTAAGAAAGGCTAGGGCTATTTCTGTATTTTGCAATACCAATGAATCTAGTTCCTGCTTAATCTGTTTGAGCTGAGCCAGGACGGAATTATCCCCTTGCTGGTGTGCCATTTGGAGAAAGTGAAGGCTCTGCTTTAAATGGGATTGCTTTTCCCTACGCTGTTTTACCAAGATTGACGAATGTTTTATTAGGTGGCCTCGAAGTACCACTTTTAATGTATCCCACCTAATTGCAGAAGAGATTTACGGGTCTGAGTTATTCTGTTGAATCTCCTATATTTTCTCTTCAAGAAAATCCTGAAAGAGGGCACTTTTAAGGTGGATAGGGTTGAATCTCCAAATTGTGTTTTATCTTTCAAGGTCCAGCTCCCATTTTGTGGTCACAGGGGCATGGTCGGAATGGGTAATATCCCCCATAGATACCTCCCTAAGGATATCTAAGCATTCCTTTTGCATATAGCAATGATCTATTCTAGAGTAGGAACCATGCACAGCTGAGTAAAAGGTATATCTTCTGTCCCTAGGGTGAAGGGTACGCCATACATCCAGCCAGCCCACCTCCTGTATAAAACATTTCAAAAATTTATGATGGGCAGGTTACTTACCTCTAGCCACTCCACTGGTATCCAGGTTAGGGGCAATATTGAAGTCACCTGCTAGTATTAGTGTGCCCTTGGTCAATTGAGCAACTTTATTCAAGAGGAACCTGAGTGTCTGTATAGTTGACCCCAGGGGAAAATACGCATTAGCCAGAGTTACTTCTTTATCCTGTAGCAAACCCTGTACAACCACTAAGCGACCCTCTGAATCAGCCCATTCCTGAGTGGCCTGAAAAGGAGTATGGCTGGATATCAGTATGGTGACCCTTCTTCTCCTGCCATTAACAAGGGAAGAGGAAAACACTTGGGTGAACCCCGCCAGTTTTCTGTGCTCCTTATTATTCATATGTGTCTTCTGTACATATATTATTCCTGCATGAGTCTTTTTAAACAAAGAGATCATTCTAGATCTTTTTACCGGACTGCCCAGTCTGTTAACATTCAAAGAAAAAATCTGGAGTGGTATATTAGCCATTGTAAACAAAAAAATTAAACTTTAAATCAAATGGAGCGTTCAACTCCAATTTTAATTCCAGTTTATAGAAACCACTAGGCTCCAAATCTATTTGTAAGAGATGCAGCTGCCTGTATGGGGAAAAGTGAGGGATAACTTCCTTGAACTGTAAGCAACAAAGTTTAAACACAAACTGGAAGAACATTTTAAAGCAGTTGCCTACCAACTGGGCGGGTACTGCAAAACTTCTATGGGCTTCCATGAGGTTGGTCGTTAAAACAACCAGCCTCCGGGGCATGCCAGCATTTTTTTGGTGGGGTCTATCCAATAGGTAGACCAGACGTAATATGTCTTTCTTGGGGGGGGTAAAGGGAGGGTGGTCATACCCCCTACTCCACCAAGGTAGATAGGTAAAATATTTAAACATTACTCAAGGTTTAGTAGTGGTTTATGAGGTGGCTGCAGTAATTAAACAACACGTACAGGAGGAGCTGCATATTGTATTGTATATACAGTGTTGTATCATAACAGCTCACTGAATATCCCCATGGGAATAAACAAATAGGTTCTGAGGGACCGCGTCTCCCCCTCCGAACCATGGCCACCCCCACCGGTGCAGCAGGTAGTGGGATAAAGCCAGAGAGAGCAGGGTAGGGGTACAGCACCCCTTCCAGGGACATTTATTCATAACCAAAAGCCCCAGTGAGACCCAGGGGCCTGTAGTAATATTTAAGGAGGAGCAGAGCCTCTCCTGAACTAAAATAAATATTACCAATAAGGTGGGTTATATAAATAAAGGTGCCTCAAACTGAGATGAAATCCTTTGGTGTTCATGGCCTAGGGATGCTTCCATGGCTGTCCCATTTGTCCATCCCCACTCCCCAGCAACTCACCCATGCTCCATTCCTCAACCCATGTCTCTCCCTCCATCCCAGGGCCCTCCAACATAGTAATCTTACTATAGGTGGTTACCTGAGTAGTCGTGCGGTTTAAACTGCAGTACTCCCTGATGGGATCAGTGACCACTCACCAGTCACATGTACCTGGACAAACAAATTCATTAAGCCCCCCTCCTAAAATAAACCACACTAGAGTGCTAAAGCAGGGGTACCTTGAGCTACTAAAGACACACCTAAGCCGACTGGACTGGACACCAATCGACTCCACCATTGATGTAAACCAAGCCTTAGACTTTTTCATCAGGCACTTCACTGCGGCCTGCAATATCTTTGCACCTCTCAAAAAGCTGAAGGTCAGGGGCAGAGCTAACCCTTGGATAACCCCTGATCTAATCACTTTTCTCAAACATAGGGACCATCTCTGGCACTGTGCCCGTGCAACATCCAAACCTGGGGATATTCATAAATATAAAGCTGCCAGAAATTAGTGCACACGGGCAGTTAGGAGTGCCTAAAGCAAATACTTCAAGGAAGTTCTCTCCAATTCCTGGGGTGATGGAAAAAGATTTTGGGGTAACTTGAAAGACCTTACACGTGAGGACCCTAAGTCACCACCCCTCATGTTCAACATAAATGGAACACCAACATCTGACCCGTACACAATCACCAACACCTTTAACAATGCATCCTCCAATTTGGATAGTGTCCTCCCTTCTAATTTCTTCAATGCCCCCTCTGGTAGTAACCCTCCTGCCACTGCTCCTGTCCTACACCCTGCCCCACAATATTTCTTCAAGGCGATCCCATTGCATGAAGCCAGAACCTATATTTGGAAGGCCATTTGCAATACAGCGGTGACTCCCTTGACCTGAAGTAGTTAGCGCTTGTCTTCAAAGAAGTCCTTGAACCCCTGACAAAGATCCTCAACCTATCACTAAGGATGTCCCAGTTCCCATTTCACTGTAAACAGGTGACCATCACACCGGTACACAAAAGTGGAGACAAATCACTGCACTCCAACTACAGACCTATCTCCGTCCTCCCTCCCTCCATTGTCTGAAGTCCTGGAGCGCATTGCCTCAGACCAACTAGTCGAGTACCTGGAAAAATACGACATCCAGTGTCCTGAGCAACATAGTTTCCAAAAAGGGCACAGTACCACCACTGCACTATTAGAATTCACGGACTTCATCCATACCACACTTGATCAAGGAAACTGTGTAGGGGCAGTATTCATCGACCTTATTAAAGCCTTTGATACTGTGAACCACCCAGTCCTACTCAAGCAATTATCAAACATTGGGCTCTCCAATGAAGCACTGCTCTGGTTTTCAAGCTACCTTGGGGTGAGGGTCCAGCGGGTTAGGATTGCCAGTGTCACCTCAGAAGAAAAGCCAGTCCTTTCAGGGGTCCCACAGGGGTCTATACTGGGGCCACTGCTCTTCCGCCTCTTCCTCAATGACCTTCCCAGTGTCTGCTACCAGAAATTACTGCTCTATGCCGATGACACAGTCATGTTCACCAACCACTGAAATGCAGAGCTCCTGGAGAAACAATTACAGCTTGAATTAATTTGCATCGAAGAATGGTTCAAATCACACAAACTGGTCATGAACTACAGCAAAACAAAGTTTATGACCTTCTACAATGCCAGGAGTAAGTACAAATCCCGTGACCTCACCATCATAAATCAAACAGGGACCTTACTTGAACACGTTCCTGATTTTAACTACCTAGGTGTCACTCTCCTACCATCGGCACATAGATTCTGTCGCCAAAGCCACCAACATCTGTATAGGCCTGCTCTACAGGCACAAACGCTGCATAACTCCTGACACTCTCTGGTTGGCTATCAACAGCTCTGTCACCTCCATCATCGATTACGGTCTAGCAATCTATGGTTCTGCTTCCGCCACTGCCCTCCACAGAATTACAGTAGCACGCAACAAAGCATGCAGGCTGCTAACTGGGGCTGACCGACTTGCACACACTTGTGACCTGTACGGTTGGGCAGGATGGCTTCCTCTCATCAGCCAGATACAGTATCAAACCTGCCTCTTAGCCAAAAAAGTCCTCCTCGGGGTCATGCCCCCGGGCATTGAAAAGCTCCTCATTTACCACCACAGCACCCAGCGAACTAGAAGTTCACAAAAACTAACCTTCCTTGTCCCTAGATGCCGGACTACCATGGGCCAGAGGGCCTTTGCCCACAGAGCATCACAGTGGTACAATACTCTCAACAAAGAAACTCTTACTGCTGCTGCTCTTGGCTCTTTCAAGAGACAACTCCCGACTTCATCTTATTTCAACTAGTTGTTGTGACTGCCTCACCTAATCAGGGGCCCAAATCTCACTGCCCTCCACTTCAGTCTTGACAGCTACCTCTCCCCATCTTGTCCCCCCTTCTACCTGCCTCACCACCCTCTTGCCCCCTCTCCCTTCCCCCCTGGGCAGTTCCTGACTTTTATTCCTCCCCTCCCTCCCCTTTAGAGCTCTTACACTCACCTTCTACCCTCCAACAACAGCCTTCTTGCTTGCATACCCCCCCCACCTGCAGCGCTTATTTCTAAGATTTTCCTTGGCTGGTATGTCAGGCTACCTAACATTTGGCACATTGTGAATTACTGGAATTTCCTAAGCCCAGTCTCTTGCTTCTTTTTATTATGTAACTATGTATTATTATTGTGTCAACCTTTGTATGTATGTATACCCCCCCCATTCCTTCGATGTGGAACCTTTGTAAACAAGCAGTTCCTGCTCAAAGGTATTTGTAATCCTAGATTTCAATAACATAAAAAATAAATAAATAAACACAACTAGGTTCTCAGGCTATACAGCGAGAAGAACTAGAGGGAGGTGCCTTCCTTAAGGAGAGGGAATACCCCCAGCAGGTCACCACCTATTTTGTGAGGGCCAACAGGCGAGAGAGGAAACCCTGGGGAGGTTGGGATCAGGGTAGTCACTACGAAGATTATGGGGGATAATCAAAATGGCCTATCTGAAAGAGGAAGTAAACCAGCAAATGAAAGTTCCAAAAACGTCTTCACTTCACTTCTTGGTTGGTTGGGGAGGTATCAGGCATAGCCATGGCTTGCTGTCTCAGTCCTTCAATTATCTGCTGGATCGCCTTGACTCCCTCTTTGTGTCGCTGCTCCCTCGGGGGTATTCTGGGCCAAGCTTTCTGCACCAGTTTCACTGGTAAGGATATGCCAGTCTGCCATTGAACTAGTGTGACATCGATCCCAGTTTCAGTAAGGTCCCAAGCTGCCTCTTCTGTGCTTTTGAAAGTCCTTGGACTCTCCTCTAACTGGACCACCAACTTCTCTGGGTAGGGGGTTCTAAACTTGAGCTTTGCCTCTTTTAACTTTTTAAGAATAGGTGCATAAGCTCTGCGCTTCATTGCAATTGCTATCGGGTAATCATTGTCCATATATATTCTGTGGTCCTGGTAGGTCAAGTCCCCTTGTTGCCATGACTTATGCAATATTAGCTCCTTCTCCTAATAATGAAGTATTCGAATCAGGATAGCATGCGGTCAATTGCCTGACTGTGGGCCCAGGGTATGATGAACTCAATCCATTTCAAGTGAGCAACTATCTGGTAGGTCCAGCTTTGATTTAAAAAACTGTTGCATAAATTGAATAGGGTTGTTGCCTTCGGAGCCTTCAGGGAAGCCATTGACCCTCAGGTTGTTTCTTCTGCTCCTTGCCTCTGAGTCATTGTCCCTGTCTTACAGGCCCTGCAGTGCCTGATATATTTGCACTATGGTGAGTTCTGTGCAGTCCACTCGGGAGTCGGTGATCGTGACCTGCTCTTCCATGCCATCGAGCCGTTTCTCCATTTTCCCCAGATCAGTACATAGAGCATTAAACGTAGAGCGAGTTTCTTTTCAGAAATCCTGCAGTTCCAGTAGGACAATATCCATTTGCCTATTAACATTGGGCATTTTAGGGCATTCTTCCCTCGAGCGCTCGCTCTTGCCAGAGATTTGCGAGCCATCACTATCCGAGCAGCCTCCACCCAAATCGGTGTTACCCAGCGCCAACCTTTGATGGTCAGATCTCCTTTTGGGCATCCTTGTTAGGTATCAGGTTCAATTCAGCCACAATTTAGGTCTAATTGCAGAGTTTGAGTAGTTTAAGGCCTTGGTGGAGACAGAGCTGAGAAATCAAGCAGCTTCCCAGGGCATGATGTCACCAGAAGTCCCTTGCTGACTCTCTTGACAGTGGATGCATACTAGCTGGCCTCCTTCAGCCCCTTGTCTATTATGATCTCTAGGTCTTTTTACTTCTTGACTGCAGCAAGGAGAGCCCCACACAGTGTGCAGGTTCCTGCCTCTAATTTTGCTCCCAAACTATGGCACCTTGTTTGTGGCTACATTGCATCAAAGGTTCTAAGAGTGAGATTAATTTCCCAACTTGTTCAGGTCCTCCTGACGATTGTCCTCATCTTGAAGGGAGTCAATCACCTTGACCTGCTTGGTGTCATCCGTGAACCTAAGCAGCCCACTAGAGACTCCTCTTTCCAGACTGTTGATGAAGATGTTGAAGAGCAGTGGTCCCAACACTGTCTCCTGAGGGGTACTGTTGCGTACTCCTCTCCATTCATAGTGATTGCCCACCAGCCTCCTCTGCTTTCTACCACCATATCCACCTTGTGTATGTCTTCTGTGTACCCCACTGGTTTACTTTGGGGTGGTAGCTTTACTGTGGTGACCTGCTGCTGCTTGGGTTGCTGCTTTATATTTCAATAAAGAAGTTCATTTTTTATGAGTAACTGAGCAAGCATCATTACTTTGGAGTGCAGTTAATCTGTTTTGGTTGTATGTGTTAGGGGTTAGCTGCCCCTTTGCTGCACCCCCTGGATTCCACTGTATCATGTGTACCTTTTTGTTGGGACTTGCTGCAGTCAAGATATACTATATCAATGGCCCTGCCACTGTACATCACCCTGGCTGTCACCTCAAATAAGGTGCTCTGGTTGGTTTGGTATGATCTGCCCTTCCTATAGCCATGTTGAAAGGGGGCTAGAACCTGGGCCTCAACCAAGTGCTCCATTATGCTGTGACTGAAAATGGCCTCCAGCACCTTCCCCAGCACTGATGTCAGCCTGACCAGCCTGCAGTTGCCTGGGTCCAGCATTGCCCCTACTTGAAGATGGTGACAGTACTGGTTACTTTCCAGTCTACTGGCACCGCGTTTGTCAGAACAGACTCCTGAAAGATTAGTGCAAGTAACACTGACAATTGTTCCATGGTCTCCATTATGATACTGGAGTGCATCTCCTCTGCCCCTTGGCACTTACCTACCATGATCTTTCTCAGGTAGTCAACAACCAGGGAATACATAATGTCCATTGATGGCACCATGGCTACCCCACATGCTATGGGCCATCCCAGTGAACCCCTCCCAAGGGTGCTTTAGTGAGTATTGAAGCAAAGTACTCATTAAAGGAGTACTCCAGTGGATCTTCCTCTTTCACTCATTTGAACAAGAAGGCAGAGTAATGTGCAATCACTAACAGTAGCAATTTGCAGATAACTCTGCTGTTACAAAGAAGTACTTCAAAGTGCCTGTACTAATAGCATACAGGCGTGCCATTTTCACCTAGCTCTAGTGGCTTGTTTACATGGCTTTATAAAATAGGTTTTATTTATTTATTTCAGAATGGGATTAATACCTTCGAGTTTGAGACTCATTTACAAAGGTTCCAAGCCATGCACTTATATAAGACAAAACAGACAACACATAAGCTACATAAGGTTACACATGGTAATATACATTGCAGATTACAATTTGTCAGCATTAATACATGTGTTGCAGTGGTCAGTCAGTTAATGCTGAGCACCCAGGACACAACATAACTGGTTTAGGGATCAGTGCAAAAAGGAGAGTGTTGTATGCAATACAGGAGTAGATTGAAAGGTATGACCTTACCAGAGTACAGTAAGTGCAGAGTACAGCAAGAGTAACATGGAGAGGAGTTATTTATTGAAAAGTTTCACAAGGTAAGGTACACTGAACAACAAGTTGCTCATCTCATGGTATGACCTGGGGAGAGGGAGTGGGAGTTTTAAAACACAGAAAATTTTACAAGTAATTCGCACATAACATGTAAGACAATAGTTTACAAAGTAGCTAGATTACAACATATGCAGTGACCCTAAGGATGACCAATAGTAAATAGTGGGTACAAACTGCACCTAAAGCATATATAGATGCAATATACAGATAGGACAAAATTGACACTTTAGCAGTAACAGTTTGTAAAAATTTATGGGACAAATACAACTAGGGAATTAACACAGCATATTAACAGAAGCGAGGGAGAGGTGTATCATGAGAATGGAGAATACTAAGGCCTACATGCTAAAGTAAAAATTCTATGAAGGGGAAAATAGCAGAGGAGCAGAGGAGGCTAGTAGATCCTGGTGAGACACTCAGGCTCCTAGGCGGAGACTGACATCAGAGACTAGATTGCACAAACATAAAACGAGAAGCAAGATTAAGTGCTTGAAAATATAAAAGGGCTACGAGTAGATCATGCTTTGACCTGCAGGTTAGCAGACGAGTTGTTAGGTCATGCTTAGACAAGAGGGTCAGCAGACAAGGTGAAAGACTGGAAGGGGTGGGGAAAGATTAGGGGCAGGTACAAATAACAGAGAGGAAATTATGTAGTGCTTTATTTAGTGAGCCAGGTGAGGAGAAAAAATTGATTTGTGTAGGGAGAGAGTTCCACAAACTTGAGAGATGGTAGGAAAAAGAGGCCTGGCCACTTGAGGTGTATCTCCGGGGAACTGACAGGGTTCTATGGTCATGGGATCTGAGGAGGCAAGACAGTGTGGGTGGAGAGGAAAGGGAGGAGGTAAGATAAAGAGGGAGGGTACCAAGCCAATAGTTAGAGGTGAGCTTAGCACAATGATACAGCCACCTATTAGCAAGAGAGGGGAACACTAAGGCACAGTAAAGGTGACAGTGATGGGTTAGGGGAGGTGCATCAAGGGCAAAGCGGCAGAAAGAGTTGAAAAGAGTATCCAATTTAGCTAAATAAATGGTGGGAGCAGAGCAATAGATGACACTGCAGTAGTCGATGACTGGGAGAATCATCTTTTGGATCAGTTCACGCCTTGCCTGGAGCGGGAGGCAGGAGCAGTTTCTATACAAGGCACCAAGTTTAGGTCGAAGCTTCTTTATTATGGCATTTATATGGTCCACGAAAGTGAGATGTTGATCCAGCCAGATACCCAGATACCTGAAAGATGCCGTGGCTTCAATAGTAGTCCCATTGAGGGTAATGAGTGCAGGGAGGGACAGAGGGAGGGATGGTAGCCTTGATAATCTCTGTCTGGTGCCGAACATGATGACCACTGTTTTCTTAGCATTAAGGAAGAGTTGGTTGAGGCCACCTTTGTAGACTCTGCACTTTTACTCAGTCTATGAGCTAATAATTTTCCCTGGGCTTCCCCAGATTCCTCAATCAATGTTAACAAGCACACAGTAGTTCATTCAGCATCTCAGATTTCCAAAACCTTTGAGAATTTTTAGTCAAAGTTATATAAATCTGAGGTGACTCATAAGGAGGAAATGCTCAGTTCATTCTTAAGTAATATACAAATGCCCTCTATCTCTGAGAAAGATAAGCTAGCATTAAACAAACCCTTTATTAAAGAGGTGATAGTTAAAGCAGCCATGTAAACACCTGATGGTAAGGCGCCAGGCTTAGATGGGTTCTCAGGTGAGTTTTATAAGGCAACAATACAGGAGATTGCTCTACTGTTAAATAGAGTTTTCTCTGAATCTTTTAAAACAGGTACGCTACCACCCTCCATGCGTGAAACAGTCATAATTGTAATACCATAAAAGAATTAAGACTACGCAAAATGTGACAATTATAGACCTATTTTGTTGATAAATGTAGACTGTAAAATTCTTGCTAAAATGTTAGCTAACAGACTTAACAAGTATATTCCACAATTAATTCATTCAGATCAAGTAGGTTTTGTAAAAGGCCGTAATAATACCGACTTGATTAAGAAAGTTTTACACACTGTATATGATGCAAATAACTCTACCACTAAACCCTTTTTATTATCACTGGATGATAACAAAGCTTTTGACAGGCTGGAGTGGGGATACTTGCAGAGCATTCTGACTAAATATAATCCAGGGGAGCAGTTTTCTGGTTGGGTGGGAATTTTATATAATCAGATATCGGCCAAAGCTAAAGTAAATGGTGCACTCACAGATAAAATTGACATACACAAAGGGACTAGACAAGAATGCCCTCTTTCACCTTTGTTGTTTATTCTAGCTTTAGAACCTTTACTCATTAAAATTAGGTCAACCACTGAGATTAAAGGTATAGGATTGAGTAAATTCAATAAACTCATGGCCTATGCTGATGATTTACTACTTACTCTCTCAGATCCAGGTAAATCCATAAGTCCGTTACTGAATCTTATTGGAGAATTCTCTTTAATTTCAGGTTTTAAGATACACTTTGAAAATCGGAGGTATTGCCACTATCAAAGCAAATTACTAGCAACGATTCTACTCAATTTAAATTTAAGATATCTACCAATACTGTTACTTTCCTTGGCTTAGATTTGTGTCCCGATATTCAGAAAATTACCTCCCTTAATTTTACAAAGTTAATAGGCTCTTTAAAGCTAGATTTACAGAGATGGCGTCCAATGCTTTTGTCTTTCTGGGGCAAAATACAAGCAATAAACTTGATTCTTGCTCCTAAAGTTTACTATTTATTACATCACTTACCACTCCAACTCCCATTGAAAAATTATAAATTGCTTGACTCAGTTTTACTAAAATACCTATGGGAGGATAAACCTGCACGCATTTCTAAGCTTAAGCTACAGCAACCCAGAAGCAGGGGTGGATTAAATTATCCAGATTTCAGAATAAGTCATGACACTTTTTTGGTGGCTCAGAATATTCAGTCTTTATGGCTACAGGACATTAATTTAATTCCTGGATGGGTGGACATTGAGACATGCTTACTGAAAGAAACAAATCCTAGAATCATATTATTTGAGGAACTACCCAAAGATGTCAAATCTCACCCTGTTCTAAAAGCTTCATCGTCTGCCTGGTTCAACATTGTTAAGGCATTACAGTGGAACCCAGCACACTCACCACATTGTCCTATTTGGAACCACAAACTTTTACAAATAGAGAGAAATACACTGATTTGGAAGGAATGGATAGACAGAGGTATTTGCTACATAAGTGACCTAATAGATCACAACACGTGTGGCCTATTGTCATTTGATGATATAGCCAAGAAATATAAGTTGCCGAGGACTGAATTTTTTAGATATTTACAACTCAGGCAAATTTTGAGAGAGAACATTAATAATACGGTATTACTGCCCCCCACACACCCCTTAGACAAAATATTCTCTACTTACAAGGGCTACAACATTATATACAATATGATTATAGACTCTAAAGAAAATCTGGTTGAATCATTAATCCAAAAATGGGAAGCTGAGTTAAAATCTACTATTTTATTGACTGAATGGGATCAGAGTTGGATAAATAGTCTTAAGGCTTGTAAAGAGGCAAAAGACAGGGTGGTGCATTATAAAATTGTTCAAAGATGGCATCATACCCCTGAGAAAATGTTCAGATTGGGTATATCTGATACCAATACTTGTTGGAGATGCCTAAAAGATATTGGCACTATTACACACATTATCTGGTCATGCCCACTAATTCATAAATTCTGGGAAAAAGTTTCTGAGGCATGTGAAAAAATTCTGAACAGAAAGATTGTACCTACTGATAAACTAGTGATGTTGGGTATCACTTCAAATTTAGAACGTTGGTCTACACATAATATCCTGTGGCTATTGACTGCACTGATCTCAGCCAAAAATATTACTCTCAGAAGATGGAAACAAACCTCCCTCCCCACCTTGTCTGAGTGGTTAGAAGATATTACTACAAGATCAAACTACGAAAGACTAGCTTCTGTTTGTGGTGATCAAACAGAGATTTTTAGATATTTGGAACCCTTTTCTACATTCTGTGTTTTGTAAAAGTGTTACATAAGTTGTAACAATTGTTTAGTTCAAAAATCCTGGATAAATATTTACTATTGATAAATTATTAATGAATTTTATGTATTTACTGTTTTAAGTTCTCTATTAAGTCTGTATGATTTATTTTTTTTCTCTATAATATATTATAATGACTGTATGGTTTACATGTTAAAATTGACAATAAAAGTTTTAATTATAAAAAAAGGAAGAGTTGGTGAGATTGAAACCAACCTTGGACATTATTGAAATCCTGTTGGAGCCTGGAGGAACATCCAAGGGTGATGGCCCTGAGGAGAAAAGAACTGTATCATCAGCATACATATGTATAGAAGATGATGTACAGATAGATGGAAGATCATTCAGAAAATGGAGAAAAGGATCGGACCCAGTATAGACCCCTGTGGGGACACCAGTGCATATAGGTAGAGGAGGGGAGATGGAGTCGGAGATTTTTACCGATTGTGTGCGGACATTTAAATAAGCATTGAACCATTTTATGGCATGTTCAGACAGGCCAGCGGATGGCAGGGCACAGAGTAGGAGGGAATGGGAAGCCGTGTTGAATGCTTTAGCAAGATCAATAAAGATGGCAGTAGTGATGTGTCCTTAATCCACCCCAGTCAGGATTGAGTCCGTGATTCGAAGCAGCGAAGTAGAAGTAGAGTGGTATTTGTGGAACCCAGATTGAAATTGGGTAAAAAAGTTTGCGTCAGAGAGGTACAAAGACAGTTGGGCTAGGACTGGATGTTCTTGCAGTTTGGCTAACGTTGGGAGAAGTGAGATGGGGCAGTAGTTGCCAGGGGAGGAGGTATTACCACTCTTTGGAAGTGGGAGGACGATTGCATGTTTCCAATCTTGTGGTATTTTGCCCAGTTGAAAAGAGAGGTTGAAAAGGGCAGTCAGAGGGGGGAGCAGTGGATGCGGCAGACAGGTTTAGTAGCTTCGGATCCAACCTGTCAGGATAACTACCTTTGTTTGGGTTAAGGGCTTCTAAAGCAGCGAGCATATCTAGTCACCAGATTTTGGAGTAGGAGACATTGCTTGGAGAAGTAGGAGGGCTGCTTGTAGAGGCAGTAGATGACTGACTAATGGTTGGAAGGTAGCCTAGTAGTGTGGAAGCGCATGAGGTGAAGTACGAGTTGAATGCTGCAGTTACACTAGGGTGGTCAGAGATGATGGTATTGTTTATTTTAAGGAGGGGGGAGGGAGGAGGAGCCTGGGGAGAAAAGTGAGTGAATTACTTTCCAGAACTTAGATGGGTCATTTATGTTGGAGTTAAAAGTAGAGCTGAAGTACTCAGCCTTAGCCAAGCGAGTGGCTTTCATGCATTTGTTTCTGAGGGCTGGGTATGTTTCATAGTCTTTCAGAAGTTTTATGCCTTTAAGGAGCTTCCAGGCTAAGTCACTCACTCTTTGGTAAATGATGAGCTCTGGAGAGATCCAGGGGTGGTGGTTACCTCGGACTCGGACACGGTATAGGGGTTCATGTTGATTCCAGACTTCAAGGAATTGGTCTCTGAAGTAGTTTGTTGCTTCATCTGGGTTGCTGGCTTTGGATATAGGTGCCCAGTTTGTGTAGGTCAAATCATGCAGCAGAGGGACAATGTTCAGGGATTTGTATGATTGAATTTGTAGTGTTTTATGGGGGGCTTTGACTTTGTGAACTCTATACACCAAGAAGGTCAAACAATGATCACTGAAGGTATCTGCTAGAGTACCGGATTTAATGACACTGTGAGTGTGTGAGGTAAGGGCCCAGCTGATGAGGGAGTGGTTTCCTGTCTTATGGTTTAGCCGAGTCGGGTCTTGGATAAGTTGAGTTAAGTTGAGCACGTGTATGGCATTATGCACTTTGTTAGGTGTGGAGGTCAACCAATGTAAGTTGAAGTCTCCCATGATATATAATTCACCAACTGAAGAGAGGGTAGCTAGGGTAGCTATGAGGCCTGTAGGGATATTGGGCTGTAGACCAGGGTGGCAGTAGGCGCCTGCTATGAAGATAGGATTGGAGAAGGGGAGAGAGAGAGATTTGCAACATCAGGGCCTCGTATACTTTCGGTACAGAGCTGGAAAAGATGGAGGTAAACTGGATGGATGAAGAGACATAGATTGCTACCCCTCCACCTCTACCTAGGCGGTCTTGTTGTGATATTGTAAAGCCAGGAAGTGTGAGAGATGAATTGCAAATCTTATTATTTAGCCATGATTCTGATAAGATAATCATATCGGGGTGAGCATAGCCACCAGGGGCTGGAGCAAGTCCACTTTGGGGAGGAGACTGCATATATTGATAGGTAGGATTTTTAGGCCATGAGGGAGAGTTGTAAGTCATGATTCAGGAGTAACAGCTGGATGTGGTTGAGGGACCATTCCTGTTTGTGCTGGGCAAGGGTTAGGGTTTATGTCACCAGTTGATAAGAGTAATAGGGCAATAATAATATAGTGTAACTTGGCACTCTTGGACCAAGAATGGGTGTATAACAGTCGGGAGTTGTGGCTTTTACTGATAGCTGAAGGGAGCCTGAAGCTAAGTATGAGTATTAGAGTATAACACATAGGCATCTGGACAAAAGAGGAGCAGGGGCGAATGGGAAAGTGAGACCAGGGTAGAGGAGTGGCTGAAGGGGAGGTAGCTTGGTTGAAAGCAGGAAGAATGAAGGCATAGTGGCTCTGTGGTGCAGGCAAGGGAGTAGGGGACAGAGGAGGGAGAGAGAGTGAGAGCGGAGAGCACCAAAAGGATGAGGTACAGAGTGGGAGGCATCATATTTAAGGGGGGAGGAGAAATTGCAAGCCCCAAAAAGTATAACCGAGTAATAGGGTTGTGAGAGATGGGGCCAGTAAGTAATCCTGAGCACACAGGAGTGCTGTAAGGCAGGGAGGACAGATTTATGGGAGGACAATAATAGATAGTGGAAAAACTTACTTGGTTGAGTGGAGCAGCCAGAGAAAGGCTTTGTTGGCTCAGGCATAGGAGAACAGGGTTTGAAGAGGAGGAGAAGCATGAGCAAAACTGGGGGAAGGGAAGAGTAGGGGAGAAAAGGGATAAGTGGAGGGGTGGATACAAGGGGTGGGCCAGGGAGGGAGGAGGAGGAGGGAGGTTGCACGAGGGAGAGGAGGCTGGAAGAAGTTACGGGAGAGAAGTGGGATGGGTACAGCAGTGATGGGGGGTAGATTAGCAGGTTACACTGGTGACTGAAATAGGGCATAGGATAGGAGCCAGGGAACACTGCTATGGTAAGTGCAGGAAAGGTTGGAGATTTTCTGAATCCTGATAGGTTACACAAGTTCTGAGACCCATATATTTAATTCTCCACAATTGTACAGATTTGAAGAAGTTCAGGCAGTGGGATTTGGAATTTAGACAACTCACATACAGAATTCATGAACCATTTCAGTCATTCCTGACATCCATCACAAACATGGCTGCCACCTTCACTCATGTGTAATAAACTTTCAAGAAGGTCCGGGGGGGGGGGGGGTTAAGCCAGTGATCATGGTGGATGCCTGAGGCTGAGCTTTCCTCTGGGTGTCCCACATCCTCCAAATATTCGCAGCACCTGAAGGTAAATCTATTCCAAATGGTAAATAACTGGAAGAGATCGATCCTCAGCATGTTCAAACTGCGAAAAAAGCAAGTACAGCTAAACTTTAATAGCTTAAAAAGACTGCAGATAGGCCAAGACATGGGTACGATCTAGCAACATGGCTGCCAAGCAGGAAGATGTAGCCCTCGAGGAAGCAGAGCTAGTTGCTTCCCTATGAATTCTGCTTACTGACATGAGAACAGAGATTCATGCAGAATTTACAAACATAAATGCAAAAATAGCACTTTTGCAAGGAATCATTGAGGGACTAAGTGAGAGGTCAGCTAATCACTTTACCAGGTTGATGGAAGTAGACAGCTGGATGAGCACAGTGGAGAACCATCCAGCAGAGTGGGGCAGCAAGAGGAGCCAACTCCTAGAAACAGTGCAACAACAGAAAGAGAAAATCGATGACCATGAGAATAGGGCTCATCAGAAAAACATACATATTATCGACCTCTTTGAAGAGCTGGATGGACAGGACCCTGAAAAATTTATCATGGGATGGCTTGTCAAGCAACTTAGCTTGAGCAGGATTGGTCACACATTCGAGGAGGAGTGAGCACATCAAACATCAGGTGACAGCCTAAGCAAGGGGAACGGCCGAGGCACTTTTTGGCTAATTTCCATAGATACCAGAACAAAGAAGCTCTCGTAAAAGCAGCTAGAGTGAAAGGACCCATTAAGATGGAAAACACGAGAGTGCTTGTTTTTCTAGACTGTGCCAGAGAACTACAAAGGGAATGACAGAAGTTTGGAGAAGTAAAGGCAAGGCTCAAATGTCTGGGGTTGTCTCATCAGTACATGTACCCTTCAAAGCTACAAGTGTCCAAACCAGGCCAGCTGTCGAGGTTTTTGTAAGTGTACCAGAGGTAGAAAACTACTTCAGTAGAGATGAGGAAGCAGTGGAAGGCAGATCCTTAGAGAAAACAACAGTGCTAGCTAAATGACCTTGCTAATCCAGGAGCTAACTGCAAGGTACTTCCTTTTGTTTGATTATGGGGTTTAGCACAGTGTCCCCCAAGGCCCCTTCCCCCTTCTTACCCTGCCCAGCTACAGAAAATACTAACCACATGATAGAGCCCCAGCAAATGGCGCACATGGTCCCAGCCTTTCATGGGATGATTGGTAACAATACGCTAGAGCACATGGCTGGAGAGCACTCAAAAAGGAGCACCTAATTAAGTGATAACTGTGTAACAGACCTGATATGAGCGCAATTTGTAACTCACTAATTAGTTTTTGTTCAGAAGCCAAGCGGATGTCTTTGGCAGTAGGGTCTCTGGTCGATGGGGGGAACGGGGGAGTAGTGGAGTTATGGGGGGCACTAAGTATTCATCCCATGGAATATCCTGGATGATGTGGGTGAACACCCCCACGCTACCCCCCCACAACTTTCCCTTAGTCGCTAGTCCTACCTTCTAATACTCCCACCCCTGCACTCATACCCCCCTATTCCCTGCTCTCTTAACCTCCTCTCCCCTTCCCCCACCATACCTCCCAATGGACAAAGCCTGGCTGCACCTAAATGCCCCCCACCAGCAGCCTGGGGTCCTCTTGTATCTTACTGCCCTTTGTACACACTAAGTCCTGGACCACACTCCTGTAGTGTTACTTTGATGGTAATTCCGCAAGTGTATTTGTGTTTCTACTACCTTGCTGTCCTTGTATTGATGTTACCCAATTTGATGTAACTGCACTTAAAACCTTGATGTTAATCTGTGATTGCACTTGTTTGTACCCTGTCAATGACCTGTATTGTCATGTATTCTCCTCTGATTTGGAGCCTTTGTAAACGAGCCCTCATCTCAAAGGTATTAATCCGAATTTGGTATAAATAAATAAACACCCATGTTGAACTAGAGACCTTTTTGCATTTGGGATATTCTGGTCTATGGCCCTTAAAGACTAGGCCAAGCAGTGCTGATCTGAGAAGCAGTGTGCACATGGCTGGGCAGGAATTAAGTTCTCGGAGATGAGCAGGAAACTCCATAATGAATTATTAAGGCCCAGCCAATCATTTGTGTGCATGATGTTAATCTGGACCACTTCTGACTTTAAAGCTTAATTCTCAAGGTTGAATGTGCTTACATTGTTGTTTCAGTTTGCAGTGTGCTGATATGATGGTTTGCCCAATTGATTGGTTTATGTATTTTACTGTTAGCAGCTTGGGGAGATGAAGCAGAGGGTGAGATCTGTTCATGAATCTCATTCCCAGTCAAAGAAGCCGAGGGTAATTCCACCCGCACCAGGTAGTGGCTGCTGAAAGGCAGGAAACATGCAGCGGGGAAGCTGGGGAAGGAGAGGAAGGAGAAAGTAATTAGTAAATCCCTACGGGAGGAAACTTCACACAAATGAATGCTGCTAAGCAGCTGTGGGAGAAATGTTTGCTCTTGTTCTGGAGCAACCTCAGTAAAGTGCTAGGGAACAAGTTTTGCCAGGGTCCATGCTGGGTGCTGTAGCATGACCTCCAACCAGTTCTGACTATGAACACACGGCTTGGCGTGGTGTATGGAAAATGGGCTGGCATGCCCAAAACAACAAAATACCTATTCCAGAAAGCTTCCTTGCACTCCGAGTTTGAAGAAGGATCCACAGACTCAAGGATAGGTTTCAAAAGCTTTGATGCTTATTCAACAAATGGAAAAAGTCTGCGGTCAGACTCACAATGCTCACCGATTGCTGCTCCAGATCCACCAGCATTCCCTCCTCATTTCATTCCTATGGTGAGCAAAGTGGAAGCCCTCTGTCAGTGAGTTATGCCCCAAATGCAAAGACACATATATCCTTATGTTTTAGCGTGCCCAAAACTCCAGGCCTACTGGGGGGGGGGGTGTGCCACACTATAATGGAAGCAGTGCTCTACACCAAACTCACAGAGTCACCTCTGGAGCTCCTGTTACATGCTGAGACAGAGCCAAGAAAGGGTACACACTGAGCTATATGGCATATAGTACTGGTCACGGTGAGGAAAATGTTGGAACGATACTGGGGGAAGGTACTTTACACCCACCATCTATAGCTCATTGGACTAACAACTTGCTCTTGTACATGAGATTAGAAAAAGCACAACTGTATGCAAATGGGATGGGGAAGGCATTCAAATGTATATGGGAACCAGTGCTGGAAGCCTTGGAAAGGGGGGAACTAGTGGGCTGAGGGGTTGAAAGTACCAAAGTCCCCGTGGGGAGGGGAATACGAGGGAAGGCCATACACAACTATCTTGTGATGGGCCAATACACACACACACACGTAGTAATTATGCCAAGATACCATAGACCAGCTCCAATATAGATATGAAGCTGGACTGACATGAATAGTACTATTAGATGCTGTACTTGTTATGCCTTGCATGTGATAAGCAAATGTAATGTTCCATACATGTTGTACCCTTGTGCAATGCATCCTGTAGAAAAGGCCTTCAAAATAAAATCTCATTAAATTAAGTAAAATAAGTAAATAACAGAATGTTCTTTACATTCATGGGCCCCTCCTTATACACATAAAATTGAAAAAAAATTAATTTAGAGTTTCCATTGCTGGTGGGTCTTTGATGGCCATGAAAAATCCCCCTCCTATCCTTATCAGTTTGCCAGAGAACTCCCTGCTCCTTACCCTGCAACAGATGAAATTGAGGTTTTGGCTCCACTTGAGGCCTATGTGTATGTATGCTAGTGAGTTCTCCAGAATTCTGAATTCAAGTATTTCATGTTGCCATTCTGTGTGTGTGTGTGTGGGGGGGTGCATTCTATTATTGGAATACAGCAGAGTTTTGAGTTCTTGTGTTTCATGGTAAAAAGAAATCACACAATGTATTGAATGTGTAGAAAGACAGATGACTAACAGGTGAAAACCATCTATGTAGGGATGATTTTGCATATTTTAGCAATATTTTATAATCTAGTTTGTGGCATTTAAAGCTTGAGAGTTTTCAATTTTTGAAAGTTTCCCATGGACCCATTTTATAAGTGCAATGGGGGGGCTGGTTGTTCTGATTTTACAACACTTCCAGGGGCTGAAGAGACTCAGCCTGTGGCCTCATGCCTTACTATGCCACTAGGCATGAGGTAAAACCAGCACAATCAATGCCCTATCACATCTTATTTCTTATGCAAAGCATTGCCTGTCACAGAAGGGAACAATTGATGACATGCAGTCATTCCAGTTTCCCTATATGTTGAATAGGTAGAAATGGTTATCTAGCTCCAGTTTAGCCAATAAATGTTCTTTCTTACTTTTAATTATTGTCAAGTCTTTTCAAGTCCTTGACCAGCACAAGACAAGAACACAAAGACTGTTGAGGACCTCAACAGCACTGACTGATATAGTAGAACTACTGCAGGCTTTAACTGTAAAGCATCATCAAACTGATGCCTCGCCAAGAGTCAGGTCACAACCTTTGCAATGGAGATGAGCAGGTTTTCACACCAGACTTAAGTTACTTCATTTAGATTTAAATTTTGATAAAATTAGGAGGGTGCAATGGAGGCAATCATTGTTCATACCTACAAACCACACAGGTATATGGAAAGAAAGGCTGAGGGGAGTAAATGACTACAGACCTCTACAGCTGCTCTGAGCCCCTTCTTCAGTGAACCCCACAAGTGCTCTGTATTATCAACTTCATGCAGCTTGTCCAGGCCCTTGGCCACCAGCCACTTCATCTTGGCAAAGTCTGCCTTTCTGCTAGTTTAAGGATTTAAAGCAATATGCACTGAGTGTAAATGAACAAGGCTTTAGTAAAGATCAGGATCGTTCCCCCTTCTGATTGCAGTTTAGTACCTGAAACTGCCCATGATAATTTAAAATCTTACTTTATGCATTTATAGCTGGGCACAAATCAACTGGAAATATGTAACTCATAAACATGTCATAGCCTTCAGCATAAAGCGACTTTATCTGCACCAGTTTATGGATACAAACTGAAGTTCAAGGGGTGAAACTATAGGCAAAACATAAACACAGTATGCTATTCAGTCCTCCGAAAGTAATATTTCTGGGCCCCAGTTTCATAGATTAATTGGGAATACAGTATTTTCTCTGGTTTGGATTCTGAGACTATAACAACCATACTCTGTCAGTTATCAACTATAGCCTGAGAGCCCTTGAACAAAGGGCTGGCAGTACAGCCTAGAGGTTAGAGCAATGAGCTGTGATTGAGCTTGGTACACCCAGCACACCAGACCTGGGTTTGATTCTCATAACCTCCACTTGCATACTGTGTGACTCTGAGAAAGTCACTTAGCTGCCCAGTGCTCCCAGATTGCCCATGAAAACAGGCACTTGTGCTTAGTGGGCCTTACCCGGTTACCAAACGAATAAAAAAAAATTCTTCAAGGTGACAGTGCCCGCCTCTTAACTACATTTACATGATATTGTCTACCCAACAGTGCTGACTTCTTGAATTGTTTATAAGTCTGACCTTTCCATGGGCAGTTATTTATTTTTTAGCTATTTATTTATTGAAAATTTCGGAGAATAGCTTTGCGCACAATTGCTTTTCTTCAAAGGTTCCATGTCAATAACAGAGATTACAAGGCAACACAACAAATACAATAAGCAAGTTCCAGTGGAATGAAGTCAAACAAGTACACATCTAGTTGAACAAGTGAAGATAACCAGGTATCTAATGTACTGTGGTTGAGTAGGACCACCCATTAGTTTAAGAAGTTGAAATTGCCTAGTTTCAGTACCAAATTGCATAAAATCAGAAAGTTATAAAATGCAAAATAAATTGTGCAGAATGCCCTTAACCATTCCCTAATTTCTAGTGAAGACAAGGTGCTTGGAGTTGGTTACCTGCATACCTCTACTGGATTCAGAACAGGAAAATACTGCATTCTTGGACAACCTTTAAAGGAGAAGAGTCAGCACTAGGATGCCCATACCCAACTGTGTGGCTGGTCCCAATTCTCACTCTGTGTGCAAAAAACAAACAAAAAAACTGCTTACTGTTTACTGCAGTATAGAAGTTTGTATCAGGATGCTTTTGCTGCCTCCAAGCTGACATTTGCTGTGACTAGAAGTCCCAGAATCCCCTGTAGCTGATGTCAGAGCTGGGCAGTAGAAGTGGGAAATTCAATAGCCTGCAGTGCATGTTAGAGTTTTTATAACCCAATGTTTACTGGCCCTGCTGTTCTCCTAGGGCTAAGCATAGTCCTCTGTGACTGTACTTAGTCCTGAGAGGACAGCGGGACCAGCAAACAAAAGATCAGAGCTTATAAAAACTCTAACATGCACTGCAGGCTATTGAATCTCCCTCCGCTGCAGCCCAGCTCTGATGTCAGCTGCAGGGAGTTCTGGAATTTCTGGTTACAGCAAATGTCAGCTTGGATGCAGCAGAAACAGCCTGATGCAATCTATTATACTGCAGTACCCAGTAAATAAAAAAAAGAGTTTGCACAGAAAGTGCAAATTGGGACCAGCTCTACAGCTGGCCGTAGGGATCTTAGTGCTGATTGTTCCCCTTTAAAAAAAATACATATTCACTAACCAGCATGCAGACATGCAGAGTCATAATGGGGGTTTATCCTTGAGGTCATCCAAGCCAAACTGTGCTTGGCAGCATCCGGCAGTGCCAACAGAATACTAGGTTTCATTAAAATGGGGAAAAATAAAACAGTGAAGACAGTGATAATGCCTCTGTGGAAGGCACTCATTTGGCAGGTCTTTGTAACATATTGCAGAAAAGACACTCAGTAGCTGGAAAATTGCAGTGTAGATGTACAAAGATGACCAAGGGGCTTGAGAGCATGATATATGAAGAAAGGATAGAGCACCTGGGAGTTTTATCCCTGGAACAAAGGTGGATGAGAGGAAAAAAGACTGAGGTATTCAAAATAATGAATGGTTATACAAAAATTGACCTGTGCAGACTAGGAGGCATTCATTCAAGCTAAGGATGGGTGACAGCAATCAAGAAATATTTTCACCCAGAAAGCAATGGGGTTATGGAGCTGATTACCAAATGAGGGGATAAGTGTGGACAGTGCTTGGAGTTTCAAATCCTGTTGATTTATCTGTATGTAATTTTTGACCAGGAAAGGCAACCAAAGTGGCAGCTCATTCCAGCTGCTTCCTGGAAGTGGGTTACATAGATCTATTTTATTGGCAGGGGGAATATTTGCCTGGGCATTAGAGAATGCCCCCTTCTTTTATGATATGGCCCATAGGCTCTTTAACTTCCACCTGGACTGCCACCAGTGATGGCCACAAGGGACTTTGGTTTTACATCACATCCAAAGGATGGCATGTCAACAGTGTAGCACACCCCTAGTGCTACACTACAGTGCCAGCACTGGGTATCAGCACAAGTCTCTGGTGTGGGATTAGAACCCATGATCTTCTGGTCCCAGAGGTAAGCGTGTGCCCTCCTGAGCCACTGACAGTGCAATGGATGGATGCACTGTAATAAATATCTAAAAGGGAAAGGCATTTATGGTTATGATTGTTTGGGGTAACGGAGTCAAACTTAATGGGTGGCACAGTTTTACTATGTCTACATTTTCACGTTGGCAGGCATTTTGGATCAAAGCAATGGATAGTTCGGACTTCTAATGGAGTCATTGAAAGTTTAAAGCAGCAGTAATTCTTATGCTGCAAAAATGTAATTTAGTTTTTTAGCATTAATATATTTATGAATTAATTAGATTGATGACCAGTATATTTGTATTTTTGTCAGATGTTTTTTAACCAGCTTTTATTAATTGTATAATTCATAATTCAAGTCATTAAAGATGGTTACCACCAGCAATTCTTAAACATCCCTTCCCTCAAGGTTACATTCTGACTTTACATACTGGATTCATTTGGGGGATGTATTAGGAGGATGTTAGCACAGATTTTCAAAGGTAAACAGCCCAGCACAACACCAACATGTTAAATTTATTCAGTCAGCATGGTCAGAATATTTTCTTTTAGAAATGTTAAAACCACATGTCTCAGGTCAGAATGAAAAACAATGAAAATAAATGGATATAGTATGAAATGTTGAGAGAGAAAAGCCCAAGGCTGACAATCCTGGCACCATAATGCTGAAGCATGGAACCCTGATGGGAGATGTCCACACTCCCGAGAGGTGTTCTGTTTCCTCCTAGGTACAGCTCCACGTGTTGTTCGGTTCTAGCAAGGTTATTTGCACTGTGTGTTTGTTAGGTTGCGAATGGAGAGGTTGGGTATTTCATTGGTTGTTTTTATGAATGGAGGCTTTCTGGTTGGTTACTGATGTGTGTTGTGCATTCTGCATGCTTTTTGATTGGTGTGCTGTTGTTTCTGGGTGGGGTTATGTTTGGGGACAGCACTCCTGTTCGGATCCGAATGTTTGGTAGTTTTATTTTTCTGGTTCTGATTTTATTGGAGCTGATAAAATTACTCTTTTTGTGTTCTACTTTTTAAGAAAATGTTTGCTGAATCGGGTGCATATTGACTGGGTTTTGTACTTCCGTTTCGTTTTTGTTGCCCAGTATGAATCCAGTATGTAAAGTCAAAATGTAACCTCGAGGGAAGGGATGTTTAAGAATTGCTTTTGACAACCATCTTTAATGACTTGAATTATAAATTATACAATTAATAATCAGCTGGCAGTATAGCCTAGAGGTTAGAGGAACGAGGTGTGAATGAGCTTAGTACATCCAGCAGACCAGACCTGAGTTTGATTCTCACAACCTCTACTTGCATACTGTGTGACTCTGAGCAAGTCACTTAACCCCCCAGTGCTCCCAGGTTGCCCCTGAAAACAGGCACTTGTGCCTAGTGGGCCTTACCCAGTTACCAAAGACTAAAATTAAAAAAAAATAAAAAATAAAAGCTGGTTAAAAAACATCTGACAAAAATACAAATATACAGGTTATCAATCTAATTAATTCAGAAATATATTCAGAGATGATTATTTTAAGCCCGGGGGGGGTGGGGTGAAGCCCCCTGAAAAAACAAAGAGATCCCATTATTTTTAATGGTGTGTGTGTTTTTTGTAAGGTCTGTCTTTTTCCTGAACTTATTTCAGCACATGCCATTTAACTTGCAGCATTGACTGTCGTGCTATTATTGTTGTTGACATTATGACCCCATGCTTAGCAAGGCCAACAGGATACTGGGATGTATCGGGAGGGGTATTGATAGCAGAAGAAAAGAGATAATACTTCCCCTATACGGATCCCTGGTGAGGCCTCACTTGGAGTACTGCGTCCAGTTCTGGAGTCTTCACCTCAGAAAGGACAGGGATAGGTTGGAAACAGTGCAGCGCAGAGTAACAAAAATGATCCAGGGCCCGCAGGGCAGATCCATTGAGAAGCACCTCAGGGCACTACATATGTACTCAGTGGAAACCAGAAGGGAGAGGGGAAATGTGATAGAGACCTTCAAGTTCCTTAAAGGAATTAGCAAGGTAAACTGAATGGCATTGTTTACCCTAAATACCAGCTTGAGATCACGCGGTCATGACTGGAAATTAACAGGAGGGAGGTTGAGGAGGGATGTGAGGAAGTATGTCTTTATGGAAAGGGTAGTGGAACCTTGGAACAGTCTATCAGCTGAAGTGGTTGGTGCAAACATAGTCAAGGGATTCAAGCAGGCATGGGATAGAATGAAGGGAATAGTGGTCACCAGGGGTGACAAGATCAGGGAGGAGAATGGGGATAGGGCGGGGAGGGTTAGTACCCTGGAGGAACAATAGGTTCCAGGGAAGGTTCCAGAGATTATAGGGCATATGGGCAGACGAGATGGACCTCTGATCTTTTTCTGCCATCATGGTCTGTGTTTCTAATACAGTATTTGGGTACAAGTCAACCTATACTTTACATTTGTTCTATATTTTTCTCATTATTTACTACTGATACAAAATTCAGGAAGACTGGATATTTGTTCCTCTGAAGCTTATCATCTCATTTTGTATATTGTCTACATTATATCATAATATTCTGCTTGTGACATTACAGTTATTCTCATGGCAACAGACAGTGACAACATTGCAGAGGATTATGACTTCAAGTGAGGAATAAACTGTAGAGGTAAATGAAGCAGTATGATGTAGTGGTTACGAGCACTGAGCTACAAACATGGAGATCTGGGTTTAAATCCCACAGCCACCACTTGCATAGTATGTGGCCATGAGCAAGTCACTTAAAGTTGCAGTACTTGTTAGCTGGCAAAAAATTTAATTATATATTTTTTTAGCAAAAATGTATTTCGGACATCCTAAGATTCATGTTCAGTATATTTTTAGTTGTTTCAGATATTGTTGAAATGACTTTTACAGCTAATTTTGTAATTCATGACTCACATCATTAAAGCTAGCTGCCACTTGCAAACTCTTCTTTTGAGGATACCTGTTAAATGTGCATACTCGATTCATACTATAACTGTGTTAGGATGGTGCTACCACATATTTCTGATGATAAACAGTACAATACTGTACCAAGATATTTAATTTTTTCATGGCAAGCACAGCACGGGAATGGGAGCTTCAAAAAATTCCAAAATCCTGTATATTGGTTCAGAAATGAAAGAAAGCAAAAAGAAAAATGTGTATCAATGTTTTTTGTCAGATGATTGTTATCTGGCAAGAAAACGACATGATTATTAACAAATAGTGTTTCTTTAGCTTCCCTGTGCTCCTGGAATGCACCTGGAAACAAGCCTCAGTTTAGAGTGTCTTTCCTGGACAAAAATCGTATAAATAAAAAAAAAAAAATATTTTTTATTTATTTAAAATCTTGGAATTACAACCTTTGAGTCAGAGACTCATTTCCAAAGGCTCCACATCGATACACTATACAGACATAGGTAAATACAATAGACAGTATGATACAATATACAATGCCAGGGTAGTTTGATGGCAAGGTTACAGCATGACAAGTATACAGAGATGTCTAATACAGAGTTGAGTCTGTAGGCTGTGGGCAACACGGTAAGCAGTACGATACAGGATGCAGTGCCAGGGCACTTTGACTTCCGGTAACAGCATGATCAGTTTACAAGGATGTCTAACACATTGTTGTAGCTGTTGACAGTGCATAGGATAAATCTAACAGTAAGAGGTCAGCTAGTGGCCAAAGAGTGAATCGGGGGACAGTGCACATGCCTACTATGCATGGCTGAAGCTGAGTAAACTAGGTAAGTTAGGAGAAGCAGGTAGTACAAGTTCTAGAGCAGTCTGTCGGGAGACTTTGTCCGAGTGCCTGAGTAGGATTGCAGGCCATTGACTGTGAAAGAGGTCATGTGGCCATTCTGAGCAGCTGGTGAAGGCACTGGTGGTGGACTTAGAGAGTGCAGGTGCAGGTGCAAGTGGCAAGGAGGTGGGTCTTGAGTGCTTTTTTAAAGGGACCAAGTTTTTGATGGTTAGACACTGATGGTGGGAGGGCGTTGAAGTAGGAGGGAGCCCTGACCAGAAAAGACCTCTGGGTGAGTGTGGTTCTGACTCTGAGAATGGGATAATGATCCTGTTTTTGTGCAGATTTCCTCAGTAATAAATAAGGAAGAAGAGAAAATTATGAAATAACAGTAATAAATGCTTTTATTAAAGCTCAAGGTAAAACATTTAGCGTGTATTAATTTACAGTGAGTTTTCATAATAAAGAATTTTAGATAATAAAATTAAGTTTTGACAATTACAGTTAATAACAATAAAATTATTATCTACAGCAATGTTTTTCTGAGATGCCATAGATATGAACCAATCTGTAAGTACTTTAATAGAGGGCACAGAAGTAATCCTGGATTTTCATGCCAATGGCAAACTATTCCATGGGGCAGGACCTTGTATAATTACAAATGCTGAACCATGCCTATTTTAAGTTAATTGAACCACATATGCTGTGCCCAGGGCTGAACAAAGTGAGGATTTAATAATCTGGAGATATAACGTGTCTGTTACATATTTCAGAACCTTTAGATAAGTACATTTATACATTATCTGTAACACGTCAAGGTGCCTTCAGCCAGATGAAGAGATAGAAGCTCTACTGCGGGGAAAAAAAAAAAATATATATATATATGTAGTTTGCAAAAAAAAAAAACACTTTGTTAATGCATCAGTTAGGGTAACTTAACACCACAAAATTAGGGAAATGTGGCATTAGTGTTTCCAACCCAAACTCCCCACCCCACCCCTCAAGCAGCAAAAGGGGAAAAACATTAGGGTTTTGGGTCTCTGGCATTTTGGCAAATCAGTGGTGAGGTCTTCCTTGGGGTTATCAACCCTAATGCCCACCCCATTCCTTAAGCAAACAATGTCACACATAATCTCCTTTCTTTACACAGGGCCCTGCATGAAGAAAAGTACAACAAACTGTGTTGTCAACCTGTGGTGAGACATACTTCTGTACCTTTGAAGAGTGTTATCAGTATGAGGCAGTGGCTTGGAGCTGTACCTTGCACTTTGGACTAGAGGCTATGGCCTGGGGAAGGGATGAGATTAGGGTTGACAACCCCAAAGGAAAATCCCACCACTGATTTGCTATGACTCTGGAGACTCAAAACCCTAATGTTTTTTTCCTTTTGCTGCTTGGGGTGTGGGGGTGTGGAGTTAGGGTAGGGTTGGAAACCCTAACGCCACATTTCCCTACTTTTGTGGCATTATGTTACTCTAGCTGGTGCATTAAAAAAATTGTTTGCTAAGAATTACCCTTCTTTTTGAAATAGTGGAATCATATTCTCATTCTTGCAGATCCCTTCAGGATCTGTGTGAACAGGTGCAGCTATGCAGGCCCTATGGAAGTGTAGGGCCACGCTGACCCTGCTGTTCTATGTAGCGTTGGATGTCAAAAGTTACCAAACTTATGAAAGTGTATAGAAAAAAGACAATGCACCTTCATAACTGTGTTGTTTTTTTAATATTTTGACCCCACATTTTCAACATAGCCTTGTTATGAACCCATCTCATGAACCTGGTTAGTAGAAATGTTCAAATCTCAACCGAAATGTCATTCCACGTTACAGGTGCGAAAACATATTTTGGCCAGGTTTTGAAAAATGATAGGGGCTTATGCACAAATGTGTGGAGTGCCTACATACTGCATATCCGCAGTGTGCAGCCACTCCACAACCACTGCACACCCTTTGTGGGATGCACCAAAGGGGCATGCAACTCCTACACACCCGATCCCCTGGCCACTCGGACAGCAATGCACTGGGGGTGGGTGGTGGCATGCTTGAACTACATGCCATTCACCAAGGTGTGTCATGCTGTGCTCCGGGGCACATAGGAGGGTGCCAGTTACTCCGGGGGGGACCCTGCTGTAACCACATTATGTGCCCAGCCCCATGCACATGGCCGCCCCAGCACCATTACCCTAAGTGACCCTGGCCCCGACACAATGCAGCCCCATCCCCAACTGCATGTAAGGACCCCCACACATTGCAGTCCCATCCCCTAATGCAAGAAACCCCCCCAGACGCATTGCAGCCCTGTCCCCAAAAGCAAGAACAACCCCCTTCACACACATACAGACACAATGCAGCCCCATCCACGATCCATGATAACACCCCCCCAACACAGGTCAGCCCTGACACCATTGTACAGTAGACAAATCCCTAACCCATGTATACCCCGGCCCCCGTGGTATGTGAGGCAAACCCCCCAACACAGTGCAGCCCTGTCCACAACAGCCCACAAGCAGCCCATCCCATACACTGTAGCCCTGTCCCCAATCCGGGAAAGCACCCCCCCGCTCACACATGCTATATATGGGTGTTTCGCTGCCAACATCACTTGAACGGCTGGCAGTGAAGGAGGTGTGCAGAGGGCTGTGTTGCTGGCCGTCCAGAGCCACAGCACTTCAGGACTGTACGGGGACCAGTGTGGGGTGTCATTGGTGCCACGGGGATGCGGGTGGGTGGGAGGGAGCCACTGGCCACCAGTGGATCTGCAGGGGTATCAGGATGGAGGTCAGGATAATGATGCCTGGGGTACCTCTGTGTGAGGGGGGGCTTGTACAACATTGGCCACTGGGGCACCTGTGTATGTTGGGGAGACATGTGCATTACCAGGGACTGGAGCAGTCCTGTGTCGGGGGACAGAGGGTATGCTTTGTGCACAGGGGGACAGGGGCTGCTAATGGTGGGGTGGGTGCTTTTTCCAGGCAGAGATGGGGCACGCATGTGGGGCCGGGGCATTGCTGTGTGGCAGGAGGGGGTCCTGTTTATTGGGCTGTTGGACATGGGGGCATGGCTGTGCAGGTCCAGGTACTATCCGTGCACCCAGACACGTGGCCCCACATGCAAGTGATCCACTCTGGGTCCCAGGACAGGCATCTGATTGGATGCTACTCCACCCTCAGACACCACGCACTGAGGAGGTGGGGCCACAGACAGGTGCCCCACGGGTGCATGCGGTAGTGCATACCATGCACCCTGTGCCTGTCTGGGGCTGCAGAGCTACATGGGTGGGATATGTGCCTCTGGCACATAATTCCTGCTTGTTCATGCATAGGCCCCATAGTTGTCACGTCCATGAGGTGATGTGAAAAATGACAATGTTGAAAATTTGGGGTGAGCATATTTAAATTTACCAAAGTTATGAGCGTGTGTTGTAAAATCTCAGCATACAATCATAACTTTGTTGTTTTGTGATATTTGTACCCCAAATTTTCAACATAGCCTTCTTATAACCCCACCTCATTAACAAAAGTGGAAGAAAAAATTTGAAACCCACCAAAAAGGTGATTTCACACATCGACAATGTGCTTCTGAACCACAGGAGTGAAAACACATTTTGCCCAGGATTTGAAAAATGATGGTTGTCATATTCATGCATGATGTGAAAATATGGCTATGTTAAAATTAGGGGTCAAAATATGTAAAATTACCAAAGTTATGAGTGTGCTTTGCAAAATTTCAATGTACACTCATAACTTTGCCATTTTTAAGTATTTTGACCCCATATTTTCAACACACCGTTCTTAAGACCCCACTTCATGAACGAAAGCAGCGAAAATGTTCAAATCCTGTCTGAAAGGTAATTTCGCTAAGCAACAGTGAAATTGCATTTTGGGCCTGATTTGCATAATTGCCCCACCATTGGTCATGAGGTGAGGTCCCAAAAAGGCCATGTTGAAAATGTGGGGTCAAAATATGTAACACTGACAGCATTATGCATCAAAGTTAAAAAATCCATTGAAATACACTGAACCATACTTACCTTAGTTTCTCATATTGCAGTAACTGGTTCCAGCAGCAAGATGTGTCTTTGATCAGAGAATGAATCTTCACCCTAGGACCTGTTCAGGTGAATGAGTGTGTGTATGTGTGTGTGTGTGGGGGAGTTGTAGTGGGGGTGTTGGATGGTGAGTACTGAGTGGGAGGTCAAGGTGGTGGCGTCAGATCAGCAAAGGACCGTTTTCTTTTTTACAGGTTAAAAAAACATCGAGCGGTGTTTTTCCATATTACAGTTAACAATGCAGGGATGGCACTCAGAGGGTGAGGATGCCACTAGACACCAGGGAAACATAGAAACATAGAAACATAGAATTTGACGGCAGATAAGGACCGCTTGGCCCACCCAGTCTGCCCATTTCCCTACCTACTGGATAAGCTGCAGATCCTAGTTAACCAGCAGCCTACTTCTTTCTACCCCCACCCCCCAGAATTGCCTTATGACTATCCCATGCATGCTTGAATTCCACCACTGATTTTGACTCCACAACCTCCTCCGGAAGGCCATTCCATGCATCCACAACCCTCTCTGTGAAAAAATACTTCCTTAAATTACCTCTGAGCCGCCCCCTCTATCTCAAATTGTGCCCTCTTGTTCTTGCATACCTCTTTTTTTGAAAGATGCTACCCTCTTGGACTTTGTTGATTCCCTTGAGGTACTTGAAAGTTTCTATCATGTCCCCCCTCTCCCTCCTTTCCTCGAGGCTATACATATTAAGCTCCTTAAGTCTCTCTTCATATGTCTTCCGGTGCAGACCCTGCACCATTTTAGTTGCCCTCCTCTGGACAGCTTCCATCCTGTCTATGTCTTTAGGAGATTGGGTCCAGAACTGCACACAGTACTCAGATGGGGTCTCACCAGCTGTCTGTACAGAGGGATAATAACTTCCTGTTTTCTACTGGTGATGCCTCTCCCTATGCATCCCAGTATCCCCAAGCCCTCCTTGCTGCCTTCTCACATTGCTTGCCCACCTTTAGGTCATCTGATATGACTACCCCAGGTCCCTTTCCATTTTGTTGTTGTTAGTATCTCACCCCCATTGTGTACTCTTCCCTGGGTTTTGTTTCCCAGGTGCATTACCTGCACTTCTTAGCATTGAATCTAAGCTGCCACATTTGACCATTCCTCTAACCTTGCCAAGTCCCTTCTCATCCTTTCCACTCCACCCTGTGCATCAACTCTGTTGCAGATCTTAGTGTCATCTGCAAAGAGACATATTTCCTTCCAGTCCTTCTGCAATGTCGCTATAAAGACATTGAAGAGGACTGGTCCTAATCTGAACCCTCACGGTACCCCGCTAGTAACCCTCCTTTCTTCTGAGTGGACTCCATTTACTACTCTCTGTGTCCTATTCTCCAGCCAATTCTTTACCCAGGCTGTCATCTTGGGACCCACTCCCAGGCTGGCTAACTTATATATTAATCTTTTGTGTGGGACTGTGTCAAATGCCTTGCTAAAGTCTAGGTAGGCCATGTCCACAGCCCCTCCCTGATCTACTACTTTGGTCCACCAGTCAAAGAAATCTATCAGATTAGTCTGGCATGACCTTCCCGCTGTGAATCCATGCTGCCTAGGGTCTTGTGCCCCTCTGGCCTCTAGATACTCGACAATTCTTTCCTTTAGAAGTGATTCCATCATTTTCCCTATCACTGAGGTTAAACTAACAGGTCTATAATTTCCTGCTTCTGCCTTGCTCCCACTTTTGTGAAGGGGAATCACATCTGCCCTCCTCCAGTCCTCGGGTACCACCCCATCCTCCCATGATTTGTTAAAGAGGGTAGTCAGTGGACAATATATGAGGGGATGGAGATCAGAGGGTGGAGGTGCCATTAGACACCAGGGAAACATACAATACATGAGGGGATGGTGATCAGAGGGTGGGGGGGTGCCACTAGGCACCAGAAAACTCCTACAATGCATGAGTAGACAACAACCAGAGGGTGGGGAGCCACTAGACACCAGGGGAACCTACAATATATGAGGAGATGGCAATCAGAGGGTGGGGGTGACACTCGACACCAGGAAAACCTACAATTCATGAATTCATGGGGGACAGTGATCGGAAGGTGAGGGCTGCCAATAGACACCAGGGAAACCTAAAATACATGAGACAATGGTGATCAGAGGATGGAGGCTGCCACTAGACACCAGGGACACCTACAATACATGAGGGGATAGCGATCACACCAGGGAAACATCCTTTACATGATGAGATAGCAATTGGAGGGTGGGGGTGCCACTAGACAAGAGAGAAACATACAATACATGAGGGGATGCCAATTGATGGGTAGGGGGTGCCACTAGACACCAGGCCAATGTACGATACATGAACAGAGGGCAATTGGAGGGTGGGGGTGCCACTAGACACAAGGAAAACATACTATACATGAGGGGACAGTGATAAGAGGGTGGGAATGCCACTAAACACCACGGAAACATTGTATACATGAGGGGATAGTGATTGGAGGGTGAGGGTGCCACTAGACACCAAGAAAACGTACTATACATAAGGGGACAGTGATCAGAGGGTGGGGATGCCACTAGACACCAGGGAAACATCATATACATGAGGGGACAGTGATTGGAAGGTGGGGGTGCTACTAGATACCAAATAAACGTATACATGAGGGGACGCCGATTGGAGGGTGGGAGGGCTAATGTTTCTAAGATCTGTAAACGTCCACCGAAATGACCAGATAGTCAAACCATTTGCAGTTGCACATGTGATTTGATTGTTCTTGCATATTTTAAAAACACTTGTTTCGACAGAATGCCAGCCCAGGTTTTTGGGGGACCACAGACTCTTACAAGGGTCACTAAACTCACTATTGATTCTGATGCTAGTGGTGAACACACTGGAAAGCCATTTTTTTTCTAAAGAAGAGAGCTTTAAAAATGTAAATGGTTTTAAAAATGTGCAGAAGCAGCCTACAACATATGTGCATGTGCTTTGATTATTCATTATCTATGAATTCATTTGTTTTTGCCGGACATGTCCCATTGACTCCAGTCCTGACCCAAGAATTGGGTGCATGAGTTAAGGTAGGTATGCATATAGATATATATATATATTATCTATATATATATATATATATATACACACACACACAAAGTATATGAATGAAGTACAGATGGAATTCTATCTAAATGTTTTCTAAAGTTTTCCCAGAGGAATCAGCAGCTTTTTAAGTCAATGCTACTTTTCTGGATGACTACACCTAATCAAGATTAACACAACCCCACCGACTACAGCAAGAATTTCTTCAACTCTTCCTGGACGTCACTTCCTATGTTTGCTAGATGAAGCTGGACAAGTGCCTGAGTGAAGGCAGAAATTGATTTCTTACCAGTTGTGAAAGACTGCTTCCTTTTGTAGTATGTCAGGCACAGGGCAAGAGGGGATGACATTCTTGGTTTCCTGCTGTGTAATGTGGATGACTTGGTCAGAGCAGTACGGGTTGGGGGAGTCAGTGAGTAAAAGTGATCATAACAGGGCAGAGTTCAAGATGATAGGTGGAAGCTGATTCACCAAAAAACAGACAGACAGGCAAACAGACAAACAAAAATGACAGGAAGTTAAACTTCAGTAGAGCAGATTTTTATAAACTGAAGGAGATGGCTGTGGCAAAATTGTTGAATACAGTTGCAACCAGTGACAGGTTGCTTTATATCTATATTTCTATAGCTTGTCATATATGGAGGGATTAACCCATGGAAGGGTATGGTTTTACTGAGCATTAATCCACGTCTGGGGGGGGGGTTGGAATACACTGGAGTGGGTTAATCCTCTTATAACATGGCTGATGTTTTGTTAGAGTTTTACCTAAAGAAATAGTGAAATATAGCCATGAGAAGATGCAACTCTGGGTATATCAGAGATTAATCAATGGTCAGGTGACCTGTTAGGACAAATCAGAAGGCAGTATTTTAGGAACTCATGTTATAGCTATATATATATATATATATATATACTGCAACTTGCAACTGTATGCCATTGAATGGGAGTGCTAGTACCAAGACTTAGGCCACGAAGCAATGTATAATGGAGGCAGGGCCTGGGCATGTTCCTGTCATCAACAGGGGAAAAAGGAGGTCCCTGTGATATGTCCATGCACCTCGGGGGACATATGATCAATGGAAAAAGTCTACAGCCAGATAAAGAAGTAGTCCACTGGGCATTACAAAATGAATGCAGGACCATGACAGCACAGGCCAAAGCAGGGCTGGAAGGTAGGACTGCAGAGAATTACTAGGAATAATAAACATATTTTTAGTATACAGTATAGACAACAAATGAGAGTCAGAGATAAGATGGGACCCCTGTTTATTGGGGGGGGGGCAGCACAACTGAATAAGACATGGGGTAGTGGAGGCCTTCAATCAATCAAGATGTCAGTGAGCATAACCAGCTAGGGGTGGAAATTATGGAAGCGATACAGGCCAGTGCCGATGACATCAGAATTAGAGGCTAAATATTTAAGGAGTGCTGATCTGGGAAAATTCTGTGGACTGGATATTAAGTAGTGAGGTTAAAAGGGGTTATAGCTTGGTCCTGCACTGCTATTTTTTAAGACTCCTTACAAATGGGCATCATGACTGAGGGCTTGAAAATGGTCAATGTTGGCCAATGCCTCCTTATTCAAGGAGGAGGAAAGGTCAGAACCAGACAACAGACTTGTGCACCTTAGCTGGATGCTTGGCTTTCTGCGTCTGTTAAGTTTCATCAAAGTTTCACTTGAGATTTCAGGAGCACTTGAGGCTGCAAAACAGGAATAAAGTACACACTGTTTTTTTTTTACAACAATGAACTCTGTGCCACATCAGTGTGTGTATTCCATTATTTTGTTCCTTATCGTCTGATGATCTGATGTTTTTAAAGATTTGGAGGTCATTCAAGAGGTAAATGTAGATCACTTTGAGAACACAGTTTCATAACAAAAATCATACTGTACCATTGATATTTATCTTGCTTCATCAAGATACACAAAACACCCCTAACATGTTTAAAAAAGTGTTTTAAAATGATAAAAACAAATCAGGTTCATACCATAAAAGCTGGCACCCAAGTGTGATACTAGGGGGATGGTATACTACTGGGGTGTGCCATATGTCAGATGAGATGTTAAACTGAGGTCCCTTTTGCCCATCTCTGGTGATGTCCAGGTGTCTTGGGGTGCAAAGGGAGGGGTATATCTGACAGGAGGGAGGCAATATTGCCACTGTATCGCTCACTGGTTTGACCCCACTTGGAGTACTATGTCCAGTTTTGGAGGCTACGCCTCAGACAGGACATAGACAGGGTGGAGATAGTCAAGAGAAGGGCAACTAAAATTGTGCTGGGGTTGCACGAGAAGCCCTATGAAGAGAGACTTAGGGATCTCAAAAATTACCCCCTGAAAAAGAGGAGAGTGAGTGAAGATATGATAGATACCTACAAGTACCTCACAGGGGTGATCAGGGTGCAGTAGGGAAGTCTCTTTCAAAGGAGAAGGAGCACCAGGACCAGGGGACATGTGATGAAGCTGGAGGGGTGGGGAGACATTTTATGAGAGATGTGAGGAAATATTTCTTCACTGAAAAGGTGGCAAATGTCTGGAACAAACTGCCAGCAGAAGTGGTGGAGGCAAATACAGTGGGGGGCTTCAAGCATGTGTGGGATAGACAAAGGGGTGCATTAGGATACAGGCAGGGAGGAGGAGGAAGGGTCACCAGAGGCCAGTTAGGGTCTGCGAAGACAGATTAAGCAGGGAACATCTGGGTAGACTTGGTGCACCAAACTGTCCTTTTCTGCTGACAAATTCTATGTTTCTATGAAGCAGAAGAACCCAAAGCATTTTTCACAAGAGTAGAGGATTTTCCAGCTGTGTGTGCATGCTGATCTGTGAAAATGGCTGCTACTAACAGTTTACAGTCACTTCACCACCAGTCCCTCATTGCTTGTAAAGTGCTTGGGTATACAATGAGTATGAAAAGTGCTATATAAATTCTCCTTCTCCTCCTCCTCCTCCTCTTCTTCTCTTGCTTCCTTATGGAACCAGAACCACTCACTTTGATTTGTGGTGCTCTCACCATAAGAACACACAAGGTGACATGCTTACAGGTGTATGAGATGCTCTGGTACCCTTGTATGTCTATACCCTAGGTATCTGTCATGACAGGGGACTGCACTGTCATGCAGCCACAAAGCTGGTCAATTTAAACTTTTTAATATGGGTAAAACTGCACTGTGACTAAGTAAATAATAATACCTCACAGGGTGGGTGGTATTGGGCTATACGGACCACCCAGGGACATAATGAGGCCCAATGCCACAGGCAGAGGGCCTTATATCCCCTGGAAGATCCAGTATAGCCCAGTACTGCCCACCCTGAAGGGTATATTGCACTTGTAAAATGGATCAAACTTCCAATTTTAATAAAATATTGCTAAAAAAAATTAAAATACATCACTTCAATGAGTAATAATAAATACACACACATTTTTTGATAAAGCAGTCCCTCAACTGAAACATATAGCAGTAGAGGGTGCCTGTTTTTTAAACACTTTTCTTTTTAAAGATGAAGTTATCAGCCAGGTGCATGTCCCCCCCACCCCACTGCCAATTGGGAACGTGATACCATCCTTTTTAAGTGGCAAGTTCTGTGGTACTGGTCAGGAATCCTCCTCCAGCCTGTTATGTCTTACAGGCTGTTACTTGTGTGGTTCCATTACAGAAGGACTGATGGTGCTTCTGGAGTTCGCAGTGTGGCGAGCAACAGTTCCTTCTTATGCCCCTTATATCCCTCACCAGGTTCAGTGCATTTTTTCAAAAATGTTTACATCTTCTACTAAAGACAGGCAAGGTAAGGTGCCATCAGGGAAGGTTTGGTTGATCGGGATGGGAGCTGGGGCGAGTCTGGGGCAAAGTTTACTGAACTGTTCCATAGGAGTTGCACGGAGCCTGCAAGGTGCTGCTGCTAGTGTTGTAAAAAGACTGGAACGGAGTGGAGCAGGGAAGGTGGTTTAAAGGCAAGTGATGTGCTGTCTGGAGAACAGAGTTTAAAAAATTTATAGTCTGGGAAATAAAATACAATTGCTGCCACAAATAACATATTTTAAATGTGTGCAAGGCTGTTACTTTGATTTTCCTTGCCGAGAGGTGACTAAGGGGTTCTCTGCTTTAATCTTGCTAAGGGAGTAAACAAATATGGTAATTTGACAGAAGTTAAAATTCAATGTGCACATTGATATGTTTGCTGAGAATCTTTTAATTTTTTTTTTTGTTTTATTATTTAAAGGAATATATGGCAAGTCCAGCAGAGATGCTATGGGGAATCTCAGTTAGTGAGAAAAAAGAATGGTGTCACTGAAGTTTGAAATTAGTCTGTGCCCATTGATAGTGGTAATCAGGTCAGTTGGGACTGGGACTTGCTTTGCCCAGGCTCTGTAATCTGATAGATGCCCACCTGGCCAGGCTTATCAGCCAATCAGAGCCCTTGAATTTCTTAGCCTATTTTCTAATATGACATCAAAGTACTCCAGAAACTGTTCAGGCTCCCTGAACTTGGACAGGGCAGTGAAGCTAACCAAGAAAAAAAATAATAAAACACAGTGGTAAATTGTAACACTACTGTTTGTTTTTGGCAGATTAGTATTTTGCTACATATGTATTTTTCCAGTAAAAATGAAGCAAAATTCAATGACATTTAACTGGTGGCTTGACATGTGCTGACTTTTGCTCAGATTAGCTTCTTATGCCAAAGCTGAATTCATACCCTGCAGATTTAAATGGGAGCTCTACCTAGAAATGCCAGATGATATTGTTTCCAACTGGAAAACAAGTTTGTCTTATAAAGGAACTGCCATAAATCCTTTGCTTTAATACAGTAAATTAAATGTAATTCACTTTCCAGTTCAAAAAGTACTCTACTCAAGGTGAAAGCAAGAACTTAAATAATAAATCTGAGGCTTTGCAATTATTTATACCGAATTATATTTCATATCCATTTGATGTTACAGCCATGCAAGCAGTTAATACACTTTCCTCTTGGCTTTCTTTCTCCTATAAAAACTAGGGAGGTGATTTAAAACTAAAAATCATATTACTAGGATCCATTACACTGATATTTTTTTTTATTTTATTTGTATATATCTTGTATAGAAAAGTGGAGGCAAGGGAAAGCAAACCATGATGAAAGGGCAATTTTACTAAATAGATGACTGAAATTAATATAATTGAAAATTAAGACTCCAAACTGTAAAAAAGTGATTTTGACATCCAGCTATATTTATAGATTTAATTTAACACAAAACATTTAAACAATTAACATTGCAGTTTGTTAATGTTTGCAGGTCTCTTAGTGGTAATGGATAATAGTTGGTATATTATACCACTGAAAATTTAATTTTTCAAATTCAAATATGGTTATCATGTTGAACAGTACATAATGCTCTCTCTTTATAGTTTGAACAAGTATAAAAACCAAACTATGTTCAATAAGATCAGGGAAATGAGAGATCTAGAAATGGCATGTAGCATAGCAAAGTAGTCTATATTATAAATCACTAATGTGGTTTCAGCCAATCTGTGCATCGAGCCACTGTGTCTCTTATCCTGTGTACACTGTGCTCTCAATGCAGGAGCATTAGGAGGAAGTGCTCCACTTTAACGCCAGGAGGGGGGACAATACAATAAAATAACAAAAGCAGACTCTAAGCTTATAGTAAATCACTCAAATAAATTCAAGTGATTTATAATAAGATATTAGGGCCTCTGAGGGATGTCTCTTATGGTATAACAGATCCTCTTGTGAGGTTTGGGCAGACAGAACCACTCGGCTTCACTTTGAAGTTCTCTCACCCAGACTGTATGCTCAGAGCTTCTTCTATCATAAGAGACATCCCTCAGAGGCCCTATTAAGAAATACTTTTTCTGCTCTTTCACCTGTTACCCTCCAGAAACATATATTATACAATGGCAAGAAAAAATCCTGGACTCTGATTGGTCAGTCTGGGGCTGGACCCGTGATGTTATCCCAGCACAACATCACAGGTCTAGTCTCAGCCTCACTGTGAACCTGTAGATGAGCTTGAGCAGCTTGAGCATTTGATTGATTGTTTCATTTGCTCTTTAAAAAACAAAAATATTTTTCCACACAAAAACATCTTTCAAATGTTTTTTTAATTCTGTATAACAACGAGGCATTGTATAATAGCAATAATGCCCTCCAGGGTGTGTGTCATTTGGGATAACGTCCCACCTCATTTGTTGGACGCACTCGGCCTGCAGCCTTGTACTCAACCACCTGAGGTGTGACGTTATCCCAGCATGACACACACCCTGTCGGGCATTATTGCTTAAATGACCCTTACCTGCTCCTGAGTTGATTTATACATAAATTTGAATTGTTCTCTGCCTCAAATTCAAAAAGGGAAGGGATCATATCATATAGCAAGACCCTTGATAGTTGAGCAGTGGCCATAATTTGATTATATTGACCATATAAACTATTGAAATATGAACATTAAAAAACACCTCATTACTTTGTACCGTGTGCGCCCCTGCCCTCTCCATGTTATTGCATCACAAAATGTGATAGTGTGGGAGTGGCGCTCAGAACCAGGTAGTGGAAGGGATTGCTAACTCTGCCCCATGGAGCCAAAGTACGATCCCTTCCCTTCCAAACTTGAGGCAGAGAAAAATTTAAATTTAGGCAGAAATCAACTCAGGGCAGCTAAGGGTACTTATACGTTTGTGGGGTGAGCACCAGAAAAGGTGCTCTTTAACCTATACTAAAAAAAAAATGTTTTTGTATGAAAGGCACTGCTATAATTGCAAGCAATAAAACATATTGAGGGGAAAATAATTATTTTTTTCACCCTCACAGCCATCATAGGATCAGGCTACTGGCAAGTCTGACTGAAGTTGAAGATCTCCAATTAACACAACACAGTGCAGTCTCAAGCTAAGACCAAATGTGGAGTCTCCCCATGCCTGGAAGGGAATTTTACACATTACTTCTGCCACACAGTTCTCAAGCCTCCCTAGTTAATCACAATTAAAGTGCCAGCAGCAACATGAATCCAGCCTTGCTCATCCTGTTAAGAGCAATTATGGTCAGAGGTAAAGGGTAAAACTATAAAACTTCAGCCACAAAAATCAGATTTGCTTCCTGATAAAGTGGCCCATTAGGTCAAACTGAATAAGTCCAGCAGCAAGAAATGTCTCTCCATTATTGTAAACAGTTGTTAAGTCATCCTGACAGTGGATAGTTCCTCTCCAGTGATGGAATTTTGCAGACAAATGGGAAGCCTCGCTTGCAGTTGTTGTCATTCCATGATCTGAGAGCTGAAGACAAGAACAAAAATACTAAGTCAGTTCGACGGTCAAGACACTTGGTATTATCACACTTGTTTAGGCTATACAGGGAATACAGACTGGGTCACAGTGGAATAACACATTTATTTCTGCAAGTGAGTGGTAGGACCTATAACTCACGAGTGGTGAAGTCAAGAGTTAGTTGTAATGGTCATACCCAGTTATATGTAAGATAAATTTGTTATTCCACTGCAACCTCTTATGATACTATTGTTAAGGTTTGTATTACTCTTTTGCCTTGTTTTAGCTCAAAACTGCCTCTTTTTTTTCACTGTAAATTCTCTATTAGATCTATTGTTCTCTGTGTTCAGTTTTTATATTTTATGTGGAAATAAAATGTCCTATGTATAATAAATGTCTTCTAAGTGCAAGAAAAAATATTTAATGCAAAATATGATCTATTTACCCAGGTTATTCACCAGTGGTGTTGTATATATATGGGATACGCGGTGGGCTGATTAGGACTATCACATTTACTTTTATCTGCAGGTTTTGACCTCTATTGACTTTCACAGTGGCAGAGCCACAAGTGAGGTCTATAGAGGTCAAACTCTGCAAACAGAATTTTTAGCAAGCCCGTGGCATATGTCTGGCAAGATTAATTCTTTAAATGAAGATTAAACTCTTTCTGTTTGATGACGCTGCTCTGTTTTTAATTGCAACAGAGGGCTATTGTTATGCCATCAGACACTGTGCAAGCTGTTCTCCCATTGGTTAAGAGTTCCTTTGTGACCAACCTAAAGTAGAAATAAACACTGATGACCCACCCAGCACTGAATAAATAATTTATTTCCACTTAAGGCCTGTCACATGAACGTTCATATATATATTTGCAAAATGTTATTATCACAGACACTGTATAAATATGTGTCTGTTTAGCCCACTCCACAAAGGCCCCAGCTTGTTCTTTTGACGTTATCTTTAGCTTGTCTTACAGATTGTAGCTCCTCTGTTCCAAGACATTGTAAAGCCAAAAGAAACCAAATGACTTTCCATAATAAATCAAATAACAGATGGGTGTCCATCTGTTACGGTTGCTGTTAAACCCATCAAGGGATTCCTGTGACATCATAAACCTTGAGAGTGCAGCTTGAGAGATTAATGCCATCCCAGGAATCCTGAGTTGGATTAACAGCAACCATAACAGATGGATGCCCATCTGTTGTTTTTTGTAATATATGGTTGCCGTTTTTTCCCACCCCAGTTTCATTTGTGTGACAGAACTTGTGCCATCTCAGCTGTTAGCGCCTCTCCCGTCACTTTCAAAGTGAAGTTTGTAAGCCATAACAGGATTGAATGCTGAGAACAACTGAGTACAAGAGACTTTGCCATTCATTATTCTGTAATACCATCGTTTTGATGTCAAGTTGATAGTATTATGGATTTCTGATGTCAGATGGTATTACAACACTCACTCAGGTTGACTGTTCTATTAAAGAATGGTAACCATGTACTACAATACAGTATACATAGGTGCCTTCTTCCTGTAATATGAAAGCATGACATAAATATGCTGCATGAACCAGTTTTGTTACCAACCTATTACTTTCATCTTTACTTTCCTTTAATTCTTCTCTGTGCAATGTTATATTATAAATCAAAGGGAGCTCAACCAATCACAGTGCTTCTTTCAGTTACACATGAGCTACTCTATATTATAAATAGAAGAGAGCCCAACCAGTCACAGTGTTTCTTTCAGTTACACATGAGGTACTCTACATTATAAACAGAAGGGAGCCCAACCAATCACAGTGCTTCTTTCAGTTACACAAGTTACTCTACATTATAAAAAGAAGGGAGCCCAACCAATCACAGTGTTTCTTTCAGTTACACATGAGGTATTCTTATCATAAATAGAAGGGAACACAACCAATGACAGTGCTCCTTTCAGTTACACATGAGATATCCTTATTTTCATAAGAGTGTTTCATGTGTTGCGCCTTAATAATGGGCTTCTCATTACAGCTGCTTGCACTGCAAAGAAAGGGACAATAAAGCAGATAAAAAGGTAGTTTTTAAAACAACTTATGTCGCTCTATCTGTAGTAATTTTATTAGGATACTAAGAGGGTCTCTTATGGATATGAAAGTGTCACCCCATGCATCTTTAGGGCACCAAAACTTCTCACCTTCAGTTTGCAGTTCTCTTGCCCTAAGAACGCGAGAGGAGATTCTCTTATATCCCTAAAAGGCACCACTAGTATCCATATCAAGTTACAGATATGCATTGACAGGAGCTTTTGTCCTATATAGGAGGTTCACTTTTGAGAAACAGGGTTTGCAGTTTTCACTGACACATAGCCTCTCCTAATTTGCATCAAGAGGTTTGCTTCTGTTTTTCTAAAGGATCTTTTCTGATTGCAAATACATGCTTTCTGCATCAAAAATAACTTTGCAGCTGTTGTATTTTGCTTTTCAATAGAGGGCATTTATATTTTGCATAGGAACTTTATTTTAATAAGGAAATGATCTAGAAAGCCTATTTGAATGGTTGTGTGACATAGAGGAAGGGGAGAGGAATCTTGTACAAAAATCAAACAAAACAAAACAAAAAAAACAGGTCATAAAATAAAAAATGTTAGATATAGTGTTAAAACATCTGCTTACTATTTGTGGATAAACGCGTGCCATTCAGCACAGATTTTCATTACAATAACTGGTGACACCCTTTATCACACTGATTATCAGTGTGATCAAATGTTGTAATAACCGAGTATGATGTCATACTTGGTTATTATGGTGTTTGGAATACTCACACTTCACTTTCCATTTCTAGAGTTCAACAGTGGGAAACATGACTCACATGGATCTTCTTGGTAGCCGTATTTTTTTTCTGCTTACGTCCTTGCTCCAGTAATTATAAAAAATAAAACATAAGCGACTGTGTGCTAATGGTGTGTTTTTTATACAATCCTCTGTTTGCGCGGTCCACATAAGCCTCTCGAACTTTGCTCTCAAGATTTATGACACATCACATACTGTACCTTGTGTGTGTAAAAAAACTTCATAACACATCGCCACCTATGCATTATTCTCTATGTAATATATGATCAGTATGTTTTTCAGTGTTTCCTAAAAGCTGTTCTCAACCCTTGCTCTCGCTTCCATTTACACTGCTACAGCCTCCAACTCACTCGCTCACATTCTTAATAGAGTCAGTGGCATTTAGAGTGATCACAAGTAAATATGCAATTAAAATTACATGGAGTTCTTCTTTTGGAATAAAAAAATGCTCCGGCTCATGTTTACAATCAGGATTTTTAATCAAACGAATACTACTACACAGTGCCACAAAGGTGAAAGGAATTTAAACCAAAAACCCCTTAGGGAGACACTCATGAAAATGACAGGATCAACCAGATATGTGACTTTTGCTGCATGTAAGATAAGAAAGCAGTTTTTTGGGGGAATTTAATAGGTGACATACTTACTGATTTTTTTTTTGTTTGGCTACCTGGCAGCCTTTGTGTGCTAGTTTATGTGCCAGGTGTACAGTGACGTGATGGTTTGGGATGCTAGTGGTTAGGTCCTGAGGGATGGAAAGTTGTGCAGGCGTGCGGTCATTGTGGAAAAATGCACAGTCATGTGGCACATTTTGACCAATCAGGAAACATAATTTTCATTGATTTTCCAAACATAATTTTCATTGATTTTCCTTACCCATTTTGTAAATCAAGATTTATACAACACATGTGTATGGATAAATAGCAAGTTAAAAAGTGTTATAAAATGGACAAGAAAAATCCATTGATCTGATTGGTCAGTGGCTGTCCAGACCTGTGTAGTAATTGACCAATAACTGCATTAGTCTGGAAAGTGCCTTGCAAGTCTTGGAACTTGTCTCATAGATTTTCTCAGTAATTGTAACAGTTGGGAAAGACAAAAACAAAAATTCAACTAACAACATGAGTGACTTTGCCTTTTAGCCAGTTTGACCTCATTGATGGGACAAACCCAGATGTTTGGTGTGATAACCAAGTTACTTATGTTATTGCTTACTTATCTTGATCTAACATAGCAAGATAATATTATCTTGCAAATCAGGGTATGTCACAATGCAATCAGACTGCAGTTTTAAGAACGCTGATGACATCACAATAGGCAAGCACAGCACTAAAACCAGCAATTGAAATCAAACAGAAACAGTTATAGTTTCATAGAAAGAGCACATTTAAAAGGCATAATTAGTAAATTGATGATGTATACATCAAGTATGCAGTGGTCTGACTCAAAATACACAGTTTATCATCCCTTGTAAGGGGGCCAGACTTCCATAACTTACCTGTGGCTCTGCCACTCGTGAGTCATGGTCCTTCCCCCTTGCATGTAAAGATAAATTGCATATTAGGCTCTATGCACAAATGTATGGATTGTCTCTGTACCATATACTGAGGTGTGTAGGTAACACTACGTGAGAATGCCATGCAGCAGACCCCCAAGCATGTTTCACCACAGGCATGCTAGCGCCTTGTGCAGAAGATCCCCTGGGCAGCCACACCAGGGGTAGGCTGGGGGCATTCCAGAGGGTGTTCCCACATTGCATGGCATGCATGATGGTGATGTGCACCAGGCCAGGGCAGTAATCTGTGTGCAAGGGGAAGGGGCTCTGCCATAAGAGTTAAGCAGCTGTCCCCAACAGACACCTGCCAGCGGTGGTGGCTCCCGAATCTCCACCAGACCGCTACTCTAGCTCACTGGACAGATGGGGAGGGTTGGGGCAGCCATTTGGGCATCTGCCCATATGTCCACACAGTCTGGATCCATGCCTTCTCACACTCTTCTGCTCCTGCGGCATAGGGGATCCACTCTGGGACCCGGGACGGACATCTGATTGGATGCCTGCCTGGGTCCACTGATCTACACCCATTTACCCCTGAAATCCTGTGCACCAGGAGGGGGCAGGGTCATGGACAGGTGCTCTGTGGGTGCTTGTGGTCATGAATCCGTACACTCTGCATCTGTCCGGGGCCGCACAGGTGTGCAGGCAATTTACACGTGAATCATGCATAAATTGTGTACTTTTGTGCACAGCACCCATTTTCAGTCCACCTATTGCATATTCCCTATATATCACAGAAACTCCCATTGAAATGAATGGAGAATTCACTGTGTTATACAGTATCTAGATATAGCCGGATGTACTGCTACTTGCTGAAAAAAGAACAGGCTCCGAGCTCAGTGGTATCACACATGAGAAAGATCTTACCAGGCCAAGTATAACCATACTGAAAAAGGGATCGAGAGCACTTTTTAATTCCCCTAAAAGGGGGTGTTACTCTAAGCGACTGGTGGAAACCCAGAAGACATCTATTATTAGTCCCCTGCACAAACAGCTGGAGTGAACAGCAAGTGGACGCCCAGGAAGAGGAGATCCAGCTGACTTAATATAATGCAGCTACAGTAATGTTATATTTTAGGTGGGGTGAAAGAGGCAGGGTTGGAAAGCCCATCTGATATTGACCACACTATCCTCTTGTAGTGGCTGGACTAATATACGTTAATCTTAGTTATATACGTCATGGATAACATGACGTTTGGTCTTCATTCAGGAATTCCATGACTTTCACTATTGTCATCAAAAATTAGCAACGATGACAGTGCCAGGAATTTTACTAATGGTTCCATGACCAACCAATGAGTTATTAAAACCTTATCCATGACAAACTTACATCCTTACGTATGATCTCAGTCACTGTAACAAAAAGCCTCACAGTCTTGCTGGGATAATGGCTAATGTGCACCTCATGAAAGAGCCATTCAATATCTGATGCCTGCTATGATGTCAGTCCTGCTCCTCATAGACCTTCTGGCTCAGAAAGTACCTATGGCCATAGCTGACAGTATTAATGAAAATACCCAGCTGTGGTGGCCATGGAGCCCCCTTCCCCTCTCCAGAGAGACATGGAGTACCCCACAGTGACTCCAACAAGCCAACCCAGCACTGCAGTTATCAACAGGTTTGCCTAAAACATGATGTCAGGAAATGGATCCAGGTCAACAACTATGCTGTGTCAGTCCCCGGTGGGTCGATGACAGCTAGGCTGCAACTGCAGTCCCTCGTCCCAGTGCCACCTAGAGAGCTACAGCAGGTTAGAAGCCTGGTCAAAAACTCTGAATAAATATAAGGCATCCAAAACCTCAGGCCCTTGGGAGCCACTCCCCAGTCAGAGCCATGGCTTAGCATTAAATGGAAGGGCCACACTGCCTCCCCCTTCCATTCTGTCACCAACTTTCATCTCCTCCTTCCCTAAACCCCTAAATCCAACCCACCTGCACAATAGGGAAATAATGGGAAGTGCACAGAGACCAGATACAGGCAGCTTAAGTGTAACAGTCATTTAATTTTAACTTTTATTCATTTTATAATGATACAAACCATAGATTCCAGAAGCATAAAATCTCATATGATTGTACTTAGTACCTAGTTTACTCATATTAGAATTGGCAATTATTACTTCTATGGTATGCTGGTGGGGGATCTTCCTTTCCCGTGGAGTTTGGGAACAATAAAAACAATTGTTGCTCAATTAGTACTGCATCACTGGAGCTAGTCCCTTGTATAAGTAGGTTGTCAGGCATATATAACAATTCTTCAGTTGGTCTAGACATCTTGGGTAGAATTAGTCATAACAAATGTCAAGGATTTGTAACCTGCCACTGTGAAAGGGTTCATAAACCATGGTAACACCTTACAGAAAGTCAGCACGAAGGGAAAAGAAACCTCATTACGCACAAAAAAGCAGAACTATGAATAGTAAACTGCAAACCACCTGCTTTAACATTTTTCACCGAGTCAGTGTGAGTGAAAACCCACCAACAAAAAGAAGTAGTAGTAAGAATGCTACTTGGGGTTAGTTATACCCACCACGGAACTCTGTTACTAGAGTGCTAAGTGCCCCCCACACACACTTCTTGGTAGAAATCACTGCCATGATATTGTTTCAGACCATGATGTAGTAATAATTCCCCAGACATTGACATATAGAAAAAGAGTTCATTAACACTGGTCAGTGGTGTATATAGGGCAGAGAATAACACTTGAAGGGATATGTAAGGCTACCCGGGTTGTGGCAATGATGGGGCAGCGGATGGCGAAGGGATATGTCAGTGAGGCAGGGGCCTAGATGGCCCGAAGGAGTGGCCAGCCGAGAGCTTGGAAGGAGTAAAAAAAAATATGCTATTAAATGCAAATGCAGGTTAAATCAATAAATGACCTGGGACATACTATGCTAGCATGGAGTCAAGATACTCAACAGTATAGATATGCCCAGCATAATATCTGTAACCATAGTCTCTCAGAGCCTTTATAGTCTTAGGTCTCTGTATGATATAGGGAGAAATAAACAAACTGTGCGTATTACCTAATAGAATAACAAAAACGTGGCTAGTCAAAGGAACTTCAGGTAAGTTCACAGTGCACAACAATGTTCTCCCCATATCACAGAGTCCCGGTCCTGAGAAGGACTGTAGTGAATGGTGGGGCAAAAAACAGTTAAAGCCCCTTCCTTGGAGTCTGGATGTTCATGCTCCTTACTGGTATGGGCACTGCAGACCCTGTCTATGAGTTTCTGCATGCCTTTGGAATCTGTGAAAATGTACATGCACCCATCGTATTGGACTCTTAATTTATCTGAGTAGATGTGCTGAATGGTATCTCCAGGTTTCTTAAGTGCTGCTCGGGTCTGTCAAAATGTTTCTGCCATTGCCTGGTAGTAAAGCTGAGGTCCAAGAAGAAACAGATACAGGATCCATTGAGCTCCACCATTTTTGCCCTCCTCACTGCCCTGAATGGAATCTCTGTGTGCAAGGCAGCCCATTTTCAGCAACAGTGTCCGGAATCCTGATTTCATTCTCCTCCAGTAATCCTGCACATCCTCTCCACAACGAGGCCGGTAATATCAAGTCTTAGAACCTCCTGCATCCAAGCTAGTATACTGTTCACTGGTTGGTTGTTCTGCCCTCTCAAAGCCCTCAAGGAGTTTGTTAATCCTCACACTTGTCTGTCTCTGAGCTGATTTACAAAGAGTCATTAAAAATCACAAGGTCGCAAAAGACTGCCCTAATAGAAGAAGCCCAAGTCTAGATGCATGTGTGTTACTTGGAAACACATTGAGAATGTTGAAGCAGCTCCTTTATCGTTTGCAATGAAGTTGGCGCTTGTTGTTTGGCCACAGTGGCAAATGCCAAATATTCTCCACTCCTCCTGCTGTTCTTCATGTGCTAGCATGTGATCCTGAGAACCACGGTTGCCTCTCTTGACTGGTCTAATGCGCTGGGGTTGGAGCACAGGAATACCCCTGTGTTTGAAGTTTTCCATAGTTTCTTTGGCAGTATAATACACTATAGCTCCTTTGGGGAAATGTACATGGAGCTTGGCAGTGAAGGGGTTTTGAAAAAAATTTAACCTCTGGAGGGCCTTTAAACGCAGAGCATATGTCATGCACTGGGCTTGCACAGCTGGCGCATAGTCCTGGTAGAAATAAATCTAGCATTTGCCCCAGTAGACCTCTGTCTTCCTCCAGGCCAGCACCAGCACATAATCTTTCACAGAGTAACTTATCAAGCCAGCCCATTATAATTGACCTGAGGTGCTCATTTGGTCCTGGTGTAACACACAGTGAATTAACTCTAACTTAAGGGACTCTGTCTCAGAAAAGTCGAGGGATTCCTATATAAGGTTTTTTATAAAACTTGTGACTTGAGACCCTTCCTGTCTCTCTGGCAGTCCATGCAATCATAAACCCTTTTCATCTAATCTGGCCCTTGAAATCACTGCTCTTTTGTTCAAACTGGATCTGGCAATGGTGAATGCAGAGGATCAGATCGCTCAGTGTTTGTCCTCTCTGAAAGCATGGTTAGTACTAGTGTTGCTCAGATAGTATCTTAGAAATGAGGATACCAACAGATACCTCCCATTTGGCCAGATAGTTGCTGTGGTTGGACAGTAGTTCTATCTGACCACAGATCCAACCCTCCAGTGTACGGATCCTCCAAACAATGTGGATCCTAGCACAAATGTGGATCCAGTGGATCCTAGCAACAGATCCAGCTTGGATCCTATTTGACCTAGGATCCCTGGATCTGACCTAGGATCCATCACTATCTGACCCCGGATCCTAACTATCTGACCTAGGATCCCTGGGTCTGACCTAGGATCCATCACTATTTTTTTTTTTTTAGTTGTTTAACCAGGTATAGAACACTAAGCTTAAAGCTTTTTTACAGGAGCGACCTGGGAGCACAAGGAGGTTAAGTGACTTGCTCAGGGTCACACAGTATGCAAGTGGAAGCTGTGGGATTCAAACCCAGGTCTGGTCTGCTGGATGTCACCAGATCTGCAGCTCAGAGCCTTAGACCACTGCGCTATACTGCCTATCTGACCCCGGATCCTAACTATCTGACCTAGGATCCCTGGACCTGACCTAGGATCCATCACTATCTGACCCAGGATCCTAACTATTTGACCTAGGATCCCTGGATCTGACCTAGAATCCATCACTATCTGACCCAGGATCCTAACTTTCTGACCTAGGATCCCTGGATCTGACCTAGAATCCATCACTATCTGACCCCAGATCCTAATTATCTGATCTAGGATCCCTGGATCCTAACTAGGATACCTGGATCCTAACTAGGATCCATGGCTATCCGACCCTGGATCCTGCTTCTGTTTTTGCTAGGATTTCTAGTAGGGTCCTAGGAAGAGTACCAGCACTATCTGACAGATAGTGGTAGGATCCACAAAACTCTGAGCAACACTATTTAGTACCCATTGCATTTCTACAGACTCTGTCTTTATGGTATCTACTTCTGTGTGAAGGGTCTGAAGGGAGCCTGTGACCTCCGTGTGAAACGCTTTTAACCCAGCCAGGATATGGTTGTTAGTGATGTCCGGGCTGGAGTGGGCTGCAGCTATAGGAGAAAACACCGTGCTGCTGGAAGGTGTGATGAAATCTAGGTCCGAAGTATGCTGGGCAGCCATCTGATTTAACAATGTGTCGTGTTGCTGCTCGTCTTCTTAGAGCCTCCCTTTGCTATCAGCCGCCTCACACTATTGCTGCAATGTTAGAAAAATCAAGTTTTATGCAGGTTTTGAGGTGTTTTGGTCTTGTTTGTAGCAGAGCTCTAAATTCTCACTCCACTGCAACAGGTGACTCACCAGAAATGGTATACTGCTATTCATTTCTGATTGACACTATATAGAATGCTAACCTCTGTATATTTTCAGTATAATTTCTTCTTTCTCCAGATTTTATTTTTAAAAATTAGAGGTTTTTTTTTTTGTGATGACTCAATTCAAGAGGGCAACTGATGTTAACTAGTAAGAGTGGTAGAACCTCTGGTCTAGCTAGATAGCCTACTGGGTGTTGAACCCACTGCCCAAGACAAGTGCTGCATTCTGCATGCTGTACTTCCACGTGAAGCACACATAACCCCTTTGTTTCATATGCACTGCAGAAAAATAGATAAACAACCAAAACTGTTCCTGCAGTCACAATTTCTATTACTTTATTATTTTATGATTCATTTCAATGCATATATAAAAAATGCTATGCTTATGAGAGTCCACTACAAGTCTTCAAAGCTCGGGGTTCTGTTTCACTTTCTTCTATCTCTCACCCACAATGCATGAAGATTAAAATGGCTCTATAAACTATACTTCACAAAACACAGCACAGCATTTGAAAATGGTGTGCTAGTTGTTTCTGTATGTCTTTTCAAGTCATACAGAAAGTAGTTTAGATAACAAAGTCAGAAACACCAGCAATTTGAAACTGGAGGCCCTGTTACTGGCTGCAGTTTACTGACATCTGGTATATCTTAACATTTACAAGGATTACTTCAGCTAGCTGGCACTGCGGCTCCGTGCGCAATGCACTGGAGCACTGACCTTCCATATCTGGTTGTCAAGAGTTCATATCTCTGTGTTTTAGTTTCAGATGGAATCCAGCTCTTAGACTGAGGAACAGTTCTGAATTCAGACGCCATTAGATAGAGTGGCTGGGGTAATAGAGGCAGAGAAGAGGAAATTGTACCAGTTCACTTAGAAGTTTAGCTTAGTGGTTTAGAGCATGGAGTAGGGGAAAGGGGAAATTGTTCAACCAGGAAAGGCACACTAAGCCAGAGTTTGTTTCCAGGTGCCACCTAGGAGCATAAGGAAGTTAAATGATTTGCTCAGGGTCACACAGTATGCAAGTGGGGGCTGATGGGGTCCAAACCCAGGTCTCCAGGTTTGCAGCACAGTGCCCTTAACCACTACGCATTACTAGCTCCACAACCTGGAGACTCATCTTTGAATCCCACCAGCACCACTCGCTCTAGAACCTTGAGCAGGCCATGTAAACTTTCCTGGGGAATAAGTTTGAGTCGTCAGAGGGTTGACTGGGGAAGAGGAGGATCGAGCATCCAGGGGACTCCCTTACTGGAGGTGGGAGGAGGGGCAACTGCATCAAGCAACAAAGGAGTAGCAGATGTCCGCCATGTCATGCATGGGAGCGTGCTTGGTGCTGCCTTTGATGTCATTGCTCACCGCTCCTCTGGGCTGCACAGGGGATGAAGGAGGCACAGAAAAAGGGATAAACACACCTGGCTAGCATGAATGACCACTGTCTCTTGGAGGCCCTGCACACGGTGACTAGGGCATAGCCACTGGATCCTTGAAACAGTGGGTCCAGGTCACTCCCAGACACTCTACTGCCGGGGGTAAGCCACAGGAGCAAAGGCCAGGTGAGTCCCAGGAAAACCTGGGGTGATAGTGTTGGGGTGCAGACATTATGGGGGAGTCAGCCAAGATGGAAAAAGTGATAGCAAAAAAAAAAAAAAAATAACAATTCTGAGTAAACTCGCCAAACCTGGTAGATAGGTTGGTGTGGTGAGGGTCCTGACTGAGACTGCAATGCTTCATGGGAAATTAATCTAAATGAGAAATGTAGATTTTACCACTGCTGTAATAGAAACAGCAGTGGGAATTTTTTAATATACTTATCGTATTGCTTCAAAGTGGTATCTTAGGTTTAAAATAACAGGTTAAAATAATACAGCAATGTTTAGACCTAACTTTGGTGTATATATTATTTTTGCAGTTAATCTCTATCCTCTGCAGCTGCTGCTCCTGCCCTTTCTGCATCACAGAGGGCGTTGCAGGGTGTACCCTCATCACCTTACCACAGAACGGATCCAAATCCGGAGGAGACTTCATCACCTGTGCAGGGCCTGTGGGGGCTGATCCAACATTCTGCAGACCAGGAGATTTACCACTGCTTTCCTCCTTATTGGACTCTAACGTGCAATGTACACAGGCTCGCAGACAATGTGTAGGGCACATCATAGCTGGCATCCTTCTGATCCAAGCCACTCCATGCACTGCCACCTGTGATCAAGCAGGTGGCAGTATAGCAAGGGAGCTGGCTGCCCTCCCTTCCCAGAGGAGCGTGTCCGTTGGGATGCTCAATCCTTCTCCTCCCAGCTGGCCGCCATCAGCCCAGGGCCAACCCTGAATCTGGGTTGCTGGCCTGGTAGGAGGTAAGGCATCCAGTGCCTCAACTCTCCACGCCACCGAGCTGGTTCATAAATATTATCTTTAACTTCAAATCTCCTTTGGAAGAAATGCAGTAAGCATATTGAAACATGACCATTGTTGTTTCAATTATAGGAGTTGTAGAATCTATGTGGCTGCTCGATCGGCACCTACATAGCAACCTCCTGACTTCTGGATTTGGCAATTTTTCTCAGAATTAAATATAAAATGAAGTAGAACTTGGAAAATACCACATAGTGCCTCAGTGGAGTCTGTTGCCAATAAACTAAGGTAGGTTACAATGACAGCCAGTAACAGCAAACCATAGCTGGACACATTTAAAGTTTGCTATTTTAAGCTTCGCAGCTGCATTATTTCTAGAGGTACTTGCATAAATCTGATTGGATCAGCCTTTGCCGGATAATCAGGAAAATCCAAAATTCAGTCTCTGATCAGATTAGATTTTGGATCATGGATGTCTGGATTTAATCCAAGTATTCAGCACATTAGTACCCTCCAACCCCCCACCAAAATTAAACACAGCTGACCCTGGTTTCCGGTGGCACCCCCCCACACACACACACGCTATCCCATATAAAAAGTTCCTGGCACCCAATGGCACCAACTCCTTCACCCTATCCTATTTAATAGCAGTCACTGTCATCAGTCATGTGGCACACTCCCAACCCCTGACCCTTTACCCTTCAAAGGTGACAAATACAGCCCTCTAGTCATCTCCTCGTCTAGCCTTTGACTGACCCCTTATTGCAAACAGCACAATTACGTAAATTCACGCTGCCATACTGTGCTGTGTGTGTGTTATTCAGAAATTGTCACACAATGAGTGAGCAGTGCCCATGTATTTCTGTAACGGCATTCTCTGCAATAAAGGGTCAGATGGTGGCCAGCAGAGGAGGTGACTGGGAGAATTTGCCAGTGGCTGTTGGGGAGGGAATAGGGAAGGAGGGGTGCCACTTGACTGGATGCCAGGGACTGCTATTAAATGGGATGGTGTGAGAGCAGGAGTGTCATTGGATGCCAAGAACTGCTGTTATATGGGATGGGGAGAGAGTGGGGGTATAACTTGACATGAGGGACAGCTATTTATATGAGATGGGCTCAGGGGGACTGTGCCACAAGATGATAGGTACTGCAGTTTCTTTTTACATGGATTGGGGTAAGGGGGCACCACTAGATGAAAAAGACTGTTTGTTCTCTCAAGACAGGGTGCATGAGGGGTTGCCAAGATTGGACTTGTCACATTTTGTACAATCCTATCTGAGAACTAACCTCAGATGAGATTTTGAATCAGAAAGTATAAAATCTGACTAATCTGAAATCTGAAAAAAAATTGTTAACCTCAAATTATTACATTTTTGTGGTTTTCATTTGAACACCGCTATTTCTTTTTGGTTTTTCTTATTCTCTTTATCCCCTTCTGGTTGGCCCCCATCTACTGGATTCTCCAAACCCATCATCTCCGCCTTCCACTGGGACTTACTGCCAGCCTTCTTCCCCCAGAACTTACTCCCTCAGCAGGGTTGGCAGGATTCTCCAACCCCCGCAGTAGTGACAGGTCCAGTTCGGATTAGCGAGCCCAGCTGGTTGCTGCTGGGCCTGTGAGCACCGGTGCCATCTGTCCACTGGCATTTTTCTTGTTCTGTGTCTCTCTGAGAGTCATGGAGTGCCTCGGCATCAGGTCACACACCACATGCTCTCATGTGACGTGCATCAACATCTCCCATACTCCCTGATGCTCAGGCCTTGGCTGCCTATCCTTAGCTTCCACTCGAGGCCAGGTGAGCACAAGGCTCTGCCCACCCTTCCCCAGAGATGGACAGCAGTCATTCAGATGCTCAATCCTCTTCCCTCGCCTGGCCCTCTGATGCCCCAAGTTTGTCTGCAAACTTGGGTCATCGGTATTGCAAGTGGCACTGCTACCACTGTGCCAGCAGGCCAGCCCCCCCATTTCTAAATCTAACACATTACATGAAGATTGCAGTTACTCATTGTTTAGAAACAAACAGGATGTGTCTAAACAATAAACATGGGCCGGGATATTCAGACTGTGCCAGGCTGTGGTGCAAGTCTGGGCGCAGTGCAACTGGGATGTGCCAGGGTGATATTCAGTGGTGCTGCACCATGGCTCAGCACCGTTGAATATGGCACTGTGGCTGCCCGCATTGCACATAGCGCAGTGGCACTGCGCCAGCGCAAGTGGCCAGAGAGGAGCAGGGGGAGTGCAAGTGCCATTGCGCTAGGTGCAGCAACCGTGATATTCAGCGGTGGATATGCAAATGGAGCCATAATGCATGCAAGATGCAGATGGGGTCATTTACATGTCATTATGGCCCCATTTGTATGCTGGTGCGCCGATCCCCTGCCATTCATTCACATATTAGGACTGTGTAGTACAGTACAGTCTGCATGCCCATTGTCCCACACTGCAGACCAGTGGGCATATGGCCATACCGTACTCTGTCAGTTGGCAGGTGGCCTGGTAGCTTGCGAGCGGGGTGCTGCCGCCCCCCCACTGACTGGGGGGGCAGGGTGGCGGGACTGAGTGGGTGGGTTGGGAGAAGGGTACCGCTGGACCACCAAGGTTATTTCACTTACTGTAAGCCCGTGATTGGACTGTGGGATCAGGTCCACTGGACAACCAGGGATATTATTTAATGAAAGCCTGCGATTGGGCTGTGGGATCGGGTCCACTGGACCACCAGGAATATTAATTTAATGAAAGCCCGCGATCAGGCATTGGAGGGACACCATGACGGACGGTGCCACCGGAGCTTGGGTGGTCACCCGCAGCTGGCAGCTGCCATGTTGCACCCTGCAATACGGCAGCTCACCTGTGGGTGGCCAATTGTTGCTCCATTTTTGAGGGGCACAACTGTGTGTGGCGATATAGGGTTGCGCTACTATGCTCAGCACATCCCGGCTGAATATCGGGATGTGCGGGTATGCATGCACACGCCTACTGCACCGCATACATTACTGATGCGCCCCGGCACATTGGGATTAGTGCCGATCATATTCCCCATTTGAATATTGCACTGGGGCACATCAGTAGGTTGCGCATGGTGCACCCCTGTTGTGCCATGTGCAACCCTTTTGAATATCCCGGCCATGGTACTCTTGTTTCCATTTTAAACTTTACTCTGTTAACTGAGTTTCTGTCCTTGATGTGTACAGTTGGTTTTACTGATGTATGTAATCTGTACCAGCACTATGTATTGCTGCCGAATGTTTGATCATGTCACTTAGTGTTGCCACCAGCCCAGTTTGACACTATAAATGGGCTGTTCAGCCCAGTGTTCTTACCTGGCAAATACATAAGTTAATAAAATAAACACAGTTCTCATTCCTAAGGGGAAGTAGAGCTAAGCAAAATACGAATGTAGTATAATCAGTGGAGAATCCCAAAGCATTCTCCATGGACAACCCCATAATCCAATAAGGTTAGAGTAATGACTGTAAGTGAGTTTGGTGCATCCAGCAGATTTGGGCTTGACTCCCACAACCTCCACTTGCATACTTTGTGACTCTGAGCAAGTCACTTAACCTCCCCAGTGTTCCCAGGTCACCTCTGAAAACGTGCACTTGTGCCTAGTGTGCTTTACCTGGTTACAAAAGAATACAAATATATATTTTATATATGTATATATATATATATATATATACACTCAAGTGCAGTGCACATTAATGGCTAAACCATGCACAAGAAGCCTGTGTTTCCATCGAGGAATTTCGATTATATCTCTGACCTCAAGGGTGACGCTTGAGCTCTAGAGGTCTGATGTAATCAGAGCCCCAGGATGGCAACACAGACTTGCAGAAATGGTTGTACATCCACTAATTTTTATAGTATATAGTTTTGAAAATAAAACAAAAATAAAGTTGTGGTACTTTTAAAACATAACACACCCCACACCCGACTGCTAACACACTTCCGATCTCTAATAATAGCTTTTGTTAATTAAGTTGGGTTACCACTACGGGGTGAGGTTATAGTTTATACATTCACAAAAAAAAACAACAGCAGGTTTCTGCATTCAGAGGGAGCTGGAAAGCTTTGTGTGCTTGTGGTAAGGGGGAACAGTATTTGTGAGGAAGGACAGAACACAGGTGTCATGAATTTCCATGCTAATTAAAAAGCTGTTATTTTACAGAAGGGTACAAAAGTACTCTATGACCTTTCAATGGTGGTCTGACAGTTTCTTAGTTAATATGGAATTCCACGTACAACAAGGGATACCCATATACTATTAGTGTCAAGGCTGCTTGCAGGCATATGCAAGTAAGCACCCCAATGTACCCCAAATTATTTTAGTTAGTGCATTGGCTTTAAGTTGGGACCATCCTGTGGGCAATGCTTGGTGGCAGTGCCACTGCAGAAAATCTATTTTCAATAGTTTGTGTATCAGTTTTGAAGGTCTAGGGGCAGCCCCGCAATGTGTGACCATTTTTATTCAGATTGGTGCTGTTATGTGCGATAGCATAGAATGTGGATTGCTGATCTTGTTTCCTTTTCCCCATATTCCAACTGTTTGAATTTTATAAAGTTCTTTATGGCAAACAATATGAGGGATACACCCTTGGACTCATGCTGTAGTTTGCTCAAAATGCTGGCAAAAGACACTATTCATTTGCAAGCAAACCATGAAGCTGGATCCCTTCCTGGTTTTAAAAGGTACAGCTACTTGAACATCTCTCAGTGACTGCTTATTCAACTAACAGTTTTATTCAAAACTGCAATTTTCTTTTACAATTTTATCTCATCCTGCATAGCCTGTGAGGCTTCTCCTTTGGTTGTTACTTGTCTCCCATCCTGGGTACCTGAACCCTAGCAGTAACTGAAGGCTAATGGGTTACTTACGGGACTTTCAGAAGCAAGAGAACTAGCTCTGGGTTCACATGACAGCTGGGGCCCAGCTGCTTTGAACCTTTGTTCTAACAGTGAGGCTTTTTTAGCCAAAGAACACTGCTCTATGGACTTTTGAGGCCCACCTGAAAGGAATTATATAAGAAACTCTTTAGTGAGGGTGATTCACTTTTCCATTTGAAAATGTGTTGTTAAAGTGCTAAAATGGAAGTAAGATTTTAAACACTGTGACTGAATGCATAAGTGTGTATATATATATATATATATATATACACACATATATATATATATACATATATATATATATATGTTTGTTTTAATCACAGACCCACTCCTTGATAAAGCTGATTTCCAATAAGTGAAACTTTGGAAATCTTAATAGTGGTGGTGAAGATTTATGAAAATAAACTACAAAAGGCCTGTGTGGATGAACACCGGCTTCCTTGAGAATGTGCAGAAGTTCTGGACCCAAGCTTGGCTCCCATTTTGATGGGGGTATATTATAATGGGAATTTTTTCATTCCATAAAGCCGTATTCTTTTTCTTTTCCAGTGCTGGTTGGTTGCTCTGTATAGGGGTGCCCCCCTTCCATTCAGGGATTGGGGCACAAACCCATGTTGTCTGGATTTAACACTGCATTTACCTGGTTTCATACTAAAACAGTGCCAGCAAATGTTGGGGATGAACAACAGCGACGGAAAAACAGTGAAAACAAAAACTGCAACCAGCAAAACAGCGCAGACCAAGAAGTCGAAACCACTGACCCGATTCAATGACTGAGTTTCCAGCTATGCATGGGGGAATGGAACTTGCAGCAGGAGAGCAAGTACAGGGAAGCAGATTCAGGGGGCATGCATCAGGGGTGACAGTGGGGAGCCACCACACAAATCAACACATGTGCCTGTGGTGACTTTCTGTGGGGCTTTGCCCCCTGCACCCCCTTACTAATTATTATCATCTCCAGGGGGGGGACACAACTTGGGGAGGGGGACAAAGTTGGGAGAGGGGACATCAAACTGGGAGCAAATGTTAAAAACAAATAAAAAAAAGGGGACTGCAGGTATCAAACACAGGCCTGCCAGAGGTAGCAAGCACACACAGATGGTGTCTCTAGTCTAAACCACTACACTACACTACACTATACTATGCTGGCTTCCACCACCCACCCACTCACTCACTCACTGGCTTACATCACAGAGGTAAATTACTGCCTACATCGCTGAAATTAGCAAGCGCTAAAAAATATGTCACTATTATGACCTGTGCTGTTTTTCATGCACTGTTATTGACTCTTTCATATTGACTATCTATCCTGATATGATACCCATTTATCCAGGTGAGTGTTACCAACATTAGCAGTGCATTTATCCAGGATAGCCTATGCGAGATGAAATTCTGCTTTTGCCCATTTTGAACTGTATTTACTGTTGCTAACCCAAGTAAGATGCAATATTTTGGTTTCTGTGGCATTCTGCTTTTTCCCATGTTTAGATTGAGGTTACCCAAGATATTCTAGTCCATGTGTGCTAGACCCATAGAATTTGACAGCAGAATAAGACCCAGTTGCCTATGTAGCCTATTAATGTGCTTGCCTGAAGCCATGCCTAACTTACACTGGCCAGAGTTATTATCTGGTAGTCCTTGTGGTTTTTCACCACTCCTTCCCCAGAATACCCCCATTCATAGGTGGTGGAGCCAAGAGGTCAGGGAGTCAGCAGGCCTCTCACATTTGTTGCTGAAGGATCAGACAATGAATTCTGATTCCCTATATTTCAACTAGTGGAGTAGCATTAAAATGAGGCACGTAGGATTTCTCCAATGACAGCAGGGACCTTTTGGTACTCAGCATACATTGAAAATCCAGGTAACCAAAATGATACTTTTTGGGAAAACTCTATGGAATATTTTGTTTTACTGTTGCATGACTTGCACTGGTTATTTTTGGCTTCTTTTCTCCTCTCAAAACTGTTCAAAAGCCACAATACCTGACCCTGTTCTGTTTTCTAAATGCCATAATTAACACTCATGTATTATGACATTTAATACATGGCTATTTGTATGGGAAAAAATGTGACCCATTAATTAATCATGGACTATTCATCAAAACGTATGGAATATTCAGGATAATAAAACACTAGGTAGGATGACTGACACATATTTAAGAAGGCAGTTATTTTCCTAGCATCCTGGACTAAGGTGTTCTGTGCAATTTTGACTCTCCAGTTTTTGGTACACTCCTCTGCCACTTCCCCCATCCCCATTTCCCATAGCTTGTACTGTTTCCTTGTGTGTGCCCCACCCACGTTTGAACCCAGTCAGGGACTTTGAGTGGGCCACCTCATTGGGTAATCTAGTCCACTTATCCACCACCCTTTCCATAAAGAAAAACATCCTTAGGTCTTTTTTGATCTATCATCCCATTAATTTCCATGCCCGACTTCTCATCATAGTTTCCCCTTTCCTCATTAACAATTCACTGTAGTCCACCCTCTTGATAACCCACAAGGAATTATAAATCTCGGTCATTTCCCCTCTTTTCCTTCTGGCCACCAGTATGTACATATTGAGGCTCACCAGCCTCTCCTCATGCAATTTTCCCTGCTGCCCTTGGATCCTTTCTGTGGCCCTCCTCTGGACCAACTCCAGGTGCTCCCTGTCCTTTATGTCTGGATTCCAGCTTTGCACACAGTATTCCAGGTGTGATCTCACCAAAGATCTGCAAGCAGTACCTTGTTCTTTTACTACAAGTTCATGGGTCCAGTTGGAGGGTGTGTTATGGATAAAAGAATGTTGCCTTAGTATTCTTAGGGTCACAGGACTGCAAGCTGGAGGTGGGTTGTTCTGCAGTCCTAAGGACACATGAGGCAACACTCTTAGATCCATAAGAGGCCCTCAAACTGGACCCATAACATTATTCTAAATCGCTAACTTTAAAACAAAAACCCTTTGTTTATTCAGAATGCTGATGGCATGTGCTGTCAGTGAGAAGCCTGTTATTGTGCCTCAGTGCAGGACAATCTTATGGTAATAAGGGTACCTCACGTTTAACTGAAGAAAGCATCGGGACTGGTTGGGCATGCTGCCATGAGCTATGATCATTTTAACAATGTATTTACCAAGGAGAATCTAGAAGAGATGCAACATCTTGTTTTCAACAAGGTCCTGCAACTACAATTTTTTTTTTTAATTATAGTTTATTAGGAGAGAGTTTTCATGTTACAGTAAACAATGACATATATATTCCATACAGTGAGGCATACATAATATTGTAACATTATTGTATGTTTAAGACAACAAGGAAGGGAAAGGAATCAGAAAGAAGATGAATAGTAAGAGAGAGGATAGGTGAAGGTGGAAAGATAGAGAGGAGAGAAAAGAGGGGTATTCAGAGAGAGAGAAAACTGTACGTTGATACTCAAATAATTTATTAGTTTTGTTTTGTTTGTTTGTCTGTCTTTAGCAAACTGTGAGCTTCTTCTTCTCCAATTTTGAAATTAAAGAGGGGAGTAAAAGGTAAAGTAAATAGGGAGTGTTCTCTTCATATTCCCCAGAGTATTAGTTTAAAATCTATTGGGTTAATATATTTCCCTGTCCGAACAATTAATTCCTGTAAGGTGTCAGCCATACTTAACTAATAGTTCTAGGATGTCAAGATTTTCCCATGTTGCCATAAAATGTAGAAAGGGTAGCCATCGCCCTTTAAATTTGTCTATGCCCATTCTCACCTTGGCCGTCAAATATTCCAGATCAAGTGTTTTCTTACAGATGTCATACCAGATCTCTACTGTAGGTTGGGTTGGTGTTAGCCAATTCACAGTAATTGTCTTAAGAGCAGCCCCCACTAATATTACAAAAATATATCTTTGAGTTCTGGTTCTTAAAGGAGGTGGGGGTAGGCCCAAAAGCCAATGTTGTGGGGACTCAGCTAGGGGGATCTCTAGCATTTCACAGATTGTTTTCTGGATATTTCGCCAATACTCTTGAATTACAGGGCATGTCCAAAAAATATGGAAATAGGACCCTAAGGACTAGCAAAGGTGCCAGCATCTGTCAGAGGGGTGATTTCCATAGTGTTTTGTCACTGTGGGTGGCCTGAAAAATCTCACTCCCACCTTCCATCGAAACTATCTCCAAAACAAAGATGCTGTTGTAAGGTTAACATCTGCCTAGACCGCTTTCCAGACTTTATTGGAAAGATATATCTCAAATTCTGTATGCCAAGCATCTTTTATGACAGCCAAGGAGTCAGGGTTAGATTACTCATAGTTTGCACCAACTTAGACACTGTCCCCCAGGCCATCAGGCCCGATCCCAGAGCAACTAGAGCCTCTCTGAAGGGATTTTCAAGGGCATCTGCTCTCTCCCAAGGGAGACCCACAATTAAGACAACAAGGAAGAGAAAGGAATCAGAGAGAAATAGAGAGAAGATGAATAGTAAGAGAGAGGATAGGTGAAGGTGGAAAGATAGAGAGGAGAGAAACAAGGGGTATTCAGAGGGAGAGAAAACTGTACGTTGATACCCAGATAATCTATTAGTTTTGTTTTGTTTGTTTGTCTGTCTTTAGCAAACTGTGAGCTTCTTCTTCTCCAATTTTGAAATTAAAGAGGGGAGTAAAATGTAAAGTAAATAGGGAGTGTTCTCTTTATATTCCCCAGAATATTAGTTTAAAATCTATTGGGTTAATATATTTCCCTGTCCGTATTTCCCCGACCCCGTATTAAGTAATGTCTCAATTGCAGATACCTAAAGTGGTCCTGATGGCTAAGACCAAATTCCTCCTTTAATTGCTGAAAAGATTTAAGGGTGACACCCGAGAAACACTGACCCAAGATGTGCAAACCTTTTCTGTCCCCTCTGGTAAAGGACATATCCCATTTCAATGGGGCAAAGTCCTTGCAACTCAATATGGGGTAGAGGAAACTAGGGAGACAGGCAAACCTAATTTTTTATTCACATCTTGCCAGGCTTGAATGGTTGCACTGGACCAGGGGTTAGGAGTTTGCAACAGCTTCAATCTGGGAAAATCCAAGAACAATATATCTGAAACTTCTCTCAAAGGCCAGGTGGACAGTTCTATTTCTGCCCAGCATGGGGGTGGTGTCTGTGAGAGGGTACTTAACGCTTGCAGCTGCGCAGCCCAGAAATATTTCTGCATATCAGGTAAACCTAACCCTTCCCTATTTTTAGGGGTCTGTACTATCTTCCATTTAACCCTAGGTTTATGGCCTCCCCAAACAAATCCTGAGAGGGTGGTTGAGCGACCCTTCCAAAACGATCCTGGAGGTTGTATGCGTAGTGCCCCAAATATAAAAAGAAATCAGGTGAGGATATTCATACGTGTGTTTTCTATTCTGCCAGACAAGGAAAGGGGAAGCTCCTTCCACCTATTACAATCTTCCCTTACCTCCTGTAGTAAGCGTGTATAGTTTTTAGCAAAAAGCTGTCTCAAGTGTCTAGGAATCCAGATTCCTAAATACCTAAAACCAGAAGCACTCCATCTAAAGGGATCTAATCTAGGTAGGTCTCCTCCTCCCACTGGATATAATTCAGATTTTTCCGCATTTATTTTATAGCCTGAAAGTTTACCAAAGTCTGCTAATATATTTAGTATATGGGAAAGAGCCAGAACTGGGTCTGATATGTACAATAAAGTATTGTCTGCATATAGTGATATTTTTATTTCTGTACCATGAACCTTAATCCCTTGGAATGTCATGGATTGTCTGAAGAAAGCTGCTAGTGGTTCAAGACTCAGGGCAAAAGGTGGGGGGAAGGGACAGCCCTGTCTGGTGCCTCTCTGAATATTAAAAGTAGGAGAAGTCACTCCATTAATCCAGACCCTGAACACTGGATCAGCATATAAGTTTCCAACCCAAGACCTGAATTTGTCTCCGAAGCCAAAACCCCCTAAAACCGCATCCAAGTATTGCCAATCTACATGGTCAAAAGCTTTTTTGGCATCTAATGAAAGAACTGCTGTGGGTTGACCTTTGAGGGGGGGAATTGGCACCAGAGAGAACATTTAGTAACAGATGAATGTTATCTTGCAAATGTCGCCCTGGTATGAAACTAGTTTGGTTTGGGTGTACCAGGGTGGTTATCACTTCCTGGAGACGATTGTTGCATACTTTGGTAAAGATTTTTGTATCTTGGTTAAGTAATGCTATAGGTCTGTAACTCGCACAGGAGGTTGGGTTTTTCTCTGACTTGGGTATCACTGTTATAAGGACTTCATTCCAGGTATCAGGGAGAGCATGAGGTTCTTGGGCAGAATTGCAAATCTTCATAAAAAGAGGAACATGCTCCTTTCCAAAGTTTTTATAAAATTCTGCATTATACTCATCTGGACCTGGTGCCTTCCCAGCTGAGTGTTTTTTAATTACTGCTAGGACTTCTTCTGTGAAAGGAGCTTTGAGTTTCTCTCTTTGGGAATTAGAAAGAGTAGGGAGTTTCACCTGGCTCAGAAATTCCTGGATTTGTTCCAAGTGTTGAGGACCCTGTTCTACCCTATATAGCCCTGCATAAAATGCCCTAAATTCCTCTGCAATCTCTGTGATGGAGAACTTATCTTGGGGTGAAACAGTGGAGGAGGTGATTTTTTCTACATACCTGTCTGCTGTTTGTTTTCTAAGTCTCTGGGCCAACAATCTACCTGCTTTCTCTCCCTTCTCAAAATATTTCTGTCTTGTGTATCTTAGGTTGTTCTCTACTCTTCACTGTAATAGAGCATCATAAGTGTCACTGGCTTGTTTCAACTTATCTAGGACCACAGTTGACCCCTTGTGCTTGTAGTCTGCTTCTAGATCTCTTATCATATCTAAAGTATTTTGGAGCTTAGCCTGATATAGCTTATATCTATGGGAGGCATATGAGATAGTATGGCCTCTTAAAATTGCTTTTAGAGCATCCCATATATATTTAGCGGCAGAGTCAGGTTCTAAATTCTCATTCAAATAATGGTGAATGGCTTGCTTAACTGAGTCTTTGTATGACTTATCATTTAATAAGCCCATGTCAAATCTCCAGGATCCCTTCAGTCTAGACTTCCCCCAGTAAAATATGTTTTTTACCATGGCATGATCTGACATGGTTATTGGAAGGATGGGTACATCTTGAACACTACATAAACATTCCTTATGTGTGTAAAATCTGTCTAATCTTGAATATGATCCTGTAGATGGAGAAAAAAATGTGTAGTCTCTAGAGGATGGATTTTGACATCTCCAGGGGTCAACCAAGCCACTCTCTGCACAAAAGGTCCTTAGTAGGTGGGAACATGCTTTTGAACCTGGGGTGTGGTGGAGCTTCTATCCCTCACCACATCCTCGACGCAGTTCCAATCCCCCATACAAATAACTTGTCCAGGTGCAACCCTGATATCTTGGAAAACAGTGACCGAAAAAATTCACCTGAGGAGGTGTAGGAACGTAGACCCACACCAGGTGGAGTGGCCTCCCTCTTAGAAGCCCTGAAAGGATTAGCCAGTGCCCTGAACTCCCTTGCTGTATCCCCTGAGTCTGGAATGGCAGGCCCCTCCTCATGAGAAATGCTATACCTGCTTTTTTACTAGTAGGATGTTCATCGGAGTACACATTGCTCACCCAGGCTCTATGAAGTTTTAAGTGCTCCCCCAATGAGAGCTTAGTTTCCTGAACACAGGCAATATCACAAGATTATCTTTTCAATTCTGTAAGTATCTTTGAATGTTTTACCACATTAATACCTTTCACATTTAAAGAACAGAGTGTCAGCGTAGCCATGGTATAACCAAGGAGTAACAGACTGAGGTTTTGATCAGGTCACATTCACTTCGTTTACCCCACAGCCCCTCTGAGAGAAAGAAAAGGAAAGAGAGATAAGTAAGAGGTGAAGTAAAGAGGGAAAAGTTAAGCGGCACAAAATAGAAAAAGTGCCAAAAAAAATAGAGAGCAAACAAATTGTCCCCACCCCCCCACACAAAACAATGGGGGTAACGGGGAAACACAACTTGTAGGCAGCATTGATTGTCACTGCCTGATCCTTCTCAAAGGAGGTGGAGTTCTCCTCCTAAGGAAGGAAGGAAAAAGGGACTTATGCCCTTGAAGGGTGCTACACCATTGCATTGGGGTGTAAGGTTGAAATGCCTGGTGGACCACGCACTCCAAAGTATGTGCCCTCCTGGTTGTGTTGGAAAGTTACCGGTGAGGCGGGGAATGCTTCCTAGTTCTCCAGCTAAAAGCAACACTCGAAACAATTTTTTGTTTTATGAGCCAGAGCTAACAATATAACCAGCTAAACTGTGCTCCCTCCATCCTTAATAGATTTTGAGTTCCCCTGAAATCAGTGATCTTACTATAAATGGTAACACTGCATAGATTATGATATGCAAAGCTATTAAAAGGTAGGGAAGCTAATCGGCCACTAAGCAGCTTGTGGTCACAATATAGTTTGAGGAATCATTCTTCAATTTTTCCCTTTTTTTTTACAAATTTGCCTACACTCTACTATTTCAATTTAAAGTCTTAAATATACTTATACTGGGGTGTCCTTTCTTGTTCAGCAGTCCACGGAGTCATAGAAAGTGCTGTAGTAAGCAAGGGGGAGATAATGTGAGAGGGGGGCAGAGATTACATCAGGACATCAGGAATGTCACAACAACAACAGCACCCACAAGTCTCAGTTGCTACATCCAATAATTTCTAGGATCCATCACTTTAAAGTTCCTACCAGACCTGAGGCCTGACCTTGTCCCAACTCCCTCCTTGAAAGCCAGAGACTGCCGAAAGTCCAAGCATAAAGCACAAACATCCATGGGGCTGTCTCTCCGATATGTCAGGTAGAAATACTCAGTTCGATAACAAATAGAAATCAGGAGTCTTTTATGCTAAAATAGTTTAAAACTGAAAAGTTGTTTGCAAGTATTACAGTTATTGCTTGGTTTCTTCATCCCCATATTATATCGACCAGGCTCCATATTGAACCTGAGGGTTAATGAATCAGGTGGACTGACCTTTCTGAAGCCATCTGGAGAGGTCAGAATGCAAGGGTAACAAAGCTTCCACTCTGGAGTTTGGGTTTGCTGGTTTCTTGGTACCGGGGGCCAAGGACCATAAGATCTGCTCAATTTGGGATTCAGCCATTTCTTCTTTTAAATCTGGCAAGGAAATTCCTTCCATCGTCAAAAAGTCCACAGCAGCTAGGAGGGAATCAAATATTTTGGGGCCTTCTGGTAGCTCAACCCATAATCGGGCAGGGTATCTAAGGGTGACCTTTTTCTTTTCTCTCAGTTGTTTTGCCACCCACAATACTTTTTCCTCGTGCAGCCATTGGGGGGGGGGGAGAGGGATCTTGATCCAGATATACTTTGCACCATCAAAGTTAAGTCTCTTTTAGCCCATGCCATACAGAGATTTTTCCTTCACTGGAAATTTGAGTAACTTAATAAAGATAGCACGGGGGGGGGGGTCCCAGATTTGGGTTTAGGGGTGATAGCCCAATGTGCCCATTCTATTTCAAGCAAGAAATCATCTCCTAATTTCAATTCTGTCTTGAGCCAGCACTCCATATATGATGCCATGTCCTCCTGTTCGACTCCCTCTGGAATTCCAACTACACGAATGTTATTTTTGCCGAGAACGGGCCTCTGAATTTTCTGCCTTTGCTGTAAGGGCTCTTTCTCTTTTGTGCAGAAATGCAACAGTGACCATATGAAATATGTTCATTCTGAAGCGTTTCTACATGTTGTTCCACCAGGGTCATTTTTGTTTCTAGTTTTCTAAAGTCCTTCTGGATATCTGTAACTTTGGTATCAATTCATTGTAGTAATTTAATAATCTTTCTTGCTTCAAGCCTTGTACCCATCGAGCCAGATTCTGAGCCCGAGTCATCATCCCCTGTAGCCGAACGTAAGGATGATCGGGAGGGTGCAGGGCTAAGGCCCGAGGCCGTCTTTTGCTGTTCACCCACCGCAGCCATTCTGGGGCTCGCAGTACCTCTCTTTTTCATCCACCCCATCGCTGAAGCTTGTGGGATCAGATATTTGCACAGTCTGCAATAGGAAATGTGAGTAGTGCTCTGGATTGCAATAGATTGATAGCCGTCGATGTGGGAGTGTAAAACTAAGCCGCCATTCCTCGTTGGCTACGTCACCAGAAGTCCCTGCATCTACATATTTTTACAGTTTATATACTCAGGCTAGCCAGGCTGAGAAGCAACATCTCATTTACAATGGGGATCCTGTATGTACTCATTTTTGTACTGATTTAACCAAGAATAGCCCAGCACAGCTCTGAAACTATATCTGCTGTAAAAGTGTTATTTCTGACCCCTGATGATTGCGAAAGAAGCAAGATTCCAGTCTATTCAATGCCTTCTGTTGGTAGCAGAACTGCTGACATGTTTCTCAGAATGTAAACAGTGATTTTAGTTTTCTTGGGCTTTGATAAATGAAAATTCTGAGATTACGCATAATGGCACAGACTACAAGCAGTTAAAACTTATGTCCTAGAAAGTTGAGTATACCTCTTTGCACATACTAATGGGGCATTCACATGCCTACTACTGTTCTGCTCACTTCACGCAACACACAGTACATACTACTAGGACTCACATGTGCAGACATAGCAGGTTCTTATCTCATAGTGGTTACTGACAGATGCCTTGGCAATTCGGCTTCCTTTTTACTGTCTCAACCTCACTCTGACCACTGACATCCCAGAACATAGCACTTGCAGGTTTTTACAATCACCAGCAATAGATCAGCTCTACACACCTCACACAAGTAATATCCATGTAGGAGAACAAGGTTATGTTGTAGGTATACACCTACCTCACAAAACACACTGCAACTCCTGGCCTCATGGGTAAGGTATTGCTGATATCCCCATTCTATTTACCATTAGACTTCACCAGTCAGCCCAGTAACTTAATGCTGCTACACCTATGGCGGAAGCAACAGCCAGAACAAGAAAGGGTTTTCCAATGTGTTCTCTGGTTCCCTTTTCTCCCTGTGCCTGTCTATGTAACCCCTTTTAACGCCTTTCAGACCATTATCAAAGGAAAAAGAAAAATCCCTTTCAAACATTTTATTCTTCAGTTCAGTTTTCACTACACTTTATGTGTTTCTACAACTTCTACAGAGTCTGTGTGTTTTTTTAGCATAGAGACCACACCAGTCCATGAGGGAAGGGTACAGTTTCATTTCTTCTGTCAAACCCATACGTACTGTGACACCGATTGCTATACCAAGCAGCCTTAAAAAGAGCAATCTGTCTGGGGGAAGGGGAAGGGCAGACATCCATGTGAAACAATTAACAATAATAGGAACAGTCGTGTCAAAATGAGATCAAAGTACCAGTGGTACTAAAAAGCATGTGCCTTCTCAAGCATATGCAAGACCCCAGCCCATACCCAGGTGACCCAAGGCCAAGGAACAGGTTTGGAGCCATACCCCATGGGTCTGCTGCTTCAAGCTACAGATCTGGGGCCTTGTGTGAAGAATGTTATGACTTAGCTTATGCTTCAGGCATGGCCCACAGGGCTCTGTGTGAAGAAGGTTGTGACTGATATCTTGCTTTGCAGAGGGCACTGCATGATGAAAGTTAGGACTGATTCTCCCCCCTTCCCTCATCGCCAGTCCCACTGTGCTTCTTTAACCTTCAAATAGTGGTTTGGGTCCCTACACTCTAACAAAGCCGCACTCATCTCTCCCACTCTCTCCCCTCATACTTCATCTGCTCCAGAGATTCTTGCACCTTCTCCCGCTTCCATTCTCACTCCTCTGCTGGGCAGGCAGTCAACCTTCTCCTATCACCTTCACCCCAGGTTGCCCCTGAAAAAGGGACTTCTAGTCTCAGTGGGCCTATCTGGCCAATAAAATTCAATAAATAAATAAACCTTCCCTCCCTCAGGGACCTGGTTCCTCTTCTCCATCTCTCACAATTCCCACTTCCCTTAGGAACCAGTTTAAACTCCTGTTCTCCCCCTTCTTCTCCTCCTGTCAGCTCGCTACCTGACTTGCCCCTGTTCCCCATTCCTCCCCAGCTATGGTCCCCTATCTGGGGTTAGTTTACTGACCCAAATACTGATGCACTGAATTGTTCAACCTGCTGTTTTTCATTTACAGTGGACTGTGGCTACTTATACAGTAGCTCCAACCTCTGCCACCTGTTATTGTTATATCCACTTAAACCATGTTGTACTTTTCACTGTTTGCACTTTATTATTTGTGGAATGTTGCTTTACTACTGTAATTGATTTACTATATCCCCTTTCTCTTTCCCTGGGTCGCACCTGGAATTGAGCCTTGACTCACCAGTTCCCAGTTACACATTTTCAAATAAATCTCCTGTGTGAAGAAAGTTTTGATTGATCCCCTGCATCACACAGGGCACTGTGTGAAGAAAGCTATGAGTGATCGCCAGTGAGCACTGGTGGAAGAAAGCCATGATTGCTCTCCAGCTTTGCACAGGGTCCACAGAGCCCTGCACAAAGAAAATAATGAGTAATATTGTGGTCCATGCAAGGTTTACAGAAGAAAGTTAAGACTGATCCTGTGGCCCATTTCTGGAACATCAGACTTGTGAGACACAGCTCTGGACTTGTTGCATGAGGGGAAAAGGGACAGCTATTTTGTACTGGCTCCAACCTTTTATTTATTCATTTTATACATTGGTAACTGGGAAAGGCATAGTGAGCCAAAGTTCATTTCCAGGTGTGGCCTGGGGAGAGGGAATACAATCCGTCAAATACAGAAGCAAAAAGCATTCAACAAAAATGAAGTACAAATAGTGGTAGTGCTAACATGTTACAACACGTGCAAATAACAATAACGGGTGACTGAGGGTGGAGCAATGAGCAGCACCCCAGCCCAATATAATATAATATATAGGAGGCAGTATAGCATAGTGGTTAAGGGCACTGAGCTGCAAACCTGGACACCTGGATTTGAATCCCATCAGCCCCCCCTTGCATACTGTGTGACCCTAAGCAAGTCACTTAACTTCCTTGTGCTCCCAGGTCATACCTGGAAACAAGCTCTGGCTTAGTGTGCCTTTCCTTGTTAAACAATGTCCCCCTTCCAATATAAATGGTAACAGAAAGTGGGAGGGAAAAACAAAATAATATACAAAATTGTCATACAATAATAATAGACAAGAGTAAAGTTTCAAGGCCTAATGGTTCCAAAATTAGCCCTTTCTAAAGATAATTTACATGAAAAGGGATAATTTGGAATTGTAAAGGATGGTAACTTCATGTTTTTAAATGAAAACCTGAGGCCAAGGCAACATAGCTGAGTCCTGTCAATCCAGTCTTCATAAAACAATACACATTAGTAGGCACTGGACAGGAAAAATCTGAGAAGCTGATTGGTTGGCAGCATTCCAGACCCATACATATATTCCCTCATAATGGAACAGCTAAAAATAAGATCCCTGACCAGAAAACAATATCGCTGAGCCCTCTCGAAACCCTACTCTAATCAGTTGAACATTAGGGCAGTTACCTGATCAATTACTCCAGCATTGGACTATTTTATACACTAATGTACTTCCACAGTTTAAAAACAGTAAACAAATTAATTGTTAGACCTTTTTCGTGCCTTTCTTTTTACTTTACTGTATGGGTCCAGTGCATAATCGCAATAACACACTCCAGGGTGTGCTTTATAATAGATTATACAATGGCAAGAAAGAATCCTGGCTTCTGATTGGTCAGTTGACCACCACAGTAAGGATGTTATCCTGGCATAACATCCCAGCCAATTGTTTACCTTTGCATTTGCATTGTTTGAATTAGCATTTGCATCTTCCTATAAGAAAACATAATATTTTTACACACAAACAAAAACATTCTTTAAAATATTTTTTTTTCATTCTGTATATAACAACAAGCCATTGTATAATAGGAATAATGCCCTTCAGGTTGGGTGTTAAGCTGGGATAACATCCATTCTTGGTGTTGGACACCCTCTGCCTGCGGCTTCGGGCCCAACCACCCGAGGTGGTATGTTATCCCAGCATTGATATATACATCTTCTGTGGGCCTTGCACGGATCACAAGATCACTCATTATTTTCTTTGCACAGAGCCCTGGGGACCCTGTGCAAAGTAGGAGATTAAGAATAACTTTCATTACACAGTTCCCTTCATGGAGACTGCTTAAGTGTATTGATGTATATTGCTATCGACATAGAAAAGTTTTTGGGAGGCCGACCCAGTGGTGCTGAGGATTGAGGCGCAGGACACCACAACTCACACTACGTCAATGTCCCAGGTTCAGAAATGGGCCTGGGTATTCAGGGTTGGCTGGGAAGAAGAAGGATTGAGTGTCTCAAAGGATGCTCTCCTCCTCTTGGGGGGGGAGACTTACTGGGCAGCAGACACGCCTGTAGTGCTGCTGCTGGTGGAAGGCAGGGCACATGGCTCTTCAGGAGTCGTGGTGGGGGGAGGGCACTGTGGGCACTTGATGACAGCATGCATCAGTACGCTTTTCATCTGGATGTCAAGTCCTTTTCATCAGCACCCTCAGGGGTAGGGATGAAAATGGGAGAAAATCATAGGTAAAAATCTCTCTGGTGGTGTGCATCATGACGCTGGGTTCCCAGTAGGGCAGGACCCAGCTGACAAGACTGGAGAAAGGTAGAGTTTCCTCCAGGCTAAGACTGAGGGACAAGTAAAAAAAAAAAAGTGTTGGCAGGACACTGCCATGTCAACCTGACTCCAAGCTTTCATAAAAAAAACAAAAAACTAAATTCCTAATCCAAACCTTTCAAAAATTATCCTTTTTTTTTATTCAAGTTTTTCTCTCCCAGTCTGCTCAGGCAGGGGCTTGTTGGCCCCGTACCTGCCCCTCTACGCTGTATTCTGCCTCACCCCAGCTGGGTCCCCTTAGACCCTCCACGGATTGTACCCCATGGTGGGCCAGGAAGGGAAGTGACCATCTCCCCCCCCCACCTGGAGACCGACATCTAGTTTTTGGGTCCCTGCCAGGCAGCAGTGCAGAGCAGAAGGCCTGCTGGTGGGACATCAGTGAGCCCAAGCTGACCATTTTCCATTTTGTTTCCATGTCTCAGAGCCATGGTGGCACTGAGGGTGCACATGCGTGGAGGCACGCATGAGTTCCGGAACCGCAGATACTTCCGCCCCCTCTGGCCAAAGTCTGTCTCCTGAGTGGTGGCCAAGAGCTGGCTTGGGTGTTGCATTGATCCATCCACTGGCCTAAACAGTTCTGACCCCTCCACACACACTTTTTGGCATGCTCCACCACCACTGAATGGTGCTCCCCACCTGACGTATGAATTATCCACTCATTCAAAGTACATAAGACAAATGTAACAAAATAATCATTATGTGGTGGGACAGGATAACTCAGGTGTTTGGCAGAGAGTTATGCAGCATTTCATTTCTAGAAAACAGGTTCATAGTTGACCCAGGCTGATCTTGGCTGATAGTTGTTGAGCTGCTTATGTGAAATGGTCTTAGTCTAGTTCCAAGTAGATAAGTGTCATGTATTTCGAAAACCTCAACCATAAATTGGCTTAAACTGTTCTTTTGTTGGAACCGAATGGCTCAGTGGATTGGCATTTGGCTTAAGATGCCTTTCACCTCTAGGTTACTTTTTCAAATCCAGCACAGGTCGGTAATAGCTGAAAGTCATTATCACCTTAGGGCTGTTCAGTGGCATATGTGAAATGAGATGTGGTGGTCTTAGTTCAGTCTCACTGGACAGGTGTCCACATCACAAAACCACAAACATCATTTTATTTATTGGCATCCCCCTGTTGTCAGTCTCCCATGAGGCCAAGGATTGAATGGGCATGGAGTCTGAACAAAACATCTGACCTATGTGGTGGTCCCTCCATGACAGGGGTGAGGCACATTTGTGGAACAGTGTGGAGAAGCTTGCACTGTGACTTTCCATGCTGCATCTGACATGTGGATAAACTGAGAGCTTCAGTTTCCAGTGCTGTTAATCCAGCATATTTCATGAGCACCAAATTCACACACAGAAAAAAAGAGTGTTCTTTTGTTGGTACTCTTACATGAGAGGCCATGGAAACATAGATATTGGACTGGCAATATAGCCTAGAGGTTAGAGGAATGCGCTTGGTACATTCGGCAGACCTGGGTTTGATTCCCACAGCCTCCACTTGCATTCTGTGTGACCCTGAGTAGGTCACTTAACTGTCCTAGTGTTCTCGAATCACCCCTGAAGACAGGAATTTGTGTCTGGTGGGTCTTACCTGGTTACCAAAGGATAAGAATATATATATATTTGTGTTGTCATTAAAGAAAGGCTTTGTAGCCCATCCAGTCTGCACAAAATGTGTTCATTACTGGGAAATGCCCCCAGCAGAAATTCTTCCCCCCCTCCCGTCCCCAAAGAGATTTAATTATCATGGTGTCTAGACTACCCTTTTAAGAACTGATCCATAAAGGGCAGGGTTGAGGCACTTTAGCAGGGTTGCATGTGAAGGCTTGCAATGCAGCCTTCTGTGCTCTACCTGCCATATGTATAAACAGAGACATTTGATTTCCAGTGATTTCAGACATGTACTTTTTATGAGCACTTAAAAAATAAAATAAATATAAAAATCATTAAGTATGCTTTGTTTTTGCTCCTGATAGGATTTTGGTCTAAATGCATTTACTATGGCCAGTCAATGGGGAAAGAGGATTTCTATTCTGACGCAGAAATCTAAATGGCTGGGTGGCAGCTCTTTTGCACAATAAATGGGACTTATACATTTTTTTAATATCCTAGCATCTCCCTACCTCCTATGGTGGTGGGTTTGATGGCGGAATTGAACAAAACTGTTGCTAGGCAGATATTATCTGATGTGGAGGCGAGTGAAATTTAAAAGTGCCACCATCACTGTTTCCAAGTTATAGAATGAGACAAAAAGATTCAGGTACAGTAAGTGCAGCAAATGGGATGAAGAGAACCTGTTGGCCGTACCCGCCTCCCTACACACATAATTAACACAACCCTGATGGACAAAGTTTGCCTTGAGCTGCTGTCATATGAGTCACTACAGTACATAGACTTTTTTTCATATCTGTTATAGCTTTACAAAAATAATTGAAATGGCTCAATGTCCGAAACATAAAATGCCACACATGTAGTTTTAGCATGAATTACTTGCCCAGTGATAATACCATTCAGTTGCTCTGGGTTAAAAAATGAAAACCACCTAGGTGTGTATATTTTTAGAGAGATAGCTTCAGTAGGCTTGTATTTAATATATCCCCATATCATTTTTAAACTTAGGCATTATTTGTTTGCCAGAACTGCTTACCACTGTTGGGTCGGTACCATATCTGCACACAGTCTTCCTCTTCTGGTATTGCATGGATGCCATCATCAGGCTGGTTACCATCCCAGTAATTATAGTCATATGATGTGCCATCTGTCCACTCAAAATTGCCTTCCTAAAAAACAATGATTCGTGAATCTCCATACTTGACGTCTTTCATGTCAACAAAAGTGTCTATGAAAAAAAGTCTTTAAGTATACTGTCCAAAATCCAGACTGGGGTGTGGCAGAAATTATATTTTTCTATATTAGAAATGGAGGAGTACCAGTGTATGACAGACAACTACAAGTAGCTGTACTTGGGCCATAGGAACCCAGGAACTAAGTACAAAATGGGTGGGGTGATACTGACAAAGACCAAGATGGAAAGAAACCTAGGGGTAATCATAACAAATGACCTAAAGATGGCCAGGCAGTGTGGCAAAGCAGTCAGAAAGGCTAGTGGGATGCTGTGGTGCAAAGGAAGATATTTTGCTAGCAGGAAGAGGGAGGTGGTGCTGCCCCTTTAATAGATCACTGGTAAGACCACCCACATTGAGTACTGTGTCCAGTTCTGGAGACCACATCTCAGGAAGGACTTAGACGGGGTGGAAGTGGTCCAGAGGTGCGGGGTCTGCATCAAAAGTTCTATGAGGAGAGGTTAAAGGAACTAAATATATACACCCTAAAGGAGGGGAAGGAGAGGGAGGATATGATAGGGATCTTTAAATACCTCACAGGGTAAATAAGGTACAGGATGGTGTATTTTTCAGAGAAAAGAAGGTGCTCTAGAGCAAGAGGGCATATTATGAGGCTGGAGGGGTGGAATTCAGGAGGGATGTGAGGAAGTATTTTTTCACAGAAAAGGTGGTGGATATCTGGAACAGCCTTTCAGTGGAGGTGGTGGTGGTAAAAGCAGTGATGGGATTCAAAAATGCCTGGGACAGACACAAGGGAATCATATGGTAAGGGGCAGGGAAGAGACTGTGCCATAGATCAAGGAGGGTCTGCAGCAAAAAAAAAATGAAGGTTATCAAAAATGGGCAGACTGGGTGGACCCTGCGGGTTGTTGCCCTTATCTGCCATCACATTCTATGTTTCTATGGTCAAAGGGAATTGTAGAAATTTTAAGGGGCCTTCTCTTGGCTAGGAGAGAAGGAAAGTCTGTGATTATAAGGAGGTGGGCCACAGTGATCAAAAGGGTGAACCAGAACATAATTTGCAAGAGTTTATGATGGGACAATAAACCATAGCTTAGAAGTCCAGGTGTGAAACATCTGCTTCTTAGGGTCTGACTGGAATGTGTGGGCTTGTCAGCTTCCTCAAAACAGGCAGAGTTTCGATTGAAGAGAAAACAAGCATTTGTCAATGCCAAACGTTTGATGCTTGGCAAACAATTTGTTGACCCTTCATTTTAAAGATAGTTGTTTTACAGAGTGATGCAATGAGTGCCAAGCTAGTGGGAAGGGTCTTGACGAGCGAGGTTTCCTCAGTGTGTGTGTCAGGAGCAGGGGAACCATCATGGGAAAAGCTGCAGCTCCTATCTTTGTATTTTGGGTCCTGACGTCTTGTATCCATCGGAGTTGGCGCCACAAACATCGTGCCGCCACTGGAACAGCCTCAGATTTCATTTTACAGTACCCACTGGCCAAGTCATAGCTGCTTTAGTGTGGCATGGGCTCATGTTGCTAGAGCTGACCTAGCGGGGCCTAAGGGGAACTGAACTGGTGGGCCTGTTACTGAGGAGGGCACACGGTGGTGTGTCCGATCCTAAAATGGGGGGCTGCCATCTCATCACTCTGAATAATATTATACATAGAAACTGGTAATGTGGTGCCAGTGGAAAGGAAGGAGGCTGTGGGATCCACAGGAGTGCAATAGTGGTACCCGGCAGGGCATGTAAACAGTGCCTCATCAAGATTGGGCAACATGTGCAATGTTATTCTTGGGGGATGAGGGAACAAGTCCTCGGTGTTTTTTTTCTTAATACATTGTAAGTTTCCACTTTCAATTTACACATTTTTCTTAGTCTTTATTCTCCCCCATCTGCCTACAATATCTCCCTCTACCACCAGACTCACTGCATGTGGTTTGGCTATCCATTACCAAATTCTATGGTATCTCTACCTGCCCTCTGGAATCAGACTCTCCATTCCTCTGCTGCCAGTTGCTGCCAGTAGCAAGAAGTAAAGCCAGCTGCATTACAGAGTCAGATGGCATGGGAGAAGTCTTGGGCACATTATCTGATACACCGGCAGCATTTTATACTGTTCTGTCCCTTTGTATGCCTATGTAGAAGTACCCAGGGCTGGAGCCCATCATTGCATGGTTAACATCGCCACCAATGACACCACCATCACACCTTCACCAGGGGCCACTACAGTAATATCCCACCCACCTGGGAGGTACTTCACAACACTCTCTACTAGTCTCTGCATTAGACATCCCAGGCTCAGAGCACACACCTTTTTTGCCAGCATGCCAAAGCAGTCTCCTACTGCTTCTGCTTCTGCTTGTCTTCTTGGTAGCTGCTTAATTATTTTTATATTACTTTATTGTTGTCCTTAGGGTAAAAAAAAACCTCTTGAAATCCAAGAGCCCTTCCCTGCAGAGAGCTAAGCCCCCGAGTACTGTTATACGTCCAAGCCCATAAAGTAATGTTTGTGAACTCCCTTAAAATAATATTTTTTAACCTTTTACTAAATCTTTGTAAGTCATTTGCAGCAGTTGCCTGCCATCATCTTGCAGGCAGCCATGCACTTCCTTTGTTCGCTCCATGCCAACAAGCCCTGCACACCCAACCATTAGTTTGCACTTAAGGCACATAAGCATTGAACAAGTGAGGAAAGCATGCAACTACCTGAGAGAGGGTGACAGACAGCCTTGTTTACTGAAAACCTATGGAATTGGGTTAGTCTTAACTAGTAAGGTTAAAAAACAATATTTTATGGTACTTCCCAATAATTGGACACATTCCGTATCAGAGGCTGATGTGCTGATAGTGATCAAGGAAATTTTCCTGCTAAACAATTGAACACAACCAGCCTTACTGTACAAGTCAAAATCTGCTAGAAGGACAGTGGGCGCCAGCAGGTAGTAGTGTGGGATATATAGAATGAAAGAGTGTGTTGGGTGGGTGGGGGTGGCACTAACAATTCAACTGGTGGTGGTGGAAGAATTTGCTGAATAAATTAAAGGACAATTACTACAAAACTTTACTGGGATTACTGGGGAGGAGCAAAAGGCAGGTCTTTCAAGGGTGAGGCACTTATTTTGCAAAGGTGTGGTGGGATGGTGAAGGACAGTAGATGCACGTTTGTGAGGGTGATTTTTGTTTTAACTCATTTTTTTTTAAAAAAAGAACTTTGCCACACAAAATTGGGGTAGTGTTGATAACCTTCAGGCCACTATACAGTGAAGTTCCCGACTTTATACTAACTTTGCTGGCAAAGTTCAAATTCATTACATCCCTAGGCAGATCGCAGTACTTGAATGCAACAGTATGGTAATGGAGATTGGTTTCCATGCACCTTGGTATAGGATAAAAATTGAGTTTTCCTGCCTGCACTATAGTCCATTCATTTCCCTGATGAGTAACTAAATCTGTGTACTGAGGAAAGACAAATGTGTACTTTTTCATTGATAATAAGACATGATTGCAGGAGCATGAATGGAGTGAAGTAGCACGTATGAGTGGCTAAACTCCATTGTTATTCTTTACCCAGGTGTATAGGAATCAACATTTGTCTATATACTTCTGAACTGCAGGACCCTTATCTAACCCTGGTGGGGAGGAAACATTATGGTGGGGTGAGGAACAGTGCTGTTGTGAGGGACCAGGGTAGTGTAGTGTACTGTACTTCTTGGGGATGTGACAAGTAAGCATTAATAATAATAGTAATAATAAATTTTATTTTTAAAGCGCCTTTCAATTTTCAAGGCGCTGTACAAACAGGTAATACAGATCAAGCATTATAATTTAATATAAAACACAGATAAAACTACAGTCTAATCAGCCGCTAAGACACAGTCAAAATTCCGAAAAAGCAATTTGATAACAATAAGTTTTAGGTCCCTCTTAAATTCCTCCATGGAGGTGCACTCCCATAACCGGCGGAGTAGAGAATTCCAAAGAGTGGGAGCAGCAAAGGAAAAAGCTCTACAACCAGATGATTTTAGACTCACTCTTGGAATCTCTAGAAACCCCTCGTCGGCCGAGTGGAGCGACCAGCTCAGGCAGTAAAGAGCCAGAAGGTCTTTCAGATAGGCCGGACCCTGATCATGTAGGGCTTTCAAAGTCAGTAAACAGACTTTAAAGATGATTCGCCACCAAACAGGAAGCCAGTGCCGATCGCGCAGCACCAGGGTAATATGACAGGACCTACTTGTCCCAGTCAAAACTCAGGCTGCCACATTCTGCACTAGCTGAAGGCGGTGGATTTCAACCCCAGAAAGCCCAAAATACAGGGAGTTGCAGTAGTCCAAACGTGAGGACACAAAGGCATGGACCAACGTAGGTAGCATGTCAGATGGAATAAGGTGTTTCACTCTAGCGACATTCCTAAGATGGTAAAAGGAAATCTTGACAACTGCTGACACCTGTGACTGTAGTGTCAGCTTGTCATCCAAGATAACCCCTAGATTACACACCCGTTCGGAGGTCGGAAGTGACACATCACCAAGAATAATTCCTGAGGGTGTACCAGCAGGCGGCCCCTCTATCCGACAGCCCGGGTCCACAACCAAAACCTCTGTCTTTTCTGAGTTCAACTTCAGCCAACTAGAATCCATCCAATCCTGGATTTCTTTCAGACAGTTGTTAAACACTGAGAGAACTCCATCCTGGTCAGGTGCGAAAGACAGGTATAGCTGGGTATCATCTGCATAGCAATGAAACCTCAGCTCATACCATCTTATAATGTCTCATAGGGGTAGCATATACACTGCGAATAACATGGGAGATAGCACAGAACCCTGAGGCACCCCACACAACAAAGGGGTTGGCCTGAGGAAAGAACCCCAGACACAACTCTTTGTGATCTCCCAGTGAGTAATGAGGTGTATCATCGAAGGACAATTCCCGATATTCCACAAATCTGCCTCAGGCGTGCTAACAACACCACATGATACACAGTGTCAAAAGCTGATGAGAGATCAAGAAGAATTAGAATGGAGCATCTCTTCTGGTCTCTCGCCCTCAGGAGATCATTAAGCACCCGAACCAGCGCGGTCTCGGTGCTGTGTCTTTTACGAAAACTGGATTGGAAGGGTTCATAGATGTCATGGATGGTTAAATGGTTCTCCAATTGGACAGCCACTGCCTTCTCAATCACTTTCCCAATAAAGGGAAGGTTTGAGATGGATTTGTAATTAGTGAAACAGTCCAGGTCCAAGGTAGCTTTCTTCAAGAGAGGTGTCACCACCGCCTCTTTCAGGGAGCTAGGGAACTCACCCAATTCCAGGGAGCACCAGACTATTTGCACAAGGATTGGACCGATGATATCACTACAACCCAATATTAGGGAGGTCAGTCCAGGATCCAAACTACAGCTCGTAGGTCGTACACCATGGATAATCCTCATGACATCCATGAAATCAGGTCTGCTGAAGTAACACCAAGAAAACTGAGGTATTGTGAACTCACATTGATCAACAACATCCCCCTTAGAAGCCACTGAACACAGATCTGCCCTGATGTCGGCCACCTTATTTGCGAAGAAATGAGCGAGCTCCTCGCACTCTAATTGCGGAAAGGCTTTCCGAATTTGTAGACAAGCTGGGTTGCACAGTCTGTCCACAGTCCGAATAAGCTAAGCTAGTCAATTCCTAGCAGCTGCAATCTCCCTGGACAGGAATTCTGCCTTCTTATGGGAGATTGCAGATTGATAGACAAAATAATGGTCCATTAATCTAACCACAACGGACCATGGTTCTACTGTGGAATTAATCCATGGTTGGGGAGGGTTGGGGCATGAGGTCTACTATTTGTCTCTGATGTGTTGCTGCGTGCCCACAACAACACACAGACAAAAGTTTAAATTTAAAACATCCATCATTCTCCTTCAAATATTCCCTGATGAATGGTGGACCCTTGGATGGGTGGGTGGATGGGTAGGTAGGAAGAACACGGAATTCTACTACTAATTATTGTGGTACAGAAAGGTATTACACAAGCAACTATGGTTCTACTGTGGAATGAATCCATGGTTGCTTGCTGGTCACATGTTCATATTGAACCAATGACATTTGGTTATTTACAAGGACTGCTCAGAGTCATGTTACAATGCTGTATTCCTTATCAGCTATTGTGTAATTCTGCATTTTTATTAGGAAGTTTGTTGTTTATGCTGGAGGGCCTCATAAATATAAACATGCAAACCCTACACCTGACACTGTTATTCTCCCCTCCCACATTCACTCCACTACACTTTAGAATTAATTGGAGGGTGCTTTTCCCATTTGAGTCATAATTTCCCTCCCACATAGCACTACATTCTTTACTTTGACCATGACACACTCAAGGCAAGCAGTTGTTCACAGACCTGCAGTGTCTGGAACTATCTGCTGGGTTGCAACTTGCAATCATTTCATATATTGCACAGCATACCTCTTGAGACCCAGACAAGCCAACCTTGCTGTTACTGTTCCAGTTGCTTTCTGATCACTTCCTACACATCTGAAGCCCGTTGCTCCCCTAGTCTTGTCTCTGCTGCTGCCACCCCGGCCCTGCCGTCTGTGTCACCATTCCAAATTTCCACACTGTGTGCTAGGCTTCCGAGTCCTTGCCCACCGAGCGCCTCGCATTTAGAGGGTCCATGCCATTTCAAGAGTCAGAGTGACATGAAGGGAGTGAGCTAGGGAGTAAAAGGATTGGAACCGCTTGTCAGTTGTCTGCAAAGGTTGAGCACTGAGCAGAGAACCAGGGAAAGCGACGGCCGCCAACACAAAGCCAGTTCTGTGCCCGCCGAATTTCCAAAGTTGCATCATGTGACCACCATATCACCACAAGGTACACCAAATTCCTTGATTGGTCCTTGCTCATCCATGGTGCACACAGATTGGCTGCAGCTCTAGCTGGCAGAAGAAGAGTTAAAATGAAAGTACTGCAGGTGGCTCAGTAATGAGGTGGAATGGAACGGTCGACATTTTGGACCATTCTGCCTCAATTTCATCTCCGCTGCAACTGTCTAGATTCCGGGGTGGGGGGAAGCACCTACCTAATCTTCCCGGAGGGGTCTTCAGTCCCACAGCCACACACACACACACCCTCCCCCTTTATTCAGCACCTATGCTCCAAACAAGGAACATGTCCACTACTCTGCTAGACTGCCTCCCATCCCCACTGTTCACTGCCCCCCCACCTCGCTGACTCTCTTCAATTGCTGTATCCTGTCACTGATCAGATTTCCCTGGTGTTCTGGTCTCACTTTCTGTTCAGATCAGCACTGCTGCACGGCACCACTGCTTGTCCCCAGTACCAAAACTTTTGAATCAGTTTAATACTGTCCTTGCTACTGTTGGCTTGTGCCACCCCTTGAGGCAGCTGCACCTGTTCCATGGAAGGACAGCCTAATTTAAGCCCTCGTGCCTCTGGTGTTGTATGGACGTGACATTGTCTTCTCTCTCTCTCTCTCTCTCTGACTCTGTTTCTTCCTGCCAGAGTCAATCCTGAAATTGCATACCTTGGCTACTTTTTCCATGGCATGCCTGTTGGAGGGTCAGCTGCCTGACATTACCATTGCCTAGGCAATGGGATGCAACTTGGAGTGTTCCACACCATTGCCATTACAGCTGATGTCGGGCAGTGCTGGCGTTTCGGTTCCCAAAGTGAGTCATGACAGACTACTGACTGCACTGACGGGGAAAAAAGTTCACACACTAATGTATGGGCATGCCTTGCATACAGTGAATGCACGCCCATGCCAGGGAGTGTGTGGCAGTGGCAGCAGGAGCTGGTAATTTGGAAAGCCACATTACAGCATATGTTGAAAGGGGGGGGGGTACAGGGCTCTTTTTTCAAAGAAGGCAGCCAGGGTAAGAGAAGCAGTGAGAAACTGCCTTTACATGGAGAGACTGAAGACCGGGCAGTGTGCAGCCCTGGAGGCAGGAAACAACTGTAACTGTAACTCTGGCCATGCCCATTAGTGTTTGCTGTAGTGTGCATGGCTGGAGTTAGGGCTACAAAAAGAAATGAAGTGCTCTCATTGGAGCGGTTCATTTCTTTTAAGTGGACAACATGCCACGTCAGTAAAACTGAACTTGTGTCATGACCAGAAGGGCTGGTCATTGGTGTACATTTCCAAGCCCATTGCAGTTTCAGCTGTAATTGGCTTGGCAGTGACACACCTCTCAAATGCTGTATTGTCCCAAAACATTTGGTGTGCAAGCGCATCAAACGTAAAAAGGAACACCCAGTTTAAAGTTCAGTTTTGCTTTGGTTACAGACTCAGAGAGGCTGTCTGGGGTTGGGAGCCCCAGAAACAGAGGTGAGCAGTTAGAGTCTGGTCTTAAACATCACTTAAAGCAATACATTTTATTTATTTATTTATTTTATTTATTTAGTGATTCGGAAAAGACCTTTGAGCACAAGTTCTTTTACAAAGGTTCCACAGCATAGATTGCAAAACAAAGAACAATAGGAGAAAGCAAAGGTACATTACAATGAATGACACAGTTTGGATTCAGAAGATACAGAATAACTCAAAACATAGGTACAAGTTAAAATAACAAGAAAAACACTTTATGGGGGGGATAAGCAGCCACAGAGTGCCTTGTCAGTAGTTCAGAGGGACGGGGATAGTTGGCAGGGGCACAGAGGTATGTAATGCGGTGGAGCTGAAGAGTGGGGGAAAAAGGGCGATAAAATATAGGGATAAATGGTGGGGTGAGGGGAGGCTGAGTGGAGAAGACATGCTAAAGTAAATGGTGGGGTGTGAGGGGGCATGGTCAGGCAGCCTGCATTAATAGTGACTGTTAGGGAAACTCATGGGACTGTGAGTTGGGGAGGGTGGGGTGTGGGTGCCGAAGGAGCACGACGCAGACTGATTGCTGAGGCAAGTCATGAGAAGAGATAGAGGGAGGGGTACCTGAGGCTTGCCTAGTGCTTGCTGGGGGCAAAGATAACAGGTGTGGCTGGATTCAGGGGCAGGTGCACTTTGAGAGTGTTATTAGGTGCTGTTTGAGGTCAGTTTTGAATTGTGCCAGACAATTGGTGGCCAAGAGGTGCCCAAGGAGTTCATTCATCCACGGGGGTCTGGTAGGAAAATGCATGTTGCCCAAGTGAGGTGCAACAGAAGGGGATCACCAGGCCCCTCTAGTCCTTCCTCTGGTGACCTGTAATGAGTTGGCCACCTTGATCAAATTGCCTACGCAAGGTGGTGCTTTACCCAATAGAGTCTTCTTCCCTAGGATGCAAATCTGGAATTTGACCCTGTTTCTTAATGACAGCCAGTTTGCACGTTTGTACAGAGTACAGGTGTGAGTGGTATGCTCAGCATCCAGTGTGAATCTGCAGGCTTTGTAGAGCACAGTCTGAACCCTCTTGAGTGCTGTATCCATTGCCGCCCCATATATACTACTAGTCTGTAGTCAATAGTAGATATAATTGAACTGTGAACTGAGAGGCAGAGGGCCCCAGGAGACAGGTGTTGCCTGTGCCTGTACAGAACACCAATCTTGGTATTGACTGTCTTGACCAAAGAGTCAATATGGTGTGCAAATGTGAGGGTATTATCTATTATGACCCCCAGATACTTGAACAAGTGAACTTGTTCCAGCGGCTCACTGCATGAGTTAGAGATGATGAGAGGATGGTGCTTATTTTTGTTGTGGGGGCTGGACATAAGCATGGCCTTGGTCTTCTTGTAGTTTAGTAACAACGTATGACTACAGAACTAGTCCTCGAGTTTGGAGAAGGAGTTCTACAGCCCAGATTGTAGGGCAGCCTGAGAAGTGCTGCTGCTCTGGAGCACAGCAACATCTGCATCTAGTATGAGTTTGGTGTTGCAGGCTGTGGGAAGGTCATTTAAGAAGAGGTTGAAGAGTAGGGGCCCCAGTATTGATCCCTGGGGTGTCCCTAATAATACCTGTCTTGTGCTGGATACTGTTTTCCCAATTTTGACACATTGATTTCTCCATAACAGGTAGTCTTGCAACCAGCAAGGGGCATTGGGCACCACACCCATGTTTTGCAGTTGGGTCAGCAGCAGACGCTGGGCGCAAGGCAGCCACAGACTGATCATTGGAGAATGGAGGAGTTGCAGCCAGTGACACCCTATGCACAGGAGCATGCATGAGGTAGTATGGATGGCACTGAACATCCGCTTGTCCTGTGGTGAAAAATCGAGGTGAAAAAATTGATAGGAGACAAAGCAGAATGGTAGACCAACCTCTCACAGGCTCTGCAGTAGCTGCAGAGCCATCTCCTAGAAACCTGATCCATTGATGGCAAGCAGTGTAGTCACTCATCCTGCCATGGAGGAGGGGGCAAGCCATGGAGGAACACTAGGAATGAAAGGTAAGCCCTGGGGATGCTGGGTGATGGAGCAGTGTGGTGGGGGGGATCAGTAAGATGGAAGTCTGCACTGGTCAGGGGGGAAAAAAGAGATCAACATAGAAAAGGGGAGTTAGGAAGGTGGAAGAGGGCAGCTAAAGCACAAATGGAGGAGAGGATCATGAAGGAGGTCAAAAAAAGGGGATAAGATTTTCTTCAAGCACACCAGTGAAAGGAGGAAAGCAAGGGATGGGGCATAGTGAGAATCGGGGAGGGTGAGGGAAGACAAGATCGGGAAAGAGCATGATCAGGAAAAAGCTAAAATTGTAAATGAGTACTTCTTCTCAATCTTTATATGAGGGGGGATGAACCAACATGTATCAACAGGCACTGGGGGAAGGGGAAGTAGACACAAGTCTATTTTAAGAACATAGAGTCCAAAAGGGATTGGACACCCTAAAGGAGAACAATTTTATTTATTTTAGTTTAGTTTTTGTTGACCTTGAAAGGAGGACCAAGCAATTCTGCCTGTTTTCACCCTTATCCTGGGGGTGGATATAGATGCAATTGACTTACAGAATCAGATTAAGCTGTTGGTGGAATTTTAGTGAATGGGGAGAATTTGGCCAGGACACTAGGGAAAGTACCCTACTCTTTTTGAGAAGTGCCATGGGATCGTTGAACAACCACCAGAAACTCGGTTTACCATCTCATCTGAAAGACAGCACCTCAGGAATGCAGCACTCCCCCTCATGATGCACTACAGTGTCATTATTGGGATTTCTCCTATATTCTCAGTGTGGAGCTAGAACCCACAACCTTCTGATCTTCCAGCCACAGAGGCGAGTGTATAACTTGCTAAGCCACTGAGACTGCAAGGCGATGGGACTGAATTGGATTTGCCCAAGGGTCCTAAAATAACTGAGCAAGGTTCTAGCTTCCCTATTGGCAACACTGTTCAAGATGGGGGTAGTTTCAGAGGACCAGTGGATGGTCGATGTGGTCCCTCTGCACAAGAGCAGCAGGGCTGATGTGGTCCCTCTGCACCAAGAGCAGCAGCAAGGAGGAGGCTAGCAACTACAGGCCAGTCAGTCTCACAAGAGAGAGATGGAGAAAGTGATGGAGACCCTACTGAAGGAGAGGCTAATTGAGTACCTGGATGCATATAGGCTGCAGGACCACTGGCAGCATGGTTTCACGTGGGGAGATCATGTCAAACAAATCTCATAGATTTCTTTGAAAGACCAGGGAATGGACCAGCGGAGGGCAGTGGATGTGATCTATCTGGACTTCAGAAAGGCCTTCGACACTGTGCTACACAGGAGGCTAGTAAAGAAACTAAGCAACTGTGGGGTTGGGGAGAAAGTGGTAAGCTAGGTATCAAAATGGTTGAAGGATAGGAGGCAGAGGGTGGTGGTAAACAGCAGACCCTTGGGAGACTGGAGAGTGACTGGCTGGGCATCATATGGATCAATTCTGCGACAGGTTTTCATAAGTGACATTGCTGAGGAACTGGAGGGGAAGATGTGTCTTTTTTTTGTTTTGTTTTTGTGTTTTTTTAAGAATTTATGGTCAGGAAAGACACACTAAGCCAATGCTTGTTTACAGGTGCATCCTAGGAGCACAAGAAAGTTAAGTGACTTGCTCATGGCCACACAGTATGCGAGTGGTGGCTGTGGGATTCAAACCCAGTTATCCAGGTTTACAGCTCTGTGCTCTGAACCACTATGCTATACTGCCTCTTTGTGGATGACACAAAACTCTGCAGTAGGATGGACACTCAGGAAGGGGTGTAGAAAATGTAAAGGGATATGGGGAACTAGAGGAGTGGTCTGGAGTGTTGTAGCTGGGTTTCAGTGCCATTGTCAACCATTATCAACAACTGTCAAAAGAAGACCTCAAAGGGTTAAATAACCACAGTCTTCCATGGTCAACAGTAGTCAATAATTAAACAAATGTTTACAGAGATCAGGTACTGTAATTTTTTATAACTACCATTTTCCCATTAAAAAGTTTATTTAACAAAATATAAAAAAACGCCAACAGTTGAACATTGATCACAGTAACAGTAATAACGTTACAACAGTGGATTCTAAGTATAACAGAAATTGTAAGGAACAAAGATATATTTATAATCATCAAAATGATATTATTTATTTTATTTTATTTAAACTTTGGTATCTGGGACAGGCACACTGAGCCAGTGTTCATTTCCATGTGCGACCAGGGGGAGATTGGATAAATAGGACACATACAAAAGAAAACGTGACATGAAAATAGGTACAACAAAATACAGCCAGTTTCAGAGATCACAGTGCAGTTACACAAACACACGAGAATATTAACTCTGGTATTAACTCTGGTATTAGCATAAAAATAAAAAGCCTGAGCACAGATAAGTCAGATCTAAATTTGGGAAGTGGTTAGGGACAGTGGCAAGGACCAGTATATTGTACATATCATATTGAAGATTTAGAAATGGGAGCCAGGTTTGATTAAGGAGTTCTGATTTACCCATTAACATATGTGAGATTCATTCATTATTTGTTACCCAGCTTAGATTTTTGTACCGGTCTTTACGTAAAGGTAAAACATGTGTTTTCCAGTTAGCAAGTATTAATCATTTAAAAGCTAGTGAGGCCGATAGAATCCAGTTAATTTGAGATTTTCTTAAATCTGGAATTTGAGAGGTTATACCAAGTAAGAACAGAGATGCAGAAAGTGGTATTTTAAATCTTTGGACAGTCTTAGAACATATGTAGCAGATTGAAATGTGATTCCTTACATCTCCACCATTTCCCAAATGGGAAATAGTTCATGTGTTCAGGTTTTTTTGAGTTTAATTTTAATAATGCTAAATTTGAAACTGAATAGTCCTGCCTCAGATCTCTCTGCAACTACAGTAGGCATTTGGCCATACTTATGACCGGTCTTTGATACTATTATGCCCAGTTCCTCTTCCCATTTTGTCTTAAATTTACATGCTCCATACGAAGTACCTTTTGTATTTGAGACCGTCTGTATTTGATAACAAACGGTATAACATACTCGCCCCCCCCCCCATTTCTGTCACCTTAATGTATTGTCGTCATTGTTTTGTTGCAGGGAGTTTAACATTTGTGTCTATGACTGATTCAGCGAATGTTTTTCTAATCTGGAGGTAGTTTGCAAATGGAAATCTATGTAATTTGCATCTTTCCTTAATTTTTATGAAAAATAATAACATTTTGGCAACTGGATCAATTAAATCACTCAGGTTTGAAATTTGTGCTTTTAACCACTCTGGGTTTTCCATTGTTATATTATTATTATTTATAATTTTCAGATTATTTCATAATGTTTAAATGTATTAGTGAGATAACGTGAGTAATTTCCTAACCTTTTTAATGCAGCTCAGAGAATGCAAAATGCAGGGGTTGTCCCTAATAGAATTTGGTGAGGGAACAAAGGGAAGATCAGATAATTTATTAGGGGCAACTAATTGTTGCTCTACAGTAAGCCACAGTGGACAGTCATTGTTTGGAAAATTGGATGTATGGTGCACAGCCTGTTTGAAAAAAGAAGAGGTGGTATTTTTTACACCAAGGCAACACTAGACCACCGTCTTTCTAATGAGGTTTTTTTTTGTCGCTACCTTAACATTCTGAAATTAATACATATTTATCTACACATGTATTTGAAATAGCTTTAATTTGTTCATTTATGCCTGCCATTGTCTTCTTTCTAATGGAGTGTCTCCTCATTTATAATTTTAAGGCTTGCCTGTAGTTATGCGGGGGAAGAACTCCTCCCCCACACACTACTTAAACTAATTCATTACAGGTGCTCTGCTTAGAACAAGTCACACTCGCTAGTGGCACTGTTGGTGCTCAGCCGCTCTGTCTTTCTCCCCCCCCCCTTCCCTTTTTCTGTTCATTTTCTGCCTTGTCCCCCCCCCGCTCCTTGTTGTTGCCATTTGTTTTCTTTGCCTATTTTGGGATTTCCTTGCTATCTCCTTCCTACCCTCTCTTCGTCCTTTTTACTTGCCTGCTTCATGAGCAGCCGTTGCATGTGCTTCCGCCGGTTCTTGTGCCTTCCACCCCTTCCTGCCCTTGCCTCAGAGCTTCTGACCCACCTCTCCAGGATGTTCTGTGCCCCTGCTCCGCTGTGGATCCTGCCTCCCTCACCATACATCCGCCTGCATCTGCTACCTCTGCCATAGTCCCGGAACTGACCACTTCCAGAGCTGCACGTCGATACGATGCAGTCTGCATTCTACAGTCACCTCTCATGGCAGTTTCTGCTCCAGCACACTCACAGAGATTCATTTACACTGCAAGCCTCTCTGCAGGCTTGCTACTCAGTCATTTATTCACATATCCCAAGAGTGTACCTTTCGCAGACTGCAGCTGCCATAGACATAAGCAACTGTATACTTCATAATTGCTGGTTGTTATTCACTTCTGTGCCTTTATAAGCACTTCACTACTTATAAACAGCTGAAGTACTTAACGGGGATGTCACTATTTAGTAGCTACTCTGGGTTGAAAACAATTTAGTTCTTGCCATGAGTGGCATTAGGTTTGGAGCATTCCATGAATGTGTACTTAAATGCTCTTTGATAAGCATAGCTTGACAACTTTATAGCCTCTACTTTTGGATCTCACTTCGGTTCCATGACTATGTCAAGATATGGGGCCATACAGACTATGGTCCCGAAACTCGACACATGTAACTGACAATCACTTGGAAGGACACCATGCTAATTAACAGTTCAAGAGACCGGAGTTGAGTCCTATTCCATCCTCTGCATACTGCCAGCTAATTGCGTTCGGTACTGTCTCTGCCCTGTTACTCTCTCCTCTGGCTTGGTTGCCCCTCTGCATAGCTATATTGCTCAACAGCACAGGAAGCTTCTACTTGCTGCTTATGATACAAACTCAATGAACTTCTACTTAGCTTCAGCCCTGGAATGTTTCTAGCCAGTCAGCCTTCCATGGCAGCATACCATCCTGCTAGCCTACATGGGGTCTAGCTTGGCTCATTTTTCTTCGTGTGGTCAGGCCATACACCACCGGCCATGGGGGGCCTTACTTGGCATGCCTTCTGCTCCCTGTTACCCTATTTTGCTGCCTGCTACCAGTTTAACTACCACTTCTACTCACTTACCGGCTGACCTATGTGTGGTCTAGCCATGCATGCTAGCCTTTGTGGGGTTTAGCTGCCGCTCTACTCTTTTACGGCTGACCTATGTGTGGTCCAGCCACACAGCTCACACTTTGTATAGGCCTAGCTCCCATTTATTTCCTTGGATGCTACCTACCAGGATACTTCACTTCGTTTGGACCTACCACCACTCCCATTACCTACCTGGATTCTTAGCCGAGCTCTATTCTATTCTATTATGCCTCCATAATAGTTCAAACCTTAAACATAACCTATTTCAATGCCATATGATTAACTGTGGTATATGTTGCAGACTCATCCACCTTCGTCCCTTCTGCATTCTGCCTATCTCGATCATCAGGACTTATATACCTGCTTCACCCTATATGCGGATTTGGAGGTTCCACTATTAATACTCAACACCTTCCTCGCCCTACATTGGAGAATGGAAGTTCATATACTCTATTCTATGCCTTCCTGCAGCCTTCTGTCATAGCCTTTGAGGGAGCTCCTTGTTCCACTTGGACATACATCTGGCTTAGCGTGAACATTCATCATCAATCCTTGGAAGTTTCTGCCTGCACTCGCTTATGCATTCATTGCTTACGCAAATCATCGCTTCATGTCTACTGCCATCCCTCAGCTTCAGCTTCTGGGATTCTTCAGCACTCGATTCTGCATTCAGCCTTGCCAGTCTCAGTACTCAATGTTCATTATGATTTCAGCATGCCATGGTTACTCAGCTCACGAGCTCTCAGCTCTCAATCATTATACCATCCTGGCTTCCCTAACAGTACATATATATATATATATATATATATATATATATATATATATAGCTCTATTGAGCCATATTGCTCAGCAATGAGAAGCTCTTCGTTGTACACGCTTTTTAACTTCTCTCAATGCTCTCCACTGAGTATCTACATAATTTACTCAATACAAGTCCTTTTAGTCATCAGTATTCATTTCACATCTCCATCGCTACCTCCATACCAGAGTCTGGGGTTTGATTATTCTATTATACTCCCCTACTACTACATCTGCTTCATGCAGGTCTGATCCGCTGCTAATGCCGACCTATCTACAGGTCCACTTATGTACACTATTTGCTCATATTAACCTGCTTCACCCCATCAGGGCTTAGAGGTTCATCAAGACTATCTCACCTATTCTACAACTTGCTCGCTCCTTGGGGCCTGGAGCTTTTCAGCTCTCCATCTACTCATATTGAGTTCTATTGCAATACTTACTCCTGTCTGCTTGCCCTGCTTACAACCTGAAGTTTTAACAGTTTTCCGAGCTCATAACCTGCATCTAGCTTCCTTACTGCACTAAGTGCCTTACTTTTGCATGGCTGCCATTGAATCTAGAATCTTAAATCTTCTATGCTGGATCACAAAGTCATTCGTTCAAGTTCAAGTCCTTCTCGGAAAGAATTCTCCTTCTGCTGGATTGCTTTGACTGGTAAAAACTTGACCGCTTCAGTTTACTTATGCTCACCTTTGGATTGAACATATCCATAACAGATTCTTCACCTGCACTTGTATATCTATTGGACTCTGACTTCGCTAAAAGGATGTGCTGCCATCTCGATGGACTCTCTCATTAGCACTCCGATTCCTGCTTCTCTGTTTTATTGGTCTCCAGTTTTACATTATTGGACTTTGGATTAGCCAGCAACCTATATGTTTAATTAGGATTGCTCTCCTTTAGCATGCCCAGAAGAACAGGCAGGTCAATAGCCATGGGTCCTCAGAGGTTTCCCCCCAAGGGGAGGGTCCTCTCCTGCATGCAGCTGGCCACACTCTCTGGAGTTGGAGGAGATAATCATTCTATAATTGTTTGATACTTATTATTTTTGGGGGAGGTATTCTTCCTACTCGACTAAGCAGCTTTCCTATGGTAGGATACAGAGTAAAGCCAAAACAACAAGTCTTATCAACTTACTCACCAGCTTAACCAGTTAACCTCCATGCTTATACTAGCGAGCTTACAGATACTGTAACAATTGACTTACTCAAATATACGGAAGTACCTAAGCACCTATCAATTCCTACAACTAATACTGTGACAGCATTGTCCTACTCTGTTGGTGTCTGTATCCAAGCACAGCTTACATTAAACTATCTGTTGTACTATCTGCTGTTTTGCACACTACTCTGGGCTGTCTATGCCCTCTGCTATGTTATGTTACTCAGTTCTTTACCTTACCTGCTAATGTACTATGTGGACTGATTGATGTCTTGCACCTGTACTTGTGATGTTGTACTATGTTTACCAATGAGGAGCCTTTGCAAAAGAGTCTTTGACTCAAAGGGTGTAGTTCTGATTTCTCAAAAAATAAATAAATAAACTACAGTATGAAGCATAAGCACTGAGCTATGAACCACACATAACTGATAGAATGGTCTAATTGCTATTTATTCCATCAAGAAACTAAACTCATTTAAGATGTGGTGAGTTTTTGTAGTAATTTTCTAATGTTCAGGTATTTAATTTCCTTGTGGAAACCTTATTTGTTTGTTCATAAGTAGCAAAAAAACTAGATTGTGATTATTTATGAGTTCAAAGTGTCAAATTCTGCATTCTGATATGGAAATAAATTATGCAGATTTGGTTGCCATCTCTTGCTCTCATGATCATAGACAAGCCTTGGTCAAGCATGGATGAACTATGGTTCACAATGGTTGACCATGATGTGTCCAGAACATTCAAAAAACATACTGGGAAAGACCATAATATGTTATGCGGATGAAATAAACAAATCAAAAATTAATAGGCAATATTCTTCATTTTAAATTTAGTAATAGATTAAAATGAATGTGTTCATTTAGTCAGAATAATGGCTGCAGAATGGCCCTTGTCAGTCATGGTTAAATATGACCATGGTTGACGATACTCTGACCATTTCACTGAAAAATAGGTATGCAAAGAAGGTAGTTAGTGAAGCAAAAGCAGATACAAATCTGTGTATTGCGGAGGGGATCAAGAGTGGAGAAAAACAGTTCTTCTGATATATTAGGGAGAAAAGGAAGAAAGGAGGGGGAATCATAAGGCTAGCTCAGGGGGTATGGTGATAGAGGTGGATGGGCAAAAGGCCACTGTCCTCAATGATTACTTTTGCTCACTTTTCACTAGGGAGGATGGTGGGCCCTTGCCGGAGAGTGCCATCAAGGCTGCCACTAAGGGGCTTCAGGAGATGAGGAAGCCATCATTTACAAGTAAAAGAGTCCAGAAAAGGCTGGCAGCCATAAAGATAGATAAGGCCCTGGGACCAGAAGGGATACATCCATCTTAATCCATGGTAGCGTCATGCTGCATACTGTGTGTGTGTGTATGTGTGTGTGTGTGTGTGTGTGTGTGTGTGTGTATATATATATATGTGTGTGTGTATATATATATATATATCATAATGGGTAAGGGGGTCAGGGTATGCTTCCTAATGTCCCACCCTTACCCATTGTTTGTTGAATATAATACATTAGGATGGTTATTGGTATGGAGATTGCATTTGTGATCATGTTATGGCACCTGAAGGTCTCCTGCAGCAAGGAGGGAATGGTGTGTAGTGAGTGAAGGTAGGTAGGAGTTTGGGGGATTTCTGAGTTTGGGAGGGTTTTGTGTGTCTTTTTCCCAGGTTCTTTTGCAGCTTCTTAATTGGTATGGCTAGCTTCCTAATGATGTTTTAATTGTGCTATCAATATTGTCCCATTAATTGTTTGATTAATGGAGGTACTGTATATTACTGTAATTGATTAGTGCAGGTGTATAGCTGTAATTGATTAGTGCAGATATATACTTTTAATTGATAGATTAGTTACAAATATCAGTGGTCAAAGGTCAGAGGGGCTCTCTGACTCCACAACTAACTAGTACCACTCCTACCTCCAATAACGATCACAATCTGTCAGAATTAGTTACCCCCCATCCTATCAGCACTGGTGTCCCCCAAGGCTCAGTCCTTGGCCATTACTCTTCTCTGTCTTCCTTAATGACCTCCCCTCTGTTGCTCATCTGTGTCCATCCATATGAATGCAGATAACAGTCATATTTGCCTCTGGTTCCTCCCCATCTGAGCTGGATTTCAGTAGTGTTCAGCAATAGTTCAAGTCCAATCTGCTCTCCTTAAATGCCAAGAAAACAGTCTCTATGACCTTTGGCACTAAGCAGAAGCTTTCCAGACATACCTCCCTCCCTACCCTAGATGGGTCAACTCTTGATGATGTTCCCTCATTCAAGTACCTGGGAGTCTTGCTTGACTGGCACCTTGACTTTTCAGAGCATGTGGATGGCTGGACGCCATCCACAAAAACGTCACCTAAGCTCGGCGTGTTATACAGAAACAAAGGCTGCATCCCTCTTCCTGACTGCCGAGCTATTAACCAGAAAATGATCCTACTCACTCTCGACTATGGTGATATTGTCTATAGTGCTGCACCAAAGACTACCCTGGCCAGCCCGCACTCATCATTGCTCCTTATACTCTTCTCTCTCCCTCCCCTTGAAGCTAGACGCCTCACTCATTGTGCGTCATTTATCTCAAAATTCTGGCTATACTTCCTCCCTTCTTACCTTAACTCTCTTGTCAGCTTTCCTCCACCTTCCTTTTACCTCCTTCATAACTCTAGCTCTCAATCCTTCACTCTCCTTTCACACAATTCCCTTGCTCGTCAGGCAGCTTTCTCTGACTGCTTCCCTAAGTTGTGGAACTCTCTCCCCCTACCCATATGCTCCTCCTCTTCCCACTGCTCTCTCTGCACTCTTCTCCATGACTTTACTGTTCGCTCATGCAAAGGCACCTGATTCATCTCCTCTTCCACTTCCAATTACCCCTCCATCTTTCTCTCTTCCTCTTCCCCTGTTTCTCTCTTGTAACCCCTCCTTCTCCTCCTTTCGCACATGGAGCAGCCTAGCCCTACATTGCTTCCACAGTCTGAAGTATTGTTCCTGAAACCACTGCAGATCCCAGTCTGTTCTTTAAGCAATTCAAGTCCGGTGAATAACCTGAAATGGTACAAAGATAAGCAGTAAACTGCTAGAGGTTAAAAAAAAAAAGTATACGTTAGCAAAAACTGCTTTAGAGAAATTGCAAAGAAAGCCAAGGTGTCAGTGAGTACAGTTTCCTACACCATCAAAAGGCACTTGGAAACTGGAGGAAACTCTGACAGGAAGAGGTCTGGCAGACCCAAAGCCACAACAGAATCAGAAGACAAGTTTCTGAGAGTCAACAGCTTGCGTGATAGGTGGCTCACAGGACAACAGCACAGAGTGACTGGCACCCTGAACCAAAAGGGCTACCACAGCATTTTGCAGCGCCATGCAATAATTCTCTGGTCTAGCTTAGTTGGTCAGGGGTCATCCTACAGCAAGATAATGACCCAAAACATACCTCCAGGCTATGTCAGAACTACCTTCGAGGAAAAGAACAAGACGGTAGGCTTCAAATCATGGAATGGCCAGCACAGTCTCCAGACTTAAACCCCATCGAGCTGGTTTGGGATGAACTGGACAGAAGGGTGAAAGCAAAGCAACCTACAAGTGCAACACATTGTGGGAACTTCTGAAACAGTGTTGGGAAGAACTTCCGAACAATATTTGATGTCCATTGTAGGAAGAATGCCATGAGTGTGTTCAGGTGGTTACAGTATATCTGCAAAAGGTGGTACTTTGATGAGTCAAAAGTTTAGATTAAATTTTGTTAAACAAAATGATTCTATGATTTCTTTTTTATCTCCAATTGTTTATTTGTTCTATGCTTTAATTTCAGAGTACATTGAGGCATTAACCTGCGTAAATTTCAATAAAAACTGGAAAAATTGGGGTGTTCTAAAACTTTTGACCGGTAGTGTATATTGTCTATTGTTTATTCTGCCTATTGTAATTACTTAACCTTAGTACTGTATATTTTTATTTTTATTCTTTTTTCTGTTAGTTTCCTGCATTTCTCCTTTCTTCCTCCCCAGTACACATCTGGAAACGAGCTGTTACCCAGTCAGTATGTCTCTCCTGGTGAAACGTTTGAAAATAAAATAGATAGATAGATAGATAGATAGATAGATAGATAGATAGATAGACAGACAGATATAGATATAGATATAGATACAGATATGCAAATAAGGGATATGCAGGAAAGACCTATGTGATACGTGATTTATTTACACTACTGCTGTTTCACCTTGGGTAACCTCATGAGTGGCATAAACCATGAGTGAGGTGTCCAAGGGCAAACAGCATGAGTGTATACAAAACATATATCATAAAAGGGCCTTCCACATATTTTATTTACGCAATAGGGCCGTACTACATTTTTATTTTTCAAAAAAAATAATTTTATAAATAATGATTTACCTTGCCACATAGTACCTTTGCACACTCTCTTTCTCCTGATTCTTATGGCCATTGCAATGGAGATGCAGTGTGCTGACAGTTCAATCTGGCAGCCAATTGCTGGAGTCAGTGAGCTTCACAGGTTTTCCAGGTAAAAATAGCGTCTTTGTTTAGTGAGAGCCTGAGCAGTTACAGGGCACTTTGTATGTGTGCTGCCTTGGGAGTTTAAATTAAAAAATTGGTTTCCTTTTTTTATTTATTTGTGGTGCAGTAAAGGTGAGACCATGTTAGGTGTGGCAAAGTTTACAGCTTTGGCGGGTTGTGGAGGTTCTGTTGTGTCCAGTAGCTATCGATCGGGTATCAGAAGGGAAAATAAAGTTGCCTGCATTTTTTAAAATGCACAAATGCTCTCCCAGAGAAAGATGACAATTTCTGTTCTGATGTGTGTGTGCTGCAGTAGGTGGAGTTAGTTTTAAAAGAAAATCCATTTTGTTTTTGGTCTGGGACGCGATGGGGGCGGCACTTACGAGAGTGCTGGCTGAGAAAGGAGAGGACTGGAAGAACGTCTGTAGTAGATGATAGTATTTATGTTCAAAAAGCAAATTTTTTTTTTTTAAAGCAGAATCACTTATTGATTATGAAGGTAGGCAGTTGTTTGGTAAGGAGTAGGGGCAGCTTGTGTAAGTGTGTTATGAAAGTATATGTGAAAGAACTGGATAAAGTAATGCTGGCCAGCTAGCCAGTGGTGGTGGTGGTGGTGGTGGGGGGGGGGCTGACGTAGAAACTGTGCACATAAATGGATGGTGACATAGTAACTGTGTTCATAAATGTAAGATTCTACATTTATCTACACAGTTACTCAGATAAATGGATTTATCACATTTCATTTATATCCACCCCATTGCATTAATGTGTGTGTGTGGGTGTGTGCGTGTGTGTAAAAAAAATATTATATATGTCTGTGTGTGTGTGTGTATATATATGTATGTATGTATGTATGCATAGATACATACATAGATGGATGATGAGAAACTCTCACAAACAAAAAAAGGTAAGTATACCATATAAGATAACATGACATAAGCAGATGAAATTACTTAAGCATTTTGTTCACCAAGACAGTGAAACACTACAATTTTCAGAGGCAATTACCATTCTTTGAGCCCCACCCCCTCCTGTGTCAGGCCTCCAACATATTGTAAGTTCACTATATTAGGCCATATTTCTTTACATTTGGAATGTCATGTTCACTTGCCTCATGTAATTTTACCTACAAATCTGCACTCATTCTGTATATATTGTTTATTTGCATATTGCCTGTTTCAGATTTTTATTTATTTATTTATAACTAGGATTATAATACCTTTGAATCAGAGGTTCTTTTACAAAAATCCCGCATCAAGTACAGACAGTGCAGGAAAATACAATACAGGCAATCATCAATGAACATACGTGATACCAGAGTGAAATACCAAGTACAACGAGGGTACATGTATATACAATTTTTACAATGCATCCTGTGTGCGGATAAGTAAAAGATCATGGATGAATAACAGTTATGGAATTCAGGCAAGATAAGAGGAAATAGGAAGCAATGATAATAAAATGTACATACGTTACATGGCAGCATGTGTGAATACCAAATACAGCAAAGGTATATGCAAAAACAGCTGTTTCCAATATAAGTGAGGAGAAGCCAAAGATCAAGGTGGATGACTTTAAGGGGTGGAGACAAAAAGCCAAAGAGGTAGGCAAGGTAGAGACCACTAGGGATGGGGGTGAGTCTGAGGGAGCACCATAGAAGAACTAAGAGAGAAAAGAAAAAGGGGGGGGGGATTCAAGAAGGAGGAGAGGGGGAAGATGAATAGAAATTGCATGATTGGGTGAGGTAGCCAAATGGTAACCTTGTCCTGAGAGGTGTAGGTGTTACAAGGTGGGGGGGTAGGACTCGGGACAGAGGCCCTGACCAGAAAATATGAGGCGGGCTGATGCAGGGTGGTGAGAGTGAGAATAGAGCAGGGACCATAGGTTAGGGAGGGCGGTCAGAACTGTTTAGTAGGGAGAGGTGCAGGCGTAGTTTACATTGTGTCACATGTTATAGTTTATTGTACATTTATATATTATCGTTTTTCTATTACTACTTCTGTGCATATCCTATCTTCTTATCCCTGTATCCCTGTTTTGCCTCCACCCCCACCCCAAGACACAGCTGTGCTTAGGTATTTGTCAAATATGCTTTTCTGGGCAAAAGTTCAAATGAAATAAATAATCCCAGGATTTGGAATTTTGGGAAAAATACAAAGGTTTTCAATTTAACAGGAGTTTGGTGCTGGTATCATATAAGGTTTAATTTTACTGTTGATTGATAAGTGAGGCTTCAGTATAGCTTAAATAATGTTGTATATTTTGACTGATGAACTGGGATGGATTGTCCAGTCACTGAGGGTAAAGTCTTAGTTAATTCTCAATAAATAAAAAAAAACATTTTCTATTTGGGTTTAAATGTGCATTTATATGTATGCAGAATGTAATGCATTAAATCTATCTGGGGTTTTATCGGAACTCACTATGACTGAATATGGATTTTTCAAATATTTACAATAGCTACAGCCTGCAACCTCTGTGTTCTGAGAATTAATTTGGCATATACCCGAATAAACCCATCAACAGCATATGAGCATTCTGATAGATTCTTACTTGTCTTCTGTCATGGAGTCCTATCCAGATGTCAGTGGGTATCCCTGGAACTCGACTGTTAGCCAGGTCGTACACAAACACATTTTCTTCCCAGCTAGTGCCATTAACAAACAGGAAAAGAAAATTACAAACATGTCATACCATGGAGATTGCATTAGACAGTTCAAAAGGATCTGACCCCGGTCTCAAATGCTTTCATCTTCCTGAGCACATGCACTGTAAGTACCAAAGATTTAAACTTCAATTTAGAAATAAAAACTCTGAACAGCTTATAAAAAGGCACTGAGGGCAAGCAAGTTACTAATACAGATTGTCATGAAAAAAACTGTAGACTTTGTCTGTATTCCTTCATATAACACGAATAACAAATTTGTAATAAAACCATACTTTTATGATAATATAACTTGCCACACTGTTTTTTGCTGTTCAAACAGAGAGACTAAGTATGCCAATAGCAAATTGACATGCCACACAAATGTTCAGCTTCTAAATAAAAGGCGAGCACTCCAACAGAGTTCCATCCAGAAATTTATTCCACTCAATCAATTCTAAACCGGAGCTATTTGAAGATTTGGCAAAACAGATTACTATATTACCAAATCTTCAAATAGCTCTGGTTTAGAATCAGTGAGTGTCCTGGCTACACCGAGACCAAGTACTGACTGGCAGGGTACTTGTTAGACAATATTTGTATCAGACATGCCCATGAATGTCCAGGCTCCAAACTGGAGCTATTTTACAAAGGAGCCACATATTAAGTATGCAGATGCCCCCGGCTGCTCCCCGCCTGAAACGTCATCACGGGAACAGTCGAGGGTGCTTGTGGGCGTGATAGGGAGGGCTCTGCTTCTTAAAATGTCAGAGCAAGGAGGGGGCAGGATCAACCAGATACAATCTGAAATAACTTAGACATGAGTAAGTTATTTTTTAACTTTTTCTACTGCATCTACTAATCGGGCCCCACTTCACATGGAGGTGGGGCCCGACTGTATGTGGACATTTCCCTTTAACAGTGATAGAAAACAGTTTTTACATCTCTAGATGCCCTCCAGCTGTTCTTTTATTGACTACCCAGCATTCTGATATGTTTGACCTTGTTTGTTGAATTAATAATCTAATTTTGTTGCCTTTGTAACTACCCTGAATCTCTATGTCCTCAGAAGTTGCTGCTCTCTGTTTTCACACTGCCTGAACATTCTGTGCTGTCACAAACTCCCATTCCAGGCCATTCAGATGAATAGCACGGAATGGGAGTTACTGATGTCACAGAATGTCATAGAAATATCAATATCAAGTGCAGTAGCTGATGAAGAGAGTGGAACTCTATATAGATCTGAGGGCACCCCAAAGCTAGATCATTTATTTATTTATCAAAGAATCAGCAAAGAATATCAGAATACATAAATGTAATGGAAAGGAAGATGGAAGATCAGTTAAATATGTAAAAATAATTTCTTATCTCCTTTAAGTCTAAGTGATTACTCCCTTTTTTTTTTTTACTTAAAATCAACCTTATAAACCCAGGAAGCATAATGAGAAACTGTGTGTCTGTGTGCTCAACATTTGTCTTTATTTTTCCTGGGTTTATAAGGTTTATTTTAACTATAAAAAAAGGGGGGGGGGGTTAATCTCTTGGACTCACATATTCAAAAGAAATGGGCAGTGCATCTCAGAAAAAAATGGAGATGAGCCGCCCATCTCAAAACTTGCGCCAAAATCCCAAGTTCAAAAGGGGGAGATGGGCTGCCCAAATCGAGATGGGCCATGGCACAAAATTAATGTATGCAGTGCAAGTAGAGGGGGCATGCCCATGAATATACCTCCCAATGGAATATTCAGAGGAGATGGGCTGCCCAAGTGCTGGAGATGAGTCACACAAAGTTAGGCATGGAAAAAGCATGTCTAACTTGTTTGGCCACCCACAAGCAAGCTGCGGTAGTGCACACAGCAGCACCACAGCCTGTCTGCCCCCACAGCCCAGTGGCATGGCCCACCCCGCCCCATTTCTGATGGCCATGTATGGGCAGAATCAGCCCCACATCTCTGTTTTAGGTCCCCCTTCCCAGCACAGGGCACCAAATAGAAAATAACTCCCCACCCTCCAGTTTCCGTAGTTCAGGATACCCCACCACCCCATCCCTAAACCACGATCCCTGTTCAAATATGACATCACAGTCAAATACAGTCTCATAGTGTAGGGTCTCCCCTCCCAGCCCCATTCCCTGATGCCCATGATAGTTGTACAAACCGCACTTTTCCATAGTGTAGTGTACCCCAACCCTGTCACCAATCCCCAATAGCACAACACAGGTGTGCAGCCCCGTCCAAAATCCCTGCTCCAATTAGACCCCCATGCTGCATCCATTTTCATAGTGTAGTGGCTCCCCACACCCCTCCCTGGTAGGCAGTACCCCCTTCCCGCACGCCCCCAACACCACTCATGCCAGCGACTGGCACAGCCCTTCACTCACCATCATGGCCAGCTGCCGACTAAACTGTCCAGGGACGTCACTGTATGGAATATGTGCTCATTGGTGGAGCACGTATTCTGTACAGTGGCGTTCCTGGACTGATCCATCAGTGGCTGATCATGGTGGTAAGCAGAGGGCTGTGCCAGTTGCCAGCATGAGTGGTGGGGGGGGTTGCAGGGAGTGGGTCCTGCCTACTGTGGAGGGAGGTAGGGTTGGGGGCCACTACACTATGGCAATGGGTGTGGAATGGGGGTCTAATTGGAGTGAGGATTTTGGATCAGGACCACGCACCTGTGTTGTGCAATTGGGGATTGGGGACTGGGGACAAGGTGGGGGTCCACTATACTATGGAAAAGTGGGGTTTGTACAACTATCAGGAGCATCGGGAAATGGTGCTGGGAGGGGGCCCTACACTATGGGACTGTATTCGACTGTGGGGTCATATCTGAATGGGGATCATAGTTCAGGGACAGGGTGGGGGGTTCTCACACTACAGAAATGGGAGGGTGGGGGATTTATTTTCTGTATGGTACCAGGCACTGGGTGGGGGACCTATAACAGAGGCCTGGGGCTGATTCCGCCCATACATGAGCTTCGGGGATGGGGCTGGGGGCATGCAGGCTGGCCCAGTGCAACTTGCTGGGTGCAGCCATGCAAATGAAGCCATTATGGGAATGAAAATGGCCCATTTGCACCTTGCATGCCTGATGGCCCCATTTCCATATTCAGGCTGAATATCGGGAATTTGAGACTAGTGCATATGGGAATGCGCCACACATCCCCATTCCTGGTATTCAGCCCATCCCCCAAGATGTGCCAGTGCATTGTCAGCTGCCCCATTTGCACTGCCTGCACATGTTGGTATATTCAGATGAGATGTGATCCATTGGGATTATGCATCTTGTTTTTAATATCCCAGTTTTTTGTGCCAGCGTAACATTTTGGGCAGCACATCTAGATGCGCCATGCATCCCACCCCCTTTTGAATATTTGGGCCTTAGTCATAAGTTTTACACATGCAAAACTGCTGTTCTAAATGCTAAGAACACACACACACACACACACACACACACACACACACACACACACACACACACTCACTTTGCATTTGACATATTTCTAACTAATATGCTATAGCAGACATACACACACACATACACACACAAACACACACTACATATCATTCCATTCTGCAACATATATGGTTGCTATTTAAAGGTGACCTGAATTGTCAGGCGGATTTCCAGGAAATTGACTGGGGAGGGTGTAAATTGACTAGTTAAGGAGTGGGGGGGAGGGTAAGCTAGACTCAAGGAAGGGGGGAAGGAGGAGGACAGGCAGAGGGAAGGGGCTATGATGTCAAGAGGGTAGGTAGAGGGGAGGTGCTACGACATCAACAGGTGAGTCAAACGACAAAGTGTGCATTTGACTCCAGGACTGGGCAAGGGTAGGGGCTGATAGTGTCTTTGCAAGGTGTCCTGAGAGGGGTATAAAAGAAATGCAGGACATAGATCCCCCTTCTTAGGATGAATGGCTGGGTAATACCAACCTGGAATTATATACTGACACATCAGGGCAATAGGGATGGGGGCATACTTTAGGGGGGCATGGATTTTGAAAGCATGGCCGGAAGAGTGGAAAGAAAAAGGACTCTTGAAGGACATTACATTTTTAGAAATAGTCCCCACATGGGTGGAAGTGTTAGCATGGAAGACACAGCTGAGAAATAGGAAGATCATTTTCTGGTGTGATAATAACGCAGTGGTAGAGGTGATCAACAAGCAAAGAGGGTACAGTGAACAGGGTAGTGCAGCAGCTGATGTTATTGGGTTTAAGGATAAATCTATCATTTAAAGCAAAACATATTGAAGGGATTAACAACAAGATAGCTGACAGCCTCTCCTGCCTTAAGTTGTACATGTTCAGGTCCGTGGCACCACAAACTGCATTACAAAGAACAAGGGTGCCAGATCAAGTGTGGGAGATTGGCTAGAAGGAGCCCTCTTGCTGTTTAGCAGCTCATGGTCTGCGAACACACAAAGAGCCAATGAGGAGGCATGTAATGCATTCCAGGAGTTTCGGCAGCAGGAAGGGTTTACGGTAAGTGAGCCAGTGACACAGGATCAGGTGGCAAAGTTTATGGTAGAACAATGGGAATTGGGGATGGCGAGTGCAACTATGGCAGTGCATCTGGTGGGTATTGGGTGGGCATGTTGCATCAGGGGCTGGGAGGAATGAATAAGTTTAAGATGGTGCGGCACATATTAATGGGGTGGCAAAAACTGCGAGGACAGCCGGAGGATAGAAGGAAACCTGTGGTGGGGGCAAGAGCTTCAGAAGTTACTGGGGGTTTTAGGACAGATATGCACTTCTGAATATGAGGCCTGTTTGTTTAGAACAATTTTCTTAGTCATGTCAAAAGAGGCGTTTAGAGTTAACAAAGTGGTGGCGAAAAGCAAAAATGACATAAATTGGGGTTTGCTGTGGGAGGAAGAGGTTCAGTGGGGTATGGAGAGGGTGATAATTTGGCTGAGACAATCAAAGACAGATCAAATGGGGGTGGGGACAGAGGTCAAGCTTGAAAGACAGCTAGGTGAAGGGGTATGTGCAGTAAGTGCTCTCAAACTATATCGGGATATAAGGCCGGGGGCAGGTGTTCTTCATACAGGGATGGGAAGCCAGTCATGTGCTATCAAGTAATGAGGGTTTTAAAGAAGGGCATGTCATTTATAGGAGAAAACCCCAGAAATGTTTCATCCCAGTCATTCAGAATAGGCATGGCATCAGGTAAAGCAGTGCGAGGGGGGGGGGTTCAGATGAGGAGGTTAAAAAAGTGGGTAGGTGGAAATCTAACTGTTATAGAAAACATTTGACAAAGTTGTAACAATTGTCGACATTTTCAACAGGGAAAAGCAGGACAAAGCAAGTCTGGATCATTGGGCATTCCTACATATATTGGGCAGAACAATGGGCCTTCAGACACCCAAGAGGAAAGCAACTTGGGCGAGATCCAGATGAAACTAGAATACATTGGAAAGGAGCCCAGATACAAGTTTGGACTGAGTTTTTCAGAATGAAATGGACTTAATAAGTGCATACAAAGAATAGTTGGAGAATGTATAATTGTAGAAACAAAAATGATGATTTGTGGTGAATGTGGTGAAGTGTGAATTTTGTAAAGGAAAATAAATTAATTGCCAATCGAGCACCCACATAATTTGAGTCTGTGTGTCATTTTCCAAGGGGATCTCAGTCTGACAATTGACTTATTCGTCTCAGGGATGCCTGCTTATCTCTAGTTGTATTTCTTAACTAATTGCTAATATGTCACACTCATTTGTAAAATTTTTTTTTTTCTCTGTTTTTTTTTACCCTCTGGGCAAACAATCTGCCATTTATTCTGAAGAACCTGTAAATTCGACAGTTTAAGGTCTTTCTGTAATCTCCGTTGGCCAAATGAAAGGTGTCAGATCACCTAATTTGAAAGATTAGAAGTGTGATAATGTGCTACAGCAGTACAACAAAATTCAAGTATATTCCATGCTTCAAGGCCTAAGTCTCTTGTACCGGGTAACTACTTCTAGGAATTTTTGCTTTTCAATAATAGTCCTGTTTTGCACTTTGTCTGTAGCAGTTATAGTTTTTGCTGCTTATCTGTACAGTTGGTTAATTGCATTTCCTGGTTTTATGTTGTAATGTGTTTACTTCCTTGTCCCCCACCCTCCGTGTTTAAAATAAACTAAATTAAAGGATCTTACATTTAATTTTCCTAATTCAGTTGAACAGAAGGAAAACTGACGACAAATCATGAAATGAAGAAACTGTGTAACAAAGGCTCAGAAACCACCAGTAGCAGGGGATTTGCTTTTTCCCCTTTTCAACCTCATACTGATAAACCATCAGCCATATTTAGAAAGCAGAAACACTTATATTTTTAAAACTCCAAACAATTTCTTATATTTTTAGAACTCCAAGCAATCACCACATCTAATATATATACCTTCAGTGCTTTCTGAAGCTATTTGTAGTCATACCAATGAAATGTGCAAATTCACAGATATTGTGGACAAATAAGATTCATATGGTCTGTTAGGTTCCTTCTTCTGCTACCTTGGTAGAATTTTGCGATGGGGCACGAATTTGTCCATTCCAGCCTTAAATGCCTGCCGTAATGCAGCCTGGACCACACTGTAACTTTTGTATTTCAAAAATTATAGTGAAATACCTTTTGTTTGACCAAATCCAAATATTATACATGGATGTTATAGCCCACAGGATTTTGGATCCCTGCAGATCCCTTAATCTAGGCAAAACACGCATCTCTGATGAAGCTGCCCTCTTGACCATGAAATGATGGGGATGTCTTGTCCAGTGGAAGAGTTGGCATTTGTTTAATGGGAAGAAGTACAGTTTGTATGTTATGCCACTGGGCCATTGAGTTGCTTCACGTAGGGACTGAGTGCGCATGGGGGCCTTTTGGTTTTTCTGTATATTTTCGGTTTCTCCAGTAGCCCAGCTGCACCTCCCTAGGCCTTCCTCTGCACACGTCTGCATTGCTGCTTGATACTAGGCACCTGAAGAAGGGAGCTGTGTAGCCCTAAAACCTTGTGTACTGTAAGATCTATGCACAGTATCAATGTTCATTCATTCAGGTATCACCCTGCACAGCAAGTGGAGGTTTCTATAGACCAATAAGGCTAGAAACATACTTTCACATATAATTTAGAAGCAAAAGTCCCACAGAAGACAACATTTTTCTCCAGCATTTGGAGGACTGTGAACTTTCGATTTAAGCAAATTCACTAGACAAAGTCACAGCACAGAAGCGGTGAACAGAAGGGTCTTGAAATGCAAGAGAATGGTTCTTCAAATAAGTGACTTGAACAGATAGAGCACGGTATTTGTCTGCCTTTGATTTTTGTTTTTTTCATTTTGTTCTTTTTTCCCTTCTGATGTCAATTTGTACAAAAATGAATATGAGCTCACTTTTACTTCCTGTTTTTCTGTCAAGTGGTTTTACAGCTGCACAGGAATCCCTGCCTTTATGAAGCAGGGAGAGAGAGAGAGACAGACAGACAGACAGACACTGGGACAGAGACAGAAACAGTGAGTGAAAGAAAAAGAGAAACAGAGACAAAAAGTGTGAGAGAGACAGAAACTAAGACAGAGAGAGAGAGAGAGAGAGAGAGAGAAACAAAGGGAGAGTGAGAGAGAGAGCGAGAAAGAGAGAGAGAGAGAGGGAGAATGAGAATCTACCCCATCTCTGAAGATTTATTTGCAATTTTTTAAAAAGGAGAGGTGAACTACGCTGCTCGCAGTGCCATCAATGTGGGTTTAAGAACAAGCCTAAGTCGCTACGCTCAGCCAAATGGAGGAGGCTCAAGTTCCCCAGCAGTGGTTCTTCTCTGGGGAAGGAGGGTAGACAGCTCCACCACAGTTCCTCCAACTGAGTGACCACAGGTAGCAGTGCAAGCAATAGCCACTCTGGGGTGGGTAGGGAAGTAACCTGATGTTAGTGCATGCATGCATATGCATAACGTGCGCATATCATGGAGCTCCTCACCAGTGGTGTCCCTGTACGCTGAGTAAAAAAAGTAAAAACATTTCTTTCTCAGCACAGGATGAAGCTGGGCCCCACTTCAACTGTGGTATACACCTCCACCACTACGATTTCTAAAGGAGCTTGAGGAACCCTAGTAGTTCCACCATGGGTGTAAGCCATGAGGCCTGGGAGGTCAAGGTATGTACACACAGAGACAAAGTGACACAGACAGATAATAAAAAAGGTATAGTGCGTTGTAAAGTCCTGTTAGAGGTATTTGTATCATTCTTTTTTCAGTCAGTAGTTTTCGGCCCCTCTGGTCTGCCCAACAGCACCCCCCCAACCCCGTCACCAACCTTCTCACAGACTTAACAGTTATCCATGACTTACTCAAAACTGCGATGAGTGGGTGACTTGCCATGTCATTCATGCAAGAGCCTGTGGGGGTGCCAGCTGTGGCCAGCCCAGCATCTTTTTCCTCCATTTTCTCCCTCTGGGCTGTAGCGTCACACATATGTGCCAAGCACGTCACACTATAGCCATGCCAGTACTGGGTCAAAATGTCATACGCATAATAGCATACAACAAAACCCCAAAACTGCAACAGCGCAGTATAGGACAGCAAGAGGGTGCAATACCGCGAATGGTCCTGTGCACGGTACTGCACCCTCTCACTGTCGGAGGGAGGAGATCACCTCTGTTGGGACAGGCTCCCACCAAGCAGCTGCCATGGCTCAAAGGGATGAGCTGCTGGAGGGATGGAAGCAGGCAGAGTGTTTGGGAGTGGGTTCTATTCCTGGTCCCAGACAAATTAATTTTTTTCCTTTTTTTGTACTTTGTGAGTTATTTACTGAAACACCCTTCTTCTCCTCTCCCCCCCCCGGGAGTTAGATATTTTAGTTGGGGTGAGTTTGGGGGTACCCCCCGGTAACAGACGGTGGGGGGGTCAGAGCTCCCCCATTAATGAAGACTTATGATGCATGCAATATATCACACTGTTCTGGCAGCGAGATATATGCATGCGGCATAATGTCTTGTGGCATTATGACCCCGTGCCAGCCATGCCCTTTTGCATGCTCAATACACTGTAGCTGGGCTCCACTAGGTGGCAGTCTCTGAAGCAGGACCTAGTGTCCCCCCTCCCCAAAGAAAGAGAGCTGCTGTCGGGTGCTTGATCCTCCCTCTCCCGGCCGGCCCACCGAGTGACCGTTGTCTGTTCCCAAACCTGGGTAGCCAGCATGTGGGGTGGAAGCGTAACCCCTCTTCCACTAGGCCGCTACATTTGTGTCATTGTTATACATGTTTACAGCTCCATGAATGGGTATATTTCTTTAGGGTGCATTATAAGTATATGTTATTCTTCACTATTGTAATCTTTGTCCTGTTACCTTTAAAGGCACATATAACGTGACATGTCACTGTCATATGTGGTAAGAAAAATACGGTTCTTCAGTGACTAAAAGGCATCTATGTCATTGTGCGGACTATAAATAACAAAAAGATATCTTGAATGCTCAATGAAATAAAATATAAAATATCTTGCTTTGCCTGTGTTTAAAAATGGGGTACAAAAAGAATCTTTAAAAATGTGATCTGGTTGCCTGACATATCTGATGAAAGAAAGGGTGTAAGATTTTATCTTTTCTTATTTTTCACCAGTGTACATTTGGTTGTCTACAGACACATCATTTCTGTAAGTAAGGGGAAATTGTTTAACCAGCAAAAGGCACACTAAGCCAAAGCTTGTTTCCAGTTGCGACCTGGGAGCACAAGGAAGTTAAGTGACTTGCTCAGGGTCACACAGTATGCAAGTGGGGGTTGTGGGATTCAAAACCAGGCCTCCAGATTTGCAGCTCAGAGCCTTAAACTACTATGCTATACTGCCTCCAGTAAGTAAAATGGAATTTTTTAAAACACCCTTTCCCTGGGGCTCAGGGCGCTGTATAGGTTACAGGCAAGAGTTAAAAAACAATGCAATAAACAGAAGATTAAAACACATACTGTAAATAAAGATCTTCTTTGAGGATATCTCTTTCAGCAGATCAAACCTTAGGAACTATAGGAAACAGGCACCAGGACCACATGGAAACATTATTGCAAGCAGTCTATCTGGGGTCACCCATGGTGATGTCACCATGTCGTCATCCCCCCGTATAGTCATGGGCGGCCCCATGCCCTCCTCAGTTCTTCTCCCGGTGTCAACCATCGCACCTCGGACTCCAGGGAGCACCACCACTTCAGACGACTGCCACTTTCTTGAAGTTTCTACCTTTTGTTTTCTCACCCTAGTTTTTTAATCATATCGCCTAAAGCGATTTCCTCTTTTCATTTGTTTTTGTCTGTATCCGATATACTTTTCTATCACTGCAGCTGTGGATAGAAGATCGAAGACAAGTATTTCCATGAGGCCTGCATCCACTGCCTAGGACCAACCACAATGTCCAGGCCTGTGAGATCTGCTGCGGCTTCAATCAAGCAATCCAGCATCATTGTCAGAAGGAGCTAAAGTCTTTCCTCATGGAACAGAAGGTCGCTACCTTGGAGAAGGAGCTTCAGGCTCAGATTTCCTCTACTTCCCTGGCCATGTTCCTAGGGTCCCATTTGGCCAAGGCTTGTACAAGTCATCAGGGAAGCATCACCACTGGGAGAAAGACCAGTCCTCCTGGGAGCACTCTTGGTTGCTGTACCCTGTGCTGACCATTTTGGGGTTGTCGACCAGACTGGTGGTGACCCCTGCTGCCGCCCATACCCTCTAGCCTACAGGGTTGTCCTTGGCAGCCTTTCCCTCTGGAGCTACTCAGCCCAGCAGTGGTTTGTCAGTGGAAGGCCTTTCCCTCCTTCTGATGATTTCCACTGCCTCCTTCACCCTGTCTGCCGATGGTGGGACTTTGGCAGTGCAGCCGGTCGGCTCCACCAGTGCTGCCCCTTCATTGCTGGGGCTTCCTCCTTTGCCCCCACCAATGAGCCCACCCCTGCTGAATGCCCCCCTCCTCCTCATGGGCCACAGTTAGGGAGTGATACCGGCCTCCTTCTGGTCAGTGAAGGTCATGCACCGACAGGCATAAAGCCTCTCTCATTAATGCCTCAGGCTGTCCCTACAATGGTGGGGTTGCAGGGCCCACAGCTGGTTCTCCAGCCTGCCATCACATCACTGCTTCAGCCCTCTCCCTCAACCCCAGGGCCTCAGTACCCCCTGTTGCTGACTTGCTGCCACAGGGCATTGTACTGATAACAGTCACTATCAATGTCCAGGCGCTCATTTCCTCGGTCCTTGACCTCGTGCAGAAGGTCATTCTACCTCAGGATCCATCACCAGTAGGACCTTCTCGTCTGTCAGTGCCATGGCATCATGCATCATTGAGGCCTGCCCCTTCACGCTCGTCAGCGTCCTCAATGCCCCCCTCTGACCTGGAGGAAGACAATGATTATCGTCCTGATTTCCTCCTCTTCCTCCCGGGTGAGGAAGATGAGGAGGAAGATGCTGAAGCCTGGACTCTCTCTCTAGCTCCTCCACAGTCTCTTCAGTGGCAGAGTACTCCTCTAATTACATTCTGAGGTCTCCCCCCGGATGACCCTTCTTTCTTCGCCATAATGCAGCAATTCCAGGCCGCCATAGGGTTTGATGTTGCAGAGCAGGACATGACTAGGCAGAACCTGGCTCACTACTTAGACTTGCCATATTCTCCCCTTCTGGTCATTCCTCTTATAATTGATGCCTATGAGGATGCTACCATGGCCATTTGGTGCAGGCCTAATATGATCACCCCATGCCCAGGAAGGTGGATAAGCTGTATTAGACCCCCCCTCGGGAAAGTCCTTTTTCATGGGACCCCCAGAGGCAGACTTGGTGGTCATTAGTGAAGCCCATGATTGGTACAAGAGACCTCAACACCTCAGCTCCCTTCCTCTGATCAAGGAGTCCAGGAAGCTGGACCTCATGGGGAAGAGGACTTTTGCCTCTTCCACTCTGGTGATATGGGTCCTTAATTATGTGGCCCAAATGCTTAAGCACCAGAATGACCTCTGGAAGTCAGCCTGGTCTGCTGTTGGTCCCTCCCTGAGGGTCCCCAGATGCAGGAGCTATGTAAGACCCTTCAGTCTGGTGCTGACATGGGCAGACATGTTTTGAAGGTTGCTTATGATGCTTTAGATGCCTTGGCCAGGGTTTCCGCAGTGGACATTTTCTTGAGGAGGTATTCCTGGCTCAAGGTGTCAGGCTTTGCCTCTGATGCCCAGAAGTCTATCCTGAATGCTCCCTTCGGGGGTTACAAACTCTTCAAAGGAGATGTGCAGGATATTCTAAATGATCTGCAGGCCTCAGGCAGAACCCTGTGGTCTGTTCACTCCCTCTACTACACCCACTGGAAGAGTGGGCAGAGGGAGCCCTTTTGGCATGCCACCATTGGCCTCAGTCTAGCATGAAGCAGCCCAGCAAGTGCAAAGCTGCCATGGCCCTGCGTACCCCCTCCTCCACCACCGACAAGTCCTCAAGAGGTGGCGGAGCAGGGCCAGCACAGGCTGTGCTTCAGACTGACTCCTTGCCTGACCCCCTCCATCCAGTTCCCCAGGATGTGGTGGTGGGGGTTGCTTCTCCCTCTATCTAGATGGGTGGCGGGAGATCGTAACTGATGCCTGGGTGCTGCAGCTCATACAACGGGGTCATACACTAGAATTTACGGAGATGCCTCCAGAACTTCCTCCAAGGCCCTCCACCTACCCTCCAGCACATGTGCCCATGTTAGGGGGGAGATCCACTCACTGCTGTGAAAAAATGGCCATTGATCCTGTTCCCAAGGACCAATAAAACACGAGGTTCTACTCCCACTTCTTCCTCATCCCCAAGTCCACAGGGGGCTTGAGGCCCATCCTGGACTTACGAAACCTCAACTATTACATCCAGTTCAAAAAGTTCAGGATGGTCACCCTCCTGAGCCTGTTGCCCTTGCTCTAGGAAGGGGACTGGATCTGCTCCCTGGATATGCAGGACACTTACTTGCATATCAAAATCAGGATTCCCCACAGAAAGTACCTCAGGTTCCTGTTCCAAAGGGAGCACTATCAGTTCAGAGTTCTCATTTTTGGCTTGTCTTTGGCACCTCTGGTCTTCACCAACTGCCTAGCTGTGGTGGCAGCGGCCCTCAGGAGGAAGGGCCTTTATGTCTTTCCATACTTGGACAACTGGTTGCTCATGGCTCAGTCCAAGGAGCAATTGTCCTTGACCCTGGTGAGTACACTGTAGTTGTTCAGTCATTTGGGGATTACAGTCAGCCTGTCCAAGTTAGTGTTGACTCCCAGCCAGTATCTTCAGTACATAGGAGCCATACTGGACGTGGCCCAGGCTCTGCCGCCCTGCTCCCAGACTGGGAGGAACACTTAATTGCATGGGCCCAGGAAGTCTATCACAGCCAGCATGTCACAGCCAGGACATACCTCAGACTGCTGAGTCTGATGGCCGCAGTCATTGCCACTGTTTCCCTGGCAAGGCTGCACACATGAATCCAACAGTGGACTTTCAGGGTTCGGTGCGACCAGCGGATGGATGACCTGGAGCAGATGGTCCTGGTCTCCTCACCAGTCAAGAAGGTCCTCCAGTGGTGGATGGAACCCAGCCAATTACTCGTGGGGGGGTTCTTTTCCTCATACCCTCTCCTCATCAAATCTTCACTTTGGATGCTTTGGGGATGGGTTGGGGTGCCCATCTTGGCCCCTTCCAGACTCATGGAATGTGGGCTTCACTTGAGACTTCACTGCACATCAACGACCTCGAGATGCGAGCTGTACTATATGGAATATAGGCCTTTCAGTCTCACCTGCCCCCAGGCCTGCTGCTAGTGCAGATGTACAATACCAGTGTGGTGCACTACATCAACAAGCAAAGGGGCACCCACTCTTATCCCCTGTGCAGGGAGGCAATGAGAGTTTGATACTGGGCTCTGGAACACAGCCTAGAGCTGTCAGCTGTCAATATTCCAGGTGCCCAAAATGTCCTGACAGACCAGTTAAGCCAGTTGCAGCCCAGAATGCATGAATGGGAACTACTCACCTCAGTGGTAGAAGACCTGTTCGACAGGTGAGGCCATCCAGAGTTGGACCTTTTTGCATCCTCAGTCAATGCCAAACTGCCACTTTTCTGCTTTTTCAATCCAGGGCCTGGAGTTTTCTGGTGAAATACATTGTCTTTCTTGGAAAGGGAGATTCCTTTATAATCTCCCTCTCTTTCTTCTGATCCAGAGAGTGCTGATCAGATTCCAGATGGAAGGCACCACTCTGACTCTGGTGCCCCCCTTTTGGCTTCAGCAGATTTGGTTTCCACTCTTGCAACAGACAGTAGTGGAGCCTCCAGTGCTCCTTCACCGGTGCCAGTGCTTGCTGTCACAGGAACAGGGGACCCATCTCCATTAGAACCTCCAGTTTTTTCACCTGCATATTTGGCTTCTGAAGACATAGCCATTGTCAGGTTTGGGGTCTCTCCTAAAGTGGCTGATGTTCTGGTGGCTTCCAGGAAGCTATCCACCAGGGTGACATATTCCATGAAATGGAGGCACTTTGCTTTTATGGGCAGCTTCCCACCATCTGGATCCTTTCATCTGCCCAATGAACCAGATTCTAGAGTACCTGCTATCCTTGTCAGATGCTGGCCTGAAGTATTCTTTGCTAAAGGTGCATTTGTCTGCCATATCAGCCTTACATGTGCCCATTGAGGGTTGTACGGTAGCCCAGTTGGATGTGGCCTGTACCTTTCTGAAAGGCATCCTGTACTTAAAGCCTCCCATCTGTAACCCTGTCCCGGCATGGGACTTGAATTTTGTTTTGCAGAAACTTACTTTGGCACCTTCTGAGCCTGCCATGACTTACGAGCTATGCTTTCTGTCATGGAAAGTGTTATTTTTAGTGGCTATTACCTCTGCTTGTAGGATTTCTGTGCTTCATGCACTCATGTGTGAGCAGCCCTATTTGATTTTCCACAGAGTGTCTTTACGTACTAACCCTAAGTTTTTGCCAAAAGTGGTGTCTGAGTTTACTTTGAATCAAACCATCCACCTACCTGTTTATTATCTGCAGCATGCCAATCCAGGGGAAGCATTGCTCCATACTTTGGATGTGCATAGACTACTCAGATATTATGTTCATCGCATGAAGGACTGTAGGAAATCCCTGCAGCTGTTTGTTTCTTTTGCCCCGGGAAAGAGGGCGTATCAGTTTCGAAACAGTGTCTGTCCAAATGGTTGGCCAGCTGTATTATTTTCTGTTATAGGAAGTATGGTAAGGAACTTCCTGGGGCAATTAAGGGCCACTCTACCAGAGGCATGGCCATGTCTATTGCCGGTTTCAAGGGCATCTCAGCAGCAGAGATCTGTGTGGCTGCTACTTGAAGTACTGTCCACACTTTCACTAAACACTAAAGTCTGGACATCGTCTCTAGAAGGCGGCCAAATTTCGACCTGGCTGAGTTACAGGGCCTCCTCTCCTAGATGCCTAGCTTCCAGCCTCCCATACTAATCTCTTCCACAGTACTGCTTGGGACTCATTACTAAGGTGAGACCCGCTGCTAGAGACATCCTCGAAGAAGCTAGAACAGTTACGTAAGAGCAGTGGTGCAAGTGTAGACAAGAAGTACAGGAACTCATGCACTGGCAATTATGAAATATAGAATGAAGATCCTCAATCTAAAGGATACCAGTGTCAAGATACAACTATCTAACTCGACACTAGTAGATTCAATTAGAGATATTGAAGTATTTCTAGGACAATAGCATTGTTGTACAAGTCAAATGTTGTTATGGAAACTCTGATTGCAGATCACAGGTCCATAAACTGTCACTGTGTTGCTGGTTTAAGAATTTCGGTTTCAGTGACAGTGGGAAGAAGTACAGGAACTCAGTTCTTGCTGCAAAAAAGGTACAGGAACTGAGTTCCTGTGTGTTTCTGTTCACTTTCATCACTGCGTAAGAGCTTACAGTAACAGTAGATCTTCAAGATAATCTCTTGCAGCAGGTCATGCTGTTCCTCCCTCCTTTCCCCTTAAGTCTGAGTTCTTCTCTCCTGCTTCTCCTCTCCAAGATGGTAAACCTTCTGTTTTCCATACTCCTTCTGGTGGTTCTCTCTGGCTCTCCTTCAGTTCCCTTGGGAGCGCATCCTTGTTGGACGGTCTCCAGCAGGTAACTGAGGAGGGAATGGGGCTGCTCACAGCTATATAGGGGGGCATCGACATGGTGACCTTGCCACGGGCAGCCCCAGATGGACTGCTTGTAAAAAATTTCCATGTGTCTTGGTGCCTGGTGGCTATAGTTCCTAAGGTGTGCCCTGCTGTAAGACAGTCTCTTGAAGATCTACTCTTATGGTATGTTCGTAAATAACTGTTCTTTTCTGATAAAAGAAATATAGCAGCTAGGACCAACTAAAAGGGAGAAATTAAGAAGTCCCACAAACCTCCCCAAAAAGATGTGTCTTCAGAACCCGCTTGAAAGCCTCCACCAAGGAGGTCTCCCTCAAAGACCTTGGAAGTGAGTTCCACAGGGCCAGTCATACCACTTCGAATGAACGGTCTCCCAGGTTTTATGCCTGGCTCTGGGAACTGCTAAGAGGCCCTCATTGGAGGAGTGGAGAGAGTGCAGAGGGTGGGCAGGAGTCAGGAGGTTAGTCAGGTAGCCAGGGCCCAGTCCATATAGAGCATTATAGGTAAGAAGACCCACCTTGAAGGTGATCCTCCACCTCACCAGCAGCCAATGCAGATCATACAAGACTAGGGTCACATGACAAGACCTCAGAAGGCTTGTCAACAACCTGGCTGCTGCATCCTGCAATAGCTGCAGGCAATGCAGGACCCCTCCACTGACCCCGAGGTAAAGAGTGTTGCAATAGTTGAGTCTGGAGGTCATGAAAATGTGCACTGGTGATGGCAGGTCATCTGGTGGAAGTAAGGTTTTAATCCTGATGATGTTCCAAAGATGTTACAAACCATTCGGGAAAACACACTGGTTCTGAATGAGGGTGCAAGTGGTATGGTGCAATGGATCAGACATTTAAGACTGTGTGTTCAAACTCAGGATATAGCATTAAACTCCAAGTCCATTCTTTTCCTGATTATGACTGTCCCACATCCAGACAGCTGAGAGTCCTTTGTCCATGTCTGCATTTCCCTCAGTGTCACGGGGGGTATATTTGGGTTCTAAAATCTTGCTGAAGTTACTTAGTGACACACATCACTGTCTCCTCTGTAGAGATTTGAATTGGATGAGTCTGCCGGAACGACGTAAACTGCATATGATTCATCTAATTTATAAATGTAAGCAAAAGTCAATGCCACAGTATATGCTAGAACTAATAAGGGAAAGGTGTATTAAGAAGGGTTTGAACACTTCAAGGACTATTGAGTATGTGGTGCCAGTTATGAAAACTGTTCGGGGCAGCTCTAGTTTTGTGTGTATAGGCCCTAAGCTGTGGAATAGCCTACCTGGACATCTGAGACTGCAAAGCAGTAATACGTCCTGGGGGATATTAAAACCTATTTTTCAGACATTACTAAGGTACCAAAATCCTGCTGTAGCTGAGTAGGCACAGTTATTAATTATTCTCTGTCTTAAATGTACAATTGTATTTAACTGTACTGTATGTTTATTATATTTTGTAAATTTAACTGTGGAACTGATTTCTAGTACTATAGGATCCCATTGTAACTGAGCTTCTGCTAAATTGGGCTATACTTTTCTGAAACTTATCAGAATAAAACTTTTACTACTACTTCTACTTCTAAAAAAAGAGGAAATGTGAGTGGAAATTAAAAACTTACTAACTGAATTGCATCAAAAGGGAACATTCAACCATGGGTGTTAATAATTTGCATCTTTCGCGGTCTCTAACTGTACCTTATGTAACCCCCATCTAAAGAATCAACCCTTTTTGTCCAGAATTCTTTCACACCTCTCTGCTGCTGCTACATAACATTTGCACGGCTTATGATGTTTGGTCCACAGCCTAAGGATGAGAAACTTGTATGTTTTCCTCATGGACTTCTGCAGAAGGGTGTTTATGTGTCAGTGTGACTCAGCTGGTAGCACACCTGCCCCTTGGCCAGAAGGTCTTGGGTTCTAGTCTCACACCAGGATTGGGACTCATAGCATAAAACACTGGCACCTGAGTGCAGTACTAACTAAAAGTCATTTACAGTGAGCCTTTATCCTGAGTGACTCCAACCACTGGCTATGTCTCAGGTTGTTTTGAGGGTACTAGGTAGCTGATATAGTGGTTTACGGTTCCACCCATTGAGAGCGCCACTGTTAGTGCACCTGGTCATCAGGGCACCAAATCGGGATTTCGCCGACCACTGTGTTTGCCCTCATGTGGTGGGGCTGCACCCCCCCCCAAACCTACCTTTCTTAGGATTCTAACTCCAATGGGGGGGCAGACCATGGGGAAGGGTAGCAAATTACGAAATCCGCACCCTGATGTGCCGGCGCACAAATGCCGGGCATGGTAATGCCCAGAAGGGGTGAGCTACTGTGTTCAGCAGGCCACCAGCCATAGAACCAGTGAATCTAGCTATGTAGTGACATAACACCTGCTACTTCCTTAGGCCATCAAACAGTAGATGTTGTAACATAATTTGAGTTTTAACTGGGACACTTTACATTTTTTAACAAAAGTGCTACTCCCCTTTGACTAAACTGTTACCCCTTGAAAAAATTCTAGATCAGTCCCTGACATATAGTGATTTGCACTTTTCTCAGTGAGAATGAACTCCCTTCCTATTTGCTGCCATGATGCACCATAATTGCTTATAAAATGGGTCAAGATGTCCGCCACAAATACCGCACTTTTATTGGATAAGCCTGGTCACATGTCATGCACATACAGACTCATGTACATACAGTACTGCATTTTCTATGCCATAATATTTAATACTTTATATTCCAGTAGGCTACGTTCATTGAGAGATATAGGCTCTTCTTCGGTGAGCGTTGAGGAGCACTCAGCCTGCAGCCTCATGCCTCAGCACACACTTGAGGAGTGCCTTTACTGTATCTCACAACAAATGCATGCCCCATTATGAGTTGTTGCCCACATAAGATATAAAAGTCACCTGTGAACAGATGCTAGTTTTGCTGACTTTAGCCCGATGGAGAATTCCGCACAGTACAGGTCAGCTTCAGCCCATGTTTTGTTAATTGGAAAAAATCGGTAGCAATGGCCATCATATTCTGTCCAGAACAGAGGGCAGGTGTAGGACTGAACTGGTTCCAGCAGCTGCATAGGTAATGCTGGAAGGAAAGAAAAGGAGAGAATTTTAGTTACCTCTCATCTTCTTTACATGTGTCTCCTTATCTTTTTGTGCCTCTAAATATTTATAAATATCCACAAATCATAATCTGTATTAGTTATACTAACACAGTGAGTTGGAAAGAAGATTTTTTTGTACTATAACAAAACTGTTTTTTTAAAGGAAAACAGTGGAAAAGCCATAGCTTTTCCCAGCTGCTATGCCCAATTAGGGCTTTCGGACAGAAAAGACCTTTTTTAAATTGCCTCCAAGTGCTTTTTGATGATTTAAATCATTAGCCACAACTTCCATTTTCTACTGTCAGCAGCAACCATCTCAGAAGCAGTCGCGAGCTACCGTAGTTCACTTTATGCTGATATGTCCTGATGACCTGCTGGCCATAGAAAACGGAAGTTGCAGTTCATGGTTTAAATCATCAAAACATACCTGGAGGTAATTTAAAAAAAATCCTTTACTGTCCAAAAGCCCTAATCAAGCGTTTTTGTAGCAGCTGGGAAAAGCTGGGGCTTTTTCACTGTTTGCCTTTAAAAGGAGCAACATGGTTTAAAAAAAAACTGCCTTTAAAGCCAGGCCAGTACCACAATGGTAGAAGCTATCACCTGCTGTGCTGGTGACCTAGGTGCAGAAGTGGGCTCAGATCACTTGGGAGCTGGCTGGGGGAAGGAGGATTTAATGTCCTTAGACAGATCTCCTCCCTCGCAGAGGAGAGTTAATGCATCTCACTGGTCAGCTTCCACCAGGAGGAATCAGGGTGGCAGCTCAGCAGGACTGCACGGGAAGGGCGCAGTACACACGTCATGTCATTGCACATGTGTGGCGCCATGGGAGAAAATGGAGGAAAAACCCCTAACTGCAGCTGGATTATGGCACAGTCCCCTGCAGGGCCTGTGCTGGTGACTAGGCACCTCCAACCAGGTCCTGTGGCAGAGGAGACCCATATTGAAGGTAAGACCCAGAATGTCAGGTGACAGGGCTGGAAAGACCATTGCAGATGGGGACTGATGACACAAGAAAGGAGCAGGAATAGTAGACTGAAAAAAAAAACTTGCCTTTTCAAATGACTTCCTATTCTATGGAAAACAATATTCTTTACATTGTTAGGCTTGCTCTTTTACATGTCTGCTATTTCATTTGTAAGCTTACCTGGGTAGTACACCGCTGCTGGAACGTCTGAATAATACAGTCCTGAGGTAGACACTACAGTAGATGGACTATGTAGAAACTGACATCTACCAACTTAAAGTGGGTTTTGTCACCTTTGAGAAAACTTTCAAAAGTATATTATTTTAGAAACACAGAAACATGAACTTTGTCAGCAGATAAAGACCAAGGGCAAGATTCACAATACTCTGGAAAGTCCTGCAGCCACAGGAAAAAATAGGCACAAGTGGGTTGCCACTTGTGGATCCACAGTTTTCCCAATGCTGTGGGTATTCACAAAGTTGGAACTGGATTACGACTGGCTCCACAATTTATGGCAGCTTGTGGGGGATGTTGCCAGGGAAACCCTTGCAGCTGCGGAAAAGCGTTACAGCTGGTGGGACCAGCTGTAACATCTTCTGCAACTGCTGTGGCTGTGAATGTGAACCTCCACAACTGCAGAAATTTCAGTCCACAACCGGAGTTGTGGTGTGGGACTTAGTCCTAGAACATTTTGTGAATCCAGCCCCAAGGGTCCACCCTGTCCGCCCATACAGAGTTTCCTACCTATCCCCCCTTGACCTAATGACCCGAAGGGGTTTGTACCCCAAACCCTCCCTAGCTGCCCCCACCCCCCCTAGTTCCTTCTGCTGGCATTATCAGCCCTTGAAACCTGTCTTGGCCATGTTTGAATTCATTTATAGCATGTTACTCCACCACTTCTGCTGGTAATCAGTTACATGGCTCCAAAACTCTGCCAATGAAGTAGAGTTTCCTCATGACCCTCCTGAAGTTTCCACCAACAAACCTCCATTCATGACCTCTCCTGACTGCACTACTGTTCCTGTTAAACGGGTCCTCATAGTTCACTCTACTAGTTCCCCTCAGAAACTTGTACATCTCTACCATATCACCTTCCCCCTTCTGCCATCTGGCAAGTACATGTTTAGGGCCTCTGGCCATTCCTCATAGGTTCTGCCCTGTTGGCTTTGGATCATCTTTGCAACCTGTCATTGCACGGACTCTGGCCCATCCCCATCCTTTCTTAGATATGGATACAATTCTGCTGATACTTAACATAGTGTCTGCTTTTCTCTTCACTTTGCTCATCATTGCTATTTGCTTGGTTAATTTGCATGGAAGCAGGATCGCAGTCCACTAAAGTTCATCTGTTTCTGCTGCTTCAGCTTTTGCTGAAATCATAATCCTCTGTTGCTGACATCACAGTTTGTTACTCTGAAAGTGATTTCCAACAAATGATTAAACAGCAGGAGAAGGATCCTGTTTTCATTTCTTTTATTGATTATTTTTGACCAGGAGAGGCACACTAAGCTGCATTATAAAATGGGTATGAGAAATGCTGCACTGTGATTGGTGGAATCCAGTCACATGCCCATGCTGTTATCCCAGCACAACAGCACAGGTCAGAAATGCTTAACTTTCTGAACCTCATTACTTGGTCCTAAAATAAAATAAAAATCAGGGAAGCTATTTTATAATCACAATAAGGCATTCCAGGGAGTGTGTAATTGAGAGATAACTTTACTTCTCAAGTGTGTAAATCCCTCGGCTTCATCTCACACTTCAGTTCCCAAGCTGTGCCGTTACCCACAGTACACACACCCTGTCATGCCTTATTGCTTAAATAGCTTGTTTTCAGGTGCATCCTTGAGAGTGGGTTATATAGACCTTTTTTATTTACAGAGTAAATATTGACAATGATACCGGGGAAACTCCCCTTCTCTTCTTCGATACACGCCATGGAAACTTTGATTTCCACCTTGACAGTAATCAGAAATGGGCAGAAGGGACCTCAGGTTAACTTCTCATCCGATGGATGGCACCCCAACAGTGCAACACCCACCTCGTACTGCACCATACTGTCAGTTTTGGGTATAATTCCAAATACCTGGGGGGCTTAACCCTCGACCTTCCTATTTTCCAGCCCCAGAGGTGAGACTGCTATCTACTGAACCACTAATAATGATACATAAGAGACTGTTTCCATGTAAATTAACATATTAATAAAGAATAAAAGGACCAGAAATAAAGAAAATCTGTACAATACAAGCTGGATTTTGTCTAAGTATTATGTTTTTTAAAGTTTTTCCAAAAGTAACAAATTCACTCTAAAGAGCAATGGGGCACAGAAACTATATAACGAGCAGTCGTATTTCTCTTTCAGAAAAAATGTATTCAAAAGTTTTTTTAAAAATACCTAAACCCTAAAGGGGGGGGTCTCAATCTTATATACTACAGACCGGGTTTGGCAGACCTATACCCCGCTAGGGGGAAGTCAGTATGAGACAGTTTACTGTACAACATGTCTAACCCAGAACCCCTAGAATATGATTATTGTCATTAAAGTATTCACAACGACTTCCAGTTATTTATATAACCCTAGTATTCTATCAACGGTCCCCTTGTACCAAATGCACATTGTGTTACACTGTACGTGATTATCTGTCTGGAAAACATTTATAAACATTTAAGTTAAAATAAAAAACCCTGATGAATTGGAGGGCCAGAAATAAAAATGGAAGATGGCTGGAATATTACACAGTGATGGGGGGAGGGAGGGGGGGTAAAGCTGTAGAAGACTGCAAAATGGACAGCTGTTGCTGACTGGCCTAAGGTGATAGTGCTTGCTGCTACACTGTTGGGTCTGCTAATTGAGGTAAATTCCTATAACTGCCAACACAGCTGGATACCAGCACCTGGTTATAGACCCTTCTGTCTGAAAGCTGCAAAGTGACCTGAACAACGTACATGGTTCTTAGCAAGCAGGATTGAAGTCACTAACAGTTATGTATGTATGTATGTTCTGAGAATCAGGTAGGAGCGCTAGACAAAAGCCAATTTTCAGGCTCAACCCATCCAGTACATAGAATACACAATACATTACATACAAAGGTTATAATAATTAACATGCATTATGTTATGGAGCATAGGGTGGACAGCGTAGGTTAGAGCCCTGTGTGGTAATAGGTCCCAGGTTTGTTACGGTTTATGGGCAGACTGGATATACCAGTGGTCTTTTTCTGCCATCATTGTCTATGTTTCTATTACACACTGCATACAGTGATGGTATTACTTAACATTTTTAGGTTGTAAAGAGATGGAACTTCTACTGCAGGTACACAAAGTGGTTTGCAACGAGTGTTTTCTGAGGTTTGTTTTAAAACACATCATGGTAGGTGACTCTGTGATGCCTAAAGGTAGTTGGTTCAAAAACTTGTGTGTAGTATGACAGAACCTGTCTACTGGCGCAGTGCTAGCATGTTGCACATCCACCTAGGAAATGGGGGTTCATTCTTCACACCCAGATTTCCATGTTGTGGCTGCTTCGGGGACTGGCACAAAGTGGAGTTGATGAGCTCAGTTCCCTGGGAGGCAGAACATGCACTGCTTCAATCAGAAGGGGCCTTCTTAACAGAGGTTCCTATAGTGTGGGGTCTAGTGTATTCATTTTCATCTCAGAGTGGTCTTTTGTTTATCTTCTTGCAACACTATGATCACACCACTGAAAAGGAATAATACATTTCTGGGGTAGAAACCAAATGCTAACATTTTGATGGTGACAGACTGGTACAAGCAGTTTGCCTTCCTTACCCTCACCCAAGAGGCCTGCATTAAGATGCCAGCACAGAATCACAGAAACATAAAATTTGTCAGCAGAAAAAGACTGCTTAGTCCACCCAGTCTGCCTAGATAATCCCTGCCTTAGTCTACCCTGCAGACCCTAACTGGTGTCCAGTGACCCTTCCTCCTCCTCCCTGCCTGCCTATTTACTAATAGTCCCCTATGTCTAGCCCACATATGCTTGAAGCCCCGTACTGTTTTTGCCTCCACCACTTGCACTGGTAGTCTGTTTCTGGCATCCACCACTCTTTCATTGAAGTAGTACTTCCTTACATCCCTCTTAAATGCCCCCCCCACCCCAGCTTCATCGCATGCCATCTGGTCCTGCTGTGCTTTTTTATTTGAAAGAGACTCCCCTCCTGCATCTTGTTCACCCCCATGAGGTACTTGTAGCTCTATATTATGTCCCCTCTCACTCTACTCTCTTCCAAGGTGTACATGTTGAGATTCCCTCAGTGTTTCTTCATAGGGCTTTTGGTGCAACCTCTGCACCATTTTAGTTGCCCTCCTCTGGACTTCCTCCACCCTGTCTATGTTCTTCATGAGGTGTGGCCTCCAGAACTGGACACAGTACTCCAGGTGGGGTCTTATAAGTGAGCGATACAATGATAACACCACATCCCTTCTCCTGCAAAAGATATCTCCTCCTCTGTATCTGAGCAACCCACTGGCCCTACCCACTACTTTGTCACACTGTCCTACCACTTTGAGGTCATCAGATATGATAATGCTAAGGTCCCTTTCCTGCTTAGTGCCTGTCATTGCCCCCCGTATACCATACTCAGTTCCTGGATTCCTATGTCCTAGGTGCATGATTTTGCACTTTTGGCATTGAACCCCAAGGTGCCATGCTCTTGAACACTTCTCGAGTTTCCCAAAATCCCTATGCATTCTCTTCACCCCCACCTGGGTGTCAAACTTATTACAGATTTTGGTGTTATCTGCAAAAAGGCATACCTTACCTTCCCTTCCAGTTCTTCCACCATACCACTTATTAAGAAATTAAAGAGGACAGATCCCAGAACTTAGCCCTGTGGCACCCCGCTGATCACTCTCCCCTCATTAGAGTGAGTGCCGTTAACCACCACCCTATGTCACCTATCTATTAACCAGTTCCTTACCTGGCCGGCTTGGTGGCATGGAGGGATGAGGCATCATGCCTTACCTCCTGCCACTCCAGAGACCGTGTTCATGGTGCAAGTAGGTCACTGGGGGTCAACCGGGGTGGGAGAGGATCAAGCCTCTGAAGCACAGCTCTCCTCTCCCAGAGAGGGAGGGACATGCAGGCCAGCGCACCTCCGACACCTAGTGGTGGCTGGGTGTCGGAGTGCCTTGGTCCTGTACATGATGGATGGAGGTGGAGCATTCGGCTAGTGTACTGTGGGCAGAAGCGCGCACAGCTCGGCCATTGCTGATGCTACATTGCTCCACCTCTGGGGGGGGGAGAAAACCAGGAGGAGAAAAGGTCCTGGGCGGTTGGATGACTGCCAACCCCTGCAGGTGCTACCCCTGAGAAAAGTATCAGCAGACACCTCCAGAACCAGATCTGTGTCAGTGGGTTGAGGGATCCCTGCCATTACACCATGGGGGTAAGCCATTGGGGAAGCTAGGAGGTGGCACTGCGTGATCAGGTGGATGGGGCTGGGGGGTCAGCAAGATCATGGGCTGCCCAGGATGGGGGACAAAATAAAGTAAAAAAACAAGCAAAAAACCCAGTTCCTTACCCAAGTCACCACTTTGGATCCCACTCCTAGGCTGCTTAATTTCTTTATCACTTTCTTGTGTGGCACAGCATCAAAGGCCTTGCGAAAGTCCAGCTTGGCCACATCCACTGCTCACCCCTGATCTATTTCCTTGGTCACCCAGTTGAAGAAATCAGTCAGATTTGTCTGTCATGACCCTTCCCCTGGTGAATTCATGCTGCCTTTAGTCTTGTAACCCATTGGATTCAAGATACTCTGCCAACATTTCCTTCAACAGAGTTTCCATTAATTTTCCCACAATTGATGTGGGAGTGACTGGCCTATAGTCACTAGCCTCCTACCCGCTGCTGCTCTTATGGAGAGAGACCATGTCTGCTCTCCTCAAGTCCTCTGGAACCATACTTGTTTCCAGTGATCTGCTGGATAAGGACATCAGTGAGGCAGCTACCACCTCCCTGAGTTCCTTTAGAAACCTTGGGTGTATCCCGTCCAGTCCCATAACCTTGTCCACTTTCAGAGCTGTAAGTCCCTTTAGGCATGGGCATAGCCGGGGGGAAGGGGTTCCTAGGTGCACGGAACCCCCCCCTTGCCTGACTGGCTTGTAAAATCTCATCCGCGATCCCCTCCCCTGTGTCCATGTTCAAATTTATTTTCCATTAAAGTGCCCACCCAACTCCCACTTTTACTCACAGCCTGACTCTGAGCAGCCACCGGGTTCAATGTATTTAATCCCTTAAAGTGCTGCAGTGCTGTACTAGCGAGATGGGAGGTGGGCATTGGCTTATGAATATATCTGGGGACAGATGAGGATCCTCAGTCAGATCAACGAGTCTGTGGTCAGATGACTATACAGGGGTCCTCAAGTGGTTCAGCCAGAGTGCACAGACTCAGACTTTCCCGCGTCAGTCACACAGTGAGAGAGTCTGTGTGGTGTGTGAACAGCGTGGCTGCAGGTCATTTTAAAGTTATAGTTTTTCATGGAGGCTGTTTGCTTATAATTAAATAATCTGACCAGAGGTATCATCGACTCTGTCACTCCTTCTTGCCACAGTTTAAGGTCTCGAGTTTGTGGATTACATACCTCAGCCTGTATCACTGTGTGATAGTGTCCCTACCATAGTCTGAGGGCACCAGCAGCATATATTCCACATGGTTTAAATGCACAGGTATCACTTAGTCAAAAAGCCAAGGTAGAGAGCCTAGGAATGGAAAATTGGGCTGGGAATTGGAAAAAAAAACATAATTTGGCTGATCATAGGTAAGGACCAGAACTTTTGACTCGTCTCAGTCCACTACCAGTTAAAACTAAAATAAAAAGCTACAGTCTGTCAGTAAGGGCCGATGAGGCCATGGTCTGGGAATTAAAGAGAAAAAAAGGAAATATGGCCGAATTAACAAACAACCTAATCGTTTCCAGTTTCTTAGCCCATCCAAAAATGTTTTTGTGATGAGTTACAAATCAACTCATCACAAAAACATTTTTTGGAGGGGGGTTGGGTCACTTATCTGTGGATTCCCTGCCTGCATGTAGGGATATACATACTGACAACTGGCAATAACCTTTAACCTTGTTACTAGAAAACCATTATATGATGCACAACAAAAATGTTTTATCAGTCAGTAGTGTGTGGGACAATAATTAAGTCCAGTGGGTGGCTACATGGTTCATGCAGGGGAAAAAGTATACTAGACTCACTGAAAATGAAAATAGTTTTTCAATTGCATGCAGTACACGTGAGATTATAAACTGGTAAAGCCTCAGATGTGCAAATGATGTTTGTATTAAGCTGCCCTGTAGAAGTCTGAATTATGGAAAAGGCCAGGTATAGAAAATATATAACCTAATGAGGGGACCCACAGGTTGGCAAATTGTTGCTTAAAGGATCTGAGTCCTATGACCCATTCCTTTATGATCTCTGGCTGGAGCTTGGTGACTGATGTTTGCAGTTTAAATTTTATTAATACACTCTGATGACTGGTAGAAATAATTATTTGACATCTGGTTGTCTGATACCCAGATGTCAAATAATTATTTCTACCAGCTGCATCTGGAGTAGTTTGATAATTTTAATTCCACTTTGGTAATAGTTGTGTATTCTCTGCACACAAATAATAGTCAGTTTATATATGTTTCAATATGTTTTCGTGCAATATTGTTTAATGTGGGAGCCTGACACAAACAGTATTAAAACATGTAAAAATATATAAACTGCCTGACCATGATTTTTTTGCAGAAAAGGGGAGCATGCATGTAATGTAGAGGGAAAGGGAGGCTATTAAGAGAAGCCATAGAAAGTGGGCAATTAAAAGGGAAATGCATGCAGTGGGAGAGGTGGAACATGAAAGGCAAGGCAATAGCTGAACACAGAAATTAAAACTGGGGAAGAGAAAGTTAATAAAGAAAAAAATAGAAGGAACACCTGGCTAAACAGCAAAGGTGGTGTAGGGATGGTAACAGAATGTGAAGAGATCTACAGAATACAAAGGTGGGCATTTAAAAAGGGAGAAAAAGAATCCTGAGTTCAACTGAAAGACCTGGGACTGGGGAGGGATGAGACTGACATCTTGAATTTTGATGCATTTAGTAACTCATCAGTTACTATCTACAAATTGCACGAAACTGCACCATTCAACTCCTAAATTTTCAAAATTTTTCAGAGGAGCATTCCCTTGGAACCCCTAGAAATATCGTAGACCCCCCCACCACCAAATCCTGGCTACGCACCTGTCAGGACTCTGCTCTGAAAATGGAATTGTGTCCATCTCCTCCTCCTTTGTTCCTGCTGCTTTCTGGTGGTCCATCCCCACTCCCCCCCCCACTGTGAAGACTGAGCAGAAGTACTTGTTCAGGATATCTGTTTTTTCTTCATCCTCTTCTGTGCAGTCTTGCCCTGTTGCCCTTCTTATTCTCACTATCCCTCCTCTTGCTTTCCTCTTCTCACTTATGTACCTGAAGAAAGTCGTATCCCCTTTAGCGACCCCTTTGGCTATCCTTTCCTCTGTCTCTGTGCCTTTGTTCCCCTCACCGCCTTTCCTGCTTCACTCTGTTTTACTTGGTATACCTTCCTGTCTTTCCCCTCTGTCTCCCTCATGTACCTTTCTGTCTCCCCCCCTGCATTTCCTTATACCTCCTGAATGCCACCCTTTTTTCATCTTGGACACTTTCCTACAGAAACATAGCAGTCTCTTGTTCCTTCTTCATTTACTATCTTCTTTTCTGCAGAGGTTGGCTACCTTAATTATGCCCTCCCTTATTTTTCCCCACTGTGTCTCTACCCATCCCTAACAGTTCCCACCTACAAGGCAATTTTTGAGGCAGTCTACCATTTCTTTAAAATCTGCCCTCCTAAAGTCCATGACCCCCATCCACATGTGGCATGCATAGTTAAATTGGTTAGAATTAGTCAGTTGGTAGGCATACATAGTTCAGCTGTCTGCATTGCTAAGCCACAGTATTTACTAGCAAACCAGTCCCTAGAACTTAATTCTGAGGCTAGCTGGGGGTAGAAGTAGGCTATTCGGCTCCCAGAAAGGGAGGCCTCGAGTCACCTGATGTTTGAGCCTCCCCTGTCAATTGACCATGGAGTGACGCTGGTGTTCACCAGAAAGGCACAAGTTCACCCACCCCAACTCCCAGTGAAAGAAAGGGTGAAAATACAGTGGCATAAACACAATCAGCAGGGCACAGGATAGTGCTAAATCACCAGGTGAAAAGAGAACATAAGTGATTTTGTCAGAAAATTAGAGTGAGAAAGCAAAACATTTGAAACAAATAACACCACATTCATAATAAAAGACTCTGGATAAAAACTGTCTGGATATACATCAAAAAGCTAATAATTATAGTCTTATACTCTTCTGGTTAAGTGTTATGCTCAACCTGACACATTGCAGACAGGAAACCCTAAATTAAAAGAAGTATTAGCTATGGAGGGGAAGATGCCACAAACCGGAAATAAAAATATTTTGATATGAATGAAAGAATATAAAAGTTAAAGATCATAATCCTCTGTTTTTTCAATGCCAGTTTTCAAGTTATTGTATTCTTATAAAATCTGTCTCTCTCCTTTCTGAAATATGAAAGAATCAAGATTGCTCAAAGAGAAGAAAATGTCTATTTTTTTTGTACTTTGTGTTTATTGTTTTATGTAAACAAATAGAATACATTCCGAGCAGTGGCATATCCAATGTTAATAAAATGGACACAGTGAGGGCGCCACTCCTCATAGATTACAATACTATACTTATTCTACTGCTTTAAGATACATCTTTGGAGGTTACTAACTTTAATAAGTCATGTTTAATACAATGCTTTATAACTGCTTTAGAATGCCCATAAGCTGCATGGGAAAAGAAATTATTCAATGCAAATATACAGAGTCCAAAAGTTCTGTCACCTCAAAGAAGGGTACACACTAGAGTCCATGCTTTATCTTTAGTAATAGCACCTTAAAGGTGCTATATCCATTAAGACAGTGCTACTTCTCTTGCACAAATAATTAACTTGGGAGATCATATTTTAATATGGCAAGTAACTGAAACTACAAGAGTCTCCTGAGCCTAACTAAAAATAGCCAAACTTTCCATCATGAGACAGTTAGTGGAGAACAGCAACAACTGAGTAGAACTGGTGCATTTAACAGTAAACCTTGAGCAGTAAAGGAGAAATAGAATGGTCAAGGCTGACAGTCTTCATAAAAGTCTAAGTATGTACTCATGCACTCCCACCACAGGAGTTACAGATCAGTTTAAAGGCAGGATGTCTCTAGTTCTCCTCGCTCCAATAAAAGGAAAGGAAAAAATAAGTAATCCAGTCATGTTTTTCATGTCTCGTCGTCGTTAGAAGAAGTATCCTCTGGGTGTCTCGAGCATCTTCTTTTCAGTGCCTGTTTCTGTGCCCAATGATTGGCATCCTTCAGGTCTGAGAAAATGAAGATCTTGCCCTGGTGAGTAATCCTCAAGTGCACAGGAAAAATCATACTGTGTTGGATCCCGGCCTCTCGCAATAGCGCTCTTGAGCCGTCGAACTGCTTGCGCCTTTGCCTAGTGGCATAGCTAAAGTCTGGATATAGGCACACTGTCTCCCCATCACAAGGAAGCATTTTATGTTGTCTGGCTAATGCCAGAAGATAATCTCTGGTTGCCACTCCATCCGTTATTGCCAGAACAGTTCGTGGGGCCTCAGGGTTGTCCGGCTTCCCTCTGGCCATTATTCTGTAGGCCTTCTGTATGCTGTTAATATGCACACTGGCATCTTCCCCGAACTGCTGTCAAAGCCAATCATGCAAAAACAAAACCAGGTGGTCACCCTCGCAGCCCTCCGGGAGACCTAGAAAGCAGATATTTGAAGCTCTGGTTTGATTTTCTAAGGTCTCGAGCCACATAAGTAAATGTCCATTCTCTTTAAGCACATTGGTGATGGCACTCATAGCAGCATCAGAGCACTTTTTAGCTTCAGTTGTTTTGGCTGAGACCACATCAATTGTGGTTTCTAGGTTAGTCACCCTGTTGGCAATTCCATCAATTTTGTCCGCCAAACCGGAGACCGAAGAGATGAGCCTGTTTATTTTAGGGTCAAGGGACTGTAGGGTTTCCACTCCAGCATTCCCCGAGTCTGCATCCTATTGAGCAGGGGTAGACTGCATGGCAGAGGAAGCGGGAGCATTTCTTGATTTTGCACCGTCCTGCAAGCCGCGATCCTTCCAAGGATTTCTCATTTTGTAGCACTAGGCATCCGGCGCGAGTTACTGTTTTTATAGCTGTTCAGTCTGGCCCAAAAACTCTTTCTTGTAGCTCCCAAAGCAAGACGAGATGAAGAGCACTATCAAGGTGCAGCCATCTTGCTCGGGCTCAACAGCGCCCCCCGCAAATGTCTGTTTTGAATGTACTTTTTATAATTGGACTCTCAAGTGTGACAGTGAAAGGCTTGATGTAATATGTCATTGCCCATACATAGAAATGTGTTCTTTTCTCTTCCTCCCAACTTCTTAAGCTCAGTGTTCTCTCAATACTATACCAGCCTACTGCAGTCAAATTAAGAGGGACAGTCACATGATCAGACTGAATAAGATGCTGTCCTTGAACTTTGCCTTGTCTGCTGCTTGACTCACAGCAACCAGTTAGAAATCAGAAATCTGACTTTGTAGTCAAGGTGTTTTGCCTTGATTACAAGAACGTTAGCTGTCTGGAACTGGATACCAACACAGAATCAAAACTTTGGCTTTTCAACTTGTTAAAATACTAGTATATGGAACTCTACCACATTCTACTACAATACAGCTGAATATCATTGTCATTAGAAGTTCTGACCTTGTCATCAGATGTCCTGTCTTAACAGGACACCATTGTAAATTAGCTCAGCTCAATTATTTTTTATCCCGAATACAACTGAATTGCTATCAGTCCGCGTGCAAACTAGAATTATAAAATGAGGATGTAAAAGCTACAAAAATGCAGAAACTTCATTAACCAAAATGCATCACCTGACCATTGATTAAAGCAACACCACTGCACAGTACCCTGACAAGCTATAGCCAACCTTAAAAGAAAGCCTTTGTACTTACAAGAAATCCACCCCCCCAAAAAAAAAAATGAAACACTAGACAGTCGTTTGCTAGGATGTCAAAGAAGCACAGCAGAACCTGGTTCAACAAACCATAAAAATGAGTAATATACCAAATCCCAATCTGGCAATCTTCAGGCATCTTACAGTAAGTGACTGGAGTTAATTACTATTTTGACAATAGTATTGGCATTCAGAGAAAAATAACAAAAGTATCTTGGAACTGATAAAGCAAACCAAAATGAAAGTAAGGATTTAATGGGACGCTGTCAGCTTTTTAGTGAAATTACTAGTCATGTGTGCCCGGTTATACTCTAGCAATGGAACTGACAAAGTCAGGGTTGTACATGTGCCAATATGTCAAATAACAATACTTTGTTACAGTTTTACCAACTTTTTTATTATTTCATTTAAGTTAAGCAGTCTGCCAAAGTTGAGCTGCAGGAAACCTTTCATCCGTGTGAACGTGCGTCGTCATGATCACCAAACTCATGTATGAGTGAGATTTTAACTTCCAGTAGTGACAGTAACTGAGGATAGTGTCTGAAAGAGTGGCTGAGCTGAACTCATAGATGTATCCTTCCTGTAAAAAAAACGATGACTAGATGCACTAAAAAAGTTTGAAAAAGCAAAGCTGAGATCCTGAGCCTGCCCGTTATTGTCAGCGCCAATACATCTGCTCAGGATCTCTTCTTAGTATTTTTTTTTTCTCGGCTTTTAGTTTTTTTTGAATCCAGAGTGTTACATTAAGACAGAAACAGCAGTTTGTTTAAAGCAACAGTAACATAATTTATTACTTAGTTTTCACACAAGTTACTTTAAAAACAAGCATTTGTCAATGCCAAACGTTCGCTTGCAGGTATTTGCAGTGGTGTTTGGCACGTATGGTGCTGTACCCTAATGCCCTGTGTGATTGCTGGTATTTGCACAATAAATTGTCAGCATACCTTTTTGTTACCCCCATTGTGTGCTACATAGGCGGAAACACGTTTTGGGCAGGATGTGAAAAATGACAGCTGTACTGCTCATAAGGAAGTGTGGTAAAATGGCAATGTTGAAAATCTGGAGTGGAAATATTGAAAATTCGGAAACCTAGGAGCGTGTGTGGGAACTGTGCAATGCACGCTCGAAAAACAGTCATTGTTAGGAATTTTTTCACCAAATTGTCAACATTGGCATTTTAAAACCTCTGCTAATGAACAGTGTCACTGTGATTGTCTTACTGTGTGCCATACTTTGATTTTGAACACCGACTGCCCCATTGTGCACTACATGGGCGGAAACACATTTTGTACAGGATGTGAAAAATGACAGCTGTACTGCTCATAAGGAGGTGTGGTAAAATGGCAATGTTGAAAATCTGGAGTGAAAATATTGAAAATTCATAAACTTATGTAGCGCATGAGGAACCGCGTAACGACGTCAGAAACAGTCCTCTTTAGGAATTCTTTCATTAAAATTTCAACATAGCCATTTTGAGACCTCTGCTCATGAACAGCATCACTGTGATTTTCTTAATGTTCCCATACATTGATTTCGCACACCGACCGCGCCATTGTGCACTACATGGGCAGAAACACGCTTTGGGTGAGATGTGAAAAATGACAGCTGTACTACCTATAAGAAGGTGTGGTAAAATGGCAATGTTGAAAATCTGGAGTAGAAATATTGAAAATTCGCAACCTCACGAAGCGCATGCGATAACCGCGCAATGCACGCCAGAACAGTATTTGATTATTAGCCTCGATAGGTGATCTTTCCGATGATCACTGTCTGGTGTTATTCAGGCCTGAAGGGTGATTTCATGCAGATGCAAAATCACCTTCGGCTTGAATAACGCCATGACAGTGACATCATTCATGAGAAGGGGTCCCAAAACCCCATGTTGAAAATTTGGTGCAAAAATTCCAAAAATGCCTGAGATATGCATAAAGTTGAAACCCCCTATCAGCCCATTATACAGCTTACTGGCATTTCTCAGTTTGTGGTCGCCTTTGAAGAGTGCAGCGTGTTCCTGGTCCAATCAAGATCGCTGCAGCCGGAGTCCGGAGGTAAGTATGGGGTGGGGGGTGGGGAGGCTGGGTGCACAGTGGGTGGGTGCGGGTTGTGGGAGGGGGACTGGGAGACGTTGGCCAAGGACCGTTTTTTACAGGTAAAAACAAAACGACGATGGACGCTTGCCACGCTGGGGTGGGCTCCCATCATGGCAGAAGATGGCTGGGGGCCGAGGAGCCAACGGGATTGGGCACCCCGTCGGCAAACTACGTGGGGGCCGAGAGCCAACGGGGATTGGGCACCCCATCGGCAAAACAAAGGATGTTGCCACGCTGGGGTGGGCTCCCAGCGCAGTGGGATGGCTTGGGGCCGTGGAGCCAACGGGGACTGGGCACCCCCGCCGGCAACAACATTTGCCCCAGCATGGCACCAAAGCTTTGGGGGGCCGTGTGGCGAGCGCGGGGGGGGGAGCGCGTGACACGAGGGGGGGCGGCGTGATGCGGTGCTCGGTATGGCAGCGGTGGTTTTCTTTGATGCAGAAGACCACCGCTGTCATACAGAGCTCCCGCACCCATTGGTGCAGGACCGCCATGCCTGCTCAACAGAACACTGGATTGAAAGGGAGAGGCACACCTCCAAAGTGTGCTACTCTCCCAAAATGTTCCTTGCGCATGCGCGCAGGCGAACGTAAAAATTGGGGGTCAGGAAAGGCACACAAAGTTGAGGCGTGTTTCCTAGGTGCATCCTGGGAGCACAGGGATGTTGAGTGACTTGCACATGATCAGATAGTATGCAAATAATGTCTGTGGGATTCAAAATGAGTTCTTGAGTTCTTCAGGTCTGCAGCTCAGTGCTCTTAACCACTATACCATACTGCCTCCCTCTTATTGTATATACATCTTCAGCTGAGCCTAACAGTTACACCCTATTTGGGTGAGCACTATGATGAGTTGACTCAGTATTTTGTTAACTGTAAACCTGTTGCTGGAAATACACATCAGCTAGGTTTAGCCTCATTCAAAGACCTGTATTGGGACTGGGTTCAGAGGGGAGGCAGTCAGTTGTGACAGCTGTGGGGTGTTCTTCTGTAGGGATATGCTCTTGAGGAGGTGGCACTGCCCCATCTGCAGGACCATGGCAGAGCTCAAGGCTCAGCTGGTGGCAGCAAGGGTAGAACTATCTTAGCTGCATCACCAGCTCAACTGAAACCCACTCCCCCAGAGATCCACTAGTCCAAGGGAATGGAAGAGTGGTGGAGAGTAGGAGAGGGAGGAGAGGCAGGGGTAGCCATAAGGAGGTTGGCCAGCCTAGCACCATCCAGATGGCAAACCACTTCACAACCCTAGAGGAGGCTCAGGCACCTGACTCTACTAGGGCAGGAGTCAAATTCTGTCAACTGGAAAGGGCAGAACAGTGTGATGTACCCAGGAGGAGGAAGTCTACCAGGAGAGTCTTGGTGGTCAGGGACTCAATGATTAGAGGAATAGAAAGTGTGGTGGTGGGGGGTTGGACGGGAGGGGGATGGTCCTGTGCCTTTTTGGTACACTGGCCATCAGGGATTTAAACAGTATAGGGAAGGAGGAGGAGAGGGAGCAAGGGGAACTGGGTGTGCTGGTACACCTAGGTACTAATGATATGATGAACCAGATGATAGAGACAGTGAAGCAGAACTTCCATTGACTGGGAGACAGATTGGTGGCACATTCAGCCTCCCTGGCCTTTTCTGAAGTCATCCCTGTGTGGGGTAAGGAGAGGAAGCAGGATAGGATAAGGAGTGATATAACTGAATAGTTTAATGACTGGTTTAAGGGATAGTGCCAGGAGAAGGACTACCACTTTGTGGAAGATTGGTGGGACTTCTGGGATAGGAGACTCTTCAAGGGTAACATACTTCACCTGACAAGAGAGGGGGCCTGCATTCTGGGGCAGAAGTTTGCATCAGGGGTAGTAATGGAAAGATTGAGTCACTGTGGGTACAACTCACAGCAGCCTAAAGCAAGAAACTGTGCTAGGGGGTGAACTATAGACCTCCTGGCAAAGGGAAAAGACAGACAGAGAGCTCAGGGATGAACATGAAAGAGGGGTGGCAAGGGGGGAAGTATTGGTGGTGGGTGATTTGAACCTGCCAGACATCGACTGAGATATTCCAGTGGCCAGGAGCACCATAAGTCAGGACTTGCTGGACATCTTCCAGGACTGTCTGCTGGTACAGCTAGTTAAGAAACCCACCAGGCAGACTGCCATTCTTGATGTGATGTTCACCAACTTAGGGGTAATTGGAGCTGTGAGAATAGGGGAGCCACTGGGGAATAGTGACCTTAACTGAATTTGGTTTGAACTTGTCCTTGGGTCTGGAAAACCCTAATGAAGAGCTGAAGTCATGGATTTCAGAAGGGTGGACTTCAACAGGCTGAGGGAGCTGGTCAGGGAAAAGCTAGCTGGGGTGGATAACATGGGGGGTAGAAGAGAGACAGGGGGGCAATTAAGGGAGTCATTCTTGAAGCATCTAAGTTATGCATGAGAATGGTAACCAAAAAGGACAGATTCAAAGACTGTTATGATTCTAATCAAGAGTCCAGGAAGTGGCGAGGGCAAATGAAAAAACCTTCTACAAGTATAAAGAAAAGCAGGGGGAGGAAAAATGGGGAGAATACCTACTGAAAAATAGGGAGGCAAAGAGGGCGATTAGGGAGGCAAAAGCAGACATGGAGCTGCGTATTACGGAAGGGGTCAAGAGTGGAGAAAAACAGTTCTTCTGAGATATTAGGGCAAAAAGGAAGAAAGGAGAGGGGATCATAAGGTTAGCGGGGGGGAGGTAGGATGATAGAGGAGGATGTGCAAAAGGCTGCCATCCTCAATGATTACATTAGCTCAGTTCTCACTAAGGAGAATGGTGGGCCCTTGCCAGAGAGTGGTATCAAAGTGGACACTGGGGGAGCCCAGAGATAAGGCAGCCAGTATTTTCAACTGATAATATCCAGAAAGGGCTGGCAGCACTAAAAATAGATAAGGCTCTGGGACCAGAGGGGTTGCATCTGAGGTTTCTCAGTGAGCTGGCGACAGAACCGGCTGACCCCCCTGGAAGGTCTGTTCAACAGCTCTCCAATGACAGGGGTAGTTCTGAAGGATTGGAGGGTGGTAGACAAAGTTCCACTCCACAAGAGGGAGAAACAAGGAACATGTCGGGGACTACAGACCTGTCAATCTTACTGTATTGTAGGGAAGCTGATGGAGTCACTGATCAAAGAGGACCTCATGGACTACTTGGAGAGCAATGGGCTCCAGAATAGTAAACAGCATGGATTCATGGCAGGGAGGTCTTTTCAGGCTAACCTGATACCTGATAGTTTTCTTTGACTGTGATGAGGGAATTGGATAAGGGCTACACTATGGGTGTGCTCTACTTTGACTTCAGCAAGGCTTTTGACTTGGTGCGTCACAGATGCTTGCTGAAGAAGAGGGAGGATCTGGGTGTGGCTAAGGTCATAGTAAACTGGGTGGGTAACTGGCTAAAGGAGAGACAGCAGAGAGTTGTAGTCAATGGGGTGAAGTCAGCAGACAGAGTGGTCATGAGCGGGGTACCACAGGGATCTGTTCTGGGACTGGTCCTCTTCAGTACATTCATTAGAGACATTGGTGAGGGTATCCAGGGCAGGCAGTGTCTCTTCGCAGCTGAGAGAGGGTGGACAGTGATGAGGGAATCATGGAAATGGAGAGTGAAATATGAAAGCTAGAGGGGCGGTCTAAGGTTTGGCAGTTGAAATTCAGTGCTAAAAAGTACACGATAATGCACCCACAGAACAAGAACCCCAGGACAGAGTACTGGATGGGTGGGGTGAGACATACCACTACAGCTGAGGAACAGGACCTTGGAGTCATCATCAGTGACTCCCTCAAACAATCGAGTCAGAGTAACAAGGCATATAGCAAAGCAAGAAGGATGCTGAGATATATCGGGTGGGGTAGTGATAGCAGAAGGGAAGAGGTAATACTTCCCCTATACAGATGCTTAGTGAGGCCACACCTGAAGTACTGCACCCAGTTCTGGAGTCCTCACCTCAGGAAGGATAGAGATAGGCTAGAGATGGTACAGCACAGGGTAACAAAAATGACTCTAGGCCAACAAGGCAGTTTCTATGAGGAGCACTTCAAGGCACTGAACATGTACCTGCTGGAGACCAGAAGGGAGAGGAGATATATGATCCTTTAAGTTCCTAAAAGTAATTAATAAGATGAACTGTGGGGAAATATTTAGCTTGAATACTAGTTCATGGTCACGTAGACATGAGTGGAAACTGACAGGAGGGAGGCTCAAAAGGGACATGAGGAAGTATTTTACAGAAAAGGTGGTGGAGCAGTGGAACAGTCTGCCTGCTGAAGTGGTGGGTGCTAAAACCGTTGGTGGATTAAAGTATGGTTGGGATAGAATGGAGGGTATAGTGGTTGCTCAGGGCTGCAGAAGCTGGGAGGGGAAAGGGAGGAAGGATGGGGAGGGCTAAGGCCCTGCTGGGACAGTAGGTCCCAGGGCTAAGCAGGGAACTCAGGCAGACTGGATTGACCGTTGGTCTTTTCTGCCATCATTGTCTATGTTTCTTCATTTGCTAACTTTATTTAGCATGTTCTTGAACAATAAAAGTAGTTAACAGAAACATAGAAGTTATCGGCAGATAAAGACTTCCTGGCCCACCTAATTTGCCCAAAATTCCCCTACCTAGAGTGCCACCTGAGTCTCTTCTTGGACTCCAGCTTACACCCCCCCCCATGCTTCTAAGATTCCCTTGTGTCTATCCCATGCATTCTTAAATCCTGTGACCATTCTAGCCCCCATTACTACCTCAGGGAGCCTGTTCCAAGCATCCACTCCCTCTCTGTTGTGAAGAAGTACTTCCTCACGGTTCCCCTGAGCCTCCCCCCCTCCAGTTTCATATTGTGTCCCCTTGTCCTCAAGCATCTTTCCCTTTGGAAAATGTTCCCTTCCTGTACCTTGTTTATTTCTATGTAGTACTTGAATGTCTCTAGCATATCCCCCGTTTGCTCCTGTCTTCCAGGGAGTACATATTCAAATCCTTGAGCCTCTCTTCATAGAGCTTCTGATGCAGGCCATGCACCATTTTGGTTGCCCTCCTTTGTACCACATCCACCATATCTATGTCCTTTCAGGGATGGGGTCTCCAGAACTGTACACAGTACTCAAGGTGGGGTCTCACCAGTGTTCTATACAGAGGTATTATTACCTCTCTGCTTCTGCAGGTGATACCGCTCCCCATATATCCCAGCATTCGACTAGCTTTTCCCACTGCCTTGGCACACTATTTAGCTACCTTCAGGTCATCAGAAATAAAAAAGTCACCCCCCAGGTCCCTTTCCTGCTCTTTGACTGATAATACTTCCCCCCCCCCCGAGTTAGTATGTTGCCCCTGTGTTTCTGTGCCCCATGTGCATGATTTTGCACTTTTTTGCATTAAAACCTAGCTGCCAAACCTGTGACCATTCTTCCAGTTTTTTAAGTCATCCCTCATTCTATCTACTTCTCCCAGTGTGTCTACTCTGTTGCAGAGTTTTATGTCATCTGTGAACAGGCATACTTTCCCTTCCAGTCCTTCTGCAATGTCACTAATAAAGACATTGAAGAGGACCGGCCCTAATACTGATCCTTGTGGCACCTCACTAGTCACTTTGCCTGCTCCAGAGTAGGTGCCATTTACCACTACCCTTTGACTCCTATTGCTCAGCCAACTTCCTACCCATTTTACTATTTTAGTTGGGATGTCGGCCACTTGATTGGGGAGGGGGCGGAGTGGCAAGATGGCCACGGTGCTGCTCTGCACCCTGCCACTCTGTGCTTGTTGCTCACTGGCCAACTACAGGAAAGACATTTTTTAAAATCTCCTGAATGAAACTTACAGTATGTTATTTTAACATACTGCCTCTGGATCAGTCTTTTTGGGCTGAGTAAACTGCTGCAAAGTGTGTGTCTTTGCCTCTGAACACTTGCATACTCATCTGTTGATTTTTGGTGTTCTGATTGATAAATGCAGTACTGGAGCAAGATAGGCCAGAAGTATGGGACAAATGCCTTTTATGTTATCTTTTATACTGAGTTTGAGTTTTAAAGTAAATGCTGAGTTTTTTGTCTTAAATGAATAGGGCTTTCGAAGGAACAGAACCATCGAGTTGCCTGCAGACCAGGAATGTTTTAGGACCAGAAAAACTCGTTGGCTGCTTACAGCATTTTGTGTGGAAACTGGAATTTAATTGAAAGTGGATGGCTTGAGAATAGGAGAGAGCCTTAGCTGCATGAATGGACAACCGCACTGAAAAGTGCTGAAAGGCGCAATTTATTTAAAATTTGATGACCGGGAAAGGCCGAGGCTTGTTTACAGGTGCGACCCAAATGTGGTAGTGCTTTTCAAGTTAACAATAACTGATAGGTAGGAATACATATATTTTTTATGCTAGTAACTTGATACCCACTGACTGGTTATCTGTAAAGTACTATGTATGCAATATTTTAATTATTGTATATTTACTGTATATTTGTGATGTCTGTTGATTTGTATGATTGTAATGACCAATTGTTTGATCAATAAATCTTGAATTGAATACTTTAGTCCCTACTCCTAGGCTCCCTAGCTTGCTTATGAATCTCCTATGTGGAATGGTGTTGAAGGCATTGCTGAAGTCCAGGTAGGCCACATCCACTGCCCATCTTTGGGCCACCTCCTTGGTCACCCAATCAAAGAACTTGATCAGGTTTGTCTGACAAGACCTCCACCCTGTGAAAACATGCTGCCTCAGATTCTGTAGACCACTGGCAACAAGGTATTCCCCAATCCTTTCTTTAAATAGCAATTCCATTACCTTTCCCACTACCAATGTCAGGCTGACAGGCCTGTAATTCCCTGCCTCCTCCCCATTCCCACTCTTGCGTAGTGGCAGCTTCTGACAATTTTGCCTCGATGGTGGCCAGACATTTGTTGGTCTCCTCACTAGTGCTCTGGATCATGGCAAGGATTTGGACCATAGGTAGCTCAGACCCTGAGGCACCACCAGACTGTGCTGTTGTGTCTCGGTAGCTGCACAACTTTATTTTGCCAACAGAGAGAGGTAATAATTCCCCCCCAAAACTAAAACAATAGACAGTCATTGTTTGCTAGACCATCAAAGAAGCATGTGGGGGCACTGTGGAGCAGCCAACATGACAGTTCTACGTTAGATCAGCTCTGGATCACCATCATCATAAAAGTTCTATTTTACAGTTTTCAGTGTCTGGAGCTGTACAGAAAATGATCCATGGAATGGAGCCAGTGACCAGGAAGCAAGATGGGTCCCAAGTGAAACCAAACACAGCCTTCCTATGAAATGGATGTGGTTTTAGCACTGGCTGCCTCCTCAAAGAGATCGCGGCTTGTACAGTCTGGTAGTGCCCCATGGTCTGAGCTACCTATGGCCCAAATCCTTGCCATACTCCAGAAAATCCAGAGCACTAGTGAGGAGACCAAAAAACATCTGGCCACTGTCGAGGCAAAACTGTTAGAGGCTGACTCAAAAATAAAGGGCAATGTCACAGCCATCTAAGGGCTTATGGAGGAGCCAAGCAGACAGGTGGACTAAAATGCCTCCTTTCTCTGGGACCTGCAATTTTTCCAAAGATGTTTACAGACCCACAGTTACTGCCTGCAGGTTCAGTGGTAGAAAGTGTGAGAGTGCTCACCATCCCACAGCGACCCGTCCACGTGGTGCAGATGCACCCAGGCCACTCACCGCCATTGTCATCCTATCTACTGCAGACATTTGCATCCTTCTCCTCCAGACGGTTAGGAGTTGAGGAGACATAAAATGGGAGACTAACTAGCTCACCTTTTTCCTGGATATATCCTTGCAGACACAATCTCGGAAAAAAAAAGACTTGGAAATCATCAAAAAGACACTGTTAGAACATGGGGTAGCTGCACAGCTTCTCTTTCCTGAATGGCTGCAGATCAGATACAAAGCCAAGATCTACATTTTTTTGGACCCTGACTCTGCCTCTACCTTTGCTGAAAAACTGATTACAAAATTTACTGCAGGAGATGCTGAAGGGGAGGAATAAGGGCAAATATGCACCATCTTATTAGCTTTGGAATACCTAATATAGCCTGACAACTTTGGCCATGGTCTTATGAGACTTTTTGTTGTGTCTCGGTTGCTGCATAAAATTATTTGACAAAATGTTATAGTTAGTAGCTAGTATTATGGCTGCCATGTTGACTGTTCCTTTAATTAATAAAATCGTTACTGCCCTTCATAATCTTGAAAGGTAAGAAGACTTTATAGCTTGGTGTTAAGAGTTCACACTGCTCAGTTCGTGAGCTGTTAATGTTTAAATGTCCCTCTCTCCCGATTAGGTAGGTGGTAAGTCTACAATGGAATATACGGCTGAAAAACAGCCTAATTGAGTGCTGGACTTCTACAAAACTGGGATCTTACCCCATTGAGGTATTCAGCCCTCTACATGAACTTTGCTACCTGCGAGCAGTGTGGAATATGGGCATACCTCTTGTACTGCCTATGAGTTGGCAGAAGCTAGTTTCCAGTGATATTGCTAGGCTTGACTTTTCTCCGGTGATTTACTCACATTTTGCTCTCTCTGGTACCTGTCTGACAAAGCCTCGAGTTACTGAGGTGAAGTGCCGAGATTCAGTCCAGCTCTGAACTTTCTTGGCCCTGGATTCTTAGTAATTACAGTCTTACTTGTTTCTTTTTTTTCTGCCTGGTTGTGCACTGCAAACTGTGTGTTCCTGCATCGAGTTTCTTTCTGCAGCCAGCACCGCCATAGGAGACAGTGCTCTGTGTTTTATGTTTCCTGCACCTGGAAGCAAGCTGTCACAGCTTAGTGTGCCTTTCCTTGTCAGACATTACAAATAAATAAAATTTACTCTGGTCTGAAGACTTGATGGATTTTAAATATCTAATCTATAAGTTTATTTTGTCATATTTTACTTATTTTTTATATTATGGAACCTGTTTTCTGAAGAGCCCCTAACATGCAACTTCTTCAGTTGCATGCAGCACGGTGTGCTGAATGACTGTATAATAACTGGGTCTCATTTTTCCCCTGAAGGAAACTTGGTTTGTAATTTGCCATTATAAAGGAGTGTTCATAATGGCAAATATGCGCTGGGTTTTCCGTGTCCTGCACATGCGCCAGAAGCTGCTCTTACCATCCTCATCCCTGGACGCCATGCCTACTGCCAGAGACTAGACTGCCACTAGGACTTGGTGGTAAGTAAAAAAAAAACCCACCCAAAAATAAATAGCTAGGCTAAAAATACTTAAAACTAGGCTCCTTTTTTAACAGAATGGGAAAAAATGTAAACCAAGCCTTTCTTTCAGCAGCCACGTCTGACCGCTGACCTGGCTGAAACCCGGTTGGACCGTGGCTGTACAGAGATGCCTTCTAGTTATTTTATATACTTGCTGTGGCAAAAAAAAAAAACAACACCCAGAAATGATATAAAATAAAACATGAGGTTGTGGGTAAGACTCAAATTTTACCAACACCCTCAGCATTGGAAGCTTAAATAAACCAATTGAGCTTCACTCTTGGGGCTGATGTGGCATTGAACACCATCCAACACCTTGTGTGTGTGTAAAATTCTCATTAAGCACACAACCCTGTGTATTATTCTATATTTAATTTACGCATGGCTACCAGAGATACAAGGCCGATAGCCATGTAGTGTAGTGTAATGAAGGTATCACTCCCATCTCCAAACATATGCAGGCAAGTTCGAACTTTGTACAAGGGAGCCATTTTTTTGTAATAATTACCATATGTATCCTACAGGGCAAAACTGACTTTATTGTAAGAGCTCTCTATTAAAAAGTAATTATTTTAGCCCCTGCCACTAGTGACACATAACAAGAACTAAAATAATAAAAATGTTAATTGAAAACAGAGCTCTTCCTGTACATTCAGTTCAGACTGAACTTTATGATACATCGAGAACACGTTAGCCTACCGTAAACCCCATCACAACCCCCAAGGGTTTTAAGAATACAATCATGTTAAAAGTATATTGCTAGTTATTTTTTCCCATAATGAATTACTGATATTTAAATACTGTTGTGCAATCATTCTGGCATCAATCCGCTGCTGTATTATAGTCCTGACCTTAGAATGATGATACAACAGGTGATTGATGTCAGCAGAATGTTTACTTTCTAAATGCAAACTACCAGTTGCTACTTCCATGTCAGATCAGCAATTGTTCTTCCTCCTGATCACCACCTCTCAGCTCTGTTCTGGCCCCACCTCACCCCCATGTTACGCATACAGTTGTACTTTTCCATCTGTTCTTGTATCATCTTCCTAATGGTCTAGCTTTATATGGCCCGTTATTCACAGTTCCATCACAACTGGCAGTTACCTACACTAAGGTGCCATGACAGTCATCTGAATTTTTAAAAAATAAATCTGCAAGTGCAGGTTGGTTAGGCATTTGCACCCTTCCACTGACTCTGAGCTGTGTTTGCAATACATGGATGTGCACACTCTAACCTTTCTAAATACTCACAACATGTGCAGCTCACAATTTCAATGGGGTATATGCATACAAATGGATGTTTGCACATAGAACTGGCCTACAAAGCTATAAAAGGTTATCCTATACTGCATGTTTATTTTTTATATATATTTTTCTAAACTAAAAGTGCTACATCAATATGGAAGGACAGTGATTATGTAAGCATTATGCCACAATGAAGGTGGCATCTAATGGGGTATTAATGCATGGTTGGGATTGTTGTGGCACGATGCCAAAGGCCAAGTGCTTACAACGGCCCAACCATGTATTAATTCCTCATTAGATGCCACCTTCGGAGTGGCTTAATGGCTTGTAACATGGCAAGAGCAAAGTGGGTAATGTTACAAGTGATTGTCAGGAGGGATATTAATGGACAGCAGGTTACAACACTGTTTAGTAGAATACTGAATGCTGTTCTAATGTGTACTTTTGTATAGCTCTGCATATGTAATGGGTACGTGCACGCTGGAAAATCCCTATCTGTTTAAATTGTGCCCCCTCGTTTATGTAGATTTCTAACTTTTATGGACAAAGATGTTACCGACACATCTGACGGAACAAAGTCTCTTATTCTTGCATCTATATGGCTGTTTTCACTCATTTTCTTCTTTTCAATTTGTGGTTGAGTAGTGCATTCTGGAGGTATCATGAATATTTGCATAGTTTTCCTTTTACTCGGTTTTCAATGTCAAGCTATGCAAATATTACTCATATCCCCAGAATGCAGTGGTGCTTATGAAGCAAAACACCTACTGGTCAGACACTAACAGCAGTCACGGCATGGTTGTTGACCTACCTCTCCATCACAGACTGTGTGCAGTAACTGACTTCTGTCTTAATTTATCAGAAAGCACACAATGTTTTTCATGCTGTGAACAGCTCACTGTCTACTGCAGCCATCACCTTTAACCCTTTCTGTTGTTCATGCCACCTATCGGTCGGATTTGGAGGATTCGGATATTCACAGCGCCTTGCCTTTCAGTGTTTGTACATCACGCCACCTTTTGGTAGAAATCACCCTACTCTTCAGAATACTAAATTTCATCTCAGAGAAGCAATAAGTTTTGAAGAAGCACATTCGCAATCTCAAGTGGGCATTATTGGGGGATTAATACCCGCTTAAGTTCACACCATGGGTTGTCTTTTAGCCAGTCTCATTACTGTATTCTGCCATAGCTTTCATTGCCATATTACAAATGGTAATAGTCACTATCAGGTAATTGGTACACATATTTCAGGTAGAAAGACATAACATGACCTTACTTGGACTTGAGCCCAGGCCCCCAGCACATTTTTCTAGTTCTTTACCCACAGGTTAACCTAGGCTCCCCTGGATGCATATCTCAAAATGCAAATCCTGCAGCTGGAAAGGTTTTAGATTGACAGACTTTGTCTTGCATGATATTTAACCATAGGTAAACACTGCCCCCTCACAGCACCCCCCCCCGTTTCACTATCCCCCCACCTGTCGCTTTCTGTGGTTGGTTTCAAACCCAGTCCCCCTTGTTTCACTGTCACCCAGCCTCTCGCCAACTGGGATAGCTTTAAAACCTATGCAGTTACTCTGCCGTAGTCTTTCAACGGATTTGGAGGTTTCCAGGGGTGTGCGACCTAGGGCAACTGATTGCAAATAGCTTAGTATTCAATTACAACTGCTCAGTTTTTTCTCCTATTTGTCTAATTGTCATGTAATCGCTCTTTAATGTCTAATGATCAGGCCTCTGTAACCACTGAATATGTGTATTGTCTTATTGTTCACCCTGACGTGGAACCTTTGTAAGAGAGCTCACACTCAAAGGTATTTCCGAAATACTAATTAAACAAATTAAATTAAGGTAACCAACTGAAATACAAACTGTGACGAGAAGGAAACTAACAAAAGTTGTACTGCCCATTGACAGAACATACATGTTTAACTTGGCAAAGCATTAACAATCATCTTCACCGATTCTTCCCTTGAACACATATTGTGTTCCAAAAATACTGTCAACAGGTACAATAATGCTGACATTTTGTTCAATATTTTCTTTTCCCACTGTGTAATTGTTTCTTAGTTTTTATCAATATTTAATGAAATGCCTTTGTATATACATAAAACACATTTTTACCCTAAACTATATTTTCCTCAATAATATAACTAACCATCAGTTCTTTAACCAAATATATGTGCTGTGTTTCCAAATTAGCATTTTTATCTTGTTTCTGTCTCTGTTCATTAATGATATTTTCTCTAATTTTTTAATTTAACATAATGTTTTTAGCAACAGTTTTTATTTTAAACTTTTTAAAATATATATTTTTGAACATGTAAACATTTTTTGGTATCCTGTCATAATAATTGTTTAATATCTGGTACATTTTAAAGAACATCTGATGCTTCCTTTTTTTATGTATAGTTTATCTCCTGTATGGCTGATCCTACCCCATTCTGGAACAGCCCCCCAGCCCCACCACCCAGCTTATCTGGGACTTACCTCTGGTGGTTACCAGTTGTCCTCTGTCAGAGGACCCTGGAGAGCCCAGTCACTGGTGTGGATCCTGCAGAGAACTGGGCCTTCATGCTGCTATGCTCGGGGGGGGGGGTCCTCTGGTGTTTTCTTCCTGGGCCCGTGATGCATGTAATGATGAGTTCTGTGAGCTCTACCTCCATGAAGATGCCCCCCCATGTCAAGCGGGTGGGACACCTTCCCTGGCATTGTGTTGCATAGCCAGCCTGATCCTCTACGTGACAGTACATTCCCCCCTCCGAGGGAGGAGAGCTATTGTTGGGGTGCTCAGTTCCCCCTCCCCAGCTGCCCCTGAGCTATGCACATCCATTACTGAACCCAGTTCACCACCATGGCAGAAGGTGAGGCACTCAGTGCTTCAGCCCCCCCCACGCCACTTGGCCCACCTGATGCTGTTTAAGCGGTTTAATCACATCTCACACATTCCAGTATCCATTCTACTAATCCCATTATCTTCCTTGTTTTCGCAGGCTCTGCCTGTGACAGTTTCAGAAAATAATAATGTGAAATTACAAAGATTTGCACGTGGCCCCCAGGACTAGATCTATTTAATTTCTGAAATCATTTGATGCCTCTTTTGTTAATATACCAAAGGCAAGATCTTACAGGTTCATAGTTGTTTTACAAGTCAGGAGGTCGTGGACCTATAATGACTCACCACTGCTTAGTTGTAATACTTACATTTTGTTGGGCCCATGTGTGTATCTGAAGCAGGAAAATGTGGCTTTGCTTTTCCTTGCATCTTCCCTATCAAAAGTCCTTACCCTGGACTTCATAATTCAAAATATGTTCAGAGTTCAGCTGGTAGCTGAATGTTCCCTCTTCCCTCTGTTGCATTATGGAGACATTTTATATGCTGTCATTACCTCTTCCACCCTGACCAAAATCACCTCTCTTTACAATTCCTTGTGCAGATTCATTCTGGCTTGTCCACCAAGAATCCACCATTGCACCATGTATGACAGGCTTGGGTGGGTAACCCCCTCAAAGAAGCACTTGCTGCACACTGCCCTAGTGGAGGCTAAGTACCATACAGACATACTCCCAAGTTACCTCTTGGAGCATTTCACACCAGCTACTAACAACACTTACTCACTGAGATCAGAGGATGGCTGCCGTTTCCAAATCCCATGCTACAGGAGAAACCTAGGGCAAACCTCCATCACCTACAGTATAGGCTACCCACCATATGGAATAACCTTCCTATCAGTGTTACCACATCTCCTACATATTTAGCATGTAAGAGGTTAATTAGGTCACATCACTCCTCCAAAATCACATGCCCCAGCTGCCCTAGCTCCCCCCTCCACCAGTAACTGACACAGGCCTGCTACTGCTCAGTGGGACCACTGGTCTACGATGGTCCTACACTCCTGTTTTAGTCCGAGGGCCATGATGCAGCTTTCTGCCTTCTGATGTGATATGTATCTATTAAAACTATGTGTCCATGCTCAGTGCTTGTTGCGTGTTCTGCACTCTACAGTATATATAGCCAGTAGTTTGTATTGTAACTCTACTAAGTGCAAATCACTCTCTATTTGCACCTTATTCTTTGCATAGACTGCTATTTGAATTTTGTATTTTTGCACTGTTTCTGTATTGTGCATACTGTTTCTGTATTGTAAATACTTCCCTGTGTTCAGCCTCCCCCGCCCATCGCAACTGGAACAAGTCCTCAGGGGCTCTGCTTACTTGCCTGGTAAAATATGTTTAAATAAGTAAATGTGTCTTTAAATAGTATTTGTAGGTCCAAAGTGAAGGGTCCATGCCTAAAACTCTCCCTGGGCTATGGAACATGAAATTAACTCTACATTGTAAATGTAGTTTGTTGGAGACATCTGCATAGTTAGCTCGGTCACTCTAGGACATCCTTGTAAAAGGAAACTTGCACCTTGAGTGGTCTGTGTGTAAGTGATGATAAAAAAACATGGAAATCATTTAACAGAGCTGTAATGTTTTCTAATTAAATCAAAATTCTTAGTTTTTGGATTGTAACATTCCAGTGCAAGTGGCAATGACTTAATAGAGCATGTCACTTGAGGAAAAATGCTGAAAAAACATATTATTTAGACACAATTATAAATCTTGATGGGAAACCCTTCATACTCTTTTGCTTGCACATTGAATGCTGGGTTTCGGTTAACATTTAGACGTTTCCTTTTTTTGCCTTGGATGTTTATTCATGATGTTATCCTTTCTAGTTTGCTTAATGAAATATACTTTGGACACATTTTGGGATTTTTCCTTCTGTTTTCAACTGGGTTGTATGTCCAGCATGGTCATAGGTAGGTGGAGGTTATCCATTTTCTTGTGAGTTTTATTGTTCTTGTAGTTGTTGTTTTCACTTTGTTGTTTAATGTTATTTGTTGATGTTGCTTTTTTCTAAAATTCCAATAACGTTTATTTAATTGTAAAAAGAAGTTGAAAAGCATATTATTTATACACAAGTCAGCTTATATTTTATAGATGTATTTGCTTTTTATACAAGGTACTGTATTGCTCTTGTTTTGTAGTATTTGGTTTATTTACGTGGAAACAGGATCCTTGTCCTGTGCAGCTGATCTGCTTCTGCTATTTAAAGAGCTAGTGTACTGCCTAAGACTAATATTAGTTTTTAAAAGTAGTAAATCATTGCCATTTTTGTCTGATACATAGACAGTGTCGGCAGATAAGGGCCTATGGCCCACCTAGTCTGCCCATTTGAGTTTATAACTTCAGTTTATGTTTTCCTAGAACTCTGTTGCCCCTTACCCCTGACCTCCAGAATTCCTTTATGTCTATCCCATGATTAAATCCCGTGATTGTTTCAGCCCCCACCACTTCCTCAGGCAGGGTGTTCCACTTGTCCACCACCCGTTCTATGAAGAAATTCTTTCTCACATTTCCTCTGAATTGTCCTCCCTCCAACTTCATTCCATGCCCTCTAGTCCTGGAACATCTTTTTTGCTTAAAAATAGTGTATTCTCGCACCCTGTTCCTCCCTGTAAGATACTTGTATGCCTCTATCATATCCCTTCTCTCCCTCCTCTCCTCCAGGGAGTACATATTCAATTCCTTCTGAGGTACTTTTTCTTTTCCTTTTATTTAATTTGAAGCTTGTGTACCCGATGTTAGCAGGTGTGCTGTGTGGAACAGCACCCTGCCTGGCAGCTGACATATCTAGTTCTGTTCCCCCTACTACAGCTTCAGCGCTGTGGCCTTAACTGCTGCTTTAGAACAGCCACTCAGTAGCTGCCAGGTCAGTCACCTGTGATGTCACTGTCAATGGGATCACAATGCAGATGATGTAGTGGGGGGAAGGGCTAGAGATAGATATGCCTGCTGCCAGGCTGAGAGTTATTCCACATATGCAGCACAATATTATGACATAGAAAACCTTCTAGTGAGCAAAGGGAAAAAGTAAAACACTCAAGAAATAAAAAGTTACAGCTGACTACTTCTTAAAATTTGCATAATTTTCCTGTCTGTGTGTTTTGGTTCCACTAGTAGGGAGGATGATGGAGTTACTGATAAACCAGGACCTCATAGACTACCTGGAGAACAACAGACTTCAGGATAGCAAAAAGCATGGTTTTGTGGCAGGAAGACCTCAGCAGACTAACCTGATAGTTTTCTTTGACTGGGTGACAAAGGAACTAGAAAAGGGCCGCACTGTCGATCTGCTCTACTTTGACTTCAGCAAGTCTTTTGACTCAGTATCTCTCAATGATTGCTCAGAATATGGAAGACCTGGGTTCAACTAAACCAATGGTGAACTGGGTGGGTAACTGACTAGAGGAGAGGCAGCAGAGGGCGGTGGTCAATGGGATTAAATCAGAGGAGAGGGAGGTTATGAGCTGGGTTCCACAGGCATCTGTCCTGGGTCCAGTCCTCTTCAACATGTTCATTAGTGACCTTGGCGAAGGAATTCAGGGCAGGTTGTGTCTCTTTGCAAATGATGCAAAACTATGTGGGAGGGTGGATAGTGATGAGGGAATTAGGGAAATGCAGAGAGACCTACAAAAGCTAGAGGGGTGGTCAAAGGTCTGGCAGTTAAAATTCAATGTTAGAAAGTGCAGGGTAATGCACTTAGGGAAAAAGAACCCCAAAGCAAGAGTACTGGATGGGAGGAAAAAGACTTAGCACTACAGCTGATGAATGGGCTCTGGGAGTTATCATTAGCAACTCACTTAAGCAATCGAGTCAGTGCAACAAGGCCTATAGCAATGCTAACAGGATGCTGGGATATATTGGGAGGGGTATTGATAGCAGAAGAAAAGAGGTAATACTTCTCCTTTATGGATCCCTGGTGAGGCCTCACCTAAAGTACTGTGCCCAGTTCTGGAGTGCTCACCTCAGAAAAGATAACGATCTGTTGGAGACAGTGTGGCACAGAGTAACAAAAATGATTCAGGGCCAGCAGGGCAGATCCAAAAGAGCAGAAGGCTGCACTCACGGTGAAAGCTGGGTGTTGGAAAATAGACAAACATCAGGAACAGAAGACCAGCAATAAAAACATTAGTCACTTTGTAAACTTTACTAATGCGTTCTTGACCGTGCATGAACAATCAACATATACAAAGGGGTGAAATAAGCAACTGAATCTGGACATACCAGCCCCAGTGCTTCGAGGTGCAATACCTATTCATCAGGGGGTGTGACTAACTGTGTCATTCATGACTCTTTTATTGCCCCTCAAACAGGTGTAACGTATATTTAAGTCATTCATAAAAACATGTTTTATTAATTCAGTAAAGTGGGGTATCTCCCCCTTAGATGGGCTATTAGGCATGACCCCGAAATCCAAGGCTGCTATAAAACATACATTTGAATTTATTAAATAAATGATTAAATACACCACTGGATTTCTTACACAAGCTCCTTTCCTACAGTAATCACTACAGCATGTTAAAACATCTGTTTTACTTGCTTTTTACCATGTATGAGAATGCATTACTTCCATGAGTTGCAAACACTGCATTGAGGGTATATAAACAGCCTTGCCAGTAGACAGTTTCTGACTTCATAATATGAGGATTCAACTGGATTCTTTTTAACTAACAGTTGGCAAAATACAAGGTAAGTTAAAAAAAAAACACATTGTAGACACATTACTGCTAATAATCACATGTAAATATGTATAGAATTACTTGCTGAAACTCCTTCTGTTTCTACTCCCACATCAGCAACATTTTCTGTGTCATCACTATACTGCATCTGTGGGGTAGGGATATGATTTTGGAGGAATAATCACAACACTTGCTCTGAGGGAAGAAGTGCAGGTTATCCATGTGTGGATTAAAAAGGGGATTTAATCCACGGTGACCTGATGCTGTTTGTCCAATTAGCTGCTCTCCTTCATGCAACCCATGTTATAATATAATGTAGCATATAGCTAAGTTCAACAAATTACTTTAAAAAACTCTTTATTTGTGTTTTCATAATCAATACAAACCTTAAATAAATATATATAAAGTGAAGGAACGAGGGCTCTGACAGCTAACAGTGAAGAACAGTCCACAAAGATAGGACACACTTAAAACTGCTTTTTAATATTAAAAAATGCAGTAACAACAACTGCTTTGTAAAGGTACAAAATAGTAGTGGTAGCAACCCCCGAAAGAACGTCAGTGTTTCACGTCATAATCAGACGCTTTGTCAAGATATCAGCAGCTAATCATAACATCACTTAAATAGTACTCATATACCCCATATTGGTGCTTGTAGAGCCATGTGTGTATTTTGTTTCTGTTTCCATGAGCACCAGTTGATGCTGTTTTAGACTGATTGGTCAGTCACTGTGACTGTATGTCTTGTGTGGGAGGGTATATGAGTACTATTTAAGTGACGTTATGATTAGTTGCTGACGTCTTGACAAAGCGTCTGATTATGACATGAAACGTTGACATTCTTTCGGGGGTTGTTACCACTACTATTTTGTACCTTTACAAAGCAGTTGTTACTGCATTTTTTAATATTAAAAAGCAGTTTTAAGTGTGTTCTATCTTTGTGGACTGTTCTTCACTGTTAGCTGTCAGAGCCCGCATTCCTTCACTTAATATGTATTTGACTTGTTGTAGCAGAGCTCCAGTTTCCAGATGCTGACTTGAGCCACAGTGCTTTTGTTCTTTACCTTTGGTGTGTTTTTTTACAAGTGTACTCGTTTTGTGTGAAGAACTATGGCTTTGGAATCTACAACAAGCAATGGTACAGTGAGTAGCACCCCCTTTTTTGGTTTACCTGCAGAATCTCATATAATTGTTTCTAATAGAGAGGAAAGCCCCTTGATTGACACTTTATTTTTTAAAGAAGGAGATGTAAATCCATTGTTGCACAGTGATGTACCAATTAGAAGTAATGGTACGAATTTATACTCGGCTGCTATAGAAAACCAAATCGTGGATATTAAACAAGCCTATGTACTTCTTGAGAGAGCAGCATTAAAAGCACATAGACTTTATTGGCAAAAAGTTACTATGCAGGCTCATATAGAAGTAAATCAGGTTCCACAAGGTCTACATTTAGTTAAGCAACTTAGTTTTGGATTGAAGCAACATGGCTTTCTCAGAGATTGGCAAGTATACCTGTTAGAATCAGCAGCTGGACTAATTAGAATTATTCTCAAACATGGGGCAATCATGGAACAGGAATTAAAATTGGAATTGACTAAGTGTGAAGCCAATTTTGAGTTGTTTAATAGCCACTTTGAATTTGAAGGCTATAAAACTAAACTCAAGAGCACATTAACTAATCAAGATAACAGAATTAAAAGGATTAAAGCAAATAAATTTGAACGTGATCGTAGAGACTATGAGAGAGGTACGATTTTCAATTGGAGCAGAAAACAAGAGGAAATACATTCTATTTTGAAAAATAAAAGAACCGACGTATATACAAGTACATCAGGAACGGATAGTGAGGACCTCTCTGATATTGAGGACGTACATAGTATAATAATGCCCCAGGAACAACCTTTTTTATATCGTACCCTATGGGAGAGGTACGATTTTCGATTGGAGCAGAAAACAAGAAGAAATACGTTCTGTTTTGAAAAATAAAAGAACCGATGTATATACAAGTACATCAGGAATGGATAGTGAGGACCCCTCTGATATTGAGGATGTACATAGTATAATAATGCACCAGGAACAATCTTTTTTATATCGTACCCCCCAATCCATTGCGGGAGATCCGGGAAAGATAACAGAAGAAAATATATTTCGGGAACCAAGGGACAAAATTACTCTAATACCTCACATTACACAGATAGTACGGTCAAAACAGAACAATCATTATGGCGCCCCATTAGCCAGCACAATAGCATCAGTGCAGATGCAAGAGAAGAATATGGTTCTGCGAACTGAAAACCTAGCGGATCAAACAATAATGAAAACTGTGTATCCTACCCTCCTGATTATACCTTACAGAGCAATGCAAACGAATACTCAAAGGATCCCCAGGTTGATGCGCTTCACCGATGAGGTACAAGGAGGGGTACTAGAGGAAAAGGCACAGGAAGGATTCAAACATTCCCACAAGCAGTGGGTGCAAACGTACAACAGAAGGGGGAGACAAATGGATCGAAGCAGACAAACCAGTGGGGCATTTTCCCAATGCAGGAGGGGCTGACGACAACGTTAACTTCTTGTCTTAATTCTGAAACTTATAGTCAGAGCATTAGAGCTACATCTGATATATGTTCAGGGCTATGTCCAAATGAAGTTGATTCTCTCATTGTCAATATTTCATCTTATGTTTTAAAAGAAAACGAAAAGCGATTGCTTTCTAAGGGATTATCTTTTATTCCAACTAACAACAATAATGAATTTAATACTATTGTTGATTTGCATAGTTATGCACGTAAGCTGAATCCAAAAGTACTGCACCATAAAGAAACACATTCTGATGAATGTGAACAACTTACTGAAGAAGAAGAAGATATCTGCATAGACAGCAATACTACATTAGAGAAGAATCTGAAAAAAGCATCTGTGTATATGCCTAGTATGAATCCCACTGTTAATGTGTTCTTGAGAAAATGTGAAGAGGTTATCAGCAAGTTACATCAATCTTTACCCAAACTGAAATTTTATAATTGTACATTATCAGAAAAGAATGTCATCAAAACATTACAGGAACATCATGCCATCACCATTAGGCCCGCTGATAAAGGCTGAGCCATTGTGGTGATGGACAAAGTTAAGTATGACTTAGCAATGATTGATCATCTAGACAATATTGAAAATTATGCAAAAGTTCATAATAATGTTTTAAATAAATATAAACAAGAAGTGGATATACTATTGCATGAGGCAGTAATATTAGGCACCATTTTCAAACAGACTTATGATTTTTTGACAGTATCGAGTCCCGTTATAGCCCATATATATGGCTTACCAAAAGTACATAACAACATGAATTGTCCACCAATGAGATCGATAGTGTCTAGCAGGGGGTCATTAACTGAACCCCTTGCACAATACATAGATGCACATGTAAAAGAAATTGCAATGGGTTATAGAACCTATTTAAAAAACACTGCACATGTATTGAATCTGCTGGAGGACATAGCAGTTGAGCCTGAATGGTATTTAGTGACGTTAGATGTACAGTCTTTGTACACTAACATTCCACACCAAGCAGGTTTACAGGCAGTCTATGAGTCGTTGTGTAAATACACAACATACTCCAGCAGTTTTGTTTTGTTCTTATTAGATCTGTTGGAAATGGTGCTTACCAAAAATGTATTTTTATTTAATGAGCAGACATATCATCAGATAAAAGGTACAGCCATGGGTGCATGCATGGCATCCATTATGCAAATATTTTTTGTCAGAATGGGAAACTGAATGGGTGCATAATGGTGACAACAATGTCTTTTTGAAATATATTGATTTGTATTGCTGTTTTATCGGCGACGTAATCCTGATTTGGAAGGGAGAAATGGACCAGTTACGTGATTTTGTCACATATTTAGAAAAGACAAATTCTAATTTAAAATTTACTATCACTGTGAGTAAGAAACAGATAGCATTTTTAGATCTTCTGATTTATAAGGATACAGAGGGGGGTTTGGCCACTAAATTATTTAGAAAAACAACAGATCGAAATAGAATTCTACATATTAATAGTAATCATCCAAGAAATGTAGTTAGAAATATCCCGGTTGGACAATTTATGCGATTAAAAAGAAACTGTAGCACTGATGAGAATTATTTGAAGGAGAGAGATGAAATGTACAATAGGTTTAAATTAAGAGGTTATAGTAATCAGTGTATACAGGGTGTTATTGATAAAGTAGATATGCAGAAAACTCATTTGTTACAAAAGAAAGATAAAAGAATAACAAACAATGCACATGTTCCTAATTTCATTACTGTATTCAATGCATAGGTATCTGACATTTCTAACATCATCCAGAACAACTGGGGTATTTTAAGTGTGGAACCAAAATTGAAAGAGATATTTGACCAGGGTCCGAAGTTTGTTTATTGAAGGGGAAGTAGCTTGGCAGATTTGCTGGTACATAGAAAGGACAACATTATATCCAAGCGTGGTCCCATACTCCCGAATAGAAATTATAGATATGGAACTTGCAGTGCTTGTAAATGTATTCTGGTGGGATCAGTTTTTTCACTACCCAATACGGAGAATGTTCATCAAATGCAAAATTTTATTAACTGCAACACAGAATCCGTGGTATATTTAGCTACGTGTAAATGAAACTGTTTCTATGTGGGAAAGACTATTAGAAAATTTAAACATAGAATTCTAGAACATCTGAATAGTATTAAATTAAAGAAACTAGATAATGCATTGGTGCTGCACATATTGCGAGCTGGGGTTGGCCACTCCTTTACCTTTAGGGGACTAGAACAAGTCACCTTGGGACTTAAGGGAGGTGATCCGAACAACACACTGATATGCAGAGAAACCTTTTGGCAATATAAATTGCATTCTAGTCATTTTCCAGGTTTAAATGATGTTTTTCAATTAACTCCTTTTTTGAAAAAGTGCAAATGAATGAATATTGTACTTTTTTATTTTTTATTTTCATTGTCACTGCTAATGTGGATGCGAAGTGTCCATGTTTTCTTTACATCAGTTTTTTGTAGAGTATATTGGCTTTAAGTATTTTGTTTCAGTTTATTTTAACATGTTTATATTTTGAAATAGTTTCTATACATTATTGTTGTACATATCTTATATATATATTAAGTGTTGCCACAATATTTAGTCCAGATTAGTGCTTGTAGAGCCATGTGTGTATTTTGTTTCTGTTTCCATTAGCACCAATTGATGCTGTTTTAGACTGATTGGTCAATCATTGTGATTGTACGTCTTGTGTGTGGGGGGGTATATGAGCACTATTTAAGTGATGTCATGATTAGCTGCTGATGTCTTGACAAAGCGTCTGATTACGATGTGAAACATTGACGTTCTTTCGGGGGTTGCTACCATTACTATTTTGTACCTTTACAAAGCAGTTGTTGTTATTACTGAATTTTTTAATATTAAAAAGCAGTTCTAAGTGTGTCCTATCTTTGTGAACTGTTCTTCAGTGTTAGCTGTCAGAGCTCGCATTCCTTCACTTAATATGTATTTGACTTGTTGTAGCGGAGCTCCAGTTTCCAGATGCTGACTTGAGCCACAGTGCTTTTGTTCTTTACCTTTGGTGTGTTTCTTAAATAAATATAGACATCCAGAATCTGTTGTGCGATGTTCAATGCCTGACAGCACTTATACCATTATTTTACTTACTATGTAAAGAATTTTGAGTTTACCACACTTTGGGATTAAATTTAAAGGAGTACTCTCCCCTAGTTGTCAGACAAGGAACAAAACCACACAGTCTATAATGAATATCAAAAGTGTCTGTGCAAAGGTGAATAAAAAAACACATATATACAGTACATGTACATGCAGCTATCGATATTTTATGCTCAGTAGAAACTGGAAAAATGTAAATTCTATCCTTTTTTGCCTTTTTTCAAAACATGATAATTTCATGTGCAATTCATTTAATTACGAGATTGTAAGCCATATGACACAAATGCCTCACTTGCGGTTAAACTAACATTTACTCAATGATATAGCAAGGAGTAAGGGCCATTCTCATCCTATTCAAACATTGTGTGGGTTCAGATATAAATTAAATAAGTGATGTAGAAATGGCTTCCACTCCATACTATCACTGAATCCTGAAGGCTTTAACATTTTTTAACTTAAATATCCACATGGATTCTTTATGGTACAAGACGTGATGTCTGTCTCTCCCCCCCCCCCCGAGGACTGAAGGGTGCATGATCGATGGCCTTATAATGAATTTCATGATCTCTAGTTGTTACTGCTTCTGTTAGATGTTTGTCAATTGGATGGGCCAGATCTTGTTTATGTATAGCTGTAAAGTGCTCCTGTATTTGCCCTTTAAGGCTCCTTGAAGTCTGTCCAATGTAGACACTGCCACAGGAGCACTAAAGGGTGAAAATGACAAATTGGGAACCACAAGTTAAAAAAAAAATGTTTGATGATCACTTCTCTAACTCCCAATCTGGCAGGATTGGAAAAATGTTTTCCTTTGTCCCCCATATGGAGGATGCTTTATATCTGTACTGTATGTATATGCCTTTCTTTAAAAATCTTCAATAAAAGATAAAGTGAAAAAAAAAAACCTTTCCTTTGGACAGCATGCTTGCATGTAATGTAGCATTTACAGGGATAGAAACCTTGTGATTTCTTGCTTAACAAATCAGTTTAAACCCTTTCATTTTTAAAGTCACTGTGTACCAGTAAGTCTCTCAAGCTTTTACCTTTATGGAAGGTGACTAGGGGCCACCAGTCCTTAATCTGTCTAAGATCGCTATCCATTCCCAGGAGGTGCCAGTGTTGATGAATTACTGTTCTCAAATCCATAGAAATGGGGCCAAAAGTCAATACAAAAGTAACTTATTTGGCTCCCTCCACTTTCTCTTTGTAACCAATAAGATCACTCCTATCTAAGACTGTCACTTTTTCCAATGCAGACTGTAGGATTTGTTCACAGCAGCCTCTGTACCTTAGTCTTTGAAACATCTCATCTTTGCAATGTCAAAATCCACAGAATTAGAACAATTACATTTAAATCTAATTAATAGTCCGTAGGGGGAGATTATCGATAGTATGTTTCAGATGAGCACTTCGGGCATGTAAAATACTATTACCCGCTGTGTTTTTATGAAAGCTTTTCATGCTGACTATTGCCCCTGGGATACCTGAAAAATTGATGTTCAGAAAATTATTAGACTTTATACCATCGAAAAAGGAAAATCCTGCTCTCTCCAACCTTGGCAATAAAGTCATTCTCACCGTCCAGAGTATCTAAAGTGCTTGATTTTATTGGGCGCAGATGTGCATAATCACTCCTAACACGTTTCGGAACTTGCACAGTTCCTAGTTCCGAAACATGTCAGGAGTGATTGTGCACATGTGCCCCCAATAAAATCAAGCACTTCGGATACTCTGGATGGTGAGAATTACTTTATTGCCAGGGTTGGAGAGCGCAGGATTTTCTTTTTCTATGATTTGCTGTAATCCCTTGCTTTCCCTTCCATGTGCAAGCCGCTTTACCTTGTCTATTGAGACTTTTTATCATACTGAGCTGTAAGCAGCAGGGCGGATCTAGATGTGGGTGAATTCAACAAAATTCATTCCATGAAATATTTCACGAATAACGTTCAATTCACAGAGTACAATTTGTGAAATTCGTCAATTTGCGCAGTGTGGCTCAATTGCAAAAGGGTGGAATTTTGCTTGCAAAATTCCGCACTTGCACAAAACTATTGTTTGCCCTCCCAGCCAGTCAACGCGCCAACAAAAAAAAACTCAAGATCCCTGGTGTCTAGTGGATCCCCCACCTAACACCCTATTTCCATACTTTTGTCACTGCAATATGAACCCTAACTGATGCATTAACAGTGTTTTGGGAATATATATATATATATATATATATATATATATATATATATATATATATATTTCATATGGATCCATTTAAAAATCTAAAAATCTAGAGGCCTGACTCAGGCTTGCAAGTCAAGTTTGAATGGATCTCTTGATAGTGTATAAATTGTTTTAAATGTAAATATACAGAATGGTAAAAAGCAATAAATGTTCCCTGGTTTCAAGTGCTGGTGCATGTTGTAATGGAATTTCTCTAAAAATATAATTTGACCTCTGAAGCTGTATAGGAACAGAAATCATCACCTCAACCAATCACTCTGCCAAAAAACAAACAAACAAAAAATTAAAATTAGTGAGAAACAAATATTTTAAAACAGCATTTTGTACATGTTTTTCAAAAACATTTTGCACAAGACCAAAAGTTAAACTGAACATCAGAAAAATGTGGCACTCATCACCTGTTTGGCTACTCTAAAAATAATCTGTAGACTTACAACTGGAAAGTCGTCTTTTTATTTTAATCCCAGGTGCAAAAACAGACACAGTATCATGCCTAATGCTTTTTGGATCTTGGCTAGACCCTTTATCAAATGCAATTAAAAACACATGAGGGCTTGTCCTTTCACATAATCTGAACCTGATGACATCATACCTCATGTGTCATTCAAGATACATAACATCATTACATTTAGTTACTACAAATCACATATACAGTATACACATGCATACATACATACATACATGAGATTGAAATGTTATGTAGTTATGTATATGTCATAGGAATGATGTCATCAGGTTCAGACAGGATGAAAGTACTAGTGCTCATGTGTTTTTAATTGCCTTTGATAAAGGGTCTAGCCAAGATCCAAAAAGTGTCAGGCATGATTCTGTGTCTGTTTTTACACCTGGGATTAAATAAAAAGAACAATTTCTAGCTGGAAAGCTACTGAGTCTTTTTTGAGTTCCGTCCTTAGCCAAACAGCTGGTGAGTGCTGAATTTCTCTAATGTTCTTTTGAACTGCTTATTTAGTGCCCCACCAGCCTAGTGGGACTTTTTTCAGTTGTATTACCAAAAGTTAATCCCTACATCTCTGTACCCTGCAGTTTTCAGGGTCCATTTTGGCTTGGATCACAACTCAGAACCATTCACTGGTTTAGTGGCCCACAAGGGAAGCAAATATATAAGAGCACATTAGAGCCGAGAACAGCTGTCTGTGCAGTAGCTTGACATGTAAGGTTCTCTTTTATTTGCTGTATTATAGTGTATGGATGAAAGTGGTTGTGTACGGAAATCCATACATTTGAAAAAATCATTCTGCTGCACTAGTGACGTGCGTACTAATGCAGAACGACTTTTCATTTTGCATTAGTAGGCATGTTACAATGCAACCACCCCCAAACAGCACTGCTCATTGGACAAGGGGTGGTTAACAAGTCGCATGTACGTGCTGACTGGGCGGGTGGCCAGAGGAGAAGGCAGGGTCTCCAGCATCCAGGACTGATATCAGAAGCCACGGGAGCAAGGTAGTTTGTTTTTGGGGTCCATACACAATTTAGAAAAGTGTATGGGAGGCCCAAATACACAACCCACTATTCAAATACCTAGTGGTTTCCATGACAACAGGAACCTCTCAAGCTTCGCTCTCGAGGTCCTTGTCATTATGGAAACCATTTGGTATTAGAACAGCATGGTTGTGTATGGGCTCCCATATACTATTCTATATATATATATATATATATATATATATATATATAGTTATGTAAGTGTGTAATTAGTTGTAAGGAATTGAGAGGCTAGGAGGAATGGTATAAGCTGTACTCGTACTACAATCCATTTTGTACAGCTTATTTCACACTTACATTGCAAAAATTAAGCACATAAAATAAAACCTTGCATACCAGTCTTATGTAAAAGCAGCTATTGCTGGATTTTGACCTGCACACACACACACACACACACACACACACACACACACACTACATTTTAACAAACACAAATGCAGAAGGAAACAAGTAGAGGCTTCAGCTTCATATGCAACAGTGCAATCTCTAAAACTCATATAGTAGTTGTAGCAGAAGTGAAAGTTTTATTTGTACAATATGTATATACACTACAGGGTTACTCAGTTGAACTGTAGCTCATTTCCAGTGAGGTCCCTAAAGCCATACTTCATTGCACAGCTATATATAGAACTGTTACAAACTATATACATACATAATTCAGCATACATAGAATTTCAGAGAATACAGGAAATGTATATGGAAGCAATCAGTGGAGAACAGTTCTACATGCCTTCAATGATGGAATCTCAAAGTGGATATTTAAGCAAGGAGGCATGACAGGGTGTGCTTAATTGTGGGATAACGGCACACCTTGTGAAGTGAAGCCCGAGGCAAAACCAAGGGCTTTACACACCAAGAAGTGCCATTATCCTTCAGTTACGCACACCCTGGAATGCCATATTGTGATTATAAAATGTCTTCCCTAATTTTTTTTTATTTTAGGACCAAGTAATGAGGTTCAGCAAGTTAAGCATTTCTGACCTGTGTTGTTGTGCTGGGATAACAGCATGGTCATGTGACTGGATTCCATCAATCACAGTACACTGTTTCTCTTACCCATTTTATAATATATATTGACCACAAGCATGTAAAGCATCACCCTCTTATCTAACATCCTCATATCTCTATTTGGAGTGTCAATGGCTCAGTAGGCAGCACTCTTACCTCTGAGGCCAGAAGATCAGAAGGTCATGCGTTCTAGCCCCATACTAGGCACTTGGGCTAAAACCCCATAACTGACACTGTAGCGCAGTACAATAAAGGGTGCTGCACTGTGGAAGTGCTGTCTTTTTCGGATGAGACATTAGACTGAGATCTGTTCTGCCCATCTCTGGTCACTGTTCACATGGAAGTAAAAGATCCCATGGCACTTATCGATGAAGATCAGGGAAATTTCGTCGGTGTCATGGCCAACGTTTCCACATCAATAGCACTAGTCCATGCAACCCACCCTCCAGGACACACCTGGGAAAAAGCTGTTGCATCTTAGTGTACCTTTCCTGGTCAAAAATAACAAATAAATAAATATCCCACAGCTGCTTACAAATGTATCTCATCAAGGTTCTGAATCAAATCTCCTATTTTAAAATGCAAAGAATGTTGAAATGGTGGCAGTGGGATGGGATGATCTTGATCCACTCTTGAATGCTACTACAAAAGGTGCACAAAGCGATCCTTTCATAAACAGCAGGCAGTTCCATTTGTCCTTTTTAATTAAACAAAAATATGGACCACTAGCACATAGTCATGTAATAGTCTGAGCATCAATTAGTTAAAGTAATGAGAACTGGAGGAAAAGAAAACGTTGCTGTGGGATCTGCTCTGCATATAAAAAAAATTACTTAGACCCTTCAAAGCACTATCAAGGTGGCAAATGAACCACCTGAAAATGAACTAGTTACATGGGTCCAGTGAGATTTCACTGGCCACATGCCCAGCCTGTCATCTGTTCCACAGCTGGACAAGGCAAATGAAGCCAGTTGCTAAACTCGTCGATGGATAGGCTGCTGTTGTCAGTTGGAGTTGCACAATTTCCTACAATGGTTGCTGAAATCTCGTTAGCCATGTGTAAGGAAAGCATGCTATACGCAGACTCTTGGGGAAGTAAATATGTTTCTGTTGGTGGTGTGCCAGGACAGTCAGGAGGGGCCTTTCGTGGGGAGCAAGTTGGGGAGCAAACGAAGGTGGGTGCTGGAGAATCTGCAGATGGGGCTAGGAGGTCGTTTGGCTGAAGCGGGCAGCTCTGCTGACAAGAGGATAGATAAATTAAGGATTATAAAGCAACACTGTCACTATTTTATTGTATAATACACAGTGAAAGTTGGAAACAAATTAAGAAACACCAACAATACTTATTGGGAAAAGGGATCCCTTTAGGCCCAAGTTTCTATTTGGAGGTAAAAGTGCTCTTTTTAGCGAACAGTTCTGTACTACATCTTTTTTTGAAAATAAGTTAATTTAAAAAAAATCAGCTTGAAATGTCTGAGCTAACAGGTGAAATATTATTCTTTTATAATGTATAATGTCGTGGACATGGTGTCTGTGTGCATGTGTACGTGCCTATGTGCCTTTTTTTTATACAGATTTTTATCCTCCTTAGCCCTGGCAGGGGCTTTGGTCCTCCTAAGGGAGGAACTCTCTCTCAGATCTTGCCATGCCGCAATTAGCAGACCCCCGGTATTTCCCCCATGGCTTTCCCCCTGTGGCGTGGCCAGGAAGGTGGCGCCCCCTCCCTGGAGACCCAATCCAGAACCCCAGGGTCAGCCCGTGGTGCGGTGGACCATCATGGAGCCCTGCCAGATCTGTTTTCCTCCTGCTTTCTCCTGTCCCCCCTCCCTACTGATGTAATTACTTTGGAGTGTGCCTCCTGACCCATATTGCCTTCCGGTCACCACCAGAGGGCAATCAGTGAGTGGGACAACATGTACCCTCCCCCAAAAGAGGAGAGCAGTCATACAGATGTTCAATCCTCTCTACCCCTACAGACCCCCAATGACCTGGGCTAATTCCCGAACCCGGGTTGCCGGCAGGACGCGAGGTGTAGTGACCAGCACCTCAACCTCCAGTGCCACCAGGCCGGCAAGCATGCCTATGTGTTTTTGTGTATGCTCTCAAGTGCATTCCTGCGTGAGGAGATTGTAGCATGGTAAACATCATGCTGCAGTCTGTGTTCTGAAACCATACTTTAGCCCTGCTTGGAGGTTAGCTAGAGCATTGACTCTGATCAACATAGCTTCCTTAAACCAAGTTAGCAACAGTGTGGACTCCCACCATGAAAACACAAAGGTTGAACACTCAGGTAACAGGGTACTGCAGCCAAAGAGACAAATGACAACAGAAAAGCATAAATAGCTACACACACACACACACACACACACACACACACACACACACACACACACATGATGTGAAAAGTAACATATTTATTTAACAAAAATCAGAATGACAAACTGTCCCACTACTTTGTGGCTCTCTGCCTCTTTGTCAGGGAGGAGGGACCAAGAGAAAACTGCTAGATTTTAATGTGCTCTCCTTTTTATTTATTTTTTATTTATTGTTTTTTGGTGGCTGGGTAGGCCCACTGGAACAAAGTCCCATTATCAGAGGCAACCTGGGATTAGTCACAGACAACAGTACATATTGGACTCAAGCATCAAGAGAACCTTGTGCAAAAATTAATTACACAGGTGGGTACATACCCGAATGTAAACACTACAGTATTTTGTACAAAAAAACAGCTGTGCAAAAACAATAAGTGCAAAAAAGTACAACAAGAGAACTTCAGTTTCAACAAGCCGGTAGTGCAAACTGGTATAAGAGAACTGTGGGCGAGACAAGGAACAAGCAGACCTGTCAGTCTTACCTTTGTAGTAGAGAGGCTGATGGAGTCACTGGACACAGAGGACCTTATGGAGTACCTGAAGAGCAATGGTCTCTAGGATAGTAAACACATGGATTCATGGCAGGGAGGGCTTGTCAAACTACCCTTACAGTTTTCTTTGACTGGGTGATGAGAGTATAGGATAGGGGCCATGCAGTGGATTTAATCTAATTTGACTTCAGCTAAGCTTTTGACACGGTGCCTCATGGATGATTGCTGAAGAAGATGGAGGATCTAGGTGTGGCTAGGGACATACTAAGATGGGTGGGTAGCTGTCTAAAGGGGAGGAAGCAGAGGGTTGTGGTTAACAGGGTCAAATCAGAAGAGAGGGGAGGTAATGAGTGGGGTACTGCAGGGATTTATCCTGGGCCCGGTCCTCTTTAATATGTTCATCAGCTACATTTGAGAAGGAATCCAGGGCATGTTGTGTCTCTTTGCAGATGACACTAAGTTCTGTGGGAGGGTGAATAGTTATGAGGGAATCAAGGAATTGCAGAGTGACCTGCAAAGACTAGAGAGGTGGTCTAAAGTTTGGCAGTTGAAATTCATCGTCAATAAGTACAAGGTGATGCACCTAGGGGAATAAGAATCCCAGGACAGAGTACGGTAAGTAAGGGAAGACTTAGCACTATGGTTGATGAATAGGACCTCTAGCATGGGCAGACTGGATGGGCCTTGCGGTCCTTATCTGCCGTCAACTTCTATATTTCTATGTTTCTATGACCTAGAAGGAGATGTCATTAGTGATTCCCTCAAACAATCAAGCCAGTGCAACAATGTCTATAATAAAGCAAGTAGGACGCTGGAATGCAGTGGGGGGTATTGACAGCAGAAAAAAATAGGTAATATTATCTCTTTGTAGATCTTTTGGTAAGGCCATACCTGGAGTACTGTGCCCAGTTCTGGAGTTCTCACCTCAGAAAACATAAGGGCAGGCTACAGACGGTACAGTGAAGGGTGACAAAGATGATTCGGTGCTAACAGGGCAGGTCTTACAGGATTGCCTCAAGGCGCTAAACATGTACTCGCTGGAGATCAGACAGGAAAGGGGAGATATGCTAGAGACCTTCAAGTTCCTGAAAGGAATAAACAAGGTAAATTACAGGGAATTATTTAACATAGGTACCTGTTTGCAGTCATGAAGGCATGAGTGAGAACTGACAGGAGGGATGTCCAAGAGGGATATGAGAAATTACTTTTTACTGAAAGGGTGGTGTATCCATGGAACAGTCTACCAGCCGAGATGGTGGGTGCCAAAATCATTAATGATTTCAAGCATGGTTGAGACAGGGTGAAGGGTATAGTGGCTACTCAGGGTGACAGTAACAGTAACAGGGAGGGGAATGTGGTAGGGATAGGGAGGGCTAGAATCCTATATGAACAATAGGTCCTTGGGCTACATAGGGAACCATGGTCAGACTATTGGTCTTTTCCAGCAGCCACTGTTTATGTGTCTATGTTTACAGTTTCAACAGATCTACAATAAATAGACAGCTTAGCACTAGATATATAGTGGCAAGGAGCAAAAGTATACAGGTAGGCTAACAAGGGCCATTGACCAAGTATACAGGCAGGGTTTCAGTAGCTACATTTGGCTGGGGCCAGGAGGAGCTCTTTGAGGGCTATCTTAAAGGTGCCAGAGGACTGGCAAGCTTTGATAGAGGAGTGGGGGGTGGGGAGAGTTCCACAGAGAAGAGACTAAGTAAGTACACACAATTAGTATTACATTCATAAACAGTAATAACAAGGACAAACTATACAAACAGAATAAATGGCAAAAGGGCAACAGTAGATTTAAATAATCAGCTATTTTTAGGAATGTGAATCTCCTTTAAATGCCATGTTTAATACAGCCCCAAAAATAAAAGATGCTCCGGTGTGTAATGAGAAGTGTGCAAAACCAAATATAAGGAGCATTAAAAACCACTAGACAAAAAAAAAAACTATTACAGCACATCCAGATTATAGGGGTTTGCCCACTGAATTCAATGGTGATCTCCAGTAATATGAAACAAACACTCACATGGGAAACAATTTTAACCCTGTTCCTTGCCTTCCTGTTACCTGTTACGTCCCCAGAACAGCAGTCATCCAGTAAGTTCTACTGATCAGGCTTTCTCTTGCCTGTTCCTAAACTATGGTTCAGCCTTTGTCATGTTGCATTCTTGAGCTCAGCTCCCAGGCTTTGGAATGCTATTCCACTGGAGATATGGAAGAGCTCTACTGCAACAAGTTTCTGTAGAGGATATTGTGATATTTATTATACAATGGCAAGAAAGAATCCTGGACTCTGACTGGTCAGTGTATGCCTGAGACAGTGATGTTATTACCCAATAACATCACTGTATTGCAGATGACAGCCATTTGCTCCTTCTTTTCTTAAGAAACAAAGATATACTGCCACACTAAAAATTTACTAAAAACATTTTTTTAAATGTTTTTTATTTTGTGTAACAACAAGCCATTGTACAATAGCAATAAGGCACTCCAGTGTGTGTTATTGTGTAATAACGTCACTTCTGGGGTGGTGGAAGCACTCAGCTTTGCCTCGTGCGTCAACCCACCCCAAGAGTGACGTTATTACATGATAACACACACCCTGTCATGCCTTATTGCTTAAGTAAATACCTTCTCTTGCACCTGCTATTAAGCCTAATAGTGATTAGGAATGACTTATATCAACTGTTTTAAATACAGTACATGTACTCTGACCCACTGTTGTTGCTTTATTTTTTGTTGTGACTTATTGGCCAAGCTGTTAAACTCTTGTACATTATTTATTTTGTTGTACTATATGTAAGTTTTTGTTACATATGCCTTCTTTGTCATGCTTATTGTAACCTCCCGAGTCAAGATTGAAAACCGGCAGTCCTTGTCTAGTGCACTTACCTGGTAAACAAAAACTAAATAAATAAACATTTTATAATGAACATACAAATCAGCCTAATCAAGTCTGGGTAGAAACATAGCACTTCAAAAAAAGGGTTGGAATACAAAAGATGGTGACACAATGTTAAAAGAAAAATAACATGGATAATTTAAGATGCCAACCTTTAAGAAAATATACCATCAATAGGTTCACCTCAAAAAGGACATTAACCTACTGGAGAAGGTTCAGAGGAGGGCTAGAAAGATGATAGCCAGTCAGCAGGGTAAGGCATATGAGGAGAGGTTGAGACCACTGAACATGTACTCCCTGGAAGACTGAAGAAAGAGAGGGGACATGATTGGGACCTTCAAGTACTTGAAAGGGATAAATAAGGTTGCTAAGGAGAGTCTCTTTAAGCTGAGTGGCAACCATAACATGAGGGGGCACAGTCTTAAGCTGGATGGTGGGAGGTTTAGGAGGGAGGTCAGGAAGCACTTTTTCACAGAGAGGGTGGTGGACACTTGGAATGCACTGTCAGAAGAGGTGATCTTGTTGAAGACAATGGGTAGCTTTAAGAGAGAGGCTGGGATAGGCATAGGAGGAAGGTAAGGATCATGGGTAGGGAGGAGTGGGGAGGGAGAGCAGGAACAGTAGCTCAAGCTGTGGACCCTGCAATATGAGCAGACTTGATAGACCAAATGACCTGGTTCTGCTGACGTCTTTGTATGTTCATATGTATGTATGCAAAACTGCAAATACTGAGCTTAAACGTAATGATAAAAAAAAGACTGGTAAGTACATAGAGGACTATTCACAAAGGTGTGGGTGTTACATGTGAAACATGCATACACAGCCTGTGTAGCTATGTGGCCCCGGACAGGTGCAGGGTGCACGGTATTCACTACTGCAAGCACCCGCAGGACTCATGTCCACAACACCCCCCCCCCCCGATGTGTAGCTGCACAAGGGGGTGGATCACAGGCACAGGCAGGTATCCAATGGGATGCCCATCCTAGGTCCCAAAGTGGATGCCCTGTTCCGCACGTGTAGGGGATCCTGGGAAGACATGGACCCAGGTAAGCAGACTCCAATAAATAAGTGCCCAAATGTCTACCTCCAGCACTCCCCAGCAGCCCAGTGAGCTGGGGCAGCAGTGTAGTGGGGGTTCCCTTTGCTGCTGTGACTGGTAGGTGTCCATTGGGGGGCATGTAAATGTTATGGCAGGGTCCCCCCCCTTGCGTAACGTGCACCCCCAGGCCTGGCACTGTACACCTTAAGTGGTTTAAAGATAACTTGTTGGTTCTGAATACCAAAAAAACAAATCCATGTTGTTCCATCATACCTCCTGCCTTTTTTGCAGATGACACAAAGATCTGCCACAGGGTTGATACACAAGGAGGCATGGAAAAGATGAGAAGGGACTTGGCAAGGTTGGAGGAATGGTCAGAAGTATGGCAGCTAGGATTCAATGCAAAGAAGTGCAAAATAATGCACCTGGGAAACAAGAACCCAGGGGAAGAATACACAATGGGTGGGGAGGTAGTAACAACAACAAAACAGGAAAGGGACCTGGGGGTAATCATATCAGATGACCTTAAGGTTAGCAAGCAATGTGAAAAGGCAGTAGGGAGGGCTGGGGGTATACTGGGATGTATAGGGAGAGGCATCATCAGCAGAAAACAGGAAGTTGTTATCCCTCTGTACAGACAGTTGGTGAGACCCCATCTGAGTACTGTGTCCAGTTCTGGAGACCCCATCTCGCAAGGACATAGACAGGATAGAGGCAGTCCAGAGGAGGACAACTAAAATGGTGCAGGGTCTACAAGAGAAGCCGTATGAGGAGAGACTAAAGGAGCTTAATATGTATACCCTTGAGGAAAGAAGGGAGGGGACATGATAGAAACTTTTAAGTACCTCAGTGGAATCAACAAGTCCAAGAGGGTAGCATCTTTCAGAAAAAGAGACTTGCAAGAACAAGGGGCACAATTTAAAAGATAGAAGGAGGGCATTTCAGGGGCAATGTGAGGAAGTATTATTTCACAGAGAGGTAGTGGATGCATGGAACAGCCTTCCTGAGGAGGTTGTGGGGTCTAAAACTGTGGGAGAATTCAAGAATGCATGGGACAGACATAAGGCAATTCTTGTGGGGGGTAAGAAGAAATAGGCTGTTGGTTAACTAGGATCTGCGGCCTATCCTGTAGGTAGGGAAATGGGCAGACTAGATGGGCCTAGCGGTCCTTATCTGCCATCAAAGTCTATGTTTCTATGTTTCTATCCTTTGATTCTTGCCTGACTCCTCTGGCAATCAAATTCTCATCAGGCGTACCACTAGAAGGAGTAACCTCTTTCAGATGCCTGGGTCTGACCCTGAACAAGCACCTGTCCTTTGATATGCACATAATTAACATAGTCAGAACCACCAACCAGAAAATTGGCCTCCTTTACTGTACCACTACCTACCTCTCCAACTAAGCGAGGACCATAGCCTCACCTACCTTCATCCCAGGCCTCTTCTATGGGGCCCCAACAATTCACTCAGCCAAGTCAACACTTCTAGACAAATTAAAGGTAGCCTATCACAGAATTGCTCACTTTGCTGCCAAGGACCCAGCCTAAGACCACCATTGTAATGTTCTAAGCACGCTGGGTTGGCCGTCCTTCGAAGCCAAGATGGACTTCCAGGTGGCCTGCGCCACCTTCAAACTCATCCACCTACCCTCTCCTCCCAGCCTTTCTAGTCTCCTCACCCTTAAAACCTCCCACAGGACCCTTAGATACTCCCACCTCCTAATATTAAGTTTACCAAAAACTTGGTTAGCCATAGGTAGAAGATCCTTCTCCTTTGCGACACCCAAAAGTGGAACAACCTCTCACAATCTCTACTTGCATGTAATCTCTCCCATTATTCAAACAACGGTTTCAGGAATCATTCTTCTTGCTGCCTATCTGCAATGGAAACTGCCAGTAATACCACCTCTGACTACCCACTTCCCCCTATCCCCCCATCCCTCTCAGATCCCTCTCTTAACCCCACCATTATTATGTCTCACCTTACCTCCTTCTTCTCTCTCAGACTCTGTCTTCAATCCTACTTGGACCAAGTACGAATGTTGAGATTTAACTATAATTTCATAGGACTGTCAACCCACCATGCATTTGTACCTTTCGCCTACTATGAAATCTGCTGCAGAAATGTACAATGCGTGATTTATTGTGTCTTGCACTGTTGCCAATGCCTGTATGCACTGTAAATTGTATTTCCCTCATTGTAATATAATGCCTACCCTAGATAAGTATGGAATGTACTGTTCCCCGGGTTGCCCCTAAAAAAGGGACATGCTTGTCTCTTTTGGGCCTCCCGGTCATCAAAATTCTAATAAATAAACGAATAAATAGCATGGAGTGTGGGCACACCCCCTGGCATGCCTCTGGACCTCCCATGGCTGCGTGAGTGGCTGGGGGATTCTGTGTGCCAGGGGCTAGTGCACCTGTACTGAATGCTGCTGGGGGTTAACTGGATCCCACACCATGGTATTCCACTGTAGGGTTGCCTATGTGCCTCAGATATGTGGCACATTGGCAATCCAATGATCATGAACAGGGCTCATAGTGAGTTAAAGGAATAAGCGGTCACCTTTTCAACCATCTATGGTGATACTCCCAGTCTTGAGTATACCAGCATGCAGTGTGATACCTATGATGCTTTGTGCCTGTGCTCCAATGGGACTTGGTTGGAAGGGGAGGGTAGAGCATGGTATCAGAGCACAGACTGGATGGTCCAGATCAAAGTGCTTAAAATCAGTTTGGGAATCTTTTAAAAAAACATTTACTAATGTATGCAGATCCTTACACATGTGTGACATCTGTGATTCTGAAGTGTGACTATTTGTGTGCAGTGTGTTCATATGTGTATAACTATAGCATCTGTCTGCTTGGGGATGGCTATGACTGCATGTGTAAATATATGAATATGTTTGGTGTATTTGTGCAAGAGTGTGTGTGCATGTATGCGTGCATGTGTGTTGTGCAGTTACATGTGCAAATGTGGCGGGGGGGGGTTTTGTGCATGCAGGAGATTGCAATACAAGCTTTTGTATGTAATCATTAAGGCTCAGTGAGTGGCCCACTCAGTTGCTCATGTAAATGGAAAACAGATTTTAAAAAGGTTCTGGGGAATAGAACGCTCTGATTGGCTGTAAGCATTCTATCAGTCTTACGTTAATCTTTTGTTAACGCACATGCAGAGCCTAATCACATGCTGAATAAGGTGCAACACTATTTAAAAAAAAAACTCTTTTTATAATAACAATAAGGCATTCCCAAGGGTTATGTTAATGCTCTGTTAACCACCCTCTAGGGGCATGTGGCACTTGATCATGCCTTGTGCCAAATTACACCCCTAGAGGGTGATTAACAGACCATTAACATAACCCCTGGTCATGCCCTATATTGCTTAATTATTACATCCCTTTTCTTTCTTTACAATATAATACTAAACAAATGCCCATTACCCCAGTAATTTTAAAGTTTAAATATTTACATTTTAGTTACTGCCTGACTGGGCACCCACTGGCTCATCAACATGGCTAGTCCAACCAGTCCCCAAAAAATCAGCTCTGCCACTTGCGAGTTATGGTCTTACCCCTCACATTTGAAGGTAAATGGCAGATGTGGAATCAGGCCATTGTGTATCCCATATATCTTTCAAAGTGGGTACAAAAATATCAGTTTTATTCAGCAGCATTGCTCGCTACACCTGTTGTATAACTAGGTATATCTCGATATACAGTACCGCATACTTGTCACTGGCTGCAACCATGTATGAAATCACACTGAATCCAAATACCGAGCCAGCAGGGTCAGAAAATATGAAGGCCTTGACAAACAGCACTGTTTTCGATTAACCACAGCAGTCCTGATCCAATTGGCTCACCCACATTGCATGCAATGCATTTCATGGCAAAAGTACAGCAGTTTGAAACTAGGTAAGACAAGATTGTTGGGTTGGGGAGGAGGGCTGGGGTTGATGGATTACCATGAACTCCAAACTCACAAAAGGGCCCGTATTCTGAATGCTGTGTCAGCCCTCTAGAGACACCTAATGAGAGAGTACCTGATCACAGCATATGTTGATGAGATGGCAGTGCAGACTAAAGCCCTAGACATCTGTGCTGGCAGAGTAATAGTCTGCTTTTATGTCTTTGGAAATGTTTCCGCATTACATTAACGTAGCAGTCTATGAGCTGTGATGCTGTCACTCTTGCAGCATGATGTTCATCGAGGTATTATTATACCAGTTGAAAGAAAGTGGCAATTTGATTAATAGACTTGTCATAACCAGCATATGACAATGCATTATACTGTATCATTATCAATCATTTTGCAGGGGCAAGGAACAGACTATATTGAGATGAGAGACAGCTGTAACTGTCATTCATCATTCCTGGAAAATTATAGGTTCCTAGTGTAAAACCCTTTTCAACATAACAGCGGTAGATCATACAATAAGAGGCAGTGTGATCTGGTTAGACCACTGACTTGAGAAACGGGAGGTCAGAGGTTCAAACCCTGCTAGAGCCACAGCACTCACTGTCTGACCCTTGGCAAGTCATTTAACCTTTCAGTGTTTCAATCCAGCCAGCAGCAGAAATGGGTTAATAAAGGACCCTACTAGAAAGAATATTTTGCATCTCAGCTACGCTAGCCTGGGTTCCATGAACCCCAACACAGAACCAGCTGATCCTTTCTGTAATTTCATTCCTGGAACACAAAACTAGAAGAGTTGTCCACCGAGATTGTCTTGCATCTCAGGGACCATATAACATTATACCATTATAACACTGGGGCTGGCAGTATAGTCTAAAGGTTAGAGTAACAAGCTGTGAATGAGCTTGGTACATCCAGCAGACAGATCTGGGTTTGATTCCCACAACCTCCACTTGCATACTGTGTGACTCTGAGCAAGTCACTTAACCTCTCCAGTGCTCCCAGGTCACCCCTGAAAACAGGCACCTGTGCCTGGTGGGCCTTAACCAGTTACCAAATAAATAAAATTACAGGCTTTGGCCGATCTCTGAGGGAGGAATGCATGGCAAGTGTATTTACCAGTGCACGTGTGGGGGTAACAATCAGTACCATGCTGTACAAAAGATGTGTCTGTTGTGCCAGATGGGGCAACAAGCACAACCCTGTTGTACATATTTTTAGGGCTGCAGTGGTCGAAGCCCTGCAGTCCTTTTGCTTTCAACAAATCGACTCTGCATTCTTTGCATTCTTTCCAACCGAACAACCTGTTAGACATTCACCACAGTCACCTCCGTGTCTGTGGAGCAGTCCGCTTGTTATTGTCTGGCTACACTCCTGTAGCTGTGTACTAATAACAGCTACATCTCTCTCTCACTCAGTTTTTATTTCATTTCAAATTATGCTATTTCATTGCCAGGCTGTATATGTGAATGATGCCTGAATACTAAAATTATAATGTAAATTACATCTCTTTCTTTTGCAGTACTGCACAGCAGTATTTAAGTACTACGTCTGGCTGTTGTTCACTTGTTTTATCCTTGTATTATACTGATGTGTCTTACCCTGCTGTATGGAACCTCCCGGGTTGTGCCTGAAAAAAGGCAACTCTGTTATCTAGTGCACCCACCCGGTCAACAAAAACAAAATAAAATAAATCTCCTAAAACAAATGGAACATACAATGTTTTGGAAACTGCAGGTACCCATATATGACTTAGGTTACACAGAACACAACATTAGTTATCAGACTTTGTCATAGTGAGACCCCCCCAGCTATGGAAAAGATCTTGAGCCTCCCCCAAATATTATAATTTTGCCCCCCCATAGAAAAATAGCATACTTTGCACAGTGCATCATGAGTAAAGTGAAACTGTCTTTAGTAGTTGGCTCTCATGTTATTCAGTTTATTGTACCCCCCCCCAGTCCAGCCTACTTACTCTGCTACTTTGACTCTCGAACCAGATTGCTTTCTCTGTCTGTTTCCTATCTATCTGGAATAACCTTTCTACCCACCTCTGCTGCTTCTCCCCTTAACCTGCTCTTAAGCAACTCCTCAGGAATCATTTTGCTCCCTCCTGCTCTTGCTCCTAGTACCTCTCTGCTTAACCATTGTATTTGGGCTGTTCTGCCCAGTCTAATTAGTCAGTTGCTACTTCTCATTATTTGTTCAGTGTTCCTATTCTTTTGCACTGTTGTTCATTTTGTATTGCTTGAATGTTCTGCAGTTACATTTTCAATTGTATTTACTCCCTAAACTTCCTCGGGTACACCAAAAATAAGCCTTAGCTCAGTGTACCTTTCCTGGTCACTGATATGAAACTAAATACATAGATTTACCCTATTATCCTCTTTCAGTTTGCCTCATCCATTTACAAAAAAATTTTTAAACTCAGATACACTATTTTTTCAGACTTGCTTGAGCCTCTCCTAGAACAGGTTGGGGCCTCCCCAGGGAGGCTGGCTTCACCATTTGAGAAACCCTGCACTACAACAATGCGGCAAATAAATAATCTTACTACTGTTCCTCTGCACTGCAAAATGAACCTCAGAAAAGTCCCCAAAGAAACAGATTGTCATGGCAAGGAAATGGTTAGTACAATCTCTATAAATCAAAGCAATGTACAACTAGTTATCTTAAAATGGCCTTTAACAGGTGAAAGCGGGAACTTCCCACTTTTAACTGCGCATTAGTAGATATCCTTCCCAGGCCAGTTGCAATGTGATAGCTGTCTAAAACTGAGAAATCAACATGTTAGTTAAATGTGTATCTATTGCAAAAATACAATATTATGGCAATACCCTTTATTTGGTGCTGCTGTAGAAATCTCATAAAATATGTCTGTCTATTTGTCTGTCTGTCTATCTATCTATCTTCCTACATACTTTCTGTCTACTGAGCATTTCTGTCAGAGAGCTGCTCTTGTAACTGATTTACACAGCAAAAAATCCCTCTTCACAGTATTTCCCTGTTTGTTGACCAGCTGAGATTTTATGGAACAGAATGTGTAATACTGGAATCCATCAGAGAATCATCTGGTGCCTAACTACTCTTTCAACAGGCTGTTATGAAACTATCTGACGCAGTGTTTTAGCTGTACATAACAACAGCCCCAGCTTGGGAACGGGAAAGTTGCCATATTATCTGTCAATCAAGGGGCACTGGAAATAACTAAGTAGTAATAGCAGAAGGCCAATTAGGCCATTTCACTCGAATGGCAAAACTCCGTACCTCACAAGAAAATCATCTATGAAAGTTGAGAAAATTAGACTACATATGACTATTTTCTCACAGTGTGGACATCATGGATTAAATATATGCTGTGAACATATGGAATATCCTCAGCCGAAGATGTATGCGTAATATTGTTTCATGCCCTTTTTTTTTAGCATCATGTTTTTTCTTGTTTACAAGCCCAGAAATATATACCCAGTAATATGTATAAACACACACACACACTCCACAGTTTACTTAATTCAGATGCTAACAGGAAGATTTTGAAGAAGTGGCATATGAAATCAAACAACAAGCTCTGGATTCTCAATGTAACCTTGATTGATCAAAACTAGTTTTGCTGTAAGTGTTTTGACACAAAACATTACACCTTCTGGATCCAATTGTCATTTTAATTCTACAGTATAGAGCAGGATGCCCATTTCTACAGAAGAATATAAGTGCACACCAAAAACAGTAAAACACAACTATTAAACATCCAGCTTACTAGAAAGAGTAGCAGAGTGACAAATAAATGATTGGAATTGTGTGTAACAATTATTTAACATTGCTGTTTAAGCTCCTCTTCAAGACAGCATGCTACTAGGAGTCCCTTCCCCCAAATAAATCAGCAGGAGCTCCATACAACACTATGGTCAAAAACTTTGATTCTGCCATTTCAGTGGTCTTACTGCGCTCACCTTGACTGACTTTCATATCGGTCTGTGGAAAGGCTTCTGTGGTGAACAAATTCAGAAAAAGAACTGTAGACAAATCCCATCTGAGCATCATGTTTGACAATGTCTCACTGTGCTAGTGCCCAGGACAGCCAGCTGTTTCAGGAGAGATCCTCTGCTCTGCAAGTTGTGATCTCTGGTGCAGACGTGCACACACTGCTCCTCAGCAGAGAATTTCCAAATTCTGGCAACTTCAGGCTGAGGGGGCCGGCTAAGGTCTGAGTGATGTCACTCAGGAGACTGGGAAATTACAGCACAGAATAGTTATGGAGTTCATTTCATAAACTTTTATTTACTCCCAAGTAGTAAGCAAAACATAAAATCTGACTATGTTTTCAAATCTGTTTTGAGAAATACTGCTGAGCAAATTGTGCTTTTTGAATGAATTTGTCTATTCTGAAAATATTGTTCTTCGCTAACTGGTTTTGTACGCACTATAGCTTCAGCTTGTTTTTGGTATGATTCCTGGCTACCCCTTGAAAATGGGCTTTTATACCCTTGGGGATGTTTGGAAATTCCCTGGTAACACATTTTAAATAAAAAAAAATAATAAAACTAAAATAATTAATAAACCATACTAGGTAGTTCTCCTTGGTTTTCAGTTTAATGCACATGTTTGTATTTCTGAATGGGGGGAAGGGTGGCACATTAACCTTTGAGTCAGAAAGAGATTTAGACATAATAGAAAAGCATAAACTTTGAAACAGCAGTGCCATCCAACCACAGAAAATGAACACTTCCCTTTTGACCACAACATTCCCCTCCCTCCTCTCCTACTTCCCTTCTCTCCTTTCTCTACTTCTCCCCACCTTCTATGCACGCCACTCCTCCAAGTCCCACGCCTTCTCTTCCCCCCACTGCTGAACCTGTCCTGGACAAACCTGCATTCTCTGTATTGCTGCCTTCCATCTGGAATACTCTCCCTCCTCTTGTCTATCATCCTCTTATTTTAGCTGTGTGGAATTTCCAGATTCTGGCTCTGCTGGAATTCCACGACATTTCAGAAATTCTGCCAAATTCAATGGAATTGCATCAAAAGTGTCATTCCAAAATTCTGAAGGCAGAACGCTTTTTAAAAAACTGCAGATTAGTAATCCATGGATTACAGAGTATTATTCCGCATTTTATGTTTTCCTGGACTTTAATAATTTCCATATTTCCATAGCAATGCTTTTTGGAATTCCATGAAATAAAAACAGAAATGATGACAGGCATTTCATACTAGTCCATGGTTTCCACAGAAAAGCTATTCCATACAGTAAATAGAGAATACTGGATGGGCAACTATGCACAACCAGTGTACTGTGCCACCGAGGGGTTCTTATTCCCTCTGACTCTGAGGGCAAAGCTCAAGAGGTCCGTAGGAATCAGAACCCTGAACCCTTAGGTGGTACAATACACTGGTTGGGCATAGAGTTGCTCATCTAGTATTTTTTATAGTGTATGGTGCACCCTAAATAAATTAAATGCGGTTTTAACACTTTTTTTATTTTTAAAATACAAAACAATATATATTTGTGGCCATATCGTGGCAGTTAGGGCTAGCTGCTAGGGTGTCCTACTGAGTCAATATGTTGCATGCTTCATCATGCACGACAAACCCATGGTAGGGAAGAGTGAGAGGGTGCAAAACTGCAAAAGAGTGTATGCGTGGTAGTGCACCCTCTCACTCTTCCCAGGCAGAGGATAAGACCATTGCCGGGACAGGGGGCTGGCGAGCAGCTGCCGTGGCTTGAAGGGATAAGCCACAGACAGCAAGAAAGGCAGGCAGTGCATTTGGGACTGGGTTTCGATTCCCGGTCCCACACGCATGGAGTTTTTGTATCCCGGAGTTAGTTAATTTAGTTGGGGCGGTTGGGGTGTGTGCAGGGGGCAGAGCCCCCTGCAAAACAAAGACATATGCCGCTGGCAATATATTGCGCTGCATTGGTAGTGTGGTATATTGCTGTGGCATAATGTCTTGCAAGATTATGACCCCATGCCCTAGGGTGTGATATGTGGTTGATAGGGAGCAAACGTCCTTACATTTGCAGCAGTCTTCTATTGGCTGTCAATTGAGTATGGGAGGGATTTAAAAAAAAAATGACAGCTTATCTCTTGCTTAGCAAGAGGATGTGAGATGTGCAGAACAGACTTTCATTTTGTGAATACATTTAAATATCTGGTTGCTCCAGCTTTTCATTTTTTTTTAAATATGCATATCTGGTTGATCCTGCATTTTTTTATCTTATCTGGTTGATCCTGTTCAAGTCATGGGTTCAGGTGATCGTACCACTACCACTACTGTTTTATCTTTGTTGATCCTGCCATTTCCAAGTGGAACCTCTCGAGGTTTTCGAAATGTTGTTGTACCACAGTAGTGTACACTCACATTCCATGATCTTTTGAACTGTGGTACAACAACATTTTGAAAGCTACCGATTTCCATACAACAACAAGAGCTGACCATAAACTATAACAAGAAATTATGACAAGCATTTCATACTACATAGAAACATAGAAGTTGACGGCAGATAAGGAGTGCAAGGCCCATCCAGTCTGCCCATTTCTTTTTCTACCTTACAAATGTGCCATCGGGCTTTGCTCTGTCAATGGCCTATCTATTCATACTCATCTGCATTGCTCCATTATGCCTATCCCATGCCTGTTTGAAGCCCTGCACTGTATTCATAGCCACCACTTCTTGAGGTAGGCCATTCCATACATCCACCACCCTTTCTGTGAAAAAGAACTTCCTCACATTACCCCTTAATCAGCCTCCCTCTAATCTCATGCTGTGTCCTCTTGTCCTGCTATTTTTCTTATATTGAAACATGTTAGACTCTCTCACCTTGTTAATGCCCTTATGGTATTTGAATGTTTTGATCATATCACTTCTCTCCTTCATTTGCTCTAGGGTATACATATTGAGCACCGTTAATCTGTCCTCATATGTTTTCTGATGCAGTCCCTGTACCATTTTGGTTGCCCTTCTCTGGACTGCCTCAATTTGGTTAATGTCCTTGTGAAGGTGTGGCCTCCAGTACTGCATGCAGTACTCCAGATGGGGCCTAATCAGTGTCTTGTAAAGAGGGATTATTACCTCCCTCTTCCGACTTGTGATACACCTACTAATACACCCCAACATCCTCCTAGCCTTACCTACTGCTTTAGTGGTCTGCTTGGATGATTTCAGGTCTTCAGTGATGATGATGCCCAAGTCTCTTTCTTCCCTTGTGACTGCCAGCATAACCCTTCCAGCCTGTAAGTGGCTTCAGGGTTTCTCTTACCTATGTGCATGATCTTGCACTTCTTTGCGTTAAATCCCAGTTGCCACTCTTCTGACCATTTTGCTAGTTTATCCAAATCTCTTCTCATTCTACCCACCCCATCTGAATCATCTACTCTGTTTTAGATCTTGGTGTCATCTGCAAACAGACAAACCTTACCCTCCAGTCCATCTGCAATGTAATGACGAAGATATTGAAGAGGACTGGCCCCAGGACTGATCCTTGTGGTACCCCACTTGTGGCTTGCATCTCTTCTGACTGTATACCATTTACCACCACTCTCTGTTTTCTGCCCATCAACTAGTTTGCCACCCAGTTGACCAATGTCTGACCCACCCCGAGCCTAACCAACTTATTAATCAATCTTCTATGTGGAACAGTATCGAAAGCTTTGCTGAAGTCAAGGTAAGCGACATCAACTGTTCCTTTTGGCCCACCACTCTGGTTACCCAGTCAAAGAAATCTATGAGATTAGTTTGACAGGACCTTCCTTTTGTAAACACATGCTGTCTTGGATCCTGTGCTCCTATGGATTCCAGGTGTTGCACTATCTTTTCCTTAAGGAGTGCCTCCATAATCTTGCCTACTACTGAGGTAAGACTGACTGATCTGTAGTTCTCTGCCTCCTCTCTGCTACCACTTTTGTTGAGCGGGATCACATGAGCCCTTCTCCAGTCTTCTGGCACCTCTTCTGTGCTCAGAGACTCACTGAACAGTTCTGATAATGGCTCTGCTAGTTCCACCCTTAGCTCTTTTAGTACCCTGGGATGTATGCCATCAGGTCGCATTGCCTTTTCCACCCTGAACTTATTGAGCTCTTGTAGGACCCTTTCTTCTGTGAAGGGACTAGTGCACACCTCTCTCCCCCCCGTGTCCATGGTGCTAAGCTGTGTGCCCTGCCTTACCTTCTCTTCAGTAAATACTGAGCAGAAGTATCTATTTAGGATAGATGCTTTTACATGGTCCTCCTCCTCCTCCCATGCTCCCTTATCCCCTTTGATCTTAGTAATACCCCCTCTGGACTTTCTCCTTTCGCTAACATATCTATAGAAAGTCTTGTCACCTTCTTTTACTGTTTGTGCTAGTGTTTCCTTGGTTTGGGCCTTTGCCTGCCTTACTTCCGTCCCTGCTTCCCTTAGGAAAGTTTGGTATGCCTCCCTATCTTCATCCTGCTGCGTTCCCTTATATTTCCTGAAGGCCAGCCTTTTGGCTCTGACCTTTTCTGCTACTGTTTTTGAGACCCAAAGTGGTTTCCTTCTTCTTTTGCACTTCCTTTTCTCTCTAACACAATGGGATGTTGCTTCAGGTATTGCATCCTTAATGCTTGCCAACTTTGCCTGTACCCACTCACCTGTATTTCTATTTGCCAGGGCTAGCTTAACTCTGTTAGTCATCTTATCAAAGTCAGCTCCTCTGAAGTCCCATATTTTTGTCTTGGAATGGGATGATTTAGTTCTAGTGGCCAAAGTGAACCATACCATGTGATGGTCACTGGCTCCCAGGTGACCTTCTACCTGGAGATCTGTGATCCTTTCCCTGTTAGTCAGTACTAGATATAGGATAGCCCTGTCTCTTGTGGGTTGTTGTACAACTTGTTTGAGGCCCGCCTCCTGCAGGGAATCCACCATGTGTCTAGTTCTGGCAGATGTTCCTGCTAGTATTGACAAATCTGTATCTGGCATGTTGAAGTCTCCCATTATCAGAACCTCCCCTTTGGCTGTCATGTTTTGTACATCTTCTAACAGTAATATGTCTATGTCCTCCTCCTGGTCTGGAGGCCTGTAGACAACCCCAGTTCATATGGCTGTCCCATTTCCTGTTTCCAGGGTGACCCACAGTTCTTCTGGCTCCTTATGTGTATTCTCAATTTCTGTAGCTTTGATATTTTCATTGACATAAAGGGCCACTCCACCCCACTTTTTGCACCTCGATCTCTTCTGAACAGTACATAGCCAGGTACTGAAGTCTCCCAAGTGTGGTTACTGGTAAACCATGTCTTGCTAATGGTTACTATGTCCAGTTTAGCCTCTCTCATTATTGCCTGTAGGTTTGGGATCTTGTTTCCCAGACTGAAAGCATTTGTGTACATGATTTTCCATTGCCCAGATTTCGGTGTGTTAGTTGTTGGGTGAGGTCTGGCATTTCCCCTTTGCGTCATATGGGGAGCTGGGCCTTTTTTCCTTACCTGGTGATATAAATGAACTACAAACATGCTGAACTCCAGTATGACCACTAGCTGAGGGGGGAAGGGTGTTATTTCCATTTGACGTATGGGGTGCTGCACCCCCTCCTCATTTGCTAGTTTAAATATTCTGTAAAGACATCAAACTTCTGCCCCAATGCACTGACTCCCTCCTTAGTCAGGTGCAGTCCATCAAATTTAAAGAACTTTCGCTCACAAAACTGTTGCCAGTTCCCTACAAATATGTGTCCTTTTTCCTGGCACCAGCCCTTGAGCCACATGTTTAGCTCCCCTATCTCCCCCTTCTCTGACCTTCCGTCCATCTACCCACCTCTTCCAGACTGGCAGGATCTCAGAGAAGGAGATGCCAGATGAAATGGATGATAGTTTGTCACCCAGCCTGGTCAGGTGTTCCTTGGTCTCCACAACTGACCAGCTGGCAAGATCCTTAGTCCCTATGTGTACCAGGAGTCAATGTTTTCTCCTGCTTCCTGAACAGTTTTAGCAATGCAGTCAGTGTCTCTCCATGCTGATGTACCTGGGAGACATCTGACCATTACCCCTGGCTGGAGATATGTATCAACTCTCCGAATCATGGAGTCTCTTATGATCAGAAGTTTTTTGGATTTCCTTTTTTGCTTTTTTTGTTTTGGGTCCTGTTTTGGGCAAGTTTTGTTGTGCTAGCTCCTGAGCTGCAGTGTCCTGCTCTGCAGTGTCCTCTGCCCCTTGTTTGATTTTGGAGATAGAGGCAGATATCTGTTTATAGTTTTTATATGGATCGTGGAGGTGATATGTTGGAGAGCACCGAATGCTGGGGCACCCAATTTGCCCCTCCTAACCACTTGCCAACCTCCCAGACCAACTACCGTCTGCGGTCAAGGTGCTTCTGTTGGATGTTGGGGAAATGGCAGGTAGTTCTTATAATATATTTCCTTTTGAATATGCAGTTTGAGGCATGCAATATCTGCCCATGCTGCCTGGAGCAGAGCCCTTAGGACCAGCATGTAGGACAGTGTCCTAAATCCTGCAAAACTGCCCTTCTGAAAATTGTTCTGTAGTACCTGCAGTTAATGACATCCGTTCCAGATAAGTTGCTGGGTTTATAACCTGGTCAGAGTAATTAGAAGGAAGAAAATGAAAGCAAAAGTTTGATTTTGTGTTTTGTTAGTTTGTTTTTGTATAACTTGTTATAACAAGTTAAATTACTTGTGCCCCTGCTTTGCTACAGGAAATGTCATGACTGTGCTACCCTATAAAAGGAGTGTAGTGTGGGGTGGTTGGGGATGGGGGTGGGTAGCTGGGCCTTTGCCCTGCTGAAAGAGAAGAACCATAGATGAAAGAAACAAGGAGGTAAGACCAGAAACAATCAGCCAGCAACAAATGCAGTAGCCCTGAAAGCTTATCCTAATGATAGATAAAACTGTAAAACCTGTAAAGCACCACCTGTCATAATTTCACAGAAGATATACCCTGTAAGAAACACTTTGCTACAGAGAAAAATAAAGCAGTAACAGAAGATATACCTTACAAAAGACTATTTGAATCAGAAGATTACAGCAATAATCTGTAAGCACACACCTATAGGCACACCCTGTAATAATGCAGCAGAAAGTATACCCAGCAACAACAATTTGAATCAGAGAAAAATAAAGCAATAAAATGTTAGCAACAAACAGTAACAATCCCTGTCAGTACAAAAGAAACATAACAACACATAGTAAATCTGCCTAGCCAAAAGAAGCCTTAATCATTTTCCTTGCTCTGGTAAGGTTCATGATTTCCATAGAAATGCTTTTCAGAATTCCATTGAATAAAAAAAGAAATGATGACAATCATTTCGGAGGTAGAATGCCATCCCCTACAAATTCTGCTGATGGAATTCCACAATCTGGACAGATCTACTTTGTACCTCTCTCTGAAATCCTGCCTAAATGGCCTCTTTACCCTCACTTGCACCTGCCCCAGCTACCCTCGTGATTGCTTCTGTGAATCCAATGCTTTGCAGCCCATTTAAATGTGTACTTTATCTCTCTGGCACTGCAAACATGTATTTATATTCCATTAGTAAATATTTTTTCTCATTTGTAAATATTTTTTCTCCCGTATCCTGTCTGTTATGCACTTTTTTAAATCAAGCTTTTTTCTCTTGCCCAGTTCTGCCAGTGGCACCTCCAGCCCCATTATCAACCTTTTCATGGACATGCAGGTTGTCCACCACTTACCCAGGAGAATGCTTTGTTGGGTGGTCGGCCATGTCAATCACGCGATAGCCAGCTGGGAGGGGGGATGCATGGCCAGATGGGGCATTTTCCTTTATCATCCTGGTTTTTCTCCCCAGGGATACCAGCATGCAATGACACAAGACTGCATTTTTTACATTTGAAATAGTAAATGGAACACTCATTTTAATGTGGTTGAGGCCAGTTTTTTATCAGTATTCTCTGTACATTTTGGACACTAATTGTTTAACATCATTTTTATTGTGACAAAATGAATTACCATGTAGCAGACAGTACTCCCCGATCCTGTGCGACAACAGGTGTACAAAAATGGCTGAGTATAGTGACAACATCCTGGCCCAAGCTTTACTAAAAGGAGGACACTCTTTTTATTATTTCGGATGTAAAAAATGACTTCAAATGTAACAAGCATTTGTCAATGCCGAATGTTTGCTTGCTGGCATTGGCAGTGGTAGTGTAGAAGTTACAGAGCTGCATAATAGGAATGGCAGTGAAGTATTGAACTGAAGCCAACCCACCACCACCCTGCAGAGGTGACAGGCATTGGGGTGTGCCTTTGGGTAAGTCAGGCACATGCCATGGCTCATTCACCCCACCCTGCAGACACTGACAAGTGCCACGGTGTGCCTTGGGGTCTTTGGCCCTTATGCGCACCCCATTCCATCAGGAAATACGGTGAGATGGGTGCAGTATAGGAGAATGGGGTGAACTTTGGGGCCGAAGAGTCCAAGGCATACCTCGATGCCTCTCAGTGGCTGCAGGGTGTGGAATGGTATGAGCATTACAGGCAAGAATCCCAAGTCACACCCCTGATGCCTGTCATTCTCTACAGGGTGGGCGTTATGGTTGGAAACCATAATACCTCAGGCATTCGTTGGTATTTTCACTCCAAATTTTCAACATGGTTTTTTTTGTGACCCCACCTCATGAACAGTGGCAATATCAGTTTGTTAGCCGAGCGCTGCTTATGCACAGTGACTACGGCATTTAGCACCACAGGTGCAAAAACATTCCGAACAGGATGTGAAAAATGACAGCTGTACTGTTCATGGGAAGGTGTAAAAAATGGCAATGTTGCAAATCTGCAGTAAAAATATTAAAAAAACTGGTGAAGTCATGAGCGTGCATAGAAACTGTGCAACGCACACCCGTAATGTAATTAGTTTGGGGATTTTTTACAGCAGATTGTCAACACAGGCATTTAGGGACCTCCGATCATGAACAGTGTCACTGTGATTTTCTGTATCTGTCCCGAACAATGATTTCCCACAGCAACCACACATCTCTGCGCTGAAAGTGTGAAAACACATTTCGGCCATGTTGTGAAAAATGACAGCTGTACTGTTCATAAGGAAGTGTGGAAAAATGCCACTGGTGAAAATCTGGACTGAAAATATTACAAAGTCATGAACTTACCAGGGTGCGTGGAAACTGCGCAATGCTCACTCGTAACACAGTCATTTTATGGACTTTTGTCACCAAATTTTCAACATAGCCATTTTAAGACTTCTGCTCATGAACAGTGTAACTGTGATTTTCTTAATCTGTCCCAACCATTGCTTTCGCACACCGACTGCACCATTGTGCGCTACATGTGCGGAAACACATTTTGGGCAACATGTGAAAAATGGCAGCTGTACTGTTCATAAGGAAGTGTAATAAAATGGCAATGTTGAAAATCTGGAGTGAAAATATTGAAAATTCACAAACTTACGAGCGTGTGTAGGAACTGCGCAATGCACGCTCGTAAAACAGTCATTTTTAGGAATTTTTCCACCAAATTTTCAACATAGGCTTTTTGAGAGCCCACCTTACAAACAGTGGCAGTGTCATTTCATTACTTGGTCCCAAAAGGTTATTTCACACAGTGACTGCGAAATCACCCTTCAGGCCCGATTAGTGCCATGACAGTGAAAGCATTCAAGAGAAGGGGTCCCAAAAACCCCATGTTGAAAATTTGGTGCAAAAATTCCAAAAAATGCCTGAGATATGCAGCAAAGTTGAAAAAACCCTATCTATCCCATTATACAGCTTACCGGCATTTCCTCAGTTCGTGGTCGGCTTTGAAGAGTGCAGACGAGTTCCTGGTCCACATAAGATCGTTGCGCGGAGTCGAAGTAAGTATGGGGTGAGGGGTGTGGGAAGCAGGGTGCGCAGTGGGTGGGCACGGGTGGGGGAGAGACACTGAGGGACCATTTTCAATTTCAGGTTGTTTTTAAAAACAAAGGGCGAGGCGATGCGGGACGTTTGCCACACTGGGTGGGCTCCCAGCGTGGCACAAGGACAACTGTTTGGGGGCGTGGGTGGCGATGGGGAGTTAGGCACCCCATCAGTGACAACATCTGTTGCCACACAGGGTGGGCTCCCAGCGTGGCACCCTGTACTCTGGTGGGGGGGACAGTGGAGCCGGCGGGATTGGGCACCCCGTCGGCTACTGTGTGTAGCCACGCTGGGGTGGGCACCCAGCATGGCATGTGGAATTCTTTGGGGGGTGCAGCACAGCGATGGGGATTGGGCACCCCGTCGGCTACAGTGTGCATGGGCGAGCACGCGGTATGCGTGCGTGCGTGTGTGTGTGTGTGTGTGTGTGTGTATGTGTAGGGGGAGCGCGCATGGGCAGGCGATATCTTATCGCTGCTCATTGAAGCGTAGCTCCCCCTCTCAAATGTACTTCACTGCATTTTCGACTGCTGTCATAGACAGCTCCTGCAGGCATTGGAGAACTGCGGCTGCACCTGCAAACACACTGACCGAATTGGAAGAGGGCTGCCACACCTCCGAAAACTCGGATGATTGCACTATGTTTCTTGCACATGTGTGCAAGCAAACATAAAAAGTGCCAAAACAGACTTAAAATCAGGAAAGAAGGGTATTGTACAAGACAGGAAATAGTTTGCTGCTGTTTGACAATTCTACCGTTACAAACATTACATTTTTACAATTTTCAATGTGTGTATTTAGCAGTTTGTATACATTCCTATTAAAAGAGAACTCCGATTTTGCTAAACTCTCCATCCCACAAAGCCATTGTACCCCTTCCCACTGGTTCGGCTTTTCAAAGCAACTGTAAGTGTCTGCATTTATTTTATATATTTTTTTGTAAACTCCGCCATCCAGCAACATGGCAGTTGCTGCACAGTGCCATCTCATGTTAGAAAGTGGTGCTGCACCACTTGCTTGCATTGAGAAGCATACAAGGGAGCAGTGAGGCACCGTGTACCACCTGCCATGTTGCCTGACAGCAGAGTTCATGAAAAAATATAAAGTAAGTGCAAACACTTACAATTTTTTTTTATTATTGTGAAAAGCCTAACTGAGGGGGTGAAGCTTTTGGGATGGAGAGTTTAGCACAATTGGAGTTCTCCTTTAAGAATACTAGAATAAGAGTCTCATGAGTCTTTTTAAGAGAATACATCATCTGATGTACTGTTATGCTATCCTCCTATGGTCAAGTGTTATGTACGTTTTGCTTGCAAACTCTATATATGAACAATAAAAAAAGAATACTAGAATAAGGTTAGATACTGTAGGTGGTCACTGCTCTCTTCTTGACTTCAGCGATAAATCTGCTGTTGAAATGCTAGAGGGTGTAAAATCACAGTGCAGAGTTTGCATTTTCATAAATTCAGCACTTTATCTTTGGGGTCCGGAGTGAGATGATTGTAGACTTGTATGACATCACTAGTAAACTTATTTTGTTAGAAGGGGCAAGTTTATATGGAATAAAAAAAGTATAGGTCAGAAATTTCACCACTAACATGCATTGCTGGACAAATCCCTAAAGGTTTATGGGCAGGATTTTTGAAAGGTGGTGCAGGGCTGCATCCAGCCCTGTGCCACGGGACTCTGATTTTGGCTGTGCACCGATCCTCTTTGACGCAACTGCACCCAATCTTCTATTACCGGGTGCAGTTGCGACAGTTTCCCTGCTTTCCGGCAGCTTGCGCCACATATTTGGCACAAGCTCCAGTACATTGACCCCCGGAAGTGGCACACGCTAGACCATGAAGTCGTTGTCTAAGGAGCAGCGCCAGGCACAAGGGATGTAAAATCCCCAATGATGGATGGTGAATGCTGCAAGCTCTGTGCGCCATATATTCGGTGCACAGGGGGTGCGGCATTAATTGATCTTTGAAAATCTGGACCCATAACTTCTAGACCAAGTCCTTTAGTTTCTAAAGCTGCAAACATCTGGTGTGGCCACCCTCCACACCGAACTGGAGGAACTATGAAATGTCAACTTTATGGTGGACACTAAAATAACAATTATATGTAGACCAAACACAGGAGTTAATCCTTATTTTCTTTGTTGGTTTTCTGAAGATTCCTCAAGATCGACATAATTGTACTGAGTAAGAGAAATGGCCACACATTTTATTAGCTGCTGCTGCTAAGGTGTCCATGCTGTTGTCATAGGAAAGGAACCTCTGATGGGCAGTTTAATGAATACACAAAACAGTTTAATACAAAGCTGGTCTGTTCGCACAGTGATTGCTAGGGCTACTGCTTGTGATGTCAGCTAACCAGGTTCAATAACAAGCCACAGTCACTGGGGGCTGGTAGAGGGGAAGAGGATCAAGGACCCCAGCAGATGCTCTCTTCCTCCTTAGGGAAGGGAAGGAGACAGTTCCCACCAAGCACGTGGGGCACGCCCCTGCGTGACCACAGGTAGAGCTGCAGGTAGTGCTACTCAAGGGGGGGATGGCGGCTGGTGCTGCACTTGCCTCACTTGCATGTGCCACCCTCATTGCTGATATCCTCGGGGAATGGGAAGAACAAGGAAATCCCCACTGTGGATGAAACAGCCTCCCTTGGGCCCTGCTCTGATGACATAGGCGCTGCCTCTTTCAGATCCTTTTCTCCAATGAGGATTGGGAAACCCCAGCAGTCCCACAATGGGGAAAAGCTGTGGAGGACAGAGGGGGGCTAAGTCTGGAAGAAGCCGGGTGATGGAATGGGGAAGCTTGACGAAGTGGGCAAGTCAGGATGGGGAGAATAAACTACAAAAAAGAAGCAAATGAACAAATGAATGCACAAAACATGAAACATAATTATATAAATCACTTGCATGATTACATCCAGTCAGTGCACAGAGCCACTGTGTCTCTCCCGTATCCTACATAAGTAGTCTCTTGTGCGAGAATGTTAGGAGTGGAGCATGTGGGAGGGCAGCTTCATTTCACTTCTGAAATTAAAAAGTTACTTACACGTATTATAACTCCCCCTAGCTAATTGAGTGATTTATGTCTCTTGTTATAAGAGAGGTTTGGGTAGCCAGAACTGCTTATCTTTGCTTCCCGGTCCTCTTGCCCAAACTTATACTGCTCGTTACAAAATGGGGAGAGAAAATCCTGGATTCTCAATGGTTCTTACCTGTGCATCAAATCCGTTCAATTCACAGATAAAAACAAGTTCTAAACAGCAGAAAAATACCAAAGAAATCACTGTTCTTACAACACACAGTTTTCAAACACAACACTGCCATGTATTTCTCATCCGCTAGTAAGGACAAAACCATCCATGTATAAAAGGTGTACAGTAAAACAGTTGTCACATTTTTAGAAAAAAAATTAGCCCCACAATTATCTGCTAGTGAAACATTGCTAAAATATGTATTTAGAAACTGTCACTGTAGTTTCTGCGTCCAATCGCGCTGCTTCTCCCGCAGCATGTCTCCTCCCTCCATCCCCATTGATTAGGCTCCCATCTCTGTAGGTGTTGAAACAATTAAATAATTGTGAAAGACAAGTCCTCCTACCATTTTCCATTCATCACCACATTTTGTAGTCAGTGTCCCCTGAAACACAGTTTCTCTTCTCAAGGATTTTTTTTTGGGGGGGAGTTGAAATCTTTTATTATTGTGTCCCTCTCATCCTGTGAACTGTCATTTACTGTTTTACAGTGACCCGTGATTTGGGCGAATGCATAATAGCGAGCCCAGATCATGATGAATACAAAAATGGCAAAACGGTATTCCCTTTCCCCAAGGTGCTACGACCTCAGAGTTAGATAATAAATAAAGGGAGGGTGCAGAAAGCCCCCCCCCTTCAGAAAAAAAAAAAAACACGGTTTCCATTTCAGTCCTGGCTGTTTTGTTTTCATTGTTATGGGCTTGCTCTTTTGCGTTCATCCATATCACATGGCACCTGTTTTACAGGTGTTGGACAGTGGAATGCTTTGCCAAGGTAGTTAAGTGTGGGACAGAAGTGGCAGAGTGACAAAGTGTGGACTGGAGTAGAAAAGCTACAGGGTGTTTAGTGTGGGTGGAAAAGGGCTGGGGAAACAGATGCAGGGTTCGGCTGATGCTCAGTGGTGAACAGGAAGCATAGGAACTCAAACACTGGCACAAATGAAAAGTAGAATTAAGACCTTTCCTCTGAAGGATAACTCTTAGGACTCGAGGGTCATCGGACCTTGTTCTGTTGTCAACCTCTATGTTTCCATATTTTTCAGTCCTGACACATCTGTATAGATACTGGTGCAACCAATCAGAGATGTCAAAGTACTTCTAAAACAACCAAATTAAATTGTTCAGCAAGTCAAATTTCATGATGGAATCCACTGATCTCAGGTCATAGGCCAAGAAATCGCCATTATTGTTTCTGCTGTAAGAATTTCATTTCAAACATCAGTAGGAGAAGTACAGGAACTCTGTTCCTGCTGCAAAAAGGTACAGGAACTGAGTTCTTGTGTGTTCCTGTTCACTTGTACCACTGCTGATGCTGCCACCCCCCATCCTGAGGGAAAAAAACTAAACTGGCATGTGAAGTGCTTGCATTTCAGCAGCAGAGAAAATGTTTGCTGCAGAATCAGGTGTGTTTGTGGGTTAAGACAGCATGTGTTGAGAAAGGGACGGTGTGGGATTGCTGGCAGCTGGGAGCAGTTTAAAGAAAAAAGAAAATATATATTTATTTGCAGCAGAACAGAGATGCTGTATGAATATTATACTAGAGGATATTTCTTTACAACTATAGATGTCAATCCAGGTCCTAAAGCAAAAAAAAATGACATCACTGTCTAGCAGGTGGAAGGACTATTTTACCATAAGTTAAGCTAAATGTATCTGTTTTTACATGTGTAAACATTTATTTATTTATTGAATTTTGGTAACCAGGTAGGCCCACTGAGACAATTTAGCCCCGTTTTCAGGAGCCACCCAGGACAAGACAACAGATACATATATGAAACAGAGGAGAAGAAGTACAATGGCTAACAAGGCAGTACCAACACAGGTACATTCAACAGGGATGCAAGTTCAGTGTTACATCAGGACACATACAGAGCTAAAAAAAAGCAGTGTAAATAACATCAGGTCAAGTAATGTACAGTACACAGAGAATAATGGATAGGTAAGTGTGTGTTATGAATTTTTTTTTCACACCCAAGGTGTGTGATGGATGACCCGTAAACCTTGAGAGTGAATTCATGAACACACACTTGACTACACATTATTTTTATAATTACTGGTGCAATGGGTTAGTCCCTTGGTCAGTGTACACACACACACACACACACACACACACTCACACACACACACACACACTTTCCCTTTCTGCCTTGCTTTCTCTGACTTTTTTCTTTTTTTTAAAACTGTCAGCCACGCTTCTTACTGGGGTCTATCCCATCCTGGATTGAACTCGGAGTCGGCGACTTGGTGTCTGTCAATCAGGAGATACGGCAGGGTCAACCAAATATTTATTTTGTATTTCAAAGGCAGGATCAACCAGATAAAAAATTAAAAATCAAATAAACATGGGGAGGGTAGTAAAGGAAAGCGGCTCGTTCGTAAGTGGAAAACCAAGCTGCCATGTTTATAATAATGTTCAGCCCACCCACACGCAGAGAGCAAGCCAATGAAGTGGTGTGGTACACTGCAGTGACAGAGATAGGACACTGGAGGTGAAAAAAGTTTAGTGAATGCCATAATAACTTGTTTTTGGGTTATTATGGCATTTTGGAGACCCCTGAAAACAGGTTGATAAAGGGGGTTACCAGTAATTATAATGAATATAACAGTCCAGGCAAGTTAACAGTTATTCATAGTGGAAAAGAGGTTAAATCAAACAATGGGAGTTCTTCTACATGGGCAGGAAAGCTGTCAGCAAAAACAGGTACAAGGAGAGGGGGCAAGGAGGTGACGTGAGATATAATGTTTAAATTGTGGGAGAGAAGTGCTGGAGAGAATCACTTATGGGAGGGAATTCCAGGAGGATGGAGCAGAAAAGGCAAAGGATCTCCTGTCAACTGCCAACTGAGGGTTGGGAGTTACCAGTAGAAGTGAGGGCCAGATTGTAGAGTATGCGGTACTGTCTAAAATTAATAAAGGTTGCCCAGGTGGGGTGGTATAGAAGTGGACCAGCTTAAACATGAGACACATGGTGGTGTATTGGAATTTAGACTCCAGAGATGCCCAGCCCAGAGATGAGAGGACATCACAATGATAATGCTGGTGGTCAACTCCCAGCACGAAATGTCCTACCCTAAGAGTTGATTGAGGCATGAGAGGATGGTGGCTCAGGCTGAGAGGAGGAGCAGCAGTGCACCATAGGAGAGGAGAGGGGAGGGAGGAGCATAGACACCACAGTTTTTTGACACGAGGCATATGATAGGAGGGGATGAAGACGATATAACAGACCCAGCCTTTGGTTGATCGCCTTAGTCAATGAAGTGACATGGATTGTAAAGATGAGTGGACGGATTGAGGTAACACCCAGGTATTTGAATGAACAGATGAGTTCTAGGACATTACTGTCCTGAGAATGGATTGTGAGTGGGTGCTGAGGCAGGGGTTTAAAGGCAAGGTTGTGGAACAGCATACTTCTGGTCTTTTTATATTGAAGACTAGTTGGTTTTCTAAGAACCAACCCTCAAGGTATGGAGGTCAGATGCAAGACTTCAGTTTATCCAACCAATGTCTGAGAAGGAGCGGTAGATGACATTGTCTGCAGATAAGGGAACTGAAGATCCACCACAGTTGTTTGGCAATTCATTATCAAAGAGGGAGAGTAACAGTGGTCTCAGAATGGAACCCTGAGGCACACCATGGGTTATGGGATTGAAGTCCAATAGAGCCCCTGACCACTTGACCCTCTGAGTGTGGTTAGATATGTAACTGTGGAGCAAGGTGAGAGCACTGAGATCAAGGCCCACTAAGTTATGTTTTCATATTAAGAGGTTGTGATTGACTAGGTAAACATATTTATTTAATGTCAGAAAAATACTTTTTAGAAGGAAACCCATTTTATAAGTGCAATAAGATACTCCGGGGTGTGCATGGAACAGATATTACCACACGCTCAGGGGATGAAGGAGCTTGGCCTGTGGACTTGTGCCTCACTGTGTCCCTGGGCATGCTGTAATATCTGTTTAATGCATGCCCCATCATGTCTTATTGCTTACATGTTTTGTACACCAGAGAGACACCTTGCAGAGGCTCATTTAAGTTATAATGTATGAAAGCCACCGCCCTTTCCCTCCAGAATCAGAGAGTACTGCCTTAGCACCACTATCACAGCTCCACTGATCCAAAGCAAAGTCACATTTTTGCTGCAAATCTGGGCCTCTTGCACTGAAATGTGATATGCATTGTGTGCCATCAGGTATGAGGCCAATTTCTTATCAAATCCCCTCATCCTTGGTAATAAACTGATCCATTTCAGCTCCTGTGAAACTCTGCAGTGATAGGGAGCTGAAACAGTGCAAGGGCCAGATTTTCAAAGGAACTCCTTTTTGGCGCACTTGCGGAAAAGACTTGTGGGTCCACAGGGTTTTTCTGCATGCCTGGTGTTTCCTATCGTGGAGCCATTTGCAACTTGTTCTGCAATTTACAGCAGCTTGCAGACATTTTTTTGCCCAGCTGTGCCAAAATGCTATGCCTGGAAGTACCAGATGTAGCATCATCTGCAAGACAAATTAGGTCTCAGAAGTACTGGCAACCGTATACCATTACTTGGGTGATTGCGATTGGGCACCTACTGAAATGGCGACTCAATCACTGCACCTCTCATCTAGCGACCAGGAGGGAGGGTGAAAAAGATGAAGGGTGCACAGATATAGTGACATCCTGTCGCTACATGTATCGCATGTGGGGAAAGCGAGCCTACACAGCAAGGGTGGAAGGGAGGAGGGAGGATTGTGAGGGTGGTGCCGCAGCAAGCTGCTGGGCTGCTCCTGTGGCATGGTGGGTGGGTGCAGGGCTGAGCTACACAGGGTGCCTGGTTGGGGCCGGGCTGAGGTACCTTTTGTTGCGCCCCGCACTAAATGTTTTTTCTTTGCCCCACCCCCACATACACCCCCCTGGAGTTGAGAATCCTTCAGTAGGGGGGTGCAGCCCCCCACATTAACATTTCAATTGTAAGTTCAGCGCCGTTTTGTTTTGTGCGGGGACTACATCCATGACATTTTTGGGTGATGTGCACCTCGCTGTAACAGTGGCCGCTATTCTGCGATTGCCATTATCACATAGATCCCTGCCAACCCTCACAGTATGATACCACTATGGCCAGGTAGGGCACCTTGCTTATCCCAAATGGTTAGCTAATATGTGTGTCACACAGAGTGCCACTGGCATACAAACCACAGCCCAACTCGGGCTAGTCTGAATTTGTGATGCTGCGTAGACACCCATGTGAAAAAATGAAACTATGTCCATGCCGAGATATTTTTCACCCTGCCTGCTAAGGATACAGAACGTAAGCAGTGATGGTATGGGGCCCTATATGACTTAATAATAATGTGTTTGTTTCATTACTTACTTTCTTCATTATTTTGTCTTTACTTTGTCAGCTACTAGTCAAAAAGAATCCAGCAGAATTCTTGTATTATGCAGTCAGAAAATATTTACTTGCAAGCCTAGCAGTGTATTTTAATGAGAAACTGCAAATCTGTTTGCAGTTTTGTTCTTTTTGTTTGTTTTTGTTACAGAGAAATATAGCTTTTCTCAAATAAAATATCAAAGATTTAATACAAATATGTGATTCTTGATATTCTAATTGCTTTTGTTATGAGTTAGTGATGGGTAGTTTCTTCTTAAACAGATTTCACTTGACAATCGGAAAACAGAAAATTGTTCCTTTTTTTAAAACTTGGGGCTAGCAATATAGTCTAGAGGTTAGAGTAATGAGATGCTACATCCAGCAGACCTGGGTTTTATTCCCACAACCCCCACTTGCATACTGTGTTACTTGATTACTTGGTTACTTGGTGGATTCAGACAAAGGAGGCCAAAGGCCCATCGTGATTAGCTCCCACTGTTAAGTGGTATATTATTTATTCCTTGATTGAATGATAAATTTGTTCAACTCTCATTTGAAACTGTCGAATGACTGGACATTTACTAAATACTCTGGTACAGTAATAAGTTCTACAATCTAGCTTTTCATATGCTGAAAAAAATGAGCCCTTTTGTTTGTATTTGCCTTTGAAATAGTAAGTTGTTTATTATATGACCTTAGATGGATAGTTCTCCTATTAAACTGAAGACTGAACTGTTGCATAAGGACTGGGTCTTTTAATATGTTATATAAAAATAACAGATCACCCCTACTCCTCCTTTCTTGTAAACTGAACAGTCCCAGGAGTTTGAGTCTATTATTGTAATCTAGTGTACCCGCTCCACAAATAATTTTTGTTACTCTCCTTTGTGGTTTTCTAACAAATTAATATCCTTCTTCAAGTGGGGGTTCCAAAATGGGGAGCTACAGTCAAGATGGGGGAACCACAAATGTCTTATAAATTTGCATGATACAACGTGAATCTTGTGAGACAAACAAACTCTTTATTGAGCATATCAAATGATTTGCCGTCCTGGCCACTAGTGCACAGTGGTCTGTAGAAGTTAATCTGTTTTTAACAATAATTCCTAGATCTTTTTATTTGTCTTCTGAATTAAGCTGAATGTTGTTCGTATCATAACTGTACCTTGGATTATTTTTTCCAAAATGTAAAACTATACATTTGTCTGGGTTGAAAGACATATGGTTAGTAGTTGCCAATTTTGGATGGAAAGTCGCTTACTAGAGATATATGCTGTATACAGTATTTCAAAGTGTCCACTTCCTTCTAATTTGGTGTCATCTGCAGATTTTGCAAACTGGCAGTTTATGTTATTACTCATAACAGTAATAAATAATCAAAATAAAACTGGTCCTAACACTGCCCCTTGGGGACTCCACTTTCAACCCTGCCTTCATTGGAAAATTGACCAGATATTTTTACTTTTTGCGACCGGTCAGTAAGCCAAGTGTCAATCCATTTTACAACATATTTATTTATTCCCATGTTGTTAAGTCTGGCAACCAATGAGGCATGAGGTACAGTGTCAAAGGCTTTTTTTCAGATCAAGCATAATTACATCATAAGGCTTCACACTATCCATACCCTTACTGACTTGCTCATAGAATGAAATAAGGTTGGTGGTGCCAGATAGGCCCTTCTTATACCCATGCTGTATATGTTGATCACACAGCAACACCGTTACCATGAGCGACAGTACAGTGACGGGTCACTGTACTGTCACCGTGAAACCCAGCACTTTCTCTCAGGGTCTTGCACCCCATCCCAAATCAATTCTGACTCAGAATTGATTATATTTAAGTACAGGAGGTGCGGGGCAGAGTCCCCACATGGGGCTCGGGGGTGAAGCCCCTGAAGAAAACAAAGTGTTCATGGATGGATTTATGCTGACCGTATTTGTGATCAACATAAATCCGTCGCTGTAACATCGGTCGACAAAATAGTTGTTGAACCGGCATCGCAGAGCCCCCATGCTGTGATATATCTTCCAGTCCTAATGTAGTAATTTCTTTGTCAATTTTGTTTTTTAACAGTCTCTCCACTAATTTACAGCATATGGGCATTATGCTGATGGGTCTGTAGTTCCCAACATGGCTCCTATTACCGTTTCTATGAACTGGGACCACCACAGCTTGCCTCCAATCATACAGAACATCCTCAGATCTCAAGGATGCATTGAACAAGATCATAAGGGGATATACTAGATGTTCTGCCATAGTTTTTAAGAACATGGGATGGATATTGTCTGGTCTGGGGAAGTATTACCTTTAATACCATTCAGTAGCTCTAAAATCTCATTTGTTTGAAACGCATTGGGGTTAAGAAGGGTTGCATTGTTCCCATTATCCTCCCCAAAAACTGAACAGAAATAATTATTGAATAAGCGTGCCATCTCACTAGGATCAGAAATAGTTACGTTATTATCCAAAAGTGGACTAATCATGTTTGTTGCAGCTTTGCTGTTATTGATATATGTGTAAAATGCTTTTTTGTTGTCTTTTATGTATGCACAAGGTTTAATTTCTCTTTCCTAAACATATTTTTAAGATTTTGTAGATCCGCTTTGTATTTTTATTTTGTTCTGATGTACTAATCTTGTACCTCTTATATGATTTCTCTTTCTTTTTTATTTGGCTCTGTACAGATTTAGTCAGCCATGGAGATATTCTACCTTTATTGTTGTATTTTTTGAAAACTGGAACAAATTCCTCTTCTAAGGCCTGTATTACTTTTTTAAGAGTTTCCCAGATGCTTTCTACTTTGAGATCAGTTAATGGAATATCCCAGTTGATACTGGCCAGTGCATCACTAGCCAGCAAGGTATGGCACACACAAAGAATTTAGAATTTTGGCACCTTATCACCATGGACGTCTGCTTGCTCCTGATGTCTGCACAGCTAACCCCCTAGGTGGCTCATTCATCTGTGAACAGCCTCAGGTGTACAAAGCAGGTCTTTTAAAAGGAATCTGCACACACAGAGAGTGAGTTTTAGCTATTTTCTTCTTAAATTGGAGCTCTGTGTTTGTGTGCTGGGCTGCTCACTGTAATAACGAGCCCCAGTGAAGTACACAGTAGCCTGCTCTTGGGCAATTGTTTTGGGCTCCTTCTGCCTGATTGGGACAGTTAAAAGTCTACTCTTTTAAATTAATTATTTTGTCTGCTGCTCCGCGGCTGCTTAAGCTGCTAGCTCTACTTGGGTTTTCGTGTCTGCGCAGACTGCATAGTCAGACAGATAGGAATACTAACTACAGGCCTAGGCCATTGTAAAGCATTCAGCTAGCTTGTGCTTACCAAAAGTCTGTCATAGCCTACCAGGAAACAGGAATTTACCAAATGCATATTAGTCAGCCAGGAATTAATTGTGTAATACTGCATTGTAGCCAGCTAGATTTAATTCCTTTGTGGGATTACTGTGCCTCTTTGGCTGTTATTCACTGGCTGATGTATTGGGGCCATACTCAAGGATTTAGCCCCTGCTAATTTTCAAAAAACACTTGCTGCTCCCATAATGCCTGCTCCTCCCCCCCTGCATTCACTGTTCCTCCTAGTTCAGTGTACCTCCCCCTTTCCATTGTCCACTTTGTCCCTGCAGCTTCTCACCCCATCCAGCTAAAGTTATAATTACTCTTTCTTCCCTTTCCCTTAGGGGATCTCTGCCCCCAAACGGGCTACAGGCACCACGGATCCTGACCTACAGCCACCAGCCTGACCCCGCTAGCCAGCAAGGTACGGTGCACACAAAGAATTTTGAATTTTGGTGCCTTTTCACCATGGACATTTGCTCGCTCCTGATGTCTGCACAGCTAACCCCTAAGGTGGCTTGTTCGTCTGTGAACAGCCCAGTTGTACAAAGCAGGTCTTTTAAAAAGGAACCTGCGTACACAGAGAGTGAGTTTTGAGCTCTTTTCTTCTTCAATTGGAGCTCTGTGTTTGTGTGCTGGGGTGCTCACTGTAATAACGAGCCCCAGCGAAGTACACAGTAGCCTGCTGTTGGGCGATTTTTTGGGGCTTCTTCTTACTGATTAGGACAGTTAAAAGTCTACTCTTTTAAATTAATTATTTTGCCTGCTGCTCCGAAGCTGCTTAAGCTGCTAGCTCTACCTGGGTTTTCGGCCCCCCCACTCTCCCCCCACCTCCAGCCTTGATTAAATGCTCTCACAGTAAAGCTAACCACACCTTCCTTTGCTGTTTGGCACATTCTTTAGGCAGCCCCTCCTAAGGGGACCTGCCTTACAGCCCTAATAAGCTGCTTAAAGCTACCCTTATCCCTCTAATAACTTCACATTCCTTACTACTAATGGTAGTCATGAAAACCCTTCTTATCGTTTACTACTTTTACCTCCTGTCTAAGCTTCCCACTGAATGGTCAGACAAACACTGGCATCAAGACCCACACAAGCATCAGGATTCGGGCAATGCTCTGCTACCCCAGTTTGGGTTTCCATCCACATCCAAGGGCACTGACCCTGCTACATCTAGCACTCCTTTTCTACAACTTTTTTGAAAATTAGCAGGGGCTAAGTCCCTTGGTATAGTCCCACACAAAAGATTAATAATCGAATAACCAGCCTGGGAGTGGGTCCCAGGGTGGTAGCCTGGGTAAAACATTGGCTGTACAACAGGACACAGAAGATAATTGTAAATGGAGTCCACTCTGAAGAAAGGGGGGTTACTAGTGGGGTACCGCAGGGTTCAGCACTGGGTCCAGTCCTTTTTAATGTCTTTATAAGTGACATTACAGAGGGACTGGAAGGAAAAGTTGACCTTTTTGCAGATGTCTCAAAGATCTGCAACAGGGTTGATATACAAGGAGGCATGGAAAGGATGAGAAGGGACCTGACAAGGTTGGAAGAATGGTCAGAAGTATGGCAGCTTGGATTCAATGCAAAGAACTGCAAAATAATGCAGCTGGGAAACAAAACCCAGGGAAGATTACACAATGGGGTGGGGGTATTAACAACAACAAAAGGGACCTGGGGATAATCATATCAGATGACCTTAAGGTTGGCAAGCAATGTGAGAAGGCAGTAGGGAGGGCTAGGGGGATACTAGGATGTATAGGGAGAGGCATCACCAGTAGAAAACAGGAAGTTGTTATTCCTCTGTACAGGCAGTTGGTGAGATCCCATCTGGAGTACTGCATCCAGTTCTGGAGACCCCATCTCCGCAAGGACATAGACAGGATGGAGGCAGTCCATAGGAGGGCAACTAAAATGGTGCATGGTCTGCAAGAGAAGCCATACAAGGAGAGACTAAAGGAGCTTAATATGTATACCCTTGAGGAAAGGAGAGAAAGGGGGACATGATAGAAACTTTTACGTACCTCAGTGGAATCAACGAAGTCCAAGAGGGTAGCATCTTTCAGAAAAAGAGATGTGCAAGAACAAGGGGACACAATTTGAAGATAGAGGAGGGACGGCTCAGGAGCAATGTAAGGAAGTATTTTTTCACAGAGAGGGTGGTGGAAGCATGGAACAGCCTTCCTGAGGAGGTCTCACATCTAAAACTGTGGGAGAATTCAAAGAATTCATGGGACAGACATAAGGCAATTCTTGTGGGGGGTAGGAAGAAATAGGCTGTTGGTTAACTAGGAACTGCAGCTTATCCTGCAGGTAGGGAAATGAGCAGACTAGGTGGGCCAAGAGGTCCTTATCTGTCATCAAAGTCTATGTTTCTATGTTTCTCCTTATCTCTGCAAGAGTACAATTTTTGCCCTTTTTTCCTCAGGTCTCCCCCCCACCCCTGAACATGCTACTCGGCTATCCCCTTATACTAAGCGCCAAAATGCCTGTTTATTAAAAATGACATTAAACTTCCTTAGGAAATTGCTACTCATTCTCTTGCTTTGTTCAGGGAATGTTGAACTGAATCCTGGCCCACCCTTTGCACTAAACTCTCTCTCTCTCTCTCTCTCTCTCTCTCTCTCTCTGACCTTTCACGTTAAAAGGTCCAAGCTTTCTTCACATGAATCTCTGCAGCCTTCTCGAAAAATTTGACCTGGTTCAAGATTGGGTATTTTATACATCTCCATACATACTTATGATCTCGGAGACATGGCTGTCTTAGTCATATCCCCAATAAAACCCTTAACATACGTGGATACAACATATTTAGGTGTGACAGGCTTATGAGAGGTGAGGGAGTTGCCATTTATATTAAGGATAAATATAAATTCTCAGTTATTAGCTGGACCTCTAAGCAGAATGAATTTGAATGCCTCGGCATAAAGTTATCCCTCTTTCCAGCAGTAGCCCTCTTAATTTCCATGTGTTACAGGCCACCCTCAGCTGGGCTTGATATACTTAATCACCTACATTCCCTACTAGATAATTCGAATTTTGAATGCATAATTATGAGCAACTTTAACCTTAATTATAAGTCTAATTAATTATTAATGAGCTAAACTAACTCACTGATTGGCTGCCGTGCCGGTCTGAAATATCTTAGAAATGACCGGCACAGCAGCAGCACTCAGCTCATGCACGCTACGCTAACAGCAGCGGCCGTAAACAAAACTGCTTTCGGCGCTCAAAATGCCGAAAAAAAAGACTCAGTACTGCGATTCGACTTATAATCACAATAATGATCTCAGAGCCAGTCCTTTCCTTCTGATTAATGACCAGCTGGGTGGGGGTGGCCCTTGCCTGCGCCTTGACCTCCCCAGCGATCGTTAATCTCTGAAATGACAGGCTCTTTAGTCGTGTGCCTGAGTTGGTTGGATGGCTGCTAAAATAAATTGAAGGAATTCTGTGATGCACATGGGCTGACTCAGATCACTCCCGAGGTCACCTGTCCTAATAGGAAACATAAAGAGCGTAGCTCGCTTCTGGATCTTATGCTTGTCAACAAACCCCACAATATCTCCCATACAGGGGTCTTTCATAGTGATCTAAGTGATCACTGTGCTACAGCCTGCATCAGACATGTTCCCACCCAGTTGTCTCCCTCCTCATTTAAACTGAAAATATGTTTAAAAAACTTCTGCCCAACTTCCTTTCTGACAGATCTTGGCAACATTATCTGGCATGATTTTTATCTGGCTCCTACTATCACAGAGGCCTATAACATTTTCCAAGATCTTTTACTGGGGCTGATAGATAAACCTGCTCCCATTAGGAAGATCAAAACTAGGAAAAGGTCTCCTGCTTGGTTCACTTCCTCTTCAAAGAAAGCCCTCAGAGACAGATGTTCTGTGGAAAAGGGCAGGAAAAACAAAGTTAGATACTGACTGGCTAGCCTTTCGCGTAGCAAAGAATGCCTGTACCAAATTGATTAGATCTGAAAAAGCCCAATTTTTCCAAACTGCCCTTGAGGAAAACATAGACAGCTCTGCCAAATTCTGGAAAATCGTCAAAGAGGTTGAAGGTCATTCACCAGTCTCCCCCCTGCCTACCAAAAAAGTAACCGGCATTACTACCTACACTGATAGGGTGGACATCCTTGAACAGCTTAACAGTCATTTTGCTACAGCTGGCCTAGTTTTTGATGCTTCCCCTGTCAGTAAGCTCATAGTTCATGGTGACACTACCGATGGCCCAAGTTCTGATGCTCCCCCAGCTCGATCCATCCTTTGTTTAGCTTCGCCCAGTCTCCTCCAAACAAGTTGAGGACCTCCTACTGACCCTGGATATGAATAAGAGCACAGATGCAGACCACCTAGAACCACTTTTCTTGAAAATAGGTTACTATTACTTGATGGCCCCCATCACTCACCTATTTAATTACTACCTGATGTGCAGTGAGCTACCCCCCCTTTGGAAAATTGCTCATATCATTCCCCTCTTTAAATCTGGTGACCCGTCTGATCCAAATAATTACTGGCCTATTTCCCTTCTGCCAGTTCTCTCTAAAATATTGGAAAAAATCGACAACTCACAGCTTAGAGAGTACCTTGACTCTGAGAACTTCCTAAATCCAGTCCAATTGGGGTTTTAGACCCAAGCACAGCACGGTGTCTGCCCTTGCCAAAGTGTCTAATGACTGACAAACTGCTGTTGATGCAAAAAAACATGTTTATGCCCTCTTCTTAGACCTTGGCCTTTGATTCTGTGGATCATAGCATCTTACTCACTATCTTGAACAGGATTGGCCTGGATAGTACTGCAATACAATAGCTTGAGTCCTATCTTACCAACAGAATGCAACAAATAAAAGTTCAGGGTGACTTGTCTCCTTTGAAAACTCTCCCTAGGGGTGTCCCATAGGGATCTATCTTGGTGCCATACTCTTTGAAATCTACATTAACAATACTGATGCCAGCATCCGTACAGTTAACATACATCTATTCGCTGATAATACGGTTCTTTATACCACTAGCTCCTCCTCTGAAACTGCCCATAAGGAACTCCAGCAGGACTTTATCCCCCTTCAGCATAATCTGCTAAAGCTTAAGCTACTGCTTAATGCCAAAAAAAATTAAAAATAAAGCCATGATTATCTCACCCCATCTCTCCCATGCCACAGTGCCTTCGGCAAACCCCCAGATTCACACACTACTAGGTGAATCACTGGAAATTGTGGACAAATTCAAGTACCTGGGATTCTGGTAGACAACAGGCTAAGCTTCACAACCCGCTTGACCGAGCTTTAGAAAAAACTAAGGCAATGACTAGGCATCTTCTTTCGTATCAGACACTTGCTTACACTAGAAGCCAGGAAGAGACTAGTCCAAATGTCTTTCCTTCCTATGACTGACTACAGAGACTTTATAGCCATTGTCCCATTGCGACCTTGAGAAAATTAGACACTCTTTAACACTGTGCCTTAAGGTTTGTCCTGAACTTACCCCTACGCACTCATCACTGCCTTCTATACGAGTTGCTGGGCTGGTTCTCCCTCTTGATAAGGAGGCAAAGAAATGCTCTCCTTTGGCTTTACAGGGCCCTAACTGATCGACTGCCTACCTATATCTCTAACCTCTTTGTGAAAGCTCAGGGGTTGTATGACCTGAGAAGACTTGCTCTAGTAATCTTCAAGGTACCTAGAATGAAGACGTGGCATGGTTCAGCTGCCAATCTACTGCTCTCTCCCCTCTCTATGGAACACAGCCCAAAAGACCCTAAAATTGGCTTCCTTGCCTGGGCCCCACATTTTCAAAATGCTGCTCGCACTCTGTCTAAAGGATACCTGTGCCTGCTTCAGGTAAACTTATAAGTGCCTTGCCATTCTTCTGCCCTTGCCATTGACAATCTTAGCTCTAACTTCGCCAACACCAGCACTTCCTTCTCTTCCCCCATCTCTCCTAGCTCCTATAGTAGCCCTTTCTTAAACTGTTCCCCTAGCCCGTAGGCCCCCTCCACCCCTCTGTCCGGTCAGATTCCCTTATACTTACTGTATCTAGTTATCATTATAATTTTCATCATTGTACTCCCTCCATGTGTAAATACTCTGTACCGTTATATTACTGGCATTGTATTGTAATTATCAGTCTTTGTCTTTACTTGTATGTTTTCTGCCCAGGACCATCTTGCACATGAGCTTGTTCAAGGATGAAATGCCTGGTTAAATAAAGTTTTTGATTGATTAATTGAATGGATTTCCAGTTGGTACGATTATAATCTTTAAAAATGTCAGGATTACTCCAGGTGCATTTCTTTGCTACAAAGGAGGCTGCAACCATACAATGGTCACTGGATCCTAAGGGACTATGTATACAAACATCAAAAATTTCATTTTCTAGATTTGTGATTAATAGATTTAAGGTATTCCTACCTCTTGTAGGGCAGCTTACAAGTTGATCTAAGCCATTAGAGTTTATGGTATCAAGAAGGTCCCTCTCAAATTCAGAGGATCCCTGCAGGTCTATCCAACTTATGCCAGGAGTGTTAAAATTCCCACATATTAGGATATCACTGAGTGTGGGTGCATATTCTATTTCTTGCAATAGTGACATATTATAATCCCTGGTGCTGGCTGGAGGGCGATAACAGTTTCCTAGTATTATTTTCCTCCTGTTCCTGAATTTGAGTTCCATTTAGATGGTTTCGATTGGGACTGTTGATCCTTGTTGAACTTCAATCTGATGACAACATATGTCATTCTTGATATAACAGCAAACTCCACCACCCCTCCTTTCCAATCTGTTTTTCTTGACCAATTGATATCTCTGTATCCTGCTCATCCACTCATTTGAATTGTCCCACCATGTCTCAGTTATAATGGCAATATCTATTTTATGTTTTAGTAAGAATAACTCAAGTTCTACTTTTTTTGTTACGTTTAAAGTTCTAGACTAATACAATTTTGCAAACATGTTCATCACCTAGTTTAGATGACTTAGACTGGATGCAACTTCCCCTATTCCCCTTCATGCTTAGTTTAACGAATTAGAGATTATTTTCTCCAGTTATTTACCTAATGTATGAGAACCCCTTCTGCTGAGGTGCAGTCCATGCCAGCTAAAGGGGCTATAATCTCCTTCCAATGTCTCCCAGTGAAGGATAGAAGAAAGTCCCTTAGCTAATGTCCATTTACGGAGACCTTCATTTGTGCTTATGATTTTTTCTCTGTTTGTGGAAGCTCGCCGTAGGTACTGGCAGAATTTCTGATATATAGATTTCACAATCCATGTCTTGAAGGATTTTACATAGTTCAATGTAATCATTTTTTATCTCTTCCACAATGGCCCTGCTTATGTCATTAGTGCCAACATGAATAATGACTGATGGATGGTCCACCGCATTCTTTAAGATATCCTTAACCATAAGTAAAGTGTCTTTGACTCTGAGCAAGTCACTTAACCTCCTCAATGATACTGGGTCTCCCCTAAAAACAGGCACTGTGCCTAGTGGGCCTTACCCAGTTACCAAAAATAATAATAATAATAATAATTTAGATGAATGGCAATATTACAAACTTATAAAAGGTACAGTGTGTTGCTGAAAGAAGCATGCATATTTTGTTTAAAAGATAGGAATAAATGTACAGTTTCTCATTGAAATACATAGTGAGAGTAAATGGTTTGCATCATCTGACATCACAATACTGTACCAGAATTCTATTAAATTCTTTTTCCAAACAGTTCAAAAAGTAAAGTAGGAAACATGCTTCTTTTACTGCAAAAACAAAGATTTGTATTATGAAAGTAGGAAGCAACTACTAACATTAAAACATAATAAAATGACCAGATGTCTACTTATTTAGCTGAATACCTGGGGCCAGATTTTCAAAAGTGGAAAAACTGTGCACACACAGCAAAAAAGCTACGCAAGTGAGGGGTTTCTTGCGTAACCGCAGTTTTTTCCACATGCACTCAATTTTCAAAAAGGTTGCCTTTTTGCAGCCTTTTCCCCATTTTATGACAGTTTGTACATATTTTTTTGAGTAGCTGTGGAAAAATGGTGCGTCTGGTACTACTGGACGTAGCATTTTTTCTGCAGCTCTGCAAAAAATGGAATTGCCGCCCTTTCGCATAAAATGCTGACAACAGCATTTTTGCAGGTTCAGAGATGTTCCCTGCACTAGAGAGCTGCACAAAGGAACTAGTTCCAGGGCCATGTGAGGCCCTTTGAAAAGTGGGCACCTGGGGCTGGATTTTTAAAAAAGGAGAAAATCACACACACGCAGCAAAACCTGTGTGCAAGGGGAGGCTTCACTTGTACAGCCGCTGATTTTGCTGCATGCACCATATTTTCATACTTAAAGCCAGTTTGTGATGGACATCATGATTTACAGCAGCTTGCTATCATTTTTTCTGCACAGCTGTGTCAGAATGCTATGTCTGGTAGTACCAGGCACAACATTCTTCATAGTTGCACCCGCCACCTGTGTGCACCACAGGCTGAAAATTGTAACGTCCGCTGGTGTGGCAATTTTTTTTCCCACACTGGAAGGCTGCAACATGAGACTCAAGTCCCTGAGCCATCTTCAGCCCTTTGAAAATTCGGCCCCTGCTCTTCAAGTTCCTGTGTGAGTACACTTGCAGGGTTGGAAGCCAGCAGAAGAGTATAAATAAATTGAAGTGGGGTGGGGGAGCCAGGCTGCCTGCAACACTTCCACGGCTTCTGCATCACTCCACAGTTCCTGTGTGTGAACAGACTGGAAATGGTAACTACAGTGCACTTCATAAACAGGCGCTGGAACAGTATTGTAGCAGCAGTGCTGGTAGTTTATTATCCTTATGTAATAACTGGGGAGTGTTTTCTCCCATTGAGAAACTGGGTTATAATTCGCCGTTATAACCCATGAGTTATAACGGTGAACACGTGCCCAGTTTCTCACATACTGTACATGCCTACGCTCTTTTTCCTTGTTCGCCAATCCCGGAACTGCCGCTTCATGAACTACGACTGCGGGCGCACAACACAGCAAAATCAGTATGGATTAAACAGTTCAATTTGTAGCAAATTCACTGTCATACACTAATGTTTGCCATCAGGAGTGAATTTCAAAGATAGCTGCCTTCCCCAGTCATCTTCAAAAAATGAGCGATGATCATCGCGACAACACTGACATGGCCCTCTCATTCCCGATCCCTCACATCAGGTAGCAAACCATGAAAGCTGTTTATTTTTTCTTTTTTTGTATTGGTGAAAGTAAAAAAATAAATAAAATGCATCTAATCCCTGGGGCTCAAAACAGCAAACTGACTTTTTTTAAACAGCAGCTGCACACAAGTCACACTCCTACTACTTTTAACAAAGTGTTGCTGGGAAAACACTCCCCAGCAATTACATAAAACAATGCATGGGGGTAAGTGAATAAATGAAAATCATATGCACCCTCGATTGTGGGATGTTCCCATAAACCACTCGGGCGCCCCGCGGGTTTATGTAGCATTCCACCTTCAGGTGCACATAATTTCTCATTATACACTCACCCCCATACATTAATATATATATAATTAATGGGTCTCCCCTGTTTACCATAGAGAGACCATGCCATAATTTGCCATTATAAAGGAGCATTTATAATGGCAAACATGCTCACGGTCCCTCGCTCTGAGCATGCACCCGCCGAGTGGCCACCTTCCTGGTTCATTGCTTCCTTCTCCCTGCAACCCAGTTGCCAGAGAAACACGGCGGTAAATCACTTTTAAAAAAAGTGACATTTTGTCCAAATATGGGCTAGCAAAAATATTTTTTTAACAAAATGTAAAAGCCGAGAAAAGGAAATCTGTCGACTGACTCACCAGCCGAAAACCGAACTGGAGCGCAGCAACAGGAACGGCTGCTATTTTATATAATCGCTGTGGCCAAAAAGGGAAGACCCAGCAATTATATAAAATAAAATATGGGGTGTTGTGCGTAAACTTGAAGTTCACACACACCCTTGGGGTTAGATGCTTTGCACAAACCCCTCGAGCTTCACTCTCGGGGTTTATGTAGCATCTAACCCCTCGGGTATGTGTAAACTTCTCGTTGCACACACCACCTCATACTTTAGTCTATTTTTTATTTCTTCCATGGGGGTCTTAATACCCCAAATATTACTTACAGCAATAGTCTGTCTCAGGTGTTACTATAAGTAATCTCTCGGGTATCAAGACCCCCGTGGAAGCAATAAAACAAGTATAATAAACTACTGGCACTGCTGCTACAATAAGTGCAGTGGTGTCTGACATGTCAGTAAATGGGTATAATACCCATGAGCACTTGTTCCCGCTCAATCGGGACCCGCTCCATGCTTCTGCGTTCGACTGCAAGTTTCAGCAGTTTATTAAAATTTAACACTAGTATTAAAAATAATGATTATTGCAGCACTGGACTCCCACAGTAGTATTGGAAGGTGTGTGGGGAGGGGAGTGGGCTTCATGGCTTCTTTGCAGGTCACCTTTAATGGAATGTCCATATAACCATATCCCCCCAACCCAAAAATTATTTTTTTTTATTTCACATCAATTAATACAAGTTGCACCTGAAACATAACAAAAGGGGGGAATCAGCCCACCCACCAACAGCCCAATCACCTTTCACTGTGTTTCAGTTGTCACTTCTCAATAAACTGCTGTAAAATAAAAGTGTGTTGGAACAACGATACATTTGTACAGACATTCTGTTTATGGCGAATGTAAAGAATTAGTCAATATTTCCACTTACTTAGGACAATTATTTTTATCAGTGTTTTGGCAACAGGGGAGTCTCCTCTTCTCTTTTTCTAACTAAGGTTAAACAATATATATCGTTTTGTCTGTTAATGTATGTCTACCTGTTCCCCCTCCCAACATTTCATGGCCTCCAAACTACTTCACTGAACTTTACTACTTTAATGTGAAAGGCTGATAAAACAGAAGTTAACAACAAATATAAATTTCATTTTAAAGAGTTGTTAGGTACTGTATAATGTATTTTTTTGATAATTTGAAAAAATTAAAAAGGAAAAACCTGCACCATCTGGCACTACATCCCTGTACCCACTGGAAAAGTGAATGGAGAACTGTTGTGGGAAACATGTGGACAGAGCTACCAAATAAAAGGATACAACAGACAACATTTTCAAACGGATCTGCTCAAAATGTATCTGCTGCTATTTTCAAAGTAGAAATGCATCCAAACTTGTTAGACCACTACACTACACTACACTGGGAGTTCTACTATTTGCAAGGCTCCTGATATTTTTACCTGGTGTTACTGAACCCTGTTATTACACACTGACACATTCCCCCCCCCACCACCACCACCACCACTGGTAAGTCGTTCCTTAGTCAGGGACCGCCCTGCACAGATTGGTTATGGCACTTCACCGCTATATCCTCCTCAGCGCCCTGCTAACATCATCCTGGCCACTCTCATCAAACAATAACTTTATACTCACTTTAGCTGTGTCTTCCACTCCCATGAGCCACACAACTCTTGGCACCACATCCAATTTTCCTGATTTGGCACAGAAGCCAGCCAGGACTACTTCCCACAATAATTATCTGCCATCCCACCAGGCTTACTATATATCCCTACATCTCACTGCTATAATGACCTCCACTATCTCCCCCAAAGCCACCAAGTATCCGCCCATGCCAAAATGTAAACTCCTCAATTACTTCCTGGCCGGACAACTCCTGCTACTAATTCTCTTGTCAGGTAATGTTCATCCCAACCCTGGCCCTCCTCTGAATCAATCTGGCTCAAACAGTAGCTATGGGGGCATTAAAATCACCTCCATCAACATCCAAAGCCTCCTGCCAAAATTAGATCAACTACAAATCTGGGTGCAACAACACAGACCAGATGTTCTCTCTATAGTTGAAACTTGGCTTTCCCCTGCTGTACCAGACTTGGCTATCTCCATAAATGGGTATACAGTATGCAGGACAGATGTGCAGAAACATAGAAACATAGAAGCTGATGGCAAATAAGGACCTCAAGGCCCATTCAGTCTGCCCATTTTGTCTATCTTATGAATGTGCCGTAGGCCTGTACTCTGTCAATGGTGGCCTATCTATTCATACTAATCTGTATTGCTCCCTTATGCCTATCCCATGCCTATTTGAAGCCCTGCACTGTATTCATATCCACCACTTCCTGAGGTAGGCCGTTCCATGCATCCACCACTCTTTCTGTGAAAAAGAACTTCCTCACATTACCCCTTAATCAGCCTCCCTCTAATCTCATGCTGTGTCCTCTTGTCCTGCTATATTTCTTATACTGTAACATGTTGGACTCTTTCACCTTGTTAATGTCCTTAAGATATTTGAATGTTTTGATCATATCACCTCTTTCCCTCCTTTGCTCTAGGGTATACATATTGAGCTCCATTCATCTGTGCTCATATGTTTTCTGATGCAGTTCCTGCACCATTTTGGTTGCCCTTCTCTGGACTGCCTCCATTTTGTTAATGTACTTGTGCAGGTGCGACCTCTGACACTGCATGCAGTACTCCAGATGGGGCCTAACCAGTGTCTTGTAAAGAAGGATTATTACCTCCCTCTTATGACTTGTGATACCCCTACTGATACACTCCAACATCCCTCAAGCCTTACCTACTGCTTTAGTGGTCTGCTTGGATGATTTCAGGTCATCTGTGATGATGATGATGCCCAAGTCTCTTTCTGCCCTTGTGATTGCTAGCAACTCCCCTCCCAACCTATTGTTGGCTTCAGGGTTTCTCTTCCCTATGTGCATGATCTTAGGTTGGTAGACATGGAGGCAGCTGCGGCATTTACATCTCGGACTCGCTACAATGCCAGGCTTCCCCAATACTGCCCCCTAGGGATGGTGCTCAAACACTTGGGATAAAAATTACATTAAGTAATAAAGGGAAGCCAATTTATATCCTTTCTGTATACATTCCACCCAAAGAAAATCGTAAAGGCTTCCAAACATTCCTTGACTGCATTGCTAACATGCCTAATGGTGCAGAAATCATTGCGCTGGCTGACTTTAATACCAATTGGCTGTCCCCTGACTCTTAACCCCTCCTACTAGAATAAACTGTAGGACTGGTACTAGTACCCTTATTGACCTGCTGGTTTTCTAACCACCCTGAAAGGATCATGATCACCACAGTGTTACCAGATGCCCTGAGTGACCACTCCCCTATTACCTGCTGCTGGACCAATAAGACCCCTAAACGACCTAGCATAACAACCTATCGGTGGGTCTTCAAGAAGGGAAATCAGAAGCATCTCATAGAATACCTCCACAAATGTGACTGGTCCCCAGCCTTCCTTGCAAATAATGTAGATGAGGCACTAAGCCACTTTATCACTCGATTCAACTCGGCCTGTAATATATTTGCCCCCTTCAGGAAGCACAAGGTTAAAGGGGTCTCTAACCCATGGATTTCACCCTCTCTCCTGTGCCTTATGGCCATTCGTGACCACCTCTGGAAGGTGGCACATGCCACTGGCAAACAGAGCGAATAGCAATGTAATAGGGTCGCTAGAAATAATTGCACCTGAGCCATTCGGTGTGCAAAGGCCTCATGCTATCAAGACATGTTTGCTAACTCCTGGGATAATAGTAAAACATTCTGGGTCAATATTAAAAACCTTACAGGAAAACCCAATAAATCCCCCCTCTCACCCTACTCAATCCTAATGGCCTCACTGTTCAAGACCCAAGTGAAATTGCTAACATTCTCAATACTTCATTCACTGACCTGACTGGATCCCCCCCCCCAACTTCTTCAATGAACCATCTGCTACTGACATTGCCTGCCACAGTCCTGCCCCATCTATCATCCCCCAATTCTACTTCAGGTTAATATTCCCGTCAACTGCCAGGAAACACCTTTTGATAGTGCTTGCTAAGTCTAGGCACAGCTCTGATACCCTTGACCTCAAATTACTTCTCCTCTCCACAGATGCTGTCCTGGCCCCGCTCACCTGGATCCTGAATCTATCCCTATGCCTCAGTCAGTTTCCTACTGTCTGGAAAGCTGCAGTTGTGAAACCTATCCACAAGAGTGGTGACAGAACAAACCAAGCCAGCTACCACCCCATCTAAGTACTACCACCCCTTTCAAAAGCCCTTGAGTGCATTGCTGCCGAACAGCTAACAGCATATCTCTCCACTCATGATATCCAACGCCCTCAGCAACATGGGTTTAGGAAGGATCATAGTACTTCCACTGCCCTGCTCTCATACACGGACTTTATCCACAAAGCCCTCGACCATGGTCACCTTGTAGGGCCTATCTATATAGACCTTACAAAGGCCTTTGATTTGGTCAATTGCTCCTTACTGCTCCTGACCCTACCTTCACTAGGACTCTCCAATGATGTTACCACCTGGTTTAGAAGTTACCTAGGAGGCAGATCCCAGTGTGTAAAAATCTCTGACTCACTCTCTATGAGCCGCCCAGTACAATCCAGTGTTCCTCAGGGATCAATCCTGGGCCCCCTCCTATTTAGCCTCTACCTCAATACCCTTCCCCTAGCCTGCCCTAACAACCTTCTCCTGTATGCAGATGATGCTGTGAATTACTCAAGCCAGTCTGATCTTGCACCCCTTACCCATGACCTGCAACAGAACTTTTCCTCCATTGAAACATGGTTTTCTGAACAGAGATTAATCATGAACTATAAAAAGACCAAATCCATGGTCTTTGCCGGACCACATAATAAGTTTGAAGCAGCCCGACTAACCATCACCAACAATACTGGCTCTCCACTTGAACAGGTAGCTCACTTTAAGTTCCTGGGCATTACTCTGGACAGCATGCTTTGCTACCAGGAACACATCTCAAACATCTCTAAAACTGCTAACATCAGGCTAGGACTCCTCTGTAGACATCGGCACTGTATGCCCCAAGAGGCTCCACATCTCGCTGTGACAAGCTCTGTCTTGTCTATCATTAACTATGGCATTGTTTTCTAGGGCTCTGCCTCTGCCACTGCCCTCAGAAGGATTGGCATCACCCTTAACAAAGCTTTCAGGCTACTCACTGGTGCGAGCCATGATACACAATACCTATGACCTTTATGCGCAAGCCAGTTGGCTCAGCCTCCAAAATAGAATCTCATACCACACCTGCCTTACGGTCAAAAATATCTCCCTAGGGCTAGCCCTCCATCTCTATTCAGGGCACTCCTCAAGAAGGCCCCTGAAACATCACACTGTACGAGAAGCATGCCTAACCAAGCCTTCCAGGTACCATTTTGCCAGCCTTCCCAAGGGCAAAGAGCATTTATGTGTAGAGCCCCTAGTTGGTTTAACAACCTCCCTGCACATAACCAATCCACTCCCAACACAGGTCCTTTCAAAAACTGTCTTCTACAACACCTTGCCAACCTCAGCAGCTGTGACTGCCACACTTAATTTTAATGACCTGCTGCTTAGAATCTACCCATCTGTTTGTTGACAATGCCTTTTGGGCTGCTATTCTATGTGTGACCTCTGAGTCCACAGATCTCCTTAACTCTACCTTATTTCCTTCAGGGTAACCACCTATATTATCCTTGTCCACAGGAATATACACAACCCCTACTCTACTTCCTCTCTTCCGCCTCCATCTATTGTACAATCACCTTTTTTCTCTTCCCTATCCTAGTTTACCACTAATCTGGCCTTCTCTCCATCTAGGCTTGCCTGGCAATATCTGAATTGCTCATACTGCTAGCACGTATCCATTGTTTTAGTATGTGATTGTCTATTATTCCTGCTTGTTGTATCCCACCATGATTGTTTAATTTGTACCCAATGTACTTGTGTTTGTTACTCATTCCTATGTATTATCCAAACTGTTTGACATGGAGTATTCGTAAATGAGCCCCTGGCTCAAAGGTCTTAATTCTGAGACTCAATAAAATAAATAAATAAAAAAAAAATAAAGACCATTGATTAGATGGCCTAACAACATCCAAAATTCATGTCCAAAAACAGACGCAATTGCATCCAAACCACATGCAATTGCTTCCATTTTCTGCTGCAAATTGTGACTTTTTACCATAAATAGACACAGCTTCTGAGAATGGCAGCAGGGCTGCCTCGATGCAAACTGATGGGCTTACACTCAGGTGCAACATGCATTTGTGTCATCATGCAACCCTTTGCATCTTCCCACCATACTGTTTAACCTTATAAGTGAGGGATTTATTTTTTCTCCAGATTATGTGTTGTGAATGTTTTCTGTCTTTGGGAGAATGGACACCTCCCTTTTGGTTTGCAATCTTCCAAAGGTTCCACAGGTAGAGGCTACAGAAGCAAGCAGGATATGAGATTCCTGAACATTAAATGAAGAATTGTGCATTTTTTTAGATGTGATAGTAGTACTTTAAAACTGTGTCAGTGTACTTTTAAACAGTAATGTTATGCAATACTTCAGAACTATATTGTTAAATTTTTTAAAACAGTATCGCTGTTCATTTAACAAATTGATATATGAATACTATATCGACTGAATCTATACCAATTTAAGTCCAAGTTTTCTTTAATAAATAAATTACACTTCTAACCCTAATGATTCAAACTTAAACCACTTCCATAGAAACTATCATTAGAAAATAAAATTTTAGAATCATTAGGTTAGAAACTTTCTGTTTATCTTTTTCAAATGAAAAAAGCAGGGTGCCCTACTCAGGCCAACATAGATATGCTTTTTCAAAACAGTTGTCATGTATCGATATTTTAAAATAATGTTGATACCATGAAAAAATGGCAATTCCCTAAATACATGCAGCAGACATCAAGCATGCTGAATATACTAGTTGTACTCTGCCAAGAAGAACCACAACAACTTCTGAAAATGTTATTAGATTTACATAAAAAAATAATTGGGAATGCAAAACATATGCATTTCTAATCTCTGATTAACAATATCTTATGATAACTGTACATTGTATCATTTAAGGACACATTGCTGGACTGTGGTGCATCTGAAGATGCAGGTGGTTTTCTACTAATGACAAAAACATATGTATTTTTCTAATTTATTTTTTATAGGGTCATTGGGCCAGACTGGAAACTTTGGTTTACTTGATTATGAACCCCAAGTCAGTTGAAGACTAAGGGATGGAAGTTAGAGCATTTTTGGAGAAGGTCACGGTCTGGGGAGGACAGGTTGGCATTGAAAACTCATTACGCTGAGTATCAACAGGCAGCCAACATGTAAAAGATGGAGTTCCTGTCAAGGCTGATTGCTGCAGGGAAAATTGGCCAGCTCAGTTGTTTCGTGTCATAGACAGTTTGTTAAATCCTCCCTGTCTGTGCTCTGTTAGAGCCTTTTCAGCAGATAAGTAAGAGGAGTTTGGTAAATTCTTCTCTGACAAGGTGTACTCCATTAGGTCTGGTATCTCTTCAAGTGGCCTGTCAAGGGCTTGCTGTAGTCTACCTTCTAATAATATAGATCTGCCTACCTGGAGCAAATTCTGACTGGTTTCTGAGGATGAGGTGTTTTGGATGATCTCCAGCTTGCGTCCCACATACTGTATTCTGGACCTGGGACAAACCTGGTTGCTTTTGGGTTGCAGCAAGCAAATTCCTGGGTCCAGTGATCACCGTGATCACCAGTGGTTCCTTGAGAGAGGGTGTTTTTCCATCTGCCTTGAAAAAATGATAGTTAGACCCCTCTTAAAAAGCCATCCTTGAAACCTGATGTTCTGGCAAATTACAGACCTGTTTTAAACCTCCCCTTTTTGGAGAAGGTTATCAAGAAGGTGGTGGTTGACCAACCTGGGAATCACTTGAAGAATTATAACATCTGTGAACCTCTCTAGCTGGGTTTTTGGCCCCACAACAGCACTGAGACTGCACTTGTTGGAGTGACTCATGATCTCCTCCTGGCGAGGGATCGAGGACTTTGTTCCATCTTGGTCCTCCTTGATCTCTCGTCAGCATTTAACACAGTCAACCACAATGTGCTGTTGGATCACCTGAGGAACTATGTGGATCTCACCATCATTGTTTTGCATTGGTTCAAGTGCTACATAACTGGGTGGTGGCAGGTCGCCCTAGGTAATTTCATCTCTGGGGCTTCTGTGCTCCTCTATGGGGTTCCCCAAGGCTCAATCCTTGTCCCTATGTTGTTTTCTGTGTATGTTACCCTTGGGGAAGCTCATTAGATGGTACAGGGTTGAGTTTCACTGCTATACAGATGATACTCAGTTGTATCTGTCTTGTTCTCCTGGTGGGGACCATGTGATTTTGGTGCTGAGGTGATGTCTTGTCAAGATAAACAACTAGATGGCCTCAAACTGGCTATGTTTGAACCCAAGGAAGACAAAGATCATGTTGATTGATGCGGGGTCAATGGCGTGCAGCAGCAATGGGAGGTGCAGTAGCCCTTCCTGTGTTGGGTGGCCGCTCTCTTGTTTCTGTTGATGTGGTTAAGAATCTTGGGGTCATTTTGGACTGTAGGATGATACTAGACCAGCAGGTGTCAGCAGTGGTCTAACATCACCAGGATTAAACCACATATGGCTCCTGCTAACCTGCTGCCGATCATTCCTGCTTGCATTACCTCTTGGTTGGCTACTGTAATTCTTAGTACTTCGGGATGTCTAGAGGTTTAATGCAATGCCTGAAACTGATCCAGATTGCTGAAGCTCAGCTGGTGGTAGGAACTTCTCAGAGGGACCACTTCATGCTGGTGCTGCATGTGCTGCACTGACTGCGTTTGCAGTGGCATGTAACCTTTAAGATATGCTTGTTAACATACAAGGCCCTGCATGGTCTGAGACCTGGCTGCTTAAATGATCTGCTGGCTCCTTACCTCCCAACCTGACCCCTCTGATTCACCTATGCCAGCTCAGTTACTGTTCCCCCTTCCCTCTTGAGACAATCTGGAGACATAAGCTTTTGAGCAGCATCTCCAGTGTTGTGGAAATGTCTTCTGGTGAGTATCTGCTCTGCTGGCATGGTGGAGACCTTTAAAAGATCACTCAAAAATACTTATTTGAGCAGACTTTCCCCATCTTGCTAGTATCAGATAAATAGCAGTTTATCTATTTGAATGGCTGTGATGTATCTATTTCTTATTATGTTTTACCATTTTATGGGTTACGTATGTTCTAAATCTGTTAAATTACATACAGCACCCTGAGCCTACAGGAAAGGCACTTTATAAATAAAATTGCTTTGCCTTGCCCCCCCCCCCAAAAAAAACACAACATCTGTGCCAGGGCATTTATTACCGTTACAATTCCGGCTCTGTATCCTTTGAAGGTAAGCATGAAGTTGGCTTGTTCATAGATATGAGGCAAATTCAAGGAGTGCTAAATTGCAATTTGTTCAGTATGCTGTCCTTGCCAGCCAAGTATAAGATATTTTGTAAAACCCTTTCGAAAATCCAGTCTGTCTGACAGAACTTTCACATGGTATTTTGGCTATTTCAGTGTAACTTGACATCTTGACTCATGCAGCTGATTATTCATTTTTTTAATGTTTTAGGACATTTACAAGCACAATAATGTCCTCCAGGGTGTCTGGTCATTCAAAAATAAGTATAGTACAACCCTGATTATCCGAATGCTCTGGGAAACATCAGATTTGTTCGGATAATCGAGAGTTCAGATAATCGGGGATCCATAACAATTAGGCAAATGAGAGTTGGGGAACAATGTCAGAGTTCAGATAATAGGAAGATCTGGATAATCAGGGTTTGGATAACTGAGGTTGTAGTATAGATGGTTTTTGGAGGTTAAAGCACAGCACACTCAAGGCGTCCATATATTTCATGGCTGGACAATATGCTGGGTGTTATTGCTAATGTAATAGTTCAAAAAGTCTGAAGTCTTGCAAGCATTACCCAGTGCAGGTCACATGATGTCATGAACCTGCTCCAACATGAGATGTGACATGTTTTGGCTCTAAACGCCGGGCTTTATAGGTACACCACTGGTTGTGTTCAAAAACGTTCCTTTTACTTTTAAGTAATAATACCCAACAGGGTAGGTGGTACTGTGCTATACTGGACCACCCAGGGGTGTACTCAGGCCTGACGCCACAGGCGGAGGGCCTTATAGCCCCTGGAAGGTCCAGTATAGTACAATACCGCCCACCCTGGAGGGTATTATTGCGATTAGAAAATAACTAACAGGTATCAATAAAGAGAAAGACAAAAAAATATATGTTTAAATAAAATGAATACTAATTTATTGAGAAATTTCTTAGTTTAAATGCAAAAGGGAGATAAAGTAGTCCCATTTTAGGAGAGGGTGGGAAAAACAGAACACAAATTTTAACTCGCTCGGTGTACATTCAGTTGAGGGTATGGCCAAACAAATAAACTGTGGACCACTATTTGTGCATTTCAATAAAACTGACTGGAGCAGTAAATGTATAGCTGATTTATTGAAGGATGAGTTTGATTAGCCTCTTGGTGGCAGTGATGAACTGCAGGCTTCTTCAAGGCTGCATTGTGTGTCTGCTGGCTTCTGCTGATCTTTATGTTCTTCTTCCTGTGTCAGTGATGTAGGCTGTTCTCTTGAGAGGGTGCTCCATTTCTTTTGGTCTGTCATCGATGCTGTCCAGTAGCTTTGCAGACTTACCTCACACCGGTGCCCTGTCACTGATACAATCTCTTTTGACTAGAGCCCTGCATTTGAAAGAATCTTTACAGCAGTTAACAATTAGGAATAGCTCAGATGTAGCACTTAAGCAGACAAAATCACTTAAGTATTTGGGGGTAACCTTAGACAGTACTTTATCTTATGTCACACATATAGACAATGTCGCCAGTGCCGTAAACATCCGAATTGGGCTTCTCAACAAGCATGATGCCTGAAGCCCTTAATCTGGCAATATAAAGCTCGGTAGTCTCAATCATCGATTACGGGCTTGTGGTATATGGTTCAGCTATGGACACAGCCCTGCTTTGCATTGTTACTGCTCTTAACTAGGCCTTCAGACTCCTCACTGGTGCAGAAAGTTTCTCCCACACCTGCGACATCTATGAGCAGGCAAACTGGCTCCAGCTAAAGAGCAAAGTCACCTACCAGACCTGCCTTCTAGCAAAGAAAACCTCCATTGGCCTTATGCCCCCCCGGGGCTCAGAGGATCCTTATCCCATCCTGCAACCCCTGCTTTACCAGAAGCTCAGAAAGCAACTCTTTTCAAGTATCCCGCTGTCGCACTACTCGAGGATAGCACTCCTTTGAAGTCAGAGCTTCTATGTGGTTTAATGCACTTCCCATTGACGTCACTAGCACTGCTTCATTGGGCATTTTACATAGAAACATAGAATTTGATGGCAGATAAGGACCGCTTGGCCCACCTAGTCTGCCCATTTTCCCACCTAACAGATAAGCTGCAGATCCTAGTTAACCAACAGCTTACTTCCTCCTACCCCCCACTAGGACTGCCTTATGTCTGTACCATGCATTCTTGAATTCCCCCACTGTTCTTGACTCCATGATGTCCTCAGGGAGGCTGTTCCATGCATCCACAACCCTCTCCATGAAAAAAATACTTCCTCACATTACCTCTGAGCCGTCCCCCCTCTATCTTCAAATTGTGCCCCCTTGTTCTTGCACATCTCTTTTTGTGAAAGATGCTACCCTCTTGGACTTTGTTGATTCCCTTGAGGTACTTGAAAGTTTCTATCATGTCCCCTCTCTCCCTTTCCTCAAGGGTATACATATTAAGCTCCTTTAGTCTTTCTTCGTATGTCTTCTGGTGCAGATCCTGCACCATTTTGGTTGCCCTCCTCTGGACAGCCTCCACTCTGTCTATGTCTTTGCGGAGATGGGGTCTCCAGAACTCCGCACAGTACTCCAGATGGGGTCTCACCAACTGTCTGTACAGAGGGATAATAACTTCCTGTTTTCTACTATTGATGCCTCTTCCTATGCATCCCAGTACCCCCCCAGCCTTCCTTACTGCCTTCTCACATTGCTTGCCTACCTTTAGGTCATCTGATATAATTACCCCCAGGTCCCTTTCCATTTTTACTGTTGTCAGTATCTCACCCACCATTGTGTATTCTTCCCCTTGGTTTTTGTTTCCCATGTGCATTACCTTGCACTTCTTGCATTGAATCTGAGCTGCCATACATTTGACCATTCCTCCAACCTTGCCAAGTCCTTCTCATCCTTTCCACTCCATCTTGTGTATCAACCCTGTTGCAGATCTTTGTGTCGTCTGCAAAGAGACATACTTTTCCTTCCAGTTCCTCTGCAATGTCACTTATAAAGACATTAAAAAGGACCGGTCCCAGTACTGAACCCTGCGGTACCCCACTAGTAACCTTCCTTTCTTCACTGTGCACTCCATTTACTACTACCCTTTGCGTCCTGTTGTCTAGCCAATTTTTTATCCAGGCTACCACCTTGGGGCCCACTCCAAGGCTGGCTAACTTGTGTATTAATCTTTTGTGTGGGACTGTATCAAATGCCTTGCTAAAATCGAGGTAGGCCATGTCCACAGCCCCTCCCTGGTCTACTACTTTGGTCACCCAGTCAAAAAAATCTATTAGATTCATCTGACACAACCTTCCCATCATGAATCCATGCTGCCTTGGGTCCTGTGCCCCACTGGCCTCTAGGTACTCAACAATTCTTTCCTTCAGAAGTGATTCCATCATTTTCCCTACCACTGAGGTCAAACTAACTGGTCTGAAGTTTCCTGCCTCTGTCCTGCTCCCACTTTTGTGAAGAGGAGTCACATCTGCCCTCCTCCAGTCCTCAGGTACCAACCCATCCTCCCATGATTTGTTAAAGAGAGTAGTCAGCGGTGTCACTAGTTCTACCCTTAGTTCTTTTAGAATTCTTGGGTGAATCCCATCAGGCCCCATTGCTTTGTCCACCTTCAATTTTATTAGTTCTTTCAGAACCCTTTCTTCTGTAAATGGACTGGTATCGACCCCCATCTTCAGAGTGTTTCTCTTGTTTGGTTTAGGTACCTCCCCCTCCTCTTCCTTTGTGAATACTGAGCAGAAATATTCGTTCAGTATCCCTGCTTTTCACTGTCCCCTCTACCCACATTCCCTCCCCTTTATTAAGCCTCAGTATCCCTCCTTTGGTCTTTCTTCACTCTCTAATGTACCTATAAAAGTTCTTATCCCCCTTCTTAACAGAATTGGCTATCCTTTCCTTGGTTTGGGCCTTTGCTATTCTGACTGTCTTCCCGGCCTCTTTCTGCTTTAACTGATAAAGTTCTCTGTCCTGCTCCTTCTGTGTTTCCTTATATTTCCTGAATGCTATCCTTTTCTCCTGTAAATGTAAACTTCTGCAACTCCTTCTGAGTAGAGCCACTTGTGACTGTTTTACATAAGGTAGTTGTTCCTTGTTTACACACCTGCTTCCACCTCATCCTAACACTTCCTCCTCCCTGTACCTTCCCCCTCCTTAGCTAGTTAAATATTCACCGCTAACCTTCCTCTACCCTTTTTCCTCTCTACTCTATCTTCCCCCACCATTTTCACTTTCACCTCTATCTAATATCTCTCCCTTCTACCTGATAATTCCTTGGCTACTCCCCCCCCCATTAAATATTGTACATACTTAGGTCCTTTGGTATTAAGAATTACTGTTACTAGTCCTATTAATCCTAAAAGAAAATGATAATTCCAGGCATTCATTGTACAATACCTGCACTCATTTGTTTTTCTTTAGTTAAGATCAAACCTGACAATGCCTCTGGCTGCTCCACCTCTGTGTGTTACTTTTTTGTACTCTGTATTACACCAGGTGTCTCACTGTTTGCTTCTGTTTTGTATCTGTCTCAGTATCATGACATGGAACCTTTGTAAAAGAGCTCCCGGGCTCAAAGGTATTGATCCCGAAATTTTAAATAAATAAATAAAAGCAGTTGCTCTGATGGAATGGTTCGTATATCTTTTGCTTAGGTTAGCTTCAGTACTCAGTTTGAGCATAAGAGATCCTAAATACTTTTTACCCATGGCTTCTTTAGTATACCTGATACTTTGAGTGTCTACAAGTGACTGAGCAACATGTCGTGGGTGAAGGTAGAATGCTGTAGTGTCAGGGGGAATTTCTGAGAAATACTTTTCAATGCATTTCACAGGACAGTTCAGATTCGTGGGCTCTTCATAAATGAAGCCCCTGGTATTCTTTTCCTTAATTTCCAAAGGGTTTGAATGATTTTTGGTGCGAGCGTTGTGGGCAAGACTGATGTATTTGGTGCCATTTTCATCTCTGTTAACTTGGAATGACTGAGGCGTTAGTTTCTGTAATCCCTCCCAATCATGCCAGTCCATACGTAGTTATATCTCGAACCACAAACACTTCACTAGGCCAGGCACAGTGTCGTAGGTTCGCTTGTGAAATCGCAGGATGATGAGCAGATTTATCCTTGTTTTGTTTCCTATACCTTTTTAGAATGCTTATGAAAACATTGTTAGAGCTTTTAAACCTGGGATCGGAGATTATGTTTACTGAACATGAGACCAAGCGGCTGTTGAGATATCTATTGATACCCGCTCGGATCGCACACAGTCCTGAGACAGAATATTCATTACCACTGCTCGTTCTTACTTCCCCGCAAAGCTAAGTAATGTATCAAAATCTTCAGGATTATCCCGTTTTAAGTCAATTGACAGGTTTCTTTTTAATGCCCAGTCCTGGAAAACTGACACTGCCCAAACCAAGTTCTTTCTAGTATTTTGCTCCTCCCTTTCAGTTTCAATGGCATCGAGTTGCTGTCTTGTCAAACTTATGTGCCGCTCCGTTGCTTCACTGACAGGATTTTTTGTTTTCATTTTTTTGACAGGTTGCACATCGGGTTCAGGATTACCGTCTTCCGATTCCTGTCCTGACAGCAACTGCATGAAAAATATTTCAAAGTTTACAAGTAAGATGTCAGACATTTTTTTTTTTGAAACTGTTGTAGTAACCCATAGAAACTGGTGAAAAAAAATACTGCTTACTACTGTACTTGCACTGACAGTAGAATGTTCCTTTCAGCTTCAAGTGACAGCTGACTCTCTGATACTGGTGTGATGATTGGGCAGTTGGCACTGGCACTACTTTACACCTGGGTTTTTTTGCCACATAAACCACACTTGTAGGGTGCCAACTGGCCAGTCACAACCCAGAATTTCCCATAGCCATTTTCTAATAGGTATTATATGTCAACAAATTATTCCATACTAATTAGGTCTTAATGTAATAAATAACTCCGAGAAGGAAAGCTAAGTGCTATCCTGTATTTTAATTACAGTAGTCAACTCAAACATGTTTAAAGAGCCAGTAGACCTTTTTAGCTGAATGCTATACAGTATAAATATTTCACATGTTACTGAACTGGACTAGTAACTGAAGTTCTGTCATAGTGATCATGCTTATTGAATATATATCTTCATATAATTACTGGTGATTGCATTTATCATACCATTTACTGCATCTGTAAAATGTCGTAATAACCCGAAAACTGGTTAGTACGGTGTTTTCAAAACTTTTGTTTCACTCTTGTTTCAATTCATTGCTGCACATTACCTCATTGGCTAGGAATCTATCTGTGGGCAGGCTAACCAGATCCAGAAACATGGCGGCTCCGTAACTCTGTCGTTTTTATTTTTTTTTAAACTTTCTTTATTTATAAGTTTTTTATATGTCAACAGACATACCAACACAACACAATACATTTCACAAATACTATATACAAATGTGACAGTTATTTGCTAGTTTCTAATTAATAATGTGTATATTTTGGCATAAATAGACATTTTAATCATGTTCAAGGGTTCAGTGCTGTAAAAAAGGGAAGCAGAGGGTATCTAGTAATTAACTGGGTTACAGAGAGAGACCAGGTTACACATTCCAGAGCAAAGCGTGGAGGTGGTGTTGCAATTTTTTATAGACCACATTTGCTACTACAGTATCTCACAACATCCTGCCTACCCTAACTCATTGTGAAACAATCCATGCAACCCTACAGCTTGGCTCTAAGAAACTATACATAGTCTGTGCCTATAACCCGCCAACTGCTGGTACAACTGGTCTTAAAGAACTCCTCTCCCAAGTTGACAGCACCATTGGTCATAATGAAATCCTTATATTGGGGGACCTAAACTTAAACTAGACTAGCAATTCTAACCAGTCCTTTCATATCATGGTAAAAAGCCATAACCTTCACCAATTAATCACGGACCCAACCAGGGTCATGGCTCCTCCTCGGACCAGTACACTTATTGACTGGGTCCTTACAAATCAACCTGACAGCATAGTCTGTGCTGGCACCCTTGCAGATGCACTAAGTGCCTTAGAAAGATTTTGCTAGTATTTTGGCAGAAGACACCAGGAGAAAGGACTGCTGTGTGACTGGACTTCACTACTGGGACTAAAGAAGTAGAACTCTTGTACTTGGAACTTTAATTTAGGGTGAAAAAAACTAACAAACAAAACAAAAAAAAAGTGTATGTTTGTCTGAGTTAACTGAACTGAATGGTTATCTGAACAGTTATCTAGGTGTAAATCTCAGGTGGTTGAAAGGACTTGATAGCTGTGTGGTTTAAATTACTTGCAGAAAGATCTAGTAAGAAAGGAGTGGCTTAGCTAGAAGGAAGCTACATTTAAAGACTGCCTTGGAAAGATTTTGCTAGTAGCTTGGCAGAAGACACCAGGAGAAAGGACTGCTGTGTGACTGGACTTCTCTGCTGGGACTAAAGAAATAGAACTCTTGTACTTGGAACTTTCATTTAGGTTAAAAAAACAACTAACAAACAAAAAAAAAAAAAGTGTGTGTTTGTCTGAGTTAACTGAACTGAATGGTTATCTGAACAGTTATCTAGGTGTAAATCTCAGGTGATTGAAAGGACTTGATAGCTGTGAGGTTTACATTACTTGTAGAAAGATCTAGTAAGTAGGGGGAGTGGCTTAGCTAGAAGGAAGCTACATTTAAAGACTGCCTTAGAAAGATTTTGCTAGTAGCTTGGCAAAAGACACCAGGAGAAAGGACTGCTGTGTGACTGGACTTCTCTGCTGGGACCAAAGAAGTAGAACTCTTGTACTTGGAACTTTAATTTAGGGTAAAAAAAACAGCTAACAAACAAAACAAAAAAAAGTGTGTGTTTGTCTGAGTTAACTGAACTGAATGGTTATCTGAACAGTTATCTAGGTGTAAATCTCAGGTGATTGAAAGGACTTGATAGCTGTGAGGTTTAAATTACTTGTAGAAAGATCTAGTAAGTAGGGGGAGTGGCTTAGCTAGAAGGAAGCTACATTTAAAGACTGCCTTGGAAAGATTTTGCTAGTAGCTTGGCAGAAGACACCAGGAGAAAGGACTGCTGTGTGACTGGACTTCTCTGCTGGGACTAAAGAAGAAGAACTCTTGTACTTGGAACTTTCATTTAGAGTTAAAAACAACTAACAAACAAAAAAAGAAGTGTGTTTGTCTGGGTTAACTGAACTGAAAGGTTATCTGAACAGTTATCTAGGTGTAAATCTCAGGTGATTGAAATGACTTGATAGCTGTGAGGTTTATATTACTTGTAGAAAGAGCTAGTAAGAAGGGGGAGTGGCTTAGCTAGAAGGAAACTACATTTAAAGACTGCCTTAGAAAGATTTTGCTAGTAGCTTGGCAGAAGATACCAGGAGAAAGGACTGCTGTGTTACTGGACTTCTCTGCTGGGACTAAAGAAGTAGAAGTATTGTACTTGGAACTTTAATTTAGGGTAAAAAAAAACAGCTAACAAACAAAACAAAAAAAAGTATGTGTTTGTCTGAGTTAACTGAACTGAATGGTTATCTGAACAGTTATCTAGGTGTGAGTCTCAGGTGATTGAAAGGACTTGATAGCTGTGAGGTTTAAATTACTTGTAGAAAGATCTAGTAAGTAGGGGGAGTGGCTTAGCTAGAAGGAAGCTACATTTAAAGACTGCCTTAGAAAGATTTTGCTAGTAGCTTGGCAGAAGACACCAGGAGAAAGGACTGCTGTGTGACTGGACTTCTCTACTGGGACTATATTGCCCTCCTTCCCTCCCCTCCACCCTCCCACCCAAAGCTAGTTCTACTTTTATAGGCACAGAATTTGACTGACAACAGGAACTTCCTGTTTGGGAGCAGGGAGTGAGTGATCACAGAGCCACCAAAGACCCACTATCCTAGAAGGGCAAGAGTAACTCTCCGGGCCCCTCTAGCTGCTGGAGGTCTGCCTCTGAGCAAGTAAGGCGTCTACTGAGAAATATAGGATATTCTTGTCTCAGAACAGGACAATCAGGAGCTTAAAGGGCACACAGGCAGAAAGTAAAACGAGAGAAAAAAACAGAGAAAAGAGTAAGGATTGCAAACAGTTAAGGGGCCAGAAGTAAGACATGATGGGAGTGGTGCAGTGCAGTGGCTGTGGAGCAGCAGTCTTCCGGGAGGTGTTCTGGAGGATGCAGTGTTGTCCCATCTGTAGGCACCTCTCTTGGCTGAGGGAGGAGGTTTCTCATCTCCAGGCTGAGTTGGTCAGGATTTGTGGGACCTCCTCTTCCATCCAGGGATCACCAGTGCCACTGCCGTTGCCTCAGAGGTTGCCAAGAAAGAGGAGCGGTTGGACCACAGTGGGCTCAGGGAGGGTGAGGGTGGTGGAACAGAGGCACATCCCTCCAGTTGTACCTCTTCACAATTCCTATGCCATTCTGGCAAAGTGTGGTTCCTCTATGGAGGCATCCACAGTGGAGACCAAGGAGGATGCTGGGAACCTCCACAAAGGAGACCCACAGGAGAGTGGCAGGGGACCCTGAGAGGGAAGGAAACAACTCCTGGTGGGGGACTCCATTGTTAGGAAGGTAGAACTGGAGGAGGAAGGGGAGAGGGAGGTAAGGTGCCTGCCTGGGAGCGATCCTCAGGATTGCCAGAGCAGCTGCACAGGGGAGGGAGCTGGATGTCATTGTCCACCTAGGGACAAATGACCTGGCTAAGAAAGGGACTAGAGAAGTGCAGGAAGAGTTTGTGGAATTAGGGAGGGGCCTTAGACAAGTAGCACATACGGTAACTTTCTGGAGGTGCTGCCCATCTATGGCGAGGGAGGTTAGGGTATTCCACACCATGGTTCAATCAGTGGTTGAAAAACTGGTGTGAAGCTCAGGGATTTGGCTTTATTGGGGACTGGGGGTCCACCTGGAGTGATGCAAGCCTATACTGGCATGATGGGCTGCATCTGTCCAGGAGGGGAACCAGGATCCTAGGGGATAGGTTTAAATGCTTCATTGGCAAGCCTTTAAACTAGCCAAGGGGGGAGGCACTGGTAAGGAACAGGGAAATCCTAGCCCCCCCCAAAAAAATCACGGTAGTAAGTGCGGTAAGCACCAACATAGAGGTGTTGATAGGGAGAAGGGCAGGGGTAAATGGAGAAAGTGACAAAGGCAAGAAGGACAGTGATGGGGCAAAAAGGAGTAAGGCCATCAAGAAATGGAGGGTAATGAGTACCAATGCTTGTAGTCTGGGCAACAAGCTCCCTGAGCTGGTGGCCTTGATGGAAGAGGGATGCCTGGATATCATAGCAGTCACAGAAACATGGCACACAGAGAACCATGACTGGGATGTTAACATACCAGGATACATAACCTACAGGAGAGACAGGCAGGGGAGAAGAGGGGGAGGAGTAGCTCTCTATGTAAAGGAAGGGATAAAAGCAACTGAACAAAAGAGTAAACAGGGAGGAGAGGAGGCACTGTGGGTTACCTTGGAGACTGGAAACTGCACCACAATCCGCACAGGGGTTGTGTACAGACCCCCATGTCAGGGGGAGGGAATGGAAAAGGATATGATAGAAGGCATTCTTAGAATGGCAGAGAAAGGGGAGATACTGTTGATGGGAGACCTGAATATGCCAGATGTTAAATGGAGCACATTTGCTGCAGCCACTTCCAACAGCAGGGCCATTCTAGATGCCCTACAGGTGCCAGGCCTCAGACAGCTAGTTTCAGAACCCACTCGTGAAGGAGCAATCTTAGACCTCGTACTCTCAAACGGGGACAGTGAGAGGATTTCAGATCTAGAAGTGGGTTGCCATCTGGAAACAAGTGACCATCAAACAGTGTGGTTCACATTAAACTCAGCTACAGAGTCAAGCCATACAAAAGGGAGGGTATTGGACTTCAGGAGGACTGACTTTGGCAAGATGGGAGAGTGACTCAGAAAAGCACTAGCAAACAGGCTAGAAGGAGGTATGGAGAAACAATGGGGAATCATCAAAACTGCCATCACAGAGGCAACAAACCTTTGTGTGAAGCAAATAAATAAATCAAAATGAAAGAAAAAGCCACTATGGTTCTCAAAAGAGGTGGCTGTGAAAGTCAGGAAGAAAAAGATAGCATTCCGGAAGTATAAGGAAACACAGAAGGAGCAGGACAGAGAGCTGTACCAGTTAAGGCAGAAGGAAGCAGGGAGGGAAGTCAGAATAGCAAAGGTGCAAACTGAGGAAAAGATAGCCAACTCGGTTAAGAAGGGGATAAAACCTTTACAGGTACATCAGCGTGAGAAAGACAAAGGGAAGGACAGTGAGGCTGAATAGAATGAACGGTGGGTGGGCAAAGGGGGGCAGTGAAAAAGCAGGGATACTGAATGAATATTTCAGCTCAGTATTCACAAAAGAGGAGGGGAAAGTGCCTAATCCAATTAACAGAAGCACTCTTGATAGGGGGGTCGATCCCAGTCCTTTCACAGAAGAAAGGGTTCTGCAAGAACTCCTAAAACTGATGAGTACCTAGAGGCCAGTAGGGCACAGGACCCAAGGCAGCATGTGTTCACAGTGGGAAGGTCATGTCAGATGAATCTAATAGATTTCTTTGACTGGGTGACCAAAGTAGTAGACCAGGGAGGGGCTGTGGACATGGCCTACCTAGACTTTAGCAAGGCATTTGACACAGTCCCACACAAAAGATTAATAGTCAAATTAACCAGCCTGGAAGTGGGTCCCAGGGTGGTAGCCTGGGTAAAACATTGGCTGGACAACAGGACACAGAAGGTAATTGTAAATGGAGTCCACTCTGAAGAAAGAGGGGTTACTAGTGGGTACCGCAGGGTTCAGTATTGGGTGCAGTCCTTTTAATGTCTTCATAAGTGACATTGCAGAGGGACTGGAAGGAAAAGTATGCCTTTGCTGATGACACAAAGATCTGCAACAGGGTTGATACACAAGGAGGCATGGAAAGGATGAGAAGGGACTTGGCAAGGTTGGAGGAATGGTCAGAAGTATGGCAGCTAGGATTCAAAGCAAAGAAGTGCAAAATAATGCACCTGGGAAACAAGAACCCAGGGGAAGAATACACAATGTGGGGGAGGTAGTAACGACAACAAAAAAGGAAAGGGACCTGGGGGTAATCATATCAGATGACCTTAAGGTTAGCAAGCAATGTGAGAAGGCAGTAGGGAGGGCTGGGGGTATACTGGGATGCATAGGGAGAGGCATCAACAGCAGAAAACATGAAGTTGTTATCCCTCTGTACGGACAGTTGGTGAGACCCCATCTGGAGTATTGTGTCCAGTTCTGGAGACCCCATTTCCGCAAGGACATAGACAGGATAGAGGCAGTCCAGAGGAGGGCAACTAAAATGGTGCAGGGTCTGCAAGAGAAGCCGTATGAGGAGAGACTAAAGGAGCTTAATATGTATACCCTTGAGGAAAGAAGGGAGAGGGGACATGATAGAAACTTTTAAGTACCTCAGTGGAATCAACAAAGTCCAAGAGGGTAGCATCTTTCAGAAAAAGAGACATGCAAGAACAAGGGGACACAATTTAAAGATGGGGGGCGGTTCAGGGACAATGTGAGGAAGTATTATTTCACAGAGAGGGTAGTGGATGCATGGAACAGCCTTCCTGAGGAGGTTGTGGGGTCTAAAACTGTGGGAGAATTCAAGAATGCATGGGACAGACATAAGGCAATTCTTGTGGGGGGTAGGAAGAAATAGGCTGTTGGTTAACTAGGATTTGCGGCCTATCCTGTAGGTAGGGAAATGGGCAGACTAGATGGGCCAAGCGGTCCTTATCTGCCTTCAAAGTCTATGTTTCTATGTTTCTATGTGATCACACCTCAATCTACTGCATCTGGAGATCAACCAGTAAACCGTCCCCTCCTAAACTCATCACCTTCCACAACTTGGCCAACTTAAACTTAACACAGTTTACATATGATCTATCATTGATTGACTGGGCACCCATCTACACCTCTACCAATGCACAGTCGGCATTTGATTACTTCCTTGCACAGTTTATTTTGCTACAAAACATCCACGTTCTGTGTGTCACTCGTCGTATTCGGGGGACTCAAACTAAATGGTTAAACAAGGACATACTCAGACAAATAAGGGCCAGGGACAAAATGTGGCAGCACTTCAAAGCCTCTGGGTCCCTTACTGACTATAACAACTACCGATCTCTAAGAAACACCTGTAAAAGAAACATTCGGTTACCAAAAAGCTTCTTCTGCAAAAACCTACTTACGAAAGCATCAAGGGACTCAAAGAAGTTCTGGCCTACCACAAAAACCCTCCTTGGAACTAATCATACGGCCCACTCAAGTGATATGTTGATAAATAACATACACTGCAATAATCCACTGACTGTAACCAATGCTTCCAATCACCTCTTTTCAGACCTAACCAGCTACCTGGCCTCCTTCCCACCTGTACACACCACTTCCCCCTCCAGTGATACTGAATCTCTTCACACACATCCTCCTTTCAGGTTCCAGAGTATAACAAGAGCAGAAGTTCTAAAACTTCTCCTCTCCATCCCTGACAATACCAGCTCGGGCACAGATGGTCTGGAACCAAGGCTCCTAAAAGCTGCTGCCCCACTCATAGCCTCTCCCTTAACCAAAATCTTTAACCTATCTCTATGCCATATTCTAGTTCCTAATATCTGGAAAATAGCTAGAGTCACACCCATCCCCAAGAAGGGTGATCCAAAAGAAATTAAGAACTACCGTCCCATAGCAATTCTCTCTGCGCTTAGCAAAATCTTGGAAAAACTATTGTCTACCCAATCCATTGAATATCTTCAGAAGTATAACCTTCTTTCCTGTTCCCAGCATGGCTTCCGCAAAGGCCACAGTACTTCCACTGCCCTACTTAAACTCACGAACAACATCTATGCTTCCATGGACTCTGGTCCTATGACAGGCGCAGTTTTCATCAATTTAACCAAGGCTTTTGACCTGGTTAACCACTCCCTTCTTCTTTCTAAACTACGCTCCTTAGGTTTCTCCACTGATGTAGTGGCCTGGTTCAATAGCTATCTGTCTGACAGAAAGCAAGCAGTAGTCTTTGACTCAGCCAAGTCAGATGTTTCATCTATACATGTTGGCGTGCCTCAGGGCTCTATAATTGGCCCTTGCTCTTCTCTCAATCTTTATTAATGACATTCTGTTGCTTGCAGCTCCTGTTCAACCCTGTTGTCATGAGATTACCTTGTTATCTACCATAGTGCAAGACACGCTTCCCGACATAAACCTCCCTCTTGCCTCTGACTTCGCAAGCATTCAGTCCTGGCTAGCTGAGAACAAACTTGTTCTCAATACTAGCAAGACCTACTCCATGCTCTTTGGCTCACTTGCCAGACTTAAAGTGAACCAACATGCCTTCAAAATCTCACGTGCAGAGGGCTCTCCACTGGACAGTGCCAGTTCCTTTAAATATCTGGGCATTACTCTTGATTCATCTCTTGATTTTGACCTATGCATTTCCACCACCTGCAAAGCTGTCAATGCTAAGACAGGAGGTGCATACCGCACTAGTTATGCCCTCACTCCATCAGCTAGACTAGCTGTGGCTCAAGGCTTTCTGCTCCCAGTCCTGGCCTATGGCTCAGCCACTTACATATCTGTCTCTAAATCCTCCCTGCTAAAAGGGGACACCACCTATAATAGAATCTGCCGCTATGCCTCTGCAGCCCCACACTTCAAACATCACTGTCAGCTCTATGCTGACCAAAACTAGCCTTGCCCCTGTACGTATCAACTTCAGTCTTATGGCTCACTGATTGACTGCATTACTAGAGCAGGCCTCCCCCTATCCTTTGCCTCTCTTCTTCACTCACAACCTCTCAACTATGGGCTCCGATCTGCTGACCAAACCCCTCTTTACATACCTAGGTGCAAAACCAATATGGGTACTCATGCTTTCTCTTACGCGGCACCAATGTACTGGAATTCCATACCTCAAACTATATGTCAAGCTCCCACGCATGCTAGTGTAACTCTCCTACAAATGGGGGTTCCTAAAAGCCGTTTAGGAGCTGCCTAAGTGTCCCCCCGGTGTTGGCGTTTGGCGCTTAAGCCGTTTGAATGGCTCTGTGAGCACTTGTAGAGCCTCCACGTACTGTCTCTTTAAGAGTTGTCTGCTTGCAGACACCATTATTGCTCATGAAGGGGACTGTGTGTTTCCCTGCTTGAGTCCCGCTAGAGCTGTAATGTAATTGCTCCTCTTTGGCGTCGCTGGAAGTGCAAGGGGAGCCCACTTGAAGAATGTAACTATTTTGCCTACAATCATGTAGAGTAATAGTGAAAATGCAGTAGTTTAACCTGCCTTTGTTGCAGCTAGGACACTATGTACTGTGCCCCTCCATTTTGGACCAGAACTGGCTGAGGGGTCCAATAGGGGCAAGGGGGCATCTAAAATGGAGTAAATAGCGACCAGCCAGAGTCCGGACTCTTAATGGAGCCGGCTGACCAATGAGGATATAGCTAGTAATTCTGGGAAGTGAAGTCTGGACTATGGTGCCTTTTTTGCACCAATGAGGGCAGTAGTGAGTAACTGGCATCTGCATCCCACCAATGGGATTGGGTGGCACCCAAACTGGATTCTCTGCCCAAACTGCCCAGAGTCAGAGTCATTGGTGATCGTGAAGGTAGAAGGAGCTCTGGCTCCTGCGCTGTGGAAGTCTGCGTGGGAAGCACGTGTGGCAGGCCAAGAAGTCGGGTGATAGTATCGCCTGAAGGAGCGGACAAGATCCGAGGAGCAGTGCAGGCGGAGGAGGCTGTACGTTTACAGCTACCTACCAGGCTCACCCTGTAGAGGACTGGAGAATCTGCTTCAATCACGCTCGGTCTGTCAGGACAAGTGAAGCTGCATAGTTTGGCCCGGTGGTGCAGTGAAAGCGATCGGGAGTATACAGCAGCTGTCTGGTATGGTACCGTCTGCTCTTTATATAAATGTGTGGACAAGTGTTGAATTACAGGCTCGGTCCTGTGAGTAGTGCGAGAGCGATCTTCCTGTTGGAGTCGTGAGTACTAAATCAGGGTAGCTCCCTGTCAGATGTGCATAGTGAGGGCAACATTTGTCTGGCTGCTTTACTGGCTACATGAACTGAGCCTGCTGGCTCTGCTTAACTCTTAGGAATCAAATGCTTGTTTTCTGCGTCATGGCCCCAACTCAGCTGCATCAAGAGGCTAGCCTTCTATTGCCTGGGTACCCAGAGACAGTGACTTAGAGTTAGCCTGTGCACAGTGCTATAATATATATATATATATATATATATATATATATATATATATATATATATAGCTAGATTAGAGTGGTAAGCTAATTAACCTGATTTCCCCCAGTCCTTATCTCCCCCTAAATAAATCATATTGTTTGTTTTGCAAAGGTATACTGACTGAGCTGTGTGTCTATGTTGAATTACTGTACAGTGGTTATTGTATAACTGCATCTTACTTTACAGGGGGTCCCCAGAGCCAAGCAGATTGAACCAAAGCTGGGGGTTAGTGTACATGGCAAGGGTACTGTGGATGACTTGTGTTGGCCAATAGTGGGAAGAAAGGGGAGTTGCAGTGACACAGAGGGCTGTAACTGAGTCAGATTAAACTGTTTCAACCCCGACCTCTGGGTGGAGGCACCCACCATCGGATCCAGGCCCCCCAACCTGTTAACATCAGAGCAGGCAGGGGTAATAGCCCTTGGGATAGCGCCCCCTAGGGGTTACACTAGTTTTAAGAAACTTCACCGAGATCACCTGCGTGCTGCTAACCCCTGCACTTGCTTTCATCCGACTTAGATCATCTGTTCTCCCTGCCCTCTGTTTAATCTTGGAAATCTACTTCTTATCACCTCGTTCTATTTCTCCTAAATCCTCCTACATATTCCTCTCTTATTCCTTTACCCTCCTCTTTTGTTTCCCACCTCCCCCCCCCCATTCTCTCCTCCTCTTTTACCACAAGTGGCACTTATTGTACTTGACTGTGTATAGTATTTCTCTCACATAGTTTCTGATTGTATTGTTATTTTTGTCTAAAATGTATTTGACGGTATTATACCGAACAATGTTGTTCTACACCTAAGTTTGAATGTTTGTGAAATCCCTCCTAACTGTGTAACTTTTTCCATGTGCTGCGTCACATGTATACTCATGTATTTCAAACTGTATTTCTCCCGGGTCGTGCCTGAAAATAGGTATGTTTATGCCTAGTGCACTCACCTGGTTACCAAAAGCAAATAAATAAATAAAATCAGGTCTTAATAATGATGTATACAGTATCTAGCGTCTCCAGGTTATTTTAAACTTGGGCTGTGTCTTATTGACAGTTGCTGTTAAAGCTTCCATCCTGTAAATAGACAGCTTTATATCCTGCCATTGTGTTATGGTTATAGGCTCTTGGGTCAGCCATTTTTTTGTAATGGCTTTTTGGGCTGTAAGGGAACAGATTCTAAGCAGCTTTTTGGTATTGGGATCTCTGCACTCAGGAGGAATTTCTGAAAAAAAGAACAGACCGGCGGTAATAATTAATGTGTGAAGATAGACCTCAATGCCTCTTGGAGGGCCTGGAAATATTGACCCAGCCTAGGGCAGTGCCACATAATGTGGGACAAGGCAGCCAGGGAGTATCCACAGCCTCGCCAGCAGGCAGATGTCCTGATGGGTTATACAAACATACGAACATACGATGTGCCAGCAGAAACAGACCACCGGGTCTATCTAAGTCTGCTTGAGTGTGCAGCCAACACCCCTAGTTTGCAGCTGCCCCACACCCCTCCCCTTTGTCATCCCACTGCCACCCCACCTCCCCCACCCTCACTTTCCCTGTCCCATGCCCTTTGAAGCTGTTCACAGATTTACATGATACCACCATTCTGGTAGGGCATTCCATTTTGCTACCACCCTCTGCAAAGTAGTGTCTCCTCATTTTCTTCCTAAATCTTCCCCTCTATTCTTATCCCATGCCCCTGGTGATTCTCCTCCCCTCCTTAACTTAAAGACCCCATCTGCCCCATCCTTATTGATTCTCCTCAGATACTTGAATATATCTATCATGTCCCCCCGTCCCTTCTATCCTCCATGGTGTACATATTCAGGTCTCCCAGTCTGCTGTCATTGTCTCGCCCCTCCATTCCACATATCATCTTTGTTGCCCTCCTCTGCACCCCCTCCAGTAGCCTGATATCACGCTTTAGGTATGGCCTCCAAAACTGTACACAATACTCTAAGTGCGGCCTTACCAGTGACCTGTAGAGGGGCAAGATCACCTCTCTTCACCTGGATGAAAACCCCCTCGCTATGCACCCCAGCATTTTGTTCGCTTCTGCAGCTGCTCTCCTGCACTGGACAGTGTTGTTCATGGTCCCTGATATCATTACCCCTAGGTCCTTCTCCTCCTCAGTGATCCCCAGCTTAACCCCCAGACAGTATTCTCTCCTTGGGTTCTTCACCCCAAAGTGCATAACCTTACATTTTTTTGCATTGAACCCCAGCTGCCACCTCTCTGATCACTCCACTAGCTTGCATAGGTCCCCCTGCAGCTGCTTACATCCCTTCTCTCCATACACCACTGCTCCGATTTTGGTGTCGTTAGCAACAAGACTTACCTTGCTCACCACCCCATGTGCAATGTCCGATATGAAGAGCCCAAACAATACTGGTCCCAACACAGAGCCCTGTGGCATCCCACTCATCACCAGCCTTGGAGGTGAAAGCTCCCCTCTCACCACCACCCATTGCAGCCTGCCACTCAGCCAGCTCGTAATCCAGTTCATCATTTTTGCCCCTACCCCTACACCAGTTAACTTCCCCCTAATCTGCCCATGAGGCACCGAATCGAAGACCTTGCTGAAGTCTAAGTAAAGAACATCCACCGCATGACCCTTATCCAGCTCACCTGCCACCCAATCATAATATTGTATGAGGTTGGCTTGACAAGACTTCCCTGAAACAAACCCATGCTGCCTCACATCCTGGAGGTCATTGTCCTCCAGGTACGACACCAGTATTTCCTTCAGTATCGTTTCCATGAGTTTGCACAATATGGAGGTGAGACTTACCGGACGATAATTACCCAGTTCATCCCTTGGCCCACTCTTGTGTAATGGTACTACATGTGCCATCCTCCAGTCCAGTGGCACACATCCTGACTCCAGTGAGGTGCTGTACAGATCTGCCAGTGGCTCCGCCAACACCTCCACCATCACCCTCAGCACCCTGGGGTGGATACCATCCGGCCCTGGTGCCTTATCTACCTTCAGTGCCCTCAGTCCCTCTAGGACTCTACTTGCCTCAATTCTTCCATTTGTCACCTCATCTCCCCCTGTCCCCACCCTCCCAGTCCATGCAGGTAGTGGTCCCCCTTTTTCTTCTATGAACACTGAGCAAAAGCATTCATTCAGTGCTTCTGTCTGCTCCTCCCACTGTTCTGTCCACTCCCCACCCCTTTTTGTCCTCACTATTGTCTCCTTGCACTTCCTTTTCTCCTTGATGTGTCTGAAAAAGTTCCCTCCCCCCTTAATTCCCTGTGCTAATCTCAGCTCCCTCTGGGCCTTGGCTTCTCCCACTTTTCTGGTCACCTTCCTGGACCATCTTGCATATTCCTCCCTGTCTACTTCTCTCCGTCCTCCTAAACCTCTGGTGTGCCACTCATTTTGCCCTGAATTTCAGGGGTCCAGAAGTATAGGAGTGTAACCTTCCATGAGAACTCTTTCCAGCTAATGGCTTCTGTTCCCCAGTGTATAACATTTAGATGCCTATGCCATGTTTTGTCAGGAATTTGGATTCCCAAATCCCCTGCCCATGCTGCCCTAGTCCTCTCAATGAGTTCCCTTTCTGGGACAACATTGCTTTATATAGCTATGAAATTGCATGTTCTAGGCTGGCTTTGCCCTCTAATGACTGCCACCAGGGTAGACACAATCAGGGGCAGTGGGGCATCACTCCAAAGATCCCGGGAGAGGGAACCAATGTAATCTAGAACCTGGAAATGCCAGAATCTGTTCTGTGGGCACAATCCATATTGTTCTATCAGCTCAGCCACAGTTAGGAAACATCCCACCCTGATAAAGTGTATTACCATGTGCTATCCTGCTCCCTCCCATCTTCTGAAACTCATGTCCATATGTGCTAGGGGAAAGGAATCTAAGTGAGGGATGGACCCAAGGAGAGGTCTCCATCGTACCAGTTTTACTATGGACAGGTAATCCCACCACATTTTAATAGTGGCTGCTGTGTATGGATTGGTTCCACCCCTCTGCTCCCAGATGTTTTGTTGGGAACAGTAATATTCTGTTAGATTGGAGGAGATCCTCCTCTCTCATCTCTAAAGTTTTCCACCTTGCCAAATACTGATTGTGGCACCAGTAGACCACAGTCCTCAGCTGGGCCGTCTGGTGATATAATTGCAGGTCTGGAAGAGCCAGACCACCCTGTTTCTTAGGCAACTGAAGAACCGAATACCTGATCCTCGGTCTCTGAGTTCCCCAAATGAATCTGGAGTTTCTCCGATTTAGGTCCCTATAGAATTCTTTGGTATTGTTATGGGTAAAGTCTGTGCCAGATATAAAAATCTTGGAAGCAGTACCATCCTAACTGGCTCCACCCATTGAGCAAGTGGAATAGGTATCAGGGCCCATCCCTCCAGACTCTCTAATAATGGAGTGTAGTTAACCGGAAACAGATGAGCACTACAATGGGTTAACTGTACCCCCAAGTATTTCAGCCTCTGGAGGTTCCATTTAAATGGAAATTGCATTTTGATCCTCTCTGAGGGGTTGTAATTTAACTGTAAGACCTCTGTTTTATCGGGATTTATTTTGTAGCCTGCTAAGGCCCCAAATGTCTTCAATGCCTCCCACGACGGTTTCAGGGCTTTCTCTGGATTAGTTAAATAAACAAGGAGGTCATCCACGTGTAACCCCCTTTGTTACCCGGGGTTACTAGAATCCCAGTAAGACCTAGTAGTAGGCAGGGAAGGCAGCTTGTGAAATTCCAGTTAAATGGGTTTCACACTGTCTCACTCTGTTCTCAGTCTCAGCTGAGACTGAGGGATGACATCACCATAGAACTATCGCAGCTGCATGAGCCACAATGGAATCTGCAGCAGGGAGTTGGAGTAGAATGTTGGGAGGTTTGAACAGTAGTCTGTAGTCAGTTGGCATTTGGAGCTTGTTGTGAGAGGAGCACAGCAGCTCTGTGCTAGGCTCTTGGAGCCTCAGCCCTGAAATAGGGCTACAGTTAGGGAAAGGTGTGTGTTTCCACCTAAAGAGAGACACAGTGAGTTATTTTTAAAGTGGTGGAGACCGCTGATTGGGTCTCTGTGCCCCATCCCTCAGGGGATGGGGCAGGAAGGTTTACCTGCATTTCCAGGGCAACCCCCTGGCTACTGCTAGTGAAGAAGCTGCCTTATTTTGTCCAAGAGTCTGGGAAACAAGAAGATTTTGTGATTCGCCTGTGGGGCACCTGCAACTGGAGGGTGAGTTCTGCTCTTTCTAAAGGGCCCATGTTTCACCCCGTACTTGTGTTAAAGTGGGGACTGGACTACTGAAGTAGTGGGAGGCCTAGAGTAATAGGCTTAGCCAAAAGTAAAAGTATGTTCAAGTCCAGCACATAGGGGAAGTCAAGATATGTAGAAGAGATGTGACATCGTCTACCCAGTAATCTATATTGCCAAGCTTTCAGAAAAGAGTTGTTTAGTTTCAGAGAAATGGACGGGTATGGATTGTGGTTGCTGGAGTGGGAGACCCCCCCCATCTTTAGTAACCAGGTCCACCTCTACGGATTTGCTCTGTGGAATTCTACTTTGCCTCATGCACTTGGCCAGTGATGAGGAAAGTACCCAGATGTGGGATTAGAAGGAAAATTCCCTCTAGGAGTCGAAGGCTCTAAGATGGTTTGGGGAGCCACCAACAGGAAAACTGGTATATTCCCATAGGGGACCGAGGATCAAGTGGCCGGCAGGGGAGCCGGGCCATGGGGAAAACCCAAGTACTGTACAAGTCGGGCTGTGTACCCAAAGCTGTGTGCAAGTCCGGGCTGTGTGCCTGGTGTGTTTAGAGCCTGAGGACTGGAAATGTGAAGAAGTGTTCTGTTGTCTCTAATCTGTATTACCAGGAATGTAGCCCCGTGGGGGTCTGTCTATGCTTTGTTTGTTCAGCTTGGATGTGAATAAAAGCCACACTGTAGAATCCCATTCCTGGTTTTGGACATTACAGTTATTGCTTCCTGTGTTTAGATTTACTTGGGTGCCGCTGTACAGAGTAGCCAAACCTAGGCCCCCTGTGCCAAGTAACCTAGTCCTCCCCGAACCCAGTCCCCACCAGGTACTGCTGTCAGCTTCAACAGCATACCACCTGTCATTTTGCAAAAAGGCAAGGGTCTGGGGGGTACAGACATATAACGCCAGTTTATGGCTCTCCCCTCCTATGTCCAATCCTGTTATTTCCCTATTCTGTCATAGTGCCTGTGCCAATGGCTCCAGGTACAGAGCAAAGAGGAGCGGGGAAAGGGGGCATCCCTGTCTCGTGCCCGCTGTTTAAAGGCAGTGGTGCTGAAAGCTCCCCATTTGCCTTTATATAGGCCATTGGGGATGTGTATATGTTATTTATGATCTTAATAAAGGGATCTGAAAAACCCAGTTTTTGCAATACCTCCTCTAAAAATGGCCATGTCACCCGGTCGAAGGCCTTCTCTGCATCCAGGCTTAACATCAAGAAGGGGGCCCCCGACCGGGCAGCATGGTATAGGAGGCGGAGTGATTGTTTAATATTATCTTTCATTTGTCTACCTGGGTCGAACCCAGTCTGGTCCAGGCCAACCAGAATGGGAAGTGTCTGTTCCAATCTCCCAGCAACCACCAATGCAAATATTTTGTAACCAATGCTGAGTACCGAAATAGGTCGGTATGCTACACAATGGGTGGGGTCCTTTCCTGGTTTCGGGATGCTAGTGATTGTGGCATAGTTCCAACTCCACAGGAGTGATTCCCCTCCCTGGACCACCTTACAGACATCCAGCAAGGGGCCACTTAAAAAGGACCTAAAAAATTTCAGAAACTCCCCTGTGTAGTCATCCGGGCCAGGGCTTTTGTTAGTTTTTAGTTTTGTGATGGCCTGATTTAGTTCCAGTTCGGAGATTTGTTTATCCATCACCTGCTGGAGAGATTCAGAGAGGGCCGGCAGGTGAAGGTCTGCTAAATAGGCCCGAATTTGTTCCCCTTTCTGGGGAACATAATAAGGTGTAAAGAACCTGATAGTATTTTGCAAAATTTCAAATAATATGCTGTGCAGATCTATCATCTGCCCCATTTCTGGATCCCTAATTTGGGTGATTATGGATCGGGCTGTTTTTTGCCTTAATCTATGGGCCAAAAGTCTAGTGGCTCTAGGGCCGCTTTCATAATATTTTGGATGCAAGTATTGTAGCGCCTGCTCTGTTTGGATATCCAGCAAATGCTGTATCTGCTGTCTAGTAGCTTGCAATAATGGGCTTACTGCTTTATCCCCATCCACATGTTGTTTCTGAAGGTCCTTCAGCTGCCACTGAAGGTGTTCCAGACGTTGTCTCTGTTGTTTTTTGTAGTTAGTGGCAAACTTAATAATGTCTCCACGTAGGACCACTTTGATTGTGTCCCACAGGGTGGCCCTACTCACTACAGGTGAGCTATTATCCTGTATTATCTGGGACATTCTGTCCTCTATCATTTCTTTAAAAGCTGGTAGGTTTAAGAGAAAGTTGTTTAACTTCCATAGCCTCTGCCCCTTCACAGAGGACCAGGTCATCCTGAGCAGCAGCTGAGAATGATCAGAAAGGACTGAGGGTGTGTGCTGGCAGCACTCAACTAAATGCAAATATTCTTTTGTTATTAGGAAAGAGTCTATTCTGGTATATATACCATGGGAGCTAAATAGTGAGTATTTATTTATTTTATTTATTTGAATCTAGGATTAAAACATACCTTTGAGCCAAGGCTCTTTTACAAAGGTTCCATGTCAGTAGTACAGACAATTAGCATCAAAATGGTTACAGATTAGTTACATGGTACAGGATAACATATAGTAACTGAGGATGACATTAGGAATTAGAGGTGAGGCGTGACAGACAGAAACTAGGAAGAAGACAGTAGGGGGAAGGGCTGAGGAAGGGGATGGCATATGCGGGAGATGGCAGAGTGAGGCAGCCGATGGGCATTGTCAGGACAGACACGGGGTAAGTGCATTGGAAGTGGCTGTGGACATGTAAGTGCAGGTAGAGAGAACAGAACAGACACCAGGGTGGTCAGAGGCAGTATAGGGGCCATTGCTTGTTAGGTGGTGCAACCACAGGTGTTGGTTCCTATAAGGGGAAGGCGGAGCTTAGTTTTGAAGACACCAAGTGATGCTGTGGAGGAGATGTCTCCATAGAGACTGTTAAACCAACTTGGGACCCTGTAAGAAAACAACATTTGGCCTTGGGATGTGCGGCAGTTGGGGATATGCAGGATTTGGGGCTTAGTGCTCCTGGTGTTGATGGTGTTGATTTTGGGTTTAAGGAGAGTGCTGACTCCAGGTGGTGCCTTACCCAGTAGGATTTTCTTAGCTGTGATGCAGGTTTGGTATTTGATTCGGTTGTTAAGTTGCAGCCACCCTGTTTTAGAGTAGAGGTCACAGGTGTGGGTGAGACGGTGGGAACCAGTAACGAGACGGCAGGCTTGATTGAGGGAAGTTAAAACTCATTTGAGAGAGGAAGTTGTGGCAGATCCATAGATAACGAGGCTGTAGTCGATGATGCTGATGATGGAGCTCTGGACGGCGACAGACAAAGCTTCTGGGGTTAGATGTTTCCTATGTCGGAAAAGAAGGCCCAGCCTGGTGTTTGCTACCTTTGCCACATTATTCATGTGAGGAACATAGGAGAGATTCGAGTCTAGGATGAGACCAAGGTATTTAAAGGTATGGACTTGTTCAAGGGTGATTCCTTGTTTGATTTTAATGGAGAGTTGACATTGTTTGAGTTTGTTGTGAGTGCTGCAGAAAATCATGGTCTTTGTTTTTTCCTGGTTAAGGATCAGTTTGTGTTTAGCATACCAATTTTCGACTGCTGAGGAGGCACTCTGGAAGTTTCCTTGAAGATGTACTGGATCATGGTGGGAAGCCAAGATGACAGCATCATCCACGTAGAGTAGAAGTTGTTCAAGACAGGACTCTGGCAGTGAGTTCAAGAAGAGGCTGAAAAGGAGGGGGCCCAGGATTGAGCCCTGCGGGACACTGGACTGGACTGGTCTTGAGTCTGAGAGTGTGTCCGCAATTTTCACTCTTTGGTACCGATTGTCTAAGTAGCTCTTGAACCAATCCACTGAGTTGGGTGAGAGCCCTGCTAGCCGCAGCTGGGCAAGTAGTAGATGATGGTTGACGGTATCAAAAGCTTTAGTTAAGTCAATGAAGGTGGGCTCAGTTTGTTGACTGTTATCTAGTGAGTGATGGACTGCACCAGTAAATTCGAGTAAGGCCGTGGAGGTGCTATGACCTTTTCTAAAGCCATGCTGCTCCTTGCACAGGATGCTGTGCTTGTCTAGGTAGTCAGTGAGCTGGTCTGACACAATCCTTTCCAGGGCCTTGGAGAGTGGAGGTAGGATGGAAATTGGACGGTAGTTCTCATGTGCTGTTTTGTCACCACTTTTATGAATTGGGGTTACCGAGGTGGATTTCCATATGTCCAGGAACTGGCTGAGGTTGAGGGAGAGGTTAAAGATCCTGGTCAGTGGCCAGAAAACTTCATTAAGGGTGAGCAATAGTAGTTTGAGGTTGAGGGAGTTGTTGCTTGCTCTGGAGTCACTGATGGCTTTGGTAATATAACTGCGGACCTGATGCATTTTTACTGCTTTAAAGTGAAAGGAAGGGTAGCTGGTGGGGGCTGAGGAGGCAGTGGGATCCTCTTCATCGAAAAAACCTTTGGGGAGTACAGAACTGAGGTCCGTGAAAGTGACATTGAAAGTATCAGCAATGAGTTTCTTGTCGAGTGTGGTTACACCATTTATGCAGAGTACTGATGGGGGTGATTTAGACTGCTTCCCGATGACTTCTTTTATGTTATTCCAGAAGTCCCTTCCATCGCCCCATGTGTTAGTGAGGGTGCTATTGTAATAGGTGATCTTCGTTTCCAGGATTTGTTTGGTGCAGTCGTTTCATGTGCGTTTGTAGTTAGTGATATCAATTTGTCTCCCAGTGCTTCTGGCAACCTCCCAGAGGTAGTCCCGAGCTTTTAGTCACCTCAGTAGGTCACCGATGAGCAAGGGGTTGCAAAGTGCTTTGACTTTGCACTTTTTGAGGGGTGTATATAGGTTGCAGGCTTGATTAAAGATTCTGATGAAGTGATCAAGTGTGGTGTTCACATTAGTTGCTAAGAGGATTGGGGACCAATCCTGTTGACGAAGGAAGGTCTTAAGATGGGGTAGCTTTCCTCTATGTAGGACTCTGCTTGTAATAGTTTTAGGAGGGGGCTTGATAAATTTGTTGGACCAGAAGCAGTTGACAGGGGAGTGGTCACTAAGTGTGTCAGGGAGGACAGCGGTGTTAGTGATCCTGGCGAGGTGGCTGGTTAGGATCCAATCCAGCAGGATGTTGGTACCCATTTTATAATTTGGCCTGGTTGGGGAGCTAACCACCTGGGTAAGGTTTGCTGCTGCTATGGAGTCCCTAAATGCCCAAGTATCTGCAGCAAACCAGTTAATATTAAAGTCGCCGAGGAAGACAGTTTCAGAGTCAGGTGAGAGGGATTTGGTAAAGTCCAGGACTGCGTTAAGCCCATTTCCTTGCTCCTTTGGTAGAATGTAGATTGTGACAACTGTGATTGCTTTGTTGTGAGCACCAAGGAGGATCTTGATAGGAAGAATCTGCGCTATGGTGTTTTGGGGGGTGTGGCTGATGTAGTGCCCCCGGATAGTGTCCTTGAGGTACAGGATGCAGCCACCACCTCTTTTAGCTGTTCGATCAAGCCAGAAAACATTGTACCCAGGGAGGGAGATAGCATGGTTGGGGACCAAGGGTGAGAGCCAGGTTTCAACGACTTCTAGTATGTCCGGGCTATGCTGGCAGGCAAATGTCTGAAGAGCGCCGAGTTTGTGAAGGAGACTACAGATGTTAAGTGAGATGATTGAGAGGGATCCTGCTTGATTGTTCCGGGTTGTTCCTAAGGACGGGGGGCTGGGCCAGGATTGGGGTGAATGTTACCAGACAGTAGCAGGAGAAGAAGTATGAGCTGAAGAATACCAGTATGAAGTACCCATGCCTGGTGCCTTTTCCTTTGGGCCAGGTGACAGCTAGATTCCCCAGGGCATATAAAAGGGTGGAGGTGGGGGTATAGTGTGGCAGCAGTAGCGATGGACAGGGAGAGTTTCCAACGGCCATTCAGGAGAAAGGGCCAATTCCTAGTGATTGGCAGTACCCAAGGTGGGTACATGAGATCGAGAGGAAGGGTGCCTTGGGTGTGTGTGTGTGTGTGTGTGTGTGTGTGTGTGTGTGTGAGTGTGGTAGATATTTGGGACTGAAGGAAAGCAGGTACTGGGGGGGTGGAGGAGAGGGAATAGGGAAGCTGTGAGGATGAGGAGGGGGAAGGGGTACAGAGTGCTGGCTGAGTACATGCTATAGGTGAAGGGGGGAGTAGAAGGAGAGCAGGTACAGGGAGCAGGAAAGGAGGGAGGCACTAAGTGAGAGAGACAGTAGGTAACAGTGAGGTGGAAGCACGAAGTGGTAAAGAGGGACTAGGCACGCAAGAGGCTATGGAGGAAAGTGGGGGAGGTGGCGGTAAAAAACGTTGAGTAACAGAGGGACAGGAAGTAGCATCACTGTGTAACGAGCACAGAAGTGAAAGGGTGGGAGAGAGCGAAAGAATGCCAAGGGGTAGAGGCCAGACACGGAAGCCAATGGGAGAGTGTAAGGAGGAGTAAAACAGGCGTGAGAACCATCTATTTAATTAAGGCTGGGGTGGGGAGGGCAGGTGTAAAATTTTGGCCGTGGCCACTGGTTTTCAATGGGCACAGCAGCTCCAAGTACGAAGACAACAGCAGGCCAATCACAGAGGTACAAGAAAGGGCAGGGTCCAATCAGGGTGCACTGCTGTGAGCAACAGCCAATGGCAGCAGCTCAGAGCAGCCCCGGTGAGACAGGCAGCCTCACCTGGCTTAGGAGGTTCCTAGGACGGCTTGCTGGAGGGCAGCAGAGCGGCAGGAGGTACCATGCTACAAGTGGGTCAGATTGCCGTCGTGTGGGCCCGTGAGGCAAGGGCAGTGACCCGGCTTAGGAGGTTTCTAGGACGGCTTGCTGGAGGGCGGCAGAGTGGCCAGAGGTGCCGTGCTGCAAGTGGGTCGGATTGCCGGCATGTGGGCCCTTTGTCCTGGGTAAAGGGCCCTTCAAGCATCCACCCACTGTACCCCTTAAGATAGTTCAGTGTTGCCTTTTGAGCAGTGGTTCTTTTAACTGATTTGGGGTTGGAGGTGTCTTCTGGGCTGTAAATTTGGTTGTGATCCCCTCCCACAATCATGGTACCCTTATGGAGTTCTGTTATTTTTTGGCACAGCCCTCTGATCACTGCACCCTTTGTGCCCGGTGGTATGCACAGAGATGCTATGGTAATAGGGCTGCCCTCCAACATGCCGGCTACAACCACCAATCTGCCCTATGGGTCAGTGTAAGAGTCGATCTCTTGAAACTGGGTAGACTGAGGGATCAGGATCGCCGTGCCCCTCCGCTTCTCTCCCTTATAGAATGATGCCACTACCCAAGTGAAACTGAACTTAGCCAGCTTTTGATGTTCGTTCCCACTCAGATGGGTCCCCTGGAGTAGTATAAAAGTTTGTTTCTGTTTTTTAATGGTAGTAAGCACTCTGTATCACTAAATGGGATTATTTAGGCCATTAACATTTTGAGAGATAAAACCAAATGCGAATTATTAACCATTTACCCAGATTTTTTCCTCCTGGGCCTCGTCAATGCCTCTCTGATTTGGCATAACTGTACTGCATTTACTCAAAACCCCTCATACACAACCCCCTTACAAACTCAGCACACCCCTGCATGAAATTTGTGTACTATTGCTTAGGAGTAGTGTTTTCCCTCCCTGATACCATTCAAATTGTTCAAGTCTGTCAAAGATGAACACAAATAACCAAAAACACACATAAACTTTTACGACCCTATTTACAAGATGACTCCCAAGGCAGGGGAGTACAGTTTGGTACTCCCTACATGCCCCAGAGAGTAATCCAAAGTGAGCACTCCCTGAGCTGGAGGGGAGGTGGCCACAAAAAGCTTCATGCCCTCCTGAGCTCGGTATGAACTGGCTCTACAATGGTGACAATAAGAAAGAGAACTGTCACCCCCATCATGTGTAGGTTGTGGCCATTAACATCATGCCCTCCTCCATTTGTTTGGTACATTAATATAATTAGAATCCTTTGAAAAGGTATTATCATAAGACCCCCTCCTTTTCTCATCCAACAAATACATCAGCCAACCGGCTCCCTAGATAGTGATATCTAAAAGGAACTACTGCAAAAGCATGAGGGGGTAAGTCTCAAAGGGACAAGAATTCAAAACTATTTCTTGAAACATATAAACAGTTACAATGGCTTAAACCTGCCCTGCCATCCTCATCATGCATAGACCCCCCCCCAGTTCGTTTAAACAGAGTGTCTTGTCATTTTAAAAAAACAAACAAGATGTCTCTTTGATGTAAATAAATGGGGGGGAGTCTCTCCTGTAAAACACCCACGGTATAAGCTAATATGCAATGAGGTAAACCAGGCATTTCAAGGAGACTCCAGGCGGCAAAGTACTTTTAAACAGAGAAACATCTCTGCGTGGGAAGCAAAACCCCCATGTTACTTGCAGATTTAAATACCAACATGAAAACGAACTGTTCCATGGATCAGTTTCCCCAGCTTAGACTAGTTTGGGAACAGCCCTGAAGCATCAGGGACTTCAATCAGTTCAGTCCAACCGAGAGTCCAAGACCAAAAGGGGAGAAGCAATATGTAAATAAAATCCCAGCTGGCTCACCACTTCTTCAGGTGGGTTCTTCGTTGTCCGCTGAAAGGTTGTTTTGCTTTGCTGGAGGCTTCATTTTCTTTAGGAGTGCTTTTATATCACCTAGTGTTTTCGGTGCTTCTGCTCAGGCCACATTTTTGTGAGGGTGCATTCCAGAAGTGTGTCATTCAGAACGAGATGGCTAGAAGTGTTGCTCTCTTAGTTCCTGCTGTGCCTCATTAGGAGATTCGTAGGTTATTAAGCCAGTGTCCCAAAAAACTTTAAGTTTGGCCAGATAGGGAGTTTGAAATCGGACCTTGTGCTCTCTCAAGACTCTTAGAATGGGTGAGTAAGCCGCACTCTGTCTAGCAATCTCCACTGGGTAATCGTTATCAAGGAAGAGTCTGGCTGTATTGTATTTCACTATTTTCTTTGCCCACGCTAATCTGAGCAGTTTTTGTTTTTTTTGGAAACTGGACAGCTTGAGGACAATTGATCTTGGTCTGGCCTGGGGGTTTGATGTGCCTACTCTGTCTTAAAATTGAAACCCACCGGGAGCTCCAGTATATCTTTGAGAAGATCCTCCAACAATTCTTCCATCTGGCCAACCTCAGTGCCCTCTGGTAGCCCATAAGTTTGAATATTCTCTCTCCTTGATCTTGCTTCCAAGTCTATTAACTTGTCTCGTATGGTGTCTTGGTGCATAACTAGGAAATTGACTGCTGCATGCAGACTGTGTGAGTCGTCCTCCAGATCGGAGATCCGTTGCTCGGAGGCCTTGGCTCTGGTTTCAACATCCATGAGACGGGATTGTAGAGTCTGGAACTCCTGCTTTGTCTCTGCTCTGAATGCTCTTAACTCCCCTAGCAATATCTCAAATCTTGATCTTGAAAGCTTCTCTGTTTCCTGGTCTGTGTCCATATCGCAGGCCTCAAGACCCGCCGACGAGGAGCTCCGACTTGGCTGATCTGTCTCCATTAATCTCTCTCCATCCCAATGTTTAATGTCTGATTTTGTTCTGAATTTATTCGGTCTGTGCCCTCCTTTATCTTTGGAAGCCATTTTTGGGCCAATTTGTTGTTTTTTAACGAATAGATTCAGAGGGCTGGTATATGGAGATATGAGATCTCTAGGGAGATGCTGCCATGGGGGGATGATGTCACTGAAAGTACTCTATTTTTATTTTTATTTAAACTTTTGTTTACCGGGTAAACAATATGAGCCAAGGCCCTTTTTTAAATGCGACCTGGTGCCATAATTTATGTTACAGTTAAGATGTAATACACAAAGACATATACACAATAGCTCGAACCTTCACTACTCTTTTATTTAAATTTTTTTTTCAGTTTTTATCTGGTTGATTCTGCCTTTATAATGCCAGTCTTCTTGGCATCAAGAGTCCCCAACTGCGATCGGGAACCGGGAACAAGCCGTCACTGTCTAAGGGGTTCCACACTGTGAGTTTGAGAGGAAAAAGAGCCAAAAAAAGAAGAATGCCCCTGACTACTGCAAAGAGAGGGATGGAGAGAAGAGTGTGTGTGTGTGTGTGTGTGTCACCAGAGCAACGGAGAGCAGAGATCACAACAGAACTGCTTTGCTTGCTATACATTGCTTGCACCAATAATTATAAAAAATAACACACAGACGACTGTGTGTCTATGAAGTTTTTTTTTACATACCCTTGGTGTGTGATGACCTGATAAACCTCTCGAGCTTCGCGCTGAGGTTTATGGGTCATCACACACGTTGAGATTGCAAAAAAACTTTATAACACACAGTTGTCTATGCATTATTCTCTATTTAAAAATGGAGAAAACACCCTTTACATTTTTCTTGACTTAAATAGAGTCCAGTGCTTTTATTAAGAATTTAACAAGATCCCTGTCAGCATGAACAATTATCACTAGCATAACTGCACATTCTTTGGGCTGGAAAGGCTGTGACATCATTAAAACAGCCTTCCTGCCCTCAAATAGATGCCATCCTAAACATAAAAATATTTTTTATTTGATATGCTGAAGATGTGTTACTTCTTATTAACTTAATCTAGTTATTGGGCTACTATGCTAATCTTTAAAGTACTCCATTGTGGAATGGAACATACATTTCCTTTAAGTAGTAGACTGAGCTGGCCAAGTGGTGCAGAGGACTAAAAGGCTTGTACCTTACTGCTGCCACATCAGTCACCTGGATTTGGGAACAATCTTGGGTTGCTGGGGGTTGGCTGTGGGCAGGGGGGGATCAAGCCTCCCAAGGACAGCTGTCCACTTCCAGAGAGGGGTACCCAAGCCATCGAAGTCTTTGACTGCCACTGGGTGGAGGCCAGGGGATTGTGCAGGTACTGAGAAGCTTCAAAGTGGTGGGGCTGTGGTTCTGCAGTAAGTGTGCACCTCCACACATGGATGCATTTGCTTGCCATCGCAGCCAGGGGTGGAATGGGGAAAAAATGGAAAATGGAGTCAGGCAGGCTAAATGAAGCCCTGCCACTCTCCCTTGGCCTGCACCGCTGCTTGGTCCCCGGGGCATGGTTTGATTGTGCTCCGGAGGAGGGATGGCTCTTCCTCCTCTGGCCCTGTCATGGGGGGAATTCACAGGGGATTTAAGTCCTTGGGATTGGGAGAGGCAGTAGCCAGTTATGGGAGGTGGGAATAGGGCTGAGCAGCTGCTCAACTGACATGAGGAGGGTAAAGAAAGTTCCATGGCATAAAACAGTAGACTAGAAAGATGGTTAATTTTTAAAAAGTAACCAATAATCCATTTTAATCACCAATACGACAGGCTGCTCTGAGATGGGGGATATAGTAAAGACTTGTGTATGTCACACTTACATATTTGTCTGTCTTGAAAACTGCCTATCAGATTGCATTTGCCACCAAACTCATATTCAGTGCTATAAGGTCTTACTTGGAGGATATCTCTTTCATCAGGCCACACCTATAGAACTATAGCCACCATGCGCTAGGACCACATGGAAACATTTTTGTCAGCAGTCTACTAGGGGCCGACCATAACAACATCATATGTCAATGTCCTCACTATATAAACGTGAGTGGCCCCGCGTCCTCCTCAGTTCTTTTCCTACCATCGACCATACTTGCTGGACTCCACACAGACACCGTCACTTCAGTCAACCACCAACCTTCAATCACCTTGCTCCTGGTTTCAGCGTTATCTAATTGATCGATCTCTTAAGGTTTCCTATGGTGGATGTCAGTCTACAATCCATGTTCTTGAACATGGAGTGCCTCCGGGTTCAATTCTGGGGCCTGTATTGTTTTCATTATACACAGATGCTATTCCCTATTCATTAGCTTTCACCAAATCAATATTGTACATGAACAATATTATTATTTATTTCAACATCTCTTCCATTGATGAGATCAATATAGCTTTGAATTCAGACTTTACAATATTAAATTCTTGACATTTGCAATCCTGACTCTCCTTAAATACTCAAAAAACTAAATTTTGATTTTCAGATCAAAACCTAAAGTATCTAAATGCAAACCCTTACAGCTTTTTGATTTGAATGATATTCTTTTAGATCAGGGAGTTTCAGGGGAGAAAGGAGGAGGTGCTACTTCACTGAGAGGGTGGTGGAGCCATGGAATGCGCTGCCCAGAGGGCTAGTGGAGGCAGAGACGTTGGAGGGGTTCAAGAGGGGGTGGGACAGGTACAGGGGAAGGATTCTGGTAGCAAAGTCCTGTGCAGCAAGAATATCCGGGACTGGGAAGGGAGAAACCAGAGAGGGCGAGGGGGGCAGCAAGGTGTGGGGGCAGGATGGGGGCCGACCAAATGAGACACGAAAGACCATTAGGCCTATTCTGCTGGCATTTTAGTATGTTAGTATGTTAGGTCACAGAGTTTATATATCTGGGGGTTTTACTGGATTCAACTTTAACCTTTTCACCTCATATAAAAATCATTAGTAGGCAAGTAAATCAACAACTTGGGGCACTGTTTAAATTACAAAACTGTTTAACACAGGAAGCTAGATACTCTGTTGCAACAGGAGTACTGCTGCCCACAGTAAACTATAACTCTTGTATTCACAAATCTGTCTTGCACTGACTTAACCCCGATAACTAAAACATTGCTTGCAATCTGTCGCTTTTACCCTGAAATTGCCATACTGAGCACATCATCAAGTGCTGTATGCTCAGACTGGTTGGTTACCACCTAGACTTAGCTTTTTGTATAATTTATGTTGTGTAGTTGATAAAACTCTGAGAATGGAAAATGCCTCTTTTTATATCCACTGCTTGATCCTAAAAAGACATGCAGAGTCTTAAGATCAAATTAAAGTTTTTTGTTGTCAGTCCCAAAGATTACTATATCAATGGGAGAGCGTGCCTTTTCAGTTCATGCTGCAAAATGATGGAATAACTTGCCATTTACATGTGTTAATGTAGAAAGCCACGTGGCTTTCAAATCCCATTTAAAATCATATTTGTTAGAACAGTTACATTGTAAATGTTTTTAACTATTTAAATCTTTTGCTTAAATCTGCTGTAACTTACATTTTGTACAAATATGTGTTGTCTTTGCCATTGTATTTTGTAATACATGTTGTTAATTTGTATAATCTTCAGCTGCAATTTTTCATGGCTCTGGGTTGTTCCTGAAAAGGACTATTGCTCAGTGTAATTACCCAGTGAACAAAGTAAATAAATAAAAAAATTTAAAAAAAAAATCTTTGATTTTACTTATTTTTATTATTTTCTCACCCTAGTACTTTTACTTTATTTTAAAGTGATTATCGTTTTCTATGTTGATGACCAGCTCCGCGAAACTCTTTCAATATTGTGAGTGGGTGGCAAAATCTACAACAATGATCACGCCTGTGTCCACTGTATCGTAGAGGCCCACTATGTTAAAGCCTGCAAAATCTACCTCGGCTTCAACCAGGCTACCCAGTGGCACCACCAGAAAGCTCTGCAGCCCTTCCTCTTGGAACAGGAGGTAGCCAGAATGGAGAGACAGTGCCAGGTGAAAAGCTCTTCCATGTCGCCGGCCCTGTCCATGGACTCCCACTCCACGAAGGCCTGGGACAAATCATCTTGGAATGGAGCAGGGATAAGTCCCCCCCCCAGTACACTCTCGGTCGCCACTCCATTTGAAGCTGGCCACTGCAGCATCATTGTCCGCTTCAATGGCAACACCTTCTGCCACCCACACCCTCGCTACCACAGGGTCGGCTTTGGCAATGAGTTCCACTGGACCTCCCATGGCTGACGAAGGCTTATCGACACTGGGCCTTCTGATGCTCCTATCAATGCTACTGACCCTGCTGCCTTGGCTGGCAGTGGGTTCCACTGGTTCTGCTATGGCCAGCGATGGCTCATTGACATCGGGGCCTTTGTCTCCCCCATTGATGCTGTAACCCACTCTGTCGATGCCAGGACTCCAGCCTTCCCTGTCGATGCCACAAACTGCACCACTGATGCCAGCCACCATTGATGTCCAGCACTGTCAACGTCCAGACAGTGCTTTCCTCCTTTGTGGAGACCATCCAGTGCCTCATACCTCCTCCTGCTGGCCGGACAACATCGGAACCTTCCAGGCCAGCCCCCACGTCAACGCCTTCCATGACGAAGTACCCTGCTCACTCCAGGGTGTTGATATCCTCATTGTCTTCCTTGCAGTATTCAGAGCCCTTCAACGGGGATCAGGAGTACATCCCTGACCTCATCCCACAAGAAGAGGAGGATGAAAAGGAGAACAATGGAGATAGAAACTCATTAGGGTCTAACTCCACCATTTCTTCAGGGGGGTAGGACTCCTCAAGGTATACCCCAAGGTCTCCTCCTGAAGACCCCTCCTTCATCTCAGTGATGAAGCAGCTCCAGACAGCTATTGGAGTTGATGTTGAGGAGCAAGACATTACCAGGAGAAACCTGGTTGAGTTCCTGGAACTTCCAGATCATCTTCGAGGATATCTCTTTCATCAGGCCACACCTATGGAACTACAGCAGCCAGGTGCCAGGACCACACAGAAACTTTTTTGCTAGCAATCTATTAGTTGCTGCCCACGGCAATGTCATATGTCAGTGTCCTGCACTACATAAACATGGGCAGCCTCGCACCCTCCTCAGTTCTTTTCCTGCCATCAACCATACTCAATGGACTCCCTGGAGACCTTGCTGCTACGGTCAACTACTAAACTTTAATTTTGACTAAGTTTTATTATTTTTCTCACCCCAGTATGTTATCACTTTATTTTTAAAGTGATTGCCATTGTCGTGTATGCTGACAAAAGATCCCGCTAAGCTGTTTCGGTATTGTGAGTACGGTGGAATAGTCTACTCCCACGATGACCATAATGCCTGTGTCTATTGTCTCGGGCTGGCTCATGATGTTAAGGCCTGTGAAATCTGCCTGGAATTCAATCAGGCAACCCAGTGATGCTGCTAGAAATCCCTGCGTCTTTTCATTTTGAGCAGAAGGTAGCCAGAATGGAATGACAGCTCCAGGCGGGAAGCTGCTCCTCATCGTCGGCCAAGTCCTTGGGTTCTCAGTCCTCCAAGACCTGGGACAAATCTTCAGGCAAGCACAAACACTGGGAGAGGGAGCAGAGTAAGGATAAATTCCCCCTGGTCTGTTCCCAGTCACTGCTTAACCTGGTGCCAACCATGGTAGTGTCTTTGTCCACTTCGGCAACAGCATCTCCTGCCACCCAAACCCTTGCTTCCATAGGTTCAGCTTTGGCAGTGAGTTCCACTGGACCACCCACAGCCAGTGAAGGCTCATTGACATCTGGAATTTTGGTGCTGATGCTACAAACCCTGTCGCCTAGACTTCAGTGACCCTCAAGTCGGTTGGCAGTGGGTTCCACTGTTCCCTCTATGGCCAGTGATGGTCAATCAATGTTGGGACTCCAGCCTCCCCTGTTGATGCTGCAAGGAACTTTGTCAACATCAGGTGCTAAACCTTCCTACAGGACACCGTCGACATGCAAAGGGTGCTCTGCTCCTTTGTGGAGATCTTACAGTGCCTTGTGCCTCCTTCAGGCCTGACAATGCCAGGGCCTGCCAGGCCAGCCCCTCCCGCTTCGGTGCCTGTTCATCAACATGCCCTGTTAATTCCTGAGCATTGGCATCCTCATTCCCCTCCTTGCAGCCTTCGGAGCTCATCGATGAGGATCAGGAATACGTACCTGACCTCTTACCACAAGAGGAGGAAAAGGAGGAGGAAGATATGGATGGCAGCACAGATAGATCTGGCTTCACCATTTCCACCGGGAGTAAGGACTCTGCATTACACACACCCAGGTCCCCTTCTGAAGATTCATCCTTCATAGGGGTGATGAGACAGCTCCAAACTGCCATGGGCATTAAAGCCCAGGAAGAGGACATCACCCGGAGGAACTTAGTGGAGTTTCTAGAGCTGCCAGATTCTCCTCCTCTGGTTATTCCTCCTTTATTGGCTGTATTGGAGGATGCCACCCTGGCTGCCTGGTATAGGCCAAGCTTGATTCCTGCCATGCCCACAAAGGCAGACAAACTATACCAGGCTCTCTCAGGGAAGTCCTTCTTCACGGGACAGCCTAAGGCAGATTCGGTTGTGATTAAAGCACCCCATGATAGATTCAAGGTGCATAAACACCTCAGCTTTTTCCCACCAGATAAGTAGTCAAGAAATCTGGACCCCATAGGAAAGAGAACCTTTGCCTCAACCACAGTGGGCCTCAAAATAGCTAACTATTAGGCCCATATGGTTAAATTTCAGAATGCCCTTTGGAAAAAGGCTAAAGCAGTAGCCCAAGCCTTTTCTGAGGGTCCCCAGAAACAGGAGATGCTCAAGGCCCTCCAAACTGGGGCTGGTAGGTAAGCACCGCTTGAGGTCTGCCTATGACATTTCTGTTGCCTCAGCCAGGGCAGCTGCAGTTGGTGTCTGCCTCAGGAGGCATTCTTGGCTCAGGGTGTCAGGATCTGCTAGTGATGTTTAGCAATCCATTTTGGATGCCCCTTTCAGAGGCTACACACTCTTTGAGGCAGATGTGCAGGATATCCTTAGTGACCGGCAAGCCTCAGAGAGGACCCTTCGGTTTATTCACTCTCTTTACTACACCCAACCAAGAAGTGGGAAGAGGATACCTTTTCATCGCTCCACTCACAGACCCAGGTCAGGGTCCAGACAGCAGGGCAAGCGCAGAACAGCAGCAGCTTTGCCTGCCCCTGCCTACACAGCAGTTAAAGCTCCCAAAGGTGAAGGTGCGACCCTTGCTGCTGACTCTGCTTCAGCATGACTCCTTCCTAGATCCCCTTCCTCCAGTATTCCAGGAGGTGGTGGTAGGGGGGGTCATTTCTCCCTTCATCTGGACAGGTGGAGAGAGAGATTACTACAGATGCCTGGGTCCTGTAACTCACAGAACAAGGCCACGCTCTAGAACTTCTAGAGTTATCTCTGGACCTCCCTCCAAATCATTCAAACTATTCTCCAGACTGCATTCAAGTGCTACTGGAGAAAGTCTGCACACTGCTGCAGAAGAAGGCTGTAGAACCAGTTCCTCAGGAACAGAGAAACGGGGTTCTATTCTCACTTCTTCCTAGTCCCCAAATCCACTTGGGACTTGTGGCCAATTCTGGATTTGAGAAATCTGAACTTCTACATTCAGTACAAGAAGTTCAGGATGGTAACTCTGCAAGGCCTGCTGCCCCTACTGCAGTAAGTGGACTGGATATGTTCCTTAGACATGCAGGATGCCTACCTGCACATCAAGATTGTCCCCCCTTACAGGGAGTACCTCAGGTTCCTGTTTCAGGGGGAACAGTACCAGTTCTGGGTATTGCCCTGTGGCATGTCATCTGTGTCACAGGTCTTTACAAAATGCTTAGCAGTAGTGGTAGCAGCCCTCAGAAGGGAGGTTACCTGGATGACTGCTTGCTCAAAGCTCAGTCTAGGGAACAACTTCTTATACGCTAGCATGTACCAGACAGCTATTCAATGCCCTAGGGATAACGGTCAATCTGTCCAAGTCCATCTTGACTCTTTGTCAGTGCCTCCAGTACATAGGAGCTATACTGGACACTGCTCAGGGATCAGTTTTCCTGCCCCAGGACAGGGCGGAGCACCTGACAGCACAGGCCTAGGAGCTTTACAGCAACAGGTATGTCACAGCCAGGACATTCCTGAGACTGCTGGGCCTGATGGCAGCAGCCATTGTTATGGTTCCTGTAGTATGGCTGCACATGTGGATCCCACAATGAACTTTAAGAGTTCAATGGGATCAATGCACCAGTGATCTAGAACAGAAGGTTCTAGTAACATCACCTGTAAAGAAGGTGCTTCTGTGGTGGATGGAACCCAGCAATCTGCTCAAAGAGGTTCCATTCCTAATCCAGTCTCCTCATTAGATCTTCACCATGGATGCTTTGGGGATGGACCGGGGCCACATCTTGGGCTTCACCAGACCCAGGGTACTTGGACCGAAGTGGAGACTTCCCTCCACATAAACATTCTAGAGATGAGAGCCATTCTGTATGACCTCCAAACCTTTCAGAATCACCTGTTCCCGGGGCCTCTGTTGGTGCAGATGGACAACATCAGTATAGTACAATACATAAACAAGCAAGGGGGGGATGCATTCATACCCCCTTTGCAGGGAAGTGATGGGGGACTGGTACCGGGCTCTAGAACAGTCTAGAGCTGTCAGCAGTCCATGTTCCTAGGCATTCAAAATGTCCTGGCAGACAGGTTAAGCAGGTTGTAGTCCAGAATGCATGAGTGGGAGCTGCTGTCCGTGGTAGTGAAAGACCTGTTCGACATATGGTTTTGTCCAGAGTGGGACCTTTTTCCATCCTCGCTCAATACAAAACTGCCTCTTTTCTGCTCGCTCCAGGGCCTGGGGTTTTCTAGTGAGATGCGGTGTCCCTGTCTTGGAAAGGGAGAACTCAGAGGGTGCTGATCAAGCTCCAGATGAAGGGAGTGACTCTGATACTCGTAGCTTCCTTCTGGCCTCATCAGGTCTGGTTCTCCATACTGCAGCAGTTCGCGGTGGCACCTCCAGTACCTCTACCATTGTGCAAAGGCTTGCTATCACAGAAGCAGAGCACCCTGGTCCATCAGCACCTCGAGTCCTTCCATCTTCATGCATGGCTTCTGAAGACATAGCCATGGCTAGATCCGGGGTGTCCCAAAAGGTGGCTGCTGTCCTGGTGGCTGCTAGAAAACCCTCCACCAGGGCCACCTATTCCATGAAGTGGAAGTATTTTGTTCTGTGGGCTGCTTTCCACCATTTAGATCCCTTCACTTGTCCAGTGGATCAGATTCTGGAGTACTTGCTATCCCTCTCAGACACCAGACTGCAATACTCTTCCATTAAAGTGCATCTGGCTACTACTTCAGCTTTCCATGTGCCTACTGATGGCCATACAGTTGCACAACTGGAAGCGTCCCATACTTTTCTGACAGGCATTTTTCACTTGAAGCCTCCCATCTACAATCCAGTCCCAGCTTGGGACCTGACTTTTGTCTTAGAGTAGCTGACGTTGGCTCCTTTTGAGCCAGCCACAACTTGCAAGCTACACTTCCTGTTGTGGAAAGCATTATTTTTAGTTGCTATTACTTCTGCTTATAGGATTTCTAAGCTTCAGGCTCTTATGTGTGAGCCTTCTTATTTGATTTTCCACAAAGACAGAGAGTCTTTACGTACCAACCCTAAGTTTTTATCAAAGGTGTCATCTGAGTTTAAATCAAACCATCCACCTGCCAGTTTATTTCCCAGACATGCCAATCCAAGGGAAGCATTGCTCCATACATTAGATGTACACAGAATACTCAGATACTATGTTCACATTACAAAGGACTGTAAGAAGTCCTCACAGCTTTTTGTTTCTTTCATCCCTGGGAAAGAGGGCGTACCAGTTTCTAAACAGTGCCTATCCAAATGGCTGGTTAACTGTATTAGTTTTTGTTATAGGAAGTATTGTAAGGAACTTCCTAGGCTTGTTCGTGGTCATTCAACCAGAGGCATGACCACTTCTGTTGCCTGTTTCAGGAATGTTTCAGCTGCAGAAATCTGTACTGCTTCATCTTGGAGTACCGTCCACAGTTTCACAAGGCACTACAGTCTGGACATTGCCTCCGGAGAAGGGCAGGCTTCAGCCTGGCTGTGCCTCAAGGCCTCCTTTCTTAGGCCTATAGCTTCCAACCTCCTAGACTGTCTCTCTATCAGAACTGCTGGGGGACTTGTTCCATAGGTGTGGCCTGATGAAGAGATATCCTCGAAGAAGATAGTACAGTTCGTAAGAACTTACCATAACAGTAGATCTTTGAGAGAATATCTTTCATCAGGCACATTCCAAATCCCCCTTGGTCTCAGAGCTTCTTTGTTTCTGTCTCTCTTTCCTGATGGTATACCTTCTGTTCTACCTTTCTTTCTTTTTTTTATGTTTTATTAGGCAGTAGATGAGCATACATCTTGACCATTAAGATACAGGCATACGAAGTCAGACATTCAATACAACATAGCATGTAGAGTATTTCATACAATATGAGACATATATAGATACTACAATACCAATATAGTATTAGAGACACTTTCAACAAAAGCAAGCCTAATATATATTTAAGGGATTACTTGGTATTAAAGACGTAATTGTCAACCTAGGCTGCCATGGCGAAGCCTTATGGAGCCCACTGGAAGAAATAAATTCATATGGGAAAAGCTCCGGACTCCAGCAGTGGGCTCCAAGTAGTTTGAAACCCAGATAACTTCCCCTGTGCACTCAGCTGTATTCTCTCCAAGGCCATGCAGGCTTGTAATCTGTGTGCCCATCTTGTCACTGAAGGAGTAGTTAAGGACAACTGCTCCTGTGCTATGCCATTTATAAGGGCCAGTGACCACAGGGTCTTATGGGAGCTGTGACTGGGGGAAGAAGGGTCAGCACCAAGCGGCAGCTCCAAAGGGGACTTAGGAGGGATATAGCCCATCACTCCACTCATGACTTCATGCACCGAATGCCAGAAAGGAGCAACGTTTGGGCAAACCAGTGTTAAATGGATGAAGTCGGCTTCCGTAACCTGGCATTTAGGGCAGAGTCCCAATCTGGAGTTGTCTATTTCATGCATTCTCATGGGGGTCATGTATGCCCTGTGCAAAAAGTTAAGCTGAATTTGGCGAAGCTTATTACTCCGGGAGCAATTCACATAGTGTACACAGGCACGTCTCCAGGTAAGGCGGTCTATAGGCAACAGCAAATCTTTGCTCCACCTGGACCACTGAAATTCTGTTGCATACATTGGAGGTGTCCCTGGATTGTGTGGTAGTAGACTGAAAGGGGCTTTTGCCCCGGCTGTGGTCTAAAGAGCTCTTCTTCCAGGGGCAAGGGCTCGGACCAGCCATATTCCAGGGTTAAGAACTACCCACATTTTTGATGCACCCTCAAATACAAAAAGAAGTCCCCGGGTTGTATTCTCCATTTTTTATATAAAGTTGTGAAACTTTTCAAAGCCCCCCCCCCAATACAATTGTCTGACAGCCACAAGTCCCAATTTTCTCCAGGCCCAGATGCGTTGTATACCAGTTGGAGAGAGATTATCTCTGCCCCGCATAGCATCTAGCAAGCTCATATTAGGGGGCCTTTTACCCTTATAGCCAATACCTTGATAGGCCGCACCCACACTTGCAGTGAGGTATTTGTAAAGGGGTTAGTCACTAGGCTCCCCTCTTGGCACCCAGTTTACCATGCCAGGGTATTATTTCTGAGATTCCCTTTTAACATATCTTCTTCTAGCCCCACCCATGAACAGCCCAGTTTCTGACCACCCGAGGGTAGATAGGCAAGTTGTGCGGCCCAGTAGTAAATTTTAAAATTTGGAAGGCTGACTCCGCCTTCACTTGGGGAATCTGAAGAGTCATGCACTTAATTCTTACTCTTCCCCCTACCCATATGAATTTTGTTATAATGGCGTCAAGTCATTTAAAATGTTTCTGGGGAATTTTAATAGGGAGCGACTGATATAGGTAGAGTATTCTTGGTAAGATGGTCATCTTGACCACTCCTACCCTACCTAACAAGGATAACAGAAGGGCAGACCAGCGCTCACAGTCCTCCATAAGTCGTATTATAAGAGGCGTGAAGTTCAGGTCATATAGCCGGCTCACATACGTTGAGATCCGTATACCTAGATAGTTTAGGCTGGATACCAATTGCAACCCCCGAGTTTAGTCATCAGCTGGGCCCTGTCCAGGAGGCCTACCAGGAGTAACTCATTCTTGGACCAGTTGACTTGATGGCCTGATAACCAACCATAGGACTGCATAAGATCATGGACTGCTGGCAAATCCTGAGCTGGATTCTACAGATATAAAAGCTGATCGTTGGCATACATAGCGATTTTGTGTTGCCATCTACCCCCCCCCCCCACAAAGCCTCTGACTCCTGGGTGTACTCTCAGGGCTGCCTCCAAAGGTTCCAGAGAAAGGACATACAGCAGGGGGGACAATGGGCAGCCCTGCCGGGTACCCCTACCCAGGCAAAAGGGGATTGTAAGCATCCCATTAACCAGGACCTGAGCTTGCGGACAGTGGTAGAGCGTGTCTATCCATGAAGAGAAAACTGGTCCCACACCCATTCTATAGAGGGCTTCAAATTGGTATCCCCACTCCACGCGGTCAAAAGCCTTCTCTGCGTCTAGTGCCACTACAGCTACCCCATGCATGTGTTTAGTCCTTGCCTACCAGTAGATGATATTTAGGGTACGCCTAATGTTATGTTTACCCACCCTTCCTTTAACAAAGCCGGACTGATCTTGGTGGATTATACTGGGTAGTACAGGTTCTAACCAGGTTGCAAAGGCTTTGGCCACTATTTTATAGTCAGCTGTTAAGAATGGGATTGGCCTATAAGAGGCACATTGAGTATGATCTTTACCAGGTTTTGGTAGCTCTGTGATTGTGGCAGACTGCATGGATGAGGGTAGCTCCCCCTTATTAAGACCTTCCTGGATCATATCAAACAGAGGTCTAGAAGGGAAGGGTGGAACAGTTTGAAAAAATCAATTGTGAGCCCGTCCGGGTCAGGGGCCTTCCCACTCTTTAAGGCCTTAAGGGTGGTCAAACTCTCCTCTTTTGACAGGAGGACATCAAGATCATTCCCTACAGCCTTTGGGATCTAACTGAGAGGGATCCCTGCGAAGAAGGAGTCCAGGTCCTTTTGACTAGAATTATACTCTGAAGTGTATAGGTGGGAGTAAAACTCACTGAAGATCTTCCCAATTTCATCTGAGCCCTGGACGAGGGCTCCACGCTCATTGTAAATCTGCCCCACTTTGCGCTTAGACTCCCTGCTCTTCAGCTGCCATGCTAATAGTTTCCCCGCCCTATCCCCATCAAAATAGGCCCCTGCATTAGTGAGCAGAATGGAGCGCTCAATCTGGGAGCTCAAAAGCGTATCGAACTTCCACTTCAGCTTTTGAAGGATATTATAAAGGGAGGCTGTGGGTTTCTATTTGTGTGCCTCCTCGTATGCCTCTATTTTGGTTCTCAGGGTGGTCAAGTCCTGCGCCGCCAATTTCCTTTTACAGGAGGTGAAAGCTATGGTCTGACCTCTAATGTAGGCTTTTAACGCCTCCTACCTAGCTCCATGTGAAGTGTCACCTCTGACATTTAGATGGAGGTATTCCTGTATGCACGGATTCATAAATTGGATATACTCCTGATTCTTTAATAGAAGGGGGTCCAGCTTCCAGTTTCTCAATGCATAAGGCACCCCCGCTCCCCTGAGGGTGACAGAGTGGACAGTGTGATCTGAAATGAGGATTAGGCGATGTGTGACATTCTCCACTCCCACCAACAGGGGCCAGGAGACCAGGATTCTATTGAGTCAAGCATGGGTAGCGTGTGTGGGAAAAGAAACTATAATCCCGCTCAGTGGGGTTGGCGTGTCATCAGGCGTCCACCAGACCCAACCCTAATTGCAACTCATCCAGAGTCTTAGCATTCTGGGACTTCGGAGTTGGGATTCTGCTGGATCAATCTATTACAGTGTCAGCAACAAAATAATAGTCCCCACCCAGTATCCAAGGCCCCTCCCAGCTAGCCATATCTAGAGCTAGTTTTTGGAAGAAACTAGGACACTCAGGAATACCCCTTTCCCAATAACATTAATCTTCACAAGAGCATACCTCCCAGCTTGGTCAACCAACTCTTTCATAATCTGGACTGGTAGCCCCCTTGAGATCCATATCAAGGCGCCTCTTGCTTTCGAAGAGAAGCTGGCTGAGATCCAGGTGCCCCCCATATATTTAGCCATTTTTTTTGCTTCCCTGGGTGTAAAGTGGGTCTCTTGGAGAAATACAATCTGTCCTTTAACCCTACATATTTCAGCCATGACCCTCTTTCTTTTCAGAATTGATTTAAGCCCATTGATGGTCCACGACACACAGCTAATATTATCAACCATACTTATCCATTGCATAAATGCCCACTATGTCATCTGCTCAGATTGTCTGCACATCCACCACCATTTTTTCCCATGTATATCCCAACTGCCCCCCCCACTCTCCCCTCAAAGATAATATTCCCAAACTTGACACCCCAGGCTACTACCAGTGCCCCAGAGATTGAACTCCATGCCAAAAGAGTACATGTAGCAGCGCCCGTTGTCAGCAGTTAATGGTGCCCCCACTGCACAGGCCTGTGCCAATCTCTGACTTACACCACAGCAGTCCAAACACCCCCCTTTCATCTCATTTACCCCCTCTTCCCAACCATATGTTACACCCCGCCGCCAGAAAACAGCTTGCTGGTGCACCCCAGAGTAGGTCCAACAAGGACAACAGAAACAACAAGAGCCCCCCCCATAGGCAGGTCAAAGCCCACCAAAATTCCCACTGGAAATAGTAGGCAGTAGTAGTGTAACTTATCCACCATGCGCTAATCACCGGTGGGACATCTAGTGGTGCTGGAACTTAAACATTATAACAGCTACAAGCTAATAAACTGATTATATAACAGCATGCAAAACTAAGACCCCAGGAAAGTGTACACTAGGAGCCATTAAAGTAGTACCAACAACAAAATTATTGTAAACATCCAGAATGAGCAAAGCAAAAAGCAGTTCAATCTATGTAAATAGGTTTTAACAGCCTTATGAGACAGCAGGCATCAAGTTTAGCTAAATAAACTGCGACTACCCCAGAATAAAAGACAATTGTTGGGGAAGCAGACCATTATATGGGGAAACTGCACTTGGACTCAAACAGTTATCAGAACAGCAAAGTAATTGTCACAGGAGTGGAGCCATGTAGCTCCGGTATTGCTCAAGATCCAAACTTGCTGATACCCGTGCCCCCAGGCACGGTCGGGTGCCGCTCTCGCTACTATAGGCACTCAGGATCAAGTTTCACTCTCCTTAGGTGTTACTGCACTTTGAGGACATATGTTAAATCAAGAGGCTGATATTCTACCCCGGGCGCAAAACGACCAGTTAAGCAAGAACAAGCTCCCCGTTGACACCCGTGTTCCCAGACACGGTCAGGAACCAAGTCAGTGATGTGGAGCAATGGCAAAGCACCCTGGACTAACATAAAGGGCATCAAAACATCAAGCGAACCAGGGGTGCTGAGGTTAAGGCACTGGACACCACACCTCGCACCACACCGGCGACCAGGTTTGAGAGCGGACTTGAGCCGCCAGGGGTTGGCAGGGGAGAGGAAAGATCAAGCCTCCCATAACTGCTCTTCTTCCTCTGTGGAGGGTTGGGGCACTGCAGCACACTGCAGCGGCTACTGGCAGAAGCCAGTAGAACTACAGCAGCAAGCAATAGAGTGGGGAGAGAGCGTGGTGGGTGTAAGCACATATGTGCTTACATGCCATTGCACGTCCGGCTCTCTGGAAAAAATCAGATGAAAAATGATGGAGCACGATCTCAGCAGCTGATGGCCGGGTCCGGCGCCCACCGGTGCCCGTGAGGATCCTGCATTCAGAGCAACATGCGCGATAATGACTGGATCTGAGGGGGTGCCAGACCAGGGCCTGGGGTGCGGGTACTGGCGGCTGGGGGATCGCAGATCTGCTCCGTGGGGGAAAAATGGAGATGCGATAAAAAAACAAACAAACAAAAAAAAAAAACATCAGCTTCAGGCATCTTACTGCACTCCCAAGCATTCCCGGTCACAAACTTCCAAACCCCTTCTAGAGGACATAAGAGCACCAGAAAAGATATTGAATGTTAATGCTGCTGCACTTACTTTCTAACAAGTTCTGGGCATGTACAGTCAGTTAGCTGGTGCCTCTTCTCTCCTGGCCTCCTCCCCTGCAAGCCACTTCTCTGCAGCTTTGGGGCAGACAAAATATTGAGGGTGTTGTCCTGGCTTATCCAAATGGACCCAAGTGGGGTACAGAAAATCAAATGACCAACCAAGGTGGTGCAATTTATTTTTAACCACATTAAAACACTGCCGGCGACTCTGGAGGTCTCTGCTGTAGTCCTGATAGACATGCACCTTAGTGCCCCCAAACTGAATAGGACTGGCTTGATTTGCCTTTTGTAGGACTTTTTCCTTGTCTGTGTACTGCAGGTATTTCACTAAGCAGTGGCGCAGTCTATCTACTGGCTTCGGTGGAGGCCCAACTCAGTGCACCCTTTCAATTTTGAAGTCAGTGTACTCCTCAGGCAGGCCCAGTTGTTCTACCAGCCACTGGTGCAGCCCTTTCACTGGGTTTTGGCCCTCTGTCCCCTGTGGAAGCCCTATTATATGCAGGTTGGATCTTCTAGACCAGTTTTCTTGGTCATCTATGTGTTCTTTAAGCTCTGTGAGTGTGGCGAGGAGACCATTTCTCTCGGCAGAAACCCCCGCATAGGAGTCTTCAAGCACCCCCACACAGTGCTCCAACTCTGATATTTGGGCTCCTTGGGTCACCGATGCCTCCGACAGGCTTGTTACCATGGACTGGAGGTGAGTCAATTGTGAGGTAATGTTGACAAAACCTGCCTTCATCTCTTGTTGCATGGTTAGCAGCATAGCAGGAACCCCAGCAAGTGATTCCGTTAGTGTTTCCATTTTGCGAG